>BSBM01001150.1:2400000-3600000 GCA_027924585.1 Larix kaempferi
TCTCTTATGTTTGCATCTTGTGATGATTGATATGCTTGTTATGATTGATATGCATTGATATACTGTACATGTTAGTCTCTCAATAAAGATCCTAGAGTATATTGAATTAATGCTCAAAAATTAACATGGTATCAGAGCTAACCTGAGAAGAAGACACTGTGCAGTTGCGGAAGCTAGGGCTTCTTGTTTTTTGGGTTTCTCTCCATAGATTTTGGAAAATAAATATGATAGATTGACTCTCCTCAGCAAGGTGAATCTTTCTGTCCAATCAAAATTCAATTCTGAGCACCTTCAATTTTGGCCCTAAAAATTAGGGTTTCCACAAAAATAGGAATTTCTGAAATCTGAAGACATAGCTGGAAGATCCTTGGAAAACTAGAAGTTTAGAGCTTTGGATTGAGATTTTGGGCTAGGTAAATCTCAGGGAAACGCAAACCCTAATTCAGGGTCCTCCCTAGAGAATCCGGGAGATTGAAAAGCATTTCTGAAGGGTGAAACTTTGCAGTTTTCAAATTCTGAGTATGCCAGGCTGATCAGCGCATCAAGGCGCATCTTTCTATCCTTTCAGAAAGTTGAAATTCACATTTTGAATTTTTAGGGTTTCTCTGAGAAACCCTAATCCGAGACCAGATCCAGTTTTCAGCAAATCAAGTGGTAAGACCTAAATCTTTTCTATTTCCATTTGAAGTACTCTTTACGATGTCTCACCACACCAAGCTTGAGGATAATCTTGAAGGGGGTGATAAATTCCGAGCCTGGAAGTATAGGATTGGGTTAATCCTGGAAGAAAATGAATTGCACACCTACATCAGCTCTGAGGTCCCTATCCCAAAGGATGAAGAGGCTAAGGCATTGCATAAGAAGAACTAATTGGTTGAGGAAAAGAGGATCATTCTTGATTCTATTAAAGACCATGTCATACCACACGTGTCATCTCTAAAGACACCCAAGGAGATGTTTGACTCCCTGACCAAGCTATTTGAAGGGAAGAACATAAATCGGAAGATGACTCTGCGGAATCAATTGAAAGGAGTCAAGTTGTTGAATGGAGAGACCATTCAATCGTATTTCTCTAAGGTCTCTTAGATTAAGGAACAACTCGAAGCTGTGGATGAAGTAGTGGACAATGGTGAAGTTGTTATGACCACTCTGAATGGCCTACCTAGGTCATGGGATTCCTTTATTCAAGGAATCTGTGCAAGAAAGAAATTGATCTCCTTCAGTAGACTGTGGGAGGAGTGTTCACAAGAAGAGGCCAGGCTTGTAGCCCAAGAAGAAAAGATGGGAAATGAAGACCAAGCTCTCGCAACTCACACCAAAAGAAGCAAGCCTAAGAGAGAGCCATCTCATAACAAAAGATCTTCACACCACCATTACTATAAAGATAAGAAAGATCTCAAGTGCTTCACATGCAATGAGAAGGGACACTTTGTTGCAGATTGTCCCAAGAAGAAGAAAGACAACAACTACAACTTCAACAAGAAGAAGAACAACAACAAAAGAAGATATCATGCTCATGCTGCTGAGGATGATGAACCTCCCAAGAAGAAGGCTAGAGCACAAAGTGATGAGGATGACTCATCAAGTGAAGATGAATATGTTCTAATCTCTACTCTCATAGGTACTATCTCTCATGGTTGTAATGATTGGCTTATTGACAGTGGGGCTTCAAAGCACATGACTAGGTTCAAAGAATCCTTTGCTAATCTATCTGAACATGAGTCACCCCATAAGGTGAAACTTGGGGATGACTACCAATATCCTGTCAAAGGAAGTGGTGAAGTCTCCTTCAACCTAGACTCTGGAAAGTCCTTGAAGATGAAAGATGTATTATTTGTACCTTGGCTCAAGAAGAACCTACTCTCCATACCTGCATTGGATGCAAAAGGCATGAGGGTTGCATTTGTAGATGGCCAAGTGCTCATGTGGTCAAAAGGTAAGACCATAGATGTGTTGTGATTGGAGAGCAAGAGGGAGGATTGTACAAATTGAAGGGACAACCTGAACATGCCATGGTACATGACTCCATGGAGCCAAGTGAACTTTGGCATAGAAGACTTGCACATGCACATATGCACTATAGAGCACTACCAATTGCAAGTAAAGTTGTAGAAGGTCTTCCTGAAATCATGACAAAGCATGAAGGTGTTTGCAAAGGATTTGCAAAAGGAAAGAACATAAAGAAGGCATTTCCAAGCAGTGAAAGCAAGGCAAAAGGAATCTTGGAAATCATCCACTCTGATGTATGCGGTTCAATGTTATCCAGTTCTCTGAGTGGATCCGACAATGGAGGAGAATTCACTTCATGTGATTTCAAGAAACTATGCAGTGATTCAAGTATTAAGAGGGAGTTGACTGCTCCCTACAATCCACAACATAATGGAGTTGTAGAAAGAAAGAATAGAACAATCATGGAAGCAGCACGGGCAATGCTACATGACCAGGATTTGCTTATGCATCTATGGGAAAAAGTAGCTAGGACAGCTATATATGTACAGAACAGAACACCCCGCAAGATATTGGACAACAAGACACCAGAAGAGGTCTTCTCTGGTAAGAAACCTGAAGTCAGCCATCTCAGAATATTTGGTTGTCCAGTATACACTCATGTCCCAAAGGAAAAGAGGACTAAGCTAGATCCTTCAGGAAAGAAGGGTATGTTTGTGGGTTACAGTGAAAGCTTGAAGGCTTACAGAATATACTTTCCAGGGTTTAAGAATATTGATGTCAACAGGGATGTAACATTTGATGAAAATTCAGCATTCATCAAATCAAGGAAGACACCTGATGAAGATCATGAAAAACCAAAGGAAACCAGATTTCAAGACACTACTATGACTAAAGCAATTCCAGATGTTGATCGTGAAATTGAAGATCCGCAAGAACCTATAGATCCACCTCGTGAGAAGGACTCTCGTAAGAGGAAACCTCCATGGGATAGAGAGCTCATTCAAGATGCAGAAAGGTATGGCATTCCAGAAGAAGAACACAAAGCAAAGAAGAGAACTAGATCACATACCAGCTATGTTGCTTTACTCTGTGATATTATGAACAAAGAACCTTCCAGTTATGAAGAGGCAGTGGAAAAGAAAGAATGGAAGGATGCCATGGTCGAGGAATACCAATTAATAATGAAAAATGATGTTTGGGATGTAGTCCCAAGACCTGAAGGGAAGTCTGTTGTGACTTCCAAATGGATCTACAAGATCAAGCATGCTACAGATGACAGCATAGAGAAATACAAAGTGAGGTTTGTAGCTCGTGGCTTCTCACAGAAAGAAGGAATCAACTATGAAGAAACTTTTTCTCCTGTAGCCAAATACACTTCCATTAGATCAGTACTTGCTCTGGCTGCAGTGATGAAATGGAAGATACATCAGATGGATGTCAAGACTGCTTTCTTGAATGGTGTAGTCGAGGAGGAAGTGTATGTGGAGCAGCCACTTGGTTTTAAGACACATGACAGGAAGTCATATGTGTGCAGGTTGAAGAAATCCCTGTATGGCTTGAAGCAAGCTCCTAGGACTTGGTATGGTAGGATGGATAGTTTCCTATCTAGTTTGGGCTTTACCAAGAGTAAAGCGGATTCCAACCTTTACTACAAGGTTGAGGAAGGCAATCCTGTGATACTACTCCTATATGTGGATGACCTGTTTGTTATAGGTAATGATAGTTTGATTGTTGATACCAAGAGGAAGCTTGCTGCTGAGTTCAAGATGAAGGACTTGGGGGTGATGCACTATTTTCTAGGCATGGAGGTGTGGCAAAGTGTAGATGGGATCTTCCTTGGACAAGGGAAGTATGCAGTACAGATCCTGAAAAGGTTCGGGATGATGGACTACAAGGTCATGGCCACACCTATGGCATCGAACCTGAAGCTTCTGTGTGATGCTTCATCTGATTCGGTTGATGTCACTGTGTATCGTCAGATGATTGGGTCCTTGATGTACCTGACGAACACGAGACCAGATATATGCTTTGTGGTGAACACATTGAGCCAGTTCCTGACAGATCCCAGAGCTGTTCACCTGGTTGCTATAAAGCATATTCTGAGGTTCCTAAAGGGTACGGTTGACTATGGGCTCAAGTATGATGCGAATCAAA
This sequence comes from Larix kaempferi, assembly GCA_027924585.1. Lineage (NCBI taxonomy): Eukaryota > Viridiplantae > Streptophyta > Pinopsida > Pinales > Pinaceae > Larix > Larix kaempferi. Next base: position 2,404,105 of record BSBM01001150.1, read on the forward strand.
AGTTTAACCTGCAAGGTTATGTTGATTCAGATTGGGCAGGCAGTGCTGCAGATAGGAAGAGCACTTATGGGTGCTGCTTCAGTATGGGATCAGGTATGATCTCTTGGTTTAGCAGGAAGCAGTCCTGCGTAGCACTGAGTACAGCCGAAGCAAAGTATGTTGCAGCTTGTTCAGCTAGTTGTGAGGCAATATGTCTCCGGAAGCTACTGTCTGAGTTATTTGATCTCCCACTGGAGGCTATTGGTATCTTTTGTGACAACCAGAGTTGTGTGAAGTTGTCTGAGAACCCAGTGTTCCACGACAAGTCGAAACACATTGAGATCAAATATCACTATATTAGGGATATGGTGCAGAGAGGAGCAGTGAAGCTCCTGTATGTTGCGACGAATGAGCAGATTGCAGATGTACTGACGAAACCACTAGCCAGAGTGAAGTTCGAGTACTTCAGAGAAAGGCTTGGTGTTCTTCAGATTGACGACACTTCGAGGCAGAAGTGATGGACACATTTGCTGAATCCATTCCAAGCATGGTGAGAGGAGGATCCTTCCATGGCTATGGATGTAAGCGTTGGATGATGAGCATCAAGACGATGCTCCAGTTACTACTCTGTATATGCATCATGTTGGATGTTGGATATGATCAATTGGATCATTTATATGTATGTATGCATCATGTTGGATGCTGGATATGATCAGTTGGATCATTTATATGTATGTATGCATCATGTTGGATGCTAGATATGATCAGTTGGATCATGTGTATGTATTTGTATATGTATCAGGTGGATACATTGCATGATCAGGTAGATCATGTATGTTGATATGTATCAGGTATGATCAGGTGGATCATGTATTTGTATATGTATCAGGTGGATACATTGTATGATCAGGTAGATCATGTATGTTGATATGTATCAGGTATGATCAAGTGGATCATGTATTTGTATATGTATCGGGTGGATACATTGTATGATCAGGTAGATCATGTATGATGATATGTATCAGGCAGATACTGTGTATGCATCAGGTGGATGCATTATACAATCAGGATGATCATGGATGATGAGCTTTAGGATGTTGCTCTAGATGACATGCGTCAGGACGATGCAGTGATGATGATCAGGATGATGTATGGTGAGTATTAGGTTGATACTCTGTGGCTATGGACAGGTTGTGCAGATAAGCATATAATAGTGCCCTGGGAGGTTTGCAGATTCTCTTGCTAGGTTTTGCCGCTAACATATAATAGCTCCCTGGGAGATTTGCAAATGCTCTTTCGAGATTTTGCTTTGGGAGGACATATAATAGCGCCCTGGGAGGTTTGCAGATTCTCTTGCTAGGTTTTTCCACTAGCATATAATAGCTCCCTGGGAGATCTGGAAAATGCTCTTTTGATGTTTTGTCCTATGGCATATAATAGCGCCCTTGGAGATCCGATAGGTTGGGATGTGTTCCCATAATAAGTCCTGAGATGCTCTTTCAAGGTTTTTCCATGACCACATGTAATATCGCCCTGGGAGATCCGATAGGTTGGGATGTGTTCCCGTAATAAGTCCTGGGATGCTCTTTCGAGGTTTTGTGGTGACCACATATAATAGCACCCTGGGAGATTCGATAGGTTGACCTGTGTGCTCGTAATCAGCCCTGGGATTCTCTTTCGAGGTTTTTTGGTGGGGTCACATGTAATAGCTCCTTGGGAGATCCGATAGGTTGGGCTGTGTGCTCGTAATAAGTCCTAAGGATTCCACAGTATGGCCAATGATGATGAAGACCTGCAGGTGGTGGGCCTACATCCAGTATGAAAAAGGACTGGCTCTCTAGAACTTCCTATGACGAGTAGATTTAGAGATTGATTGAGATAGCAGCAACAATGATGATGACGATGATTCGCTGATGATGATCTAGAGAAGAAGACTTGTGCTAGCAGATCTGTGTCGAGAAATACCTTCCTAGTTAAGAGGGAGTGTTGATGTATATGTAACTTCGGAATGTATTTCACCTGTGTATTTCATTTATGTCTATTGTACTCCTATAGAGATGTGTTATTCCTCTATAAGGAGGTGTCTTCATTTGTATTGACAAGTGTCGCAACTTGCCGATGGGTTATTAGACCACCATGTGTGGGGTCATCCCTAATTAAGTTAACCATGGTTCATTATGGTAAGCTAGACAAGTTGGCCCCATAAGTTTATTGGGCAGTCAGGACAAGTATAAATAGAGATCGGGAGATCTCTATTTTGATCATCTCATTATCTCACTCTACATCACTCGGAAAGTGGCGCACATGTGAGGAGGAGGATCAGCTGCTAGGAGGAGACTATCTCTGTGTACTTGGGTTGTACTTTGGTTGTATTATTTCTCTATCTATCTCTGAGGAAGTTGTGGGGTTTTTCACCTTTGGGTTTTCCCCACAGAAACTCTGTGTGTCTATTGTCTCTTATGTTTGCATCGTGTGATGATTGATATGCTTGCTATGATTGATATGCATTGATATACTGTACATGTTATTCTCTCAGTAAAGATCCTAGAGTATATTGAATTAATGCTCGAAAATTAACAGATTCAATAGAAGCACAATGGTAGGCATGATCAACACCACATAGATCACTAGTTTTGCACATGAGACAAATTCTATGTGAATGTTTAGAAAGAGTGGATCAAGGAGAAAGAAGAAACTATGAAAGAAACTCATATATGGAACATACACAATCATTGAGAAATTGTGATGGACATATTTAAATTTCATTTCCAAGCATTAATGGGGATTCATCAAGTGTTCACTGTAGATCACATGAATATCTATGAGCCATCAATGATTGAGAGAGATTAAGAGGGGTGGATATAGGTGGAACAATTTTGAACATTAGAAAGAATAAAGGACCATAGAGTCATCATGCAACTTTACCAGATTAGGCTCAAAGGGAATCATTGCACATTGACAAGTTGTGCACTTGAGAGAACTTAGAATATCAATGTTTTTTCTTAACTAGTGAGCCAATTATTGGGGAACATTCTCTTAAGTAAAAAACTGTTTGACATCATATGAGATCATAAATTGAACATGTCCATGGTAGTTGGATTTGTGTTGAGGAGAAGTTTGTTCATAATTTGTCTATGTGCACATTGAAATGGTCATTACTTCATGAGAGTGATTTAGCATAAATAAATAACATATGTTGGGTATTATAGTGAACCACCTCATGTAGTTTTAGTGTGGAGATAACATTGTGTCACATGCCACACTAAAAGTAAGGTCACATAGTCTAGAATTTTGACCTAATTGAGCACAATGAAGTTCGGTGTTAAACATTGTCTCACAACCTTGCATGTTAGCAATGTTGCAAGCACTATAATAAAATAACATAAATCATGCTAGCATAATTGGATAACCCAACATAAATCTATTCAAAATTTCAACAATGACATCTTCCCCCATTTCTATAAAATATTGTATTAGAATATGAACAGATGGGAGATGAAACACTTTGTCTTATGTTAGCTATATTTTTAATATTAGCCATGACATTGTGATAAGTTGCTTAGTTTATCAAAGGCTTAATGCTATTCATATAACTAATTTTTCCTTTTTTTGTCAATGAAATATAAGTCATCCATTGTCTATTTGATGTTTGTTTGTTTTACTATGATAATGAATTATGTAGTATTTGTAAAAGTGTGTACAGTGAATTAAACACTGTGACTTCTCTAGTGGCTGTGAATTCCATAAAGATACTCCTCATTTGAATCATCACCCCAAGGGATAAGATCTAGATGGCAGTGAATCTATATTTTGTCCACCACCCCAAGGAACAAAGATATACAAGGTAACTAACCTATTTTATTTTTCTATTAAGGAACAAGAACTATATGGTAGTGAATCTAAATATTTATTGCTATTTCAAATTCAAACAAAAAACAAAATAATAGCTAACTTTATCTTGATTGTTTTGTTTAACAAAAACAATTAACTTTTTGTATTAAAAAAAGGTTGTAGCCGAATTGGACAACAAAATAATACTCAATATAAAGAGTATCGCTACAACCAATAAATGTAAATGCAAAAAAAAAAAATGTCATCTCAAAACTAAACTGTAATATCCTAAGATCTGATTTCAAAGGATATTATCTCAATTTCATTCAGAACATAACTCAACACATACTGAAACTATTTAACAAAACTAGTTGAAAGAAAGCTAGTATTGGACATAGGTAGATCCCCCAGGGCTTGTTACTTGAAGTCTTTTGGGTCTGCAAAATCTGAAAGTGAGTGTGCAGCAGCAAAGATGTCAGATTCAAGGCCAACTTCAGAGTCCTATGCACAATGTACTGGGGCCATTTATGCTTCGACAATAGCTACCATTGAAGTCTCCACAAGGATTCCTGGGCACACCAGCATATGCATACTAAACTCATTCACTTACACTTGAACTCAAACAGAATGTATATCAAACATTAACCCCTTAATCTAATGTTGGGAAAGAGTTTCTAAATTTTGGGGAGAATTTGGTTGTGTTTGGAGCAGTTTGGAGGCACAAGAAGGAAGGGCACAATGTAGGATAGCTCAGCTAGTTGAATTCCAAGCTCTCCCAAACATGATGAGGAGGCTACGAATTATCTGGCAGAGACTTGTAGGGTCTTCATCATTGTCTTAAGAAGCTCAGATGTCTAACAAAACAAAAAATGATAATCCAAATAACTTTTAATCACCAATATTGTAAAACTAGTAAGAAAACAAGGCCTACAGAGCTAGTCTTGACAAATTGGTGCACAAACAGCCTCTAAGGATTTCGAATTACTCTTCTGAAGACTAATATGGCTCAGATACATATAAAAGAACAACAACATACAATATTAGAGAATACTAAGCATCAAATGAAGATAATTTGATCTCGTACTTCATAGAGAGTCTCTAACCATGAAATTCTTACAATAGTGAGAGTAGAAGGCTTCTAAGAAGAGAATAAGAAGACTCGTGTCTTCACTAGATATAAAATATAGAGCATATGTATGCTCATGGAAGGCACATCAGGATTCAGTGGCTTCTCATGGGGCACATTCACCGGATTGATTCTTCTCCTCTGGATGGATCTCCTCAAGAACTATCTCTAACTGAACCAACACTCATGATCTCTTCTTGATGGCTTGGATTCTTCAACTGTGGGCTGGTACAAACTTGTAGATCAAAATTTAGTAGCTATAGATAATATCATAGAAGAATGAAACACAAACAACATTGGGGAACATCTCCCAAGCTTGGTTGAGGCGCATCACTCAACCTTGAGAAGCAAAGCTCTCAATCACAAACACAAATGGGCAAAATATGTGAGAGGAGAACAATGGATTTCTATAATAGACTGGATGGCTTCATGAGAAAGCAATCAACGAGTGTGAGTGGATGAGTGCACCTTCCTTAGAGAGAGTTAGCAACATCAGTGCTTTGTGCAACTTTCCTGCTTTTCCAACCTTCTTTGCTTTGTGATTTTCTTCTTCTTTTAGAAACTGCACCCTCCTCCGCTTTCTGGATGTTTCCTTCTTTTCCAAACTGACTTATTTTCTGCACTTTCCTACTTTGTTCACTTTCATGCTTTATGTACTTGCTTGTTTTTCTTGCTTTTTCCAGTTTCCTTTTTTTTGTAACCTTGCTTTTAGCTGCTTTATTTTTGTTTCTATCTTCTCTCAAGTGAGTGGATGAGGCCAACTTTATCCTCATGCGCCCTCCTAGACACATAAGCACCACCAATTGTACAAAAATTAATTAAATCATGATAATAATAAAATTAAAATAATTACAAGTGCTCCACACATTAAAATTATTGATTAATTAACTACTATAGGCCTGGCTCCAAAATTTATCCCAAATAATTAATAATGCCTTCCTTTTATTTTGTCCTAGACCCTTAGGGACTAAAAGGGTCCAGGATTTAATCAAGTAACCACTTAGGAAGGAACATGACATGAACTATCCATCCTTCCCAAACCCTATTCCTATTTAGTTACAAGTATATTGTTGTATGCACATATTTAGAAAAAAAACTACTTAGAAATACATGATAAACACAACAGATTGCTTGAGGTTCTGGCCCATTGGGAACTTCTTCTTTATGGACAACTTAGTTCTCTAGAGCATGCTTAGTTGGTCACATATCTACATCAACCAATTTTGTTGCACCAAACTCCCTTGCAACAAATTCCTTGATTGGCTTGGTTGGACAATGGGGTGCTCCAATCTTGTCCTACCCAAACCCTATTCCTATTTACTTGGAAACTATATTTACATACATAGTGATTTAGCAAAAATACTAATTGGTAATACATTATAAACACAAAATATTACTCGAACTTTGGTTGATTAGGGGCTTCTTCTTTCGGGCCAACTTTTTTCTCCAAACCACACTTAGTTGGCCACATATCCACATCAATTGATTTTGTTGTATTGAACTCCCCTACAACAATTTCCTTGATTGGCTTGGATGGATACTAGAGTACAATAATCTCCTCCTTTACCCAAGAAGGACCCTAAGGAGAAGAGGCCATAGCATAAACATTGAGTGAAGGGATATGGAACCACATTAACATTGCTAGAATATGAAGGAAGATGGAGGTGGCTTACAATCCTAAAGACCAAAGAAAACAGGGTACCTAATTTCACTTCTATTTCCTTATACTTTCCATTATAAATATGTATGAATTCAATAAAGCCTTGCGCTCTTTCCCTAAATGTAGACATATGGAGACTAGATTGCATTGCATACTCACATTCTTCATGCCATCATGTCCATTGTTGAATTTGACAGTTCACATTGAGCCTCTATAGCTTGGTGTTCACATCTATAAATCCCTCTCCTAACCTCCACCAATTCACACAAGGCGCAACACCCTAACAGACAATTATAACTAGCCATGTGAACCTCTAATTCACAATAGAGACATAATTTTTCCTCTGCATTTATTAGACCACAAATTGCCCTAGTAGCCAATGCCCTTCCCCATCCAATTCTCTCATGAAATGACTATGGATGCCGCAAAAAAAGTCCCAGGTGTCTTGTATGCACCCAAATTTAGAGAGGATTGGTACCAAAGGAGCTATTACAGTAATGGACCCCACATTCCAAAACAAAGCAATAAAACCACATGCAATAACCCTCTTCAACATCGAGCTTATAATGACTCCCATCACTTGCAAGAATGAATAACAAGGTATAATAGGTCTCCATGCCTTTAATTCTCGCTTTAGACTCGCATGTGTGGGCTAACACCTATGGAAATGATACATGTTCATGAGCAATATGAGATGATGTCAAGGAAGGGGAAATATGTCCAATTCCCCACCATATTTATTCAAGGCTCCTCCTAGTGCAATCATTGATTCTATACTTAAGTTTTGGGCTCTCAAGATTTGGAAAAAAACAATTTAAATGTCATGCATAGCCATGAAGCTTAGTAAACTAATAGAGTCTCCGCCTCATTATTTATTATATGACCAAACTCTAAACATAACTAAACTAAGATTAGCTCCCTCAACTTGATCTTTAATTGATTATTAACATAAAATGCAATATCTAAATAAAATATAACATTAATATTAACTCTTTGTAATGTATAAGATGCAACCAAATATTTCCACATTTCAACCATTAAAAAAAAATCAATATTGAAGTACATGGACGGTTAAGCAAATGTAGAGATTGTTTCAAACTTTATTGATAGATATCTATTTTTGAAAAAACAAGGAGAAAACAACTTTTCTTTATCGTGCATTCTTTGCAAACATTTGAAAAGAAAGGATCGATCGTTCGAAAATGGTTACTGTAAACAACGACATACCACCAAAAGCACATGCATAAGAATGGTCTTAAACACATGGTCAATAATTTTCTTTCCCTTTTTTCCATTGGGAAATGCTTGGTGGACAATTCCGCGTATTTTTGTCGAAGGTCATTAATGAAGACCATGACTTTTACTTGAGATAATTAACTTCAAACATATTATACCTGTGGACATATTTCTTCCTTAATAGAACGACTGGTGCGAGATCTTCGGCAAGCTATCTAAAGTTAGCAATTGAGATAAGGCATTCATGCCGTCATTGACATTGACATGAGAGAACCATATATCAAGGAAAATGATAAGTTGAACATTAATGTGATAAATTGCAAAATACCTATGATACATTACAACACAACTATGCCACATTTTTTTAATTTTTTGTTATTTTGTTATTTTATAAGTTTGATTGTAGTGATTTATAGCTTCACTGTGATCTCTTCATAATAAGTGGAGTGACACTTGAAACGTGTTTTTTCTAAAAACACAATAAAATTCAAAAATATCATGATAATTTAGTGATTTATTATTAATGTTAATGATAATATAATTTTTAAGTTTGTCATTTATTTATATACTAAATTGACATATGATATTTCATTGTTTAAAATTAAAAAATATTATGATAATTTAGTGATTTATGGTTAATGTTAATGATAATATAATTTTTAAGTTTGTCATTTATCTATAAACTAAATTGACGTATGACATTTCATTGTTAATATAATAAGTTTGACTCAATTTATTAAAATGTACATATTAAACGCAAAAAAATTCTATAAATGTTAAATCTACTTAAATTATATTACATTAAAAAAACCATTAAAAATATTTTTCAAAAACTTTATTGATAAATTATAAATAACTATGTCTATATTAAAAAAATCAATATATCCATTTTCAAAAACTATAATCATAATCAAATATAAACTAATATAATAACTATGTTCATCTTAAAAATATCACTATATCCATTTTTAAAGATTATAACCATGTTAAACATTATGTACATTTTCAAAAACCATATGATTTCCAATTTTACTAAGAACAATGTTCAACTCTTTCTCATTATGTCCATTTTCAAAACCTATAACCATATACATTTTCAAAAACCATATAATTTTCAATTTTAACCATATACATTTTTAAAAACCATATAATTTTCAATTTTACTAATAACAATGTTCACCTCTCTCTCCCTAAAATGAAGATGCAACTTAAAAACATATTAACAAAATTATTTTTAATATCATTGAAATCAATTATATTGAAAATATTATAAATAATATTATAAAGTAATAATTATTAGTATTTATTTATTTATTGGTAACTAGTATAGATCCACCTTAAATCTGTATGAGGGATTCAATTTCTTGAAGTGTATTTATTTTTTAAAATTTAAACTTAAGAAATTTGATATATCTTGATTGATAAATCAAAGTTTAAGTTTTAAGTTAAATACTTTTCATAATTTTTTATTTTATGAGTCGACATGAATTCTTTTAATTATTTTGTTATATCACAAATGTTACATCACACACGTTACAACATCTCCCCCATACTGGGCTGTAAAGCACCCCGTTTCACTCAGTACAATGAACCGACATGAATTTTTTAATTATTTTGTTACATCACACACATTACAACATCTCCCCCATACTAAGCTGTAGAGCACCTCGTTTCACTCACTGCAAATATTAATATAATATATTAAATTAAATTATATAATTATATATGGAAATAAATACAACAATTTCAATTAAATTATAAACAAAATACATGTACATATAATATTAATAAAAATCAAATTAAAAACATGAAAAAATGATTAGAAATTGTAATTATTTTTAAGAAAATGCATTATTAAAAAAAAAGTATACCGTTGAAATTATCTTGACAAAAACACTTATGGTTATATCCACACTTGAAACATAGTGAAAAAATATTGTTTAGGACCTTAAAATTGCTTAATTGAAAACTTGTCCAAAGATGACCCAAGTTAAACAACTAATTGATTCGACACATGAGATGAGCCTTGAGGTAAAGTCTTATCAAACCATGGGTGCAAAGAACATTTATAGCATGACCTTTTACATGTCTATGAGGTATAATGATTAACTTTAGTGTACATAAAGTGTAAAATTTTATGTATTTGATTCTAAATTTTGTAATACTGGACGCAGACTGTGAACTCAATGAGCCAAAATGTAAAAATTGTGTAGGACTGGAATTTTGGAATTTTGTAATGTAATTCTTGTATTTAAAGCATATGATATGAAGATTTTTCAAGGGTAGTTTATGATTATTTTTTATTTAGAGTGATGAATATCTTTTTTTATAGAAGATAAAGTGTAAAAATTTAAGAATGAGTTCAAGATAGAATCAAATTTACAAAAGACAATAGTATTTATTGCATCGAGGAAGTGCTCTACAGCCTAATATTGGGGAGATGTTGTAACATTTGTTTCTATCAAAATAATTAAAAAAATTCATGTTGGTTCATAAAATAAAAAATTATGGAAAGTATTTAAAAAAAATCCACACTAACTTATAAAATAAAATATTATGAATTAAAAAATAGATGTTCCTCTATAAAATAAAAAGTTAAACTTAAACCCGGATATATCAATCAAGAGAGGGAAAATTTCTTGAGTTTAATTTTTTTGTTTTTTAATTACATCTTAAGAAATTGAATCCCTCTCGGTGCTTGATAGATCCGGGTTTAAGATGGATCGATGCTGGTATAAAGACATCTAGGGTGAGCTAAACAATATTGTTTGTATAAAGACAGCTAGGGTGAGCTAGTAATCCATAGATTTGATTGAGATACTCAACAAACCGAACTCTAAAGATATCATATTTAGATTATCGTATAATGAATGTTGAAGGCTGTTAAGCTAAGGATCTAAATATTAAGATAAGGAATGGATTTTTCACTTATTTTAAAGGAAAATGAAGAAAAAAATATGAAGAGAATAATCATAATCTTATTCACCATTGTTTAATTCACCATTGTTTAAGGTGAATTAAGGAGATATTAACGATGTATGGGTTGATTATTTAGAGGTAAGCAAGCAAACAAGCAAATAATAAAGAGTAGATAACATAAAGTAAGACAATCCCAGTGACCTTTATAGGAAGGATCGATCTTCTATTTTACAAAATAAAATAGAAAATAATATACTTATCTGTTGGGGTTGTTCGATGGAAGGAAGTTATTGACTAATACCATGATGCTCCAAGTGGATCAAAACCATGAAAAGGATAAACGACGAAAGGATTATTGAAAAGAAAGGAAAATTGTGTGGCAACACCAAGAGATACCTAAATTGCAATAGTTCATATATGCAACATCGTCGGAAACACAAATGTGCACAAATGAGTGATAAGAAAGCCTCTCCTAGTCATCTAAAAATATCATCACTTGATTATTCTTGAAACCCAAACTAAGGTTAAAATGAGTGTCCCAAGCAATCCAAATTGTGGATAAACTACAAAGAAGATAGAAGCTAGCATCCTTGAGAGCTTAAGGAAGGAAGAAAGAGAGCATAATTATAAAAAAAAAATCTATGATAACTATTAAAAAAAATCACATAATGAAAAATACTTGAAGTGGTAAGTCAAAGAGAGTTGAAGTGGGTTAAAATGATAAGAGAGGTATCAATTTAGAAAGAAAATGGTTAATGGATTGAGCTTAATCATTCACCTAAAAAACATGACAAGATATTTTGTTACCTCCATAAGGCTTAATGTATCAATGAAATGAAGGGATATAGTAACATAATGTGGAAACATAGGTTCTTATTTAAGAGGTCATAATATACAATAATGATAATGTAGGTATAACTTAAGGTGCTGAGAGGGAAATCATGGTATGATAAACAAAAGAAAAATATTAGTGTAAAGATTAGTTAGTTGAACAAACTAAGAGCTAAAAAAAATAAGGGTGAAAATGAGAAAAAATAGTTCAAACTTAATCTCCAAAAGCTTAAGACGAAAATCCTTATTTAAGGAAGATGGAGTCCCAAGGGTGATCAAAAGCAGTTAAGTGTTCTAGAAGGATTTGAAAGAATAAAAAATTACATGATTAAATTCTAAAGAGAGGATAATTAAGGTGAATTGAGGACAATCTACCCATTACCATAAAAACTAATTAAGAGGGGCATCGAAGTAATGCAAAGTGTCCCAAATTATTTAGTTAGACCAAGGAAAGATGTTATACATGATTTTGGTCATTCCTGACCTCTTGAGAATAATTAAGCCATCACACTTTCCTATATCAACATTTTGGAATCTGGCTAACTATGATTCAGAATATCCTGAAAAAACAATATTCCCTTTAATAAAAATGGCAACTCTACTGGGGAATAATTCTTAGGTTTGTTTCTTAGACTTCTTCCTCTTTTGGGTTGGTTCCTTCCTAGCCTTCGTCTAAGATTTTTTATTTTTTTCTAGAATCCTTTAGCATTCTTGCAGTCAATTTTGTAGACAAAAAGTAATTCTAAGTTTCAATATTGTTTTTAATTTTTTTCATTTCTAGTTGCTATGTGTTGGTTGTTTCAATGACAATAGAGAGTTGTTCACATGCTTGCCTTTAGTATCCCACAAGCACAGTCTTGGGGTCATCGGTTTCTCTTTAGAAGAGTACGAGTAGCATCTAGGTTGCATGTTTGTCCCTATGAGCACACTTATATGTTATGAAAATTTTACATGCATGTAAGTTTCAAATCTAAATTTTTTATGGTTTTCCCTAGAATTTAGAGTTCCTCCTCTATGTGTAGAAGCCTCTTAGATGCTAGTCTTACTACTTTTACCATTGTAGTTTCATTGATCAAAAGAATTTGCATTATGTTTCCAAAAAATGAAAAATGAAAAATTTACTCTTTTTAGGTAGTCTTGAGTTCGATGATAGATTTGCATTTCAAATTTCTTAGTTTTAGTAAGTAGCATGCAGTTCTTTTAAAAGTGTAGAAGCATAACATAAATTTGAAAAGTCTAGAACATATTATTTTGCATCTTGATTTCAAAGAAATAAATAAAGTCATGGTGCTTCATGTTAAAGAATTGTGTGGGTTTTCATTTTATTAATTTCAGTGCTTTCCGTCAAAATATCATCAGTCATTCACTTCACACCTTGTTGAGTAATTAAAGCTTGTGAAAGTAGCACTTAATTAAATCAAACTATACTCTTTTCTTTGGTAAAAAAGCAACAATGACCTAAGTATAGGTCCTTAGGAATTGGAATGTAAATTCTCCAAGACCACTCAAAAAATACTAGAAGTTGAATAAAGAGTGTAAAAGTCCTTTAGTAGTGAGTAGTACTTGTTGGGAAAGCACCTCTTACATAGGCATAAATCACTAGGTGATCAAATTTGTTTAAGTGTTGAGATCTTCCCTTGCACTTGTCTAGTGGGTAGACACATACGAGACTTTAGATAAGTTAGCATGTTACTCAAAAGTATGCCTCCTTGCTAAAGTTTCTACATTAGGACAAAGTATTATATGTCCCTAGTACCTACCCAATGTGAAAGCCTTACCTATGACTGTTCCGCCCACTTATCAATCATGAATAGGTAACCTTAGTAGCCTCTCCTAGTTTTTTCATAGGTGGCTACAAGTGGGAGGTTCTTGATGTACTTGAGGGAAATATAGAATCTCTGTTGGAGCCTTCCCTTGAAGTTAGGGGCAAATATTTTACAATACCCTATTTTTTGGACTTTAAAAAAAAAAAAATTTGCTAGCTGGCCATTTTCACTTTAAAAATTCACCTATTTTTTACACTAAATATGATAAATTGATAATATTCAACAAGTTTACAAGTTTTAATAGTAAGTTGTATGTGTTTTATTGAATATTCATCTACATATCTATATGTATTCTTTTTCAATTTGAAATAATCAACTAGAATACTATACTTTGGTATAATGTTTGAATCCTTAGAAAATACCTTGAGGTTCCCTTCTTTTAAAGAAGATTGTACCTTAGATGGTAATTTCGTGGGGTTAATATAATTGCTTGTCTTACCTTCACTAATTTTATTTGTGCCCTCATCACCCCAAGATGACCTTTGAAGGTCATTTTCGATTCCTTACTAGTTGGACCCCAAGATTTAATCACCGTGGGCTAGTTTTACAAGGGCATGTTTTATTTTTTGTTGGCATTTAGAATTTTTTTTGTAATTAGTGTGTTAATTGGTGACATGCTTATAAGGCCATACTTTTTGTTTTCACTGTAAAAAATTCATGGTTCCTTACATTGTTCTATCATTACAAAGTGGTTGATTAGTCACCCTACCATTCATGGAGGACCCAACGTCGTTTGCCTTAGCTCATAGGGCCACCTCCAATGAGGCAGAGATGTGAAGTTTTAGATTGTTGGTTGAACGAATAAAAAGAAGAATCGTAGACTACTTTGAATATCCCTATCAAAGGGGATTAAGATTAGGAGAACCTCGCAATTAGAGGTGAAGTTCAAGATGATATTTTGTGAGGCCTTAATGGTGAGATCCCTTTGAGAAATGACAAAGATATTCCTCCTCCTCCTTAAGGATATTTTGACCCACCGGATATAGAGGACATTGAATATCCTTTAGTGATTTCAATCCTCTACTTATTGGTTTATCAAATACCCTTCTTGCCCAAGTGGGTGAATTCCCTCTTAGGAATAATCGATATTCATTTTTACACAATCTTCCACATTCCATCTGAAGGATGTCGAATGTTGTTAATTCTCTAGGTTTATGGAGTGGAAACCCCATAAAACCTAGTGTTTATGTTGGGGACAACGATATCTCCATAGGAATTCCAGCTGGCAGAGGAAGTCCTTTTGTCATTGTCCCTACAAATGGTAGAATGAATCTTTAGGAATATTTTTATTAATGTGAGTATCCCATCCATCAGATTTCCTATCAGTGGTGGAAAATTTGTTACTTATTAAATATCTATAAAGAGTGGAAACATTCTCAGTTCTAGAAATCCTATTAAGAGTGCCACTATTCCTAGTTTTTGAATTTTGTTTGGTGGGGGATTTAAGCTTGGTGAAGGTTTTCAAATGAGTAGAGGGCCTATCATTGACGACCAAAATATCATAGGGTAAAACAATATAGTAGGAAGTGTCATGCATAACAAGATGTTGAGTATGGTATTAGGTAGCCCTAGTTCATAAATTATGATACCATTATCATTTTTGAAAACCCTTAACCTACCCAAATTGTCTTGTTTTACCAATTACCTAATCATCCATGACCCTTCATGGCTGACTATCCATACTAAGCTACTTTTAGACATTCCAAAGTTTAAAGCAAATAAAATTGGAGAAGACCCTTCCAATCATGTAATAACATTCTATTCATGGTGGTATTATAACTCCACGATGGAATATGGTGTGATGTTGAGACTTTTTTACAGAATCTTGATAGGAATCGTAGCCAAGTGGTATATTGAGTTTCCCTAGACATATCATAATATATTTTCATCATTGGCAGTGGATTTCTTAACTCACTTTTGATTTTCTATCCTCTATGAGACTAGGATTGATTTCATATCATCCTTGAGACAATACACTTCCATGCATATATCCAATCATATACTTGAGTGGAGGTGACATCATAGGATGATCAAGGTTGAAATGGTAGACCATATCTTAGATGATTGGTTTATGAAGTATTTGTTGCCAAGCATTTATAAGGATGTAACCATGTCAAGTGTAGTCACCTATTAGAGTAAGTCATCATTAAGGCTCAAAGGTTAGACTTAGTATATTCCTAGTCTAGGATGTTGTATGAAATCATACATAACACCCCTAGATCAATTACTAAGAAGTTGATGCTAAGTCCACATGTTAATGGTGTTATAAAATATGTTGGAAATGTAATGGTTAATCAGGTTGTTAATCAAATGGGACATATATCCATCTATAGTAATTCTCTCATTGTGGCATCTTATGCCCATCCTACCTAATCTCCTGCCCAAATATTTGATGCCAACTCAATTCAATCCATGAACCTCAAAGTGTAGCCAATAACCTGTGAGGGCAATAAAGAAGAATACAAAAAGAAAGGAAAAGGAGATGGTAGAATGAATGTTGGCCCTTTCATTTTTGGGAGAAAATTGTGGGAGGTAGATGGTTAGGAAGAGTAGTGGAAGAAAATATGAATTAACTCAAGAGATGCAACAAATACATGAAGAGGATGTAATGCAAGTTGGTTGTCGACAACTAAGAGGATGGAATATAATTAATGCACCAACTTGGGTAATGGATCAACTTAGTTGTCCTTGCCCTTTCTGTAATTGTATTGACAAAGTATATTTTAGAAAATAATTTTGTATAAAAACCCATGGAGGCTAAGGGAAAATCATTATGTTGTATTCCTTCTCTATTTTTTGTAGTGCTTTTTTTGGCATCCTATTTGCACTGGTGAGTCTCATTTTTTTTGTCGATCTTATTCTTTAATTTTATCCTAATTCACCACATGGGATAGGAATTGATTATTTCTTTCGTTCAATAACCACCATCTAGATTGATCAATGTTGGTATTCACTAGAGCATCAATTTATCTAGATATGCTTGGTATTTGTTGCTCATACCATAGTTTCTTATGTTCCATGAAATTCCATTCACTTCCTTTCTAGCATATAGTTTAGTATTTCCATTATTTCTTCTTCCGGTTCATTCCCTGCTTCTTGTGGCCATGGCTCTTCAACATATTTTATTTAATCAAAGTGTAATATGTTCATCAAGTGTGCCTCCTTTCCTTGTTCTTGTGTGGTTCTTGATTTTTTGTTTCTTTCTTGCATCTTTGTGGCCCTCAAAACTCTTCTTGCTAGGGGAAGTTTTTCCTTATTTCCTTTTTCCCCTCATTTTAGGTTCCATGTTAGGTGTCAACTCCTTATTTATATTCTCTATTTTAGTTTGTACCTATTCTTGTTACATGGAAATTTCATCATGAACCTTGTACCCTCAACCTTGCCACAATCCCTAAAGTCCCTTTGATCAAACTTGTTTAAAAGGTGAGAGTTTTTCCCTCCATACAACATTTTTGGCATTAGTGTCATAGGTTACTATGGGACAACTTGTGACACTTTCCCTTGTCGTAGGTTGTTATCCAACAACATGAGACATTTTCATACTTTTCCTTTATGCATACTGTGACACTCCAATATGTCGCAAGTTGCTATCAAGCAAGATGAGACATGATTTGTTAAAATGGAAAAAAAAATCTTTGAGGAGCTTCTAGAGAGAAGCCCTCGTGGATGGATATCCCCTCCTATTAGGGTGGATCTAAGCCGAACACCTATCCTGTTGGGATCTCACCCCATCCTTATCCTCTTATCTCTCATCTTCCCCTTATCCTTTTTTCCCTATAAAAGCAAGCTTACTCCCATGTGTGAGGGAGAGGATTCTATGATAGCCACATGCTGGAGTAATTGTGCTAGAGAGTTGAACCTTTGGTAACCATCCTCTTGGAGCAAGGTGACGAATTAAGGAAAAGGATTCGTTGGAAGGGACCTACAACACCAAGGAATTTTGGTTGTACTTATTTCCTCATTCTTAATACATCAATACATATCCTTTCTCATAAATGATGTTGTATTTCATTGATAGCATTTCTCCTTAGTCATTTGCTTAGATTAATCAAATTATATCTTGTAACTTTCACTTGGTTTTTTTTTCTATTAAATCTTATATAGGTCATCTATCCGATCTAAGGAGTAGGACTACGAGAGTTTCAAGCCAGTGAGGACAATTTGTAGTAAAAAGGTATGTACTTTCTTCATCCTTAATTAATTTGATTGATCTAGAGAAAGGTGTGTGTTTTTGTGTTGTTTTGTTCTAGATCCAAACCATTTGGACTAGGGAATTCCATCTTTGTTTGCATCGATAGAATAATCCGTAAACAAAATTGGTGACTCCACTGAGGATCGAATTGTTATCTAGAGTTTATTTTCCTTGTCTTAGGGTTTGCTTGGTTTTGAGTATTTAAACCCCTTTGATATAGTCATTCTTGCTTCCTTTTTGCTTGAGTTTGGTCCTCTGAGTCGCTGGGACACCCAAATTGACTCTTAAACCCTTGGTAAATTAAGATCCCTGAGTATTCTTGAAGCCTTTTCTTTTTTGAATTTCATCTTTTTCCTGTCGCACCATGCCTTCAGGTACAGTGCGAAATTGTTGCACCTGGTCTTTGTTGAGGCTGTGACACTTCAACTTGTCACACTAGTGTATTCTTGTGAACTGTGACACTTTGGGGAATTTTTGAAATTTGGCTAGGTTTCCTAATTGGGCTTTGGACTGGGTTGCTTCTTGGGATTGTTCATTGTCTAGCATAGTGTTATCTTCCTCCAAAAATTGAATTTGAATCCCTTTTGGTCATCGTTTAGGGATTGAAATGGTTTGGTTTGCATAGGAATTTTTGAAATTTTGGTGTGCTTTGTGAACCTTATTATCTTGGGTTTGATTTCTCATTTCCTTATATATCTTATCTATTCATTTTGCAAGAAGTTTATTGGTCTTCTTGTTTCCATTGCAATTCAAAGGAGATATTTCTCTTTGTTTCTTTTATTAGATTGAATACTTGAAAATCACAAAAAATGTTTGCATTTATAAAAAGAAAAAGAAAAATCAAAGAATTTGTGAATGATCTTTTCTTTTCTTTGCCATTGTGATTGGAAACATTATTGAGATCTTTCTCTTCCTAATCTTATATATTTCTTTTTCAGCAGCATTGAAAAGATAGGAAACAATTAGAATATTTTTGCATTTTGGTGTGAGTTTGAAGGATTCTTGTTTGTTGTTTCGAATTTGGGATACATGTTAGTTTGGCTTTGTGCATGTCATTGAAAAGTTGAAATTGAAAAGTGCATGTGCATTGGAATTTTGCATTTGGGAATCTCTCTCTCTCTCTCTCTCTCAAGTAGGACACTTCTGCATTTTTTAAAGAAAAAGACTTTCTTCCCTCTCATAGTATAGTGTTCATCGAAGTGAAATATTGCATCTTCATTTCTTTTCATTATCTTTGAGTCGGTCGAAACACCACATTGTCCACTTAACTGCTTCAAGATAAAACAAAGCGCACTTTAATTTAAAATATTTAACAACTTTGTTTGGTAGGTTAGAGATGTGTTCCAACATCATTAAGCATAGGAGTTGTCATTACTTTGGCAATGCTACAATCTAGGGACTGTGTGGTTCTTGCACATATGAAGAGTATATCAGAAGGCCCCTTTCAAACGGTTGCTCATTAGACAACACTACTATGGATTTGAGCTCACATGTACCTTGACTATATCGGGAAACCCTCATAGAATCCTAAAACCAACTGAGTTAACCTTTTGGCCGTCTTGTTGTTGCAATACACCGAGAACAACACTTGGATAAATTACTATGCACGTACTGTCAATAGTCGGGTAATACAGTCCAAGGAATGGTCCTAATCCTCCTTGGTTAATCCAAATGATGGGAAGATATTCTAATAGGAAAGGGAAGATATTCTAATAGGAAAAGGGAGTTGAATCATAATTTTCCTACATTTCCTCCCCATCCCTTTTCATGTTGTAAACTATGTTGAAGACCACTATCGTTTGTCCTACCAAACATGTAGTAACCTATTCCCAAGCCTATCTAACACTCCATATAGGAAAAGCATCTCAAATTTTTGCCATTATATCTACGATTAATAAAATTCATGATTGGTATATTTCTTTATCTATAATGATAATTTTGTGATTGAATAGAAATTACACTCGTGTGTGTAGCCACTCAAAATGTCTGGAATATTTGAACTTATAACAATTATTGGAACATGATGCCACAATTAATTTCTTTCACCGATTTAAAATGTGGCCCTTATTTGCAAATAAAATACTCCATTAACCAATAGACAAAAATCAATATTTATTTATTCAACCAATCTTTCCTCTATTAGACGTGTTGAACATCTAATGCCTTATTGCATTCTAAATTTGTAAACATTGAAAAAGAACACCACATATAGCATTCTAAATTTGTAAACAGTGACAAAGAAAACACTACACCCTGTGTGGAGTACACGTATCCTTGTCCTATAATATATATTTAACAATAAATATATTGTAAACCAATTATTATTATCTTCATAAATATATTGTAAGCCAATCAGTATTATTTTAATAAATATATTGTAATCCAATTATTATTATTTGATATTGATGAGACAATATTAAATAATAAGTTCACATGGTGTCTTAGTTGGGGCTTGTTGCATGTCCTAAGTTAAGTGGAGGTGCAAGGGCCTTCTTTTACTCGTGCTTAATTGGTGAGAGATATGAATTAAAATTGGTCGACTCCCAAGAAAGGAATACCAAAGTTTGATATACCTCTTACCTTAATTTTGTGTTCTTTAACATTTCAATAATGGGAAGGGATAAATTTCCACCTTTAATCACGTGAAATCAACGTTAAAGAAGAGGCTCATTTTGTGTTCTTTAACATGATTCTTTTCGAATAGGTACTTCAATAAGGTGTAGTTTAAATATTCTACATTTTTAACTTTTTTTTGAACATATTTTTAGTCTAATTTTGTTTGTATTTTGGCTGGAAATCTATAAAAAATCTTAGAAACACATATATTAGTTATGGAAATTGCATAATTTGGGAGCCATAGGGTATTTGAGGGTGCTGAATTTATTTATGGATTCAAAAATACAATTTAAACACAGAAATTTTGATTTTACCAAAATAAAATTACCGGATTCCGACCAAAACCCACTGTAAAGTAAAAAAGTAGAATAAATAGACTACTCTCTTCAATAATGGGAAAGGATTAGCTTCCACCTTTAATCATGTGACGCCAAGGGTAAGTTGGAAAAGGAGGCTCATTTTTAAATACTACGTTAAATTTTTTATGTGAATCTAGAAGTCATTATGGATTGTCTAAAAAACAAATAGACTACATTGTCATAAGAGCCATTACATAATCAACCATACTACATTAACATAAGAGATATTACATAAACCGACCCAATGTTAATCTATATTTGTCATCCCCTCTTATATTTACATGTCTATTTGGAAGGAGAATATACCTTTGAATTATATTCTTTGAAAATATAAGTGAAGGCGGCTAAGTGAAATCTGCTTCTCATCTCATGAACTTGTTCTATGAATTGCTTGAAGGCCAAAATTTTGAAGATGGGACTTTCCATTTGAGTAATCGTTTGAGTTTTGAATCACCATATACTTATAAGTTATCCACCCTGTTCTTTGTTGCAATTCTAAGGAGGGATGCTAAGGTTGATAACTTAGCTTTATCATCCTAGTTGTTGGTCCCTATGTCAAGATCCAACAAAAAATTGACACAATGAGAAGAATTAAAATAGAGGCATCCCCTTGCTCCACAACTTTTTCTAGGATTTTCCTAAGAAGAGCCATTAAAGAAGCCCCACGGGAAATATTCTTCTATCACTAACTTGGAACCAATTTGGTATCAAGTATTTCCTTCATGATGTCTTTGTAAACTTCATAACAAAAATGAACTATATAGAAGACTTGTTTAGGAGTAAAGGAAATTTTTTTAAAAGAATATCTAATTTCTTTAGCACTAGATGGCTCAACTAACAACAAGATGAA
Source organism: Larix kaempferi (assembly GCA_027924585.1). Taxonomy (NCBI): domain Eukaryota; kingdom Viridiplantae; phylum Streptophyta; class Pinopsida; order Pinales; family Pinaceae; genus Larix; species Larix kaempferi. The sequence continues at coordinate 2,425,530 of BSBM01001150.1, forward strand.
ATATTTTGAATTCACTTGCCTCATGATCGAACCAAAAATTAAACGCATAATATTTCATAACATCTCTCTTTCCCACTATACTGACTCCCTTCATGGTAAGTAATGAAGCTACCCATACCTCCTTGGAAAAGTGGCATTCCACTAGTAGATGGAAAATATTATCCCCATGTTCCTAGCACAAATGCCTATATCAAATCCTTTCTTAACCCCCTTTGTCAGAAATCTCATGTGGAAACCATGTTTAAGAGTGCTAACCAAATAATTTGTTTTCCTTTGGTGCACCTTTTAACTCTTATATTGATTTCCACCACCATTATTTTTTAGTTTTGACATCCTTTATAAACAAAGAAGCATAACCAAAACTTGTTGGGTATGGGCATATGGTTGGATTGTTTGACCACTTAAGTTTGTCCTCTACATCCTTTAGATTGATAGCGATATTGATGAAAAAATGAGAATATGAGTTCCATTCCTATGCTAATATCCCATCCAACCTATTTATTCTACTGACTTCCAAACTTCTTTCCAAGGGTTGACCTGTACAAGTGAAGCAGCACTAAGGGAGACTATAAATGTTTAGTCCACAAAAATGATCTTGTATTTCACAAGACATATTAAATTTACCTTTGACTTCCAACCACAAATTAGTGCCTACTCTCAGTTTCTTTCCATCCACTATTTTCCATGCCAACCAATATCTTATAAATGGGAATGCTTCAGGTAGAGCTTTCCATACAATTTAATAGTTTTGGTGTGTCTTTCACTCCTTCCAAATCCACTCCTCAAATGATGGGGCTTGATATATTTCATCGTCACAATTTCATGCCATAATGATTTTCCCTTGAAGAGCCTCCAACCTCCATAAAATCTTTAGTACTAGTTCCTTTCTAGAGATCTAAATTATCTTCAGACCCCACTCCTCCAATTTTCTTAGGATTTAGGGATCTTCTCCAATTAACTGATGCCATACCATCTCTTTCTTTTCTTTCCCTCCATAGAAAATCAAAGGTTATCTTCCTTATCTTTTTATGAATCCCAATGGAAACGTGCATTATAGGATGCCAATATAATGGGTTGCTTCTAAAATTTATTTACGAGGGAAAGTCCCCCAGGGATAACTATCTATTGCAACATACTTCTATTATATTTTATATGTTAGTATATAGCCATATCCAATCATTAAACCCATATTCATTAGATTTCATATTAAAATCGAGGTATTTTGGCTCCTTTTGTTAAGGTATCTCTATGGGTTGGAGGAGGGTTTTGAGATGTCTACTCCATTCCTTAAAAATACCGTGTATGACAAGAGAAGACTTTTGCACATTTATTTTATAAATCCCTATAATCTCTTGGATCTTGATTACATCCCCAATAGATCCATTTCCAAACATTAAGACATCATTTATGAAGATTAAATGCGCTAATATGTGATGTCTATCTATTTTTATACCTTTCAATGCTCCTCATGATCTAGAGCGTATCAAGAACCTACTTAATCCCTTTGCTACAAGTGGGGATAAAAAACATAGATAGGGGGAAGCCCTATCTATGCCCTCTAAATGCACTCCTTTAAGATCTATCCACCCATCCTTCCCTCCATCCATCATCCATCTTCGTTCGTCCTACTCCTTTAAGATCTATCCATCCATCCTTCCCTCCATCTTTATGGGCTCACTTACCTTAACGAGGAATTCAAGGGGGGTTCCAAAATAGAGGAGGCCAAAGTAAAACAGGATATTGATCTAGTGATAATAGTTGAGTCGTCAATGAGAATAGAGAAATAGGTTGAACTTAAGAATCTCTTTATCCATTTAACTAAGGGGAGGATGAAGTCCACATGAATTAAACTTAGGATAATATATAACCATGATACCCTATGATATTCTTTGGGAATATCCAATTTAATGATGAAGGCTAAAAAATTATTTGCCTCTCATTCAAGAAGCCAATTGTTCAAGTGATATAGATTTTGATAATATTGGCTTTTTTCTTTCTTGCTATGACTTTCACAATGATTATGTATATGAAATTGCATAACGAATTTGCTCAAAGGAATCTATATTAGCATTTTTTTTATGGATTAGTGAGAGAAAGGTGGAATGAAATGTCACAATACTATCCCATATCTCCTACACTCTTCTACAACTACCAAGAAGTCATACTCAATACAATCATAAAACCACATATAGAATCCTATTTGCCAACTGCTAAGGCTAGGAATTTTTTTTATTTGAAATGAATATCCTACTTCCTTCAACTCCTTCTCCTTCTTTTACAATGGATCAATCAATTTAATGTACATTTGATTTGGGGTTGGGATTTTTTCTCTTTGAAATGAATATACTAGCTCCTTCAACTCCTCCAAAGAAAATGGATGCATCAAATGATCATTTTGAATGTTCTCCACAAACCTTGGAAAGAAAGTGAAAATTTTAACAAAATCTATTATATTGTCCACTTCATGATCCTTATATAATGATTGAAAATGAGTTGTAACTACCTCATAAATATCTTGAAAATGTTTTACTCTAACATTCTCAACATTTTGTACGTTTGAGATTGCATTCATACTTTCCTCATGTTAGCAAAATTATGGAAAAATATGAAATTTTCCCTGTTTAGTGAAGCCCTCCTTGAGCCCTCCAGTATTTAGTGTTATCTGTTCATCTTCACTAAAAATGGCATTAGTATCCTGATCATTATCTGTGTAATATGAGTTTCCACAACCTACAAATCCATATGGAAGTTGTTATGTTTCCCCTTCACACATTGCATTGTTAGTTCAATTTTTCTTTTTAATGATTCATTGAATTGAAACATAGTTGACTCTTTAATATCACTATTTACATGAACCCACTCCCTAATGACCATAGCGTTGTAATCTTTATATTGTATGCAATTATGATTGAACTTAAAAGGGCCATGGGATTTTAGATCATCGTTCTCCCATTTGAAGAGAAAATGGAGACTGATAAGAGATTTCCTTTGAGCCAACCTAGGATCTAACCTTTGTAGTGTTTTCCATAATTTCATCTGAAACAAAGAACCTATCAATCATTTTTTAATTCCATATTCTCCTATATGATTATTTCTCCAATTGGGAGTCAACCTAATTGGATCCACTTCACACAAATTTTCCTCTTCAAAGTTTTGAATGAAAAAATAGCTAATGAGTTTGGTCTTGCATTCCTTCTCCAAACTTATCCTATCTTAATTAAATTTAGAACACACCCACAATGGCATTCCCCTTCTTAATAGTATATTGCTCAAACCATTTCTTCTGGGTCTTTCTTTGATTCCCATAGGGTCCATACATTTAAAAATTTGTAAAAATATTCCCGAAGTCTAGAGATTGCAATTCTACCTCATTGAAAGTTTTTTGAACCAAGAACCCTACATTTCTTATTCCATCCTTTAATTAAACCTACTGACCTTTCCTCTAAATCATAAATTCCCATCCCCTAAGAACCCCCTTTAGATATCAATGGTGGCACTGCCTATCACCATTATTTCGCATAGACCTCTAGGAATACTCATGAGAGAGTATATATACAGGAGTATCATTGTATTGAGATATGTCAGAGATGGTATTGTAACAAGCATGAGATGTGGAGTGATTCCTTTCATAAGATGGAACTAATGGTTTTACCCTACCTTGAGAATTTTCCCTATGGTTTTGTGTTTTATCCTTGTGTGGAAGTATGATTATTATAAAGTTAAGGGGGTTGCATTTTATCTACTAAGGTTCACTAAAATTGGTATTGGAGCTATTTCTTTGGCCAAAGTGGAAGATATTTTTTCTTTTTATAGATGTTAAAGGGGGAAAAGTAGGGTTGTAACATTTAGATCCTTTTTTGAAGATTTATAGGAAAAAATTCAAGAAAAAAACTTCATAGATGAGTTCCTCTAAAAAGATACATGATTTCAAAAAGCAATTGCCCAAATCAAAGTTCAAGAAGTGAAGATAACGTTGATTTCAAATCAACTATTTTACGGACCTTTCGATGATAGTTAAAACTATTGTAGGTTGGATATCTTTTGAAAGGGAACCCATAATATAATTAGACTATAATGGTAGAATAATACTAGCCATGGAATTTTAAAATTTAGATCATAATAGAAATTCAAAAAAGTATCATAGGAAATATTGTAGTCTACTTATCTCTCCATTTGTTAAACAAATCGTAGTAGCTTCTACACAAATTGAAGTAAGGTGGTTGTGGCATTTAAAAATTGGGGTCATGATAGTAATTCTAAACAATATCGTTGAAGTTACAAATCTTTTAAGTTGTGATTCAAAACCCTCTTTGTATATTCTTGCAAAGCACTTTTCTTTATGTTTGTATACCAAATCACAACAAGAGTAGTTCCATTAGAGTAAAAGTGGTGATGCCATTTTAGAATTAGACTCACAATTAGTATCTTTTGGGCTCAATCCAAAAGAGTTTACACCATGCTTGGGGTTGCTTCATGTGATGCTTGGTGCATGGTGTATGGTTGACCCTTCAATGTGTTGTGACGAACATACACATTTGAGGTGGCTTGCACATTGATTCTTAGATCTTATCTTAATTTTTATGTGGTTTTATTTCCTTAGAGCATTGGAAAGATATGGAGCTTGGTGATTTATTCATGATCTCCACATGGAGGTTGGTTTCTTTCTTGGAAGGACAACTTGCTTTGGAGGAGGATCATTGTCCATCTTGGAGGAGGGTGTTGAGAACATGTAGTTTCTTACATGGAGGCTTGTACTTGACTTAAGGATTATTTGGTTAAGGGAATGATCATGTAAGTGGGTGGTGTTGGTGTTTTAGCACCAACTCGTACTAAAAGTACTTACTTAAGGGTTGTGAAATCCTAAGTACTAGATCAAAGAAGCTTTTTAGAAAACTAAAAGAAATGAACAACAATCTTAAATATTCATGAAATGTCACACAAAAGGAAATAACTAAAGGAGGAAACAAGACATGATATAAATAATTGTGTATTTATATTAACAAAAGTATAAAGATTATGAGACGCACATTGGTGTTGGATGAAGTGATGTGGACCTATGTAGCCAACCCAAGGGAGGGTTCTTTTCCTTTCATGCTCTACTCCTAGTCAAATGATATATGTTACTCGACTCCAAATGGTGAAAGTAAATGGACATAAAAGGTTGCCTCTCGCTCTTTTTGAAGGCAATCCAACAACATAACCTTACTCTTATGAATCAAATATGTGCCTTCTGGAAGGATCTTGAGGGATTTATTTAAAGGAAAGATTATGGACATTTCTTAGATTTATCTCCAATGTGAATAATCCCTTTTCATTGATGACTTAATGGGATAATGATAGGTATTAGAGATTGTTGTAGACAAAAACATCCTAATAGCTAGGATTGAAACTATAACCAGATTCAAAGAACAACAATCTATTTCCCAAAGGATAAATGTTCATCATTTGCAAATAAATGGTGAGAGATATGAATGGAAAATGCTTGATTATGAAGGTTGTCCAAATAAATCCTTTGTATGTCGATCTAGAGCTATCACGTCTCCAATTAGATATGAAATCTAAAACATACAAATACAATAGAGAAAAGTACCTTAAACACAAATGGTTACACAAGAGCAAATATAAACAAATTACTAACTTTTAACCAATTCATCGAGAAAATTGATTCAAAGATCTAAATATTAATTGAAACAACAACATATGAAGAACAACAATATTTGGGGCGGGGAGAACATATTTTTTTATATTGAAATAAACAACAAATATAATGCTTGATGTTGTTGATGGCACCTCTCAACATCATTATCTAGGTCCCTCCAATCCTGGGTCATTTAATAGATATTCAAGACTCAAACTTGGCATGCATAAGGGAATGAGAAAAACTTGGCAGTTTTAGATCTCAAATCCCACATAGATGTTATATGGAAAAAACAAGAGTTTTGTAGATTTAAATATCATAAAGACCCATAGATTAACCCTTGTGATTTCTCTAGCATAAGGGTACACAAATGATGGCTCTCTCCTCTCCACCTCTTGGGGTCAATTTATAGCCTTTAGAATGTGATTGAGACAATTGGTAATGGGTTTCTGAGGAAGATAGGTGTATAGATAGCATGAACCTATCTTAGGATTGCGAGAATTTTCATGAATTTTATATTTTGCATAATTTGTAAGGGAAACACTCCTTTTGTACTAGCAAGAAGCATCTAAGATTCTCCTTTCCTTAAAAAAGGGTATCTCTAGGGAAAAAAGCTTGATTAAACATGTTTTAGAAAAGCAATCATCATAACTAGTTGTTATGTTCAGGCCATATGAACATCAATGACTTAGTAGTGTTAAATGATGTTATAACAAAGACCAAATCAAAATCTGTTTTTAGAAATAATGGTTTTAGAGTGTCCACATTCAACCACCACACATTTTTGGAAGGCACACAGTAATTATGAGTAATCAAATTCTATTTTTAGGACCACATTATTGTTTTCAAGGATTTTAGTGCAACAAGCCTATACAATTGTTTAGGGAAATTTTGTGCAATGACATTTTATGGTCAACTCTTGACTTTAGTCCAAGTTTTGGTTATATTATGGTGATGGAGGTGATGGAAATGAGATTAATACTATTGGAAGTGATGTATAATGGAGATGACTCTCATGACAAAGTAGGTAATAAAAATTAGGTTGTTAATAGTGGGGTGGACCTAAAAACCCACATGACCTAGGAGGAGCATTGGAGCTTTCGAAGTTTGTGGAGGTGGAGAATTGTATCTTCTTGAAGAATGTTCACACCTTGGAGCCTTACTTGTTGTACATATTCACCTTTGGAGCTCGACATATACTTACTTATAGAGAGAATGCTTCACATGTGAGCCTATCTTCTTGTGGATAGGTTTCTTGTAGTGGATTAGGACCACCATTATATTTTTTACCTCCATTGGCTCTCATACAAATAGAGTAAGGAGAGAATCATTTCACATCATCATCATTGTACTCACTCTTTGTACTTGTCTTAGAGAGACATGTTGTAGGGAGAAAGACAATAGGGTTCTTAAGGAAACCCTAGGATCTGCATGATATGGCTCATTAAGAAAACCTAGTAGTAGAGATGTTGGAGATGATCATACTTGATCTTATAGATTCATTCATCGCATAGTTGTGTTATATATGAGGAGTGGAATGCATTAAATTCTCTCTCTTATGTACTCGTTGTATTATCTCTCCTTTTCTTGGTGCACTAGGGTTCTTGGAGAAGTTCAAGAGAAATTCTAGGGTTTCCACTTTATCTCATCCTCTTCAATGAGGATAACAACTAGCACCAAGTTTTCCAAAACCCTATTATTCTTCTTTTACAAGAGCTACAAGAGAAATGCTTCTTTTACCCTAATAAAGATCAAGTGGCAAGATAGTAGTTCGATCCCATGTCTACATTTCACTCGGATGGATTGATGCTTGTGCTTGGTACCATGGGTTGACTACATTGCTTAACATATCATATTATATGGATTACACTTATGTTTTAAGGATGAAACATGTCAAAAGGGGTATGCAATGTAATATGCCTAGGGAGGATCATTAATGTAATATTTGGGTACGTAGGGAAGTATTTAAGCGGTATAATTAATGTAATATGACTATAATCATGGAATAAGACTTATTTGATAGTTGATGGGTAATAAATAAGTCCACTTGGTAGTTGAAGGTAACAACAATAATAATAAGGGGTAGTTGGCTTAGATCCCCTATGAAGACTCATGCGAGAGTATTTATACACATGAGAATCATTGTATTGAGATATGTTGGAGATGGTATTATAACAAGCATGACTTGTGGAGTGATTCCTTCTATAAGAAATAATTGGTAGTGTTACTTAAGGGTTTTCTCTATATTCTTGGATTTTATTCTTGTGTGGAGGTATTTATTTATTATGAAGTCAAGGGGTTTATATTTTATCTACTAAGGTTCACTAAATATAGGTTTCTCTTGACTATCAATTTGGTTACCTCCTTTAAGGCGTATATTGAATTGAACTACTCCTACTTAGAAGGGGGGTTCATATCCACAACAATGGGAGAAATCTCCCCATTCCCCTTTAGACCGTCCTCAACCTTAGACTTTTCTCCTTTAGGATGACTATTGGATTACATTACAATTGAATTCCCATACTAAGCTAGAGGTAACTAGTGTTAACTTTGGAGTCCTCTCTATTTCTGTTAAATCCCCTAATTCCAACTACACTTCCAACAACCTTTGTGGGTGTATCGTAATTCACCCTCCCCTTAAAAAATTTCTTGAACCATTCTTTGAGGGGAAATCTACTTTGCATGACCAATGACAATGAAATTAGACATTTTGATAACCCACATTTTGAATATTGTTCAATCTCTTGTATGCAATCTCCAAGGACTTCAATAAAAACCTCCCTTAAGTCCATCTCAATACATTTTTTTGCTACTATTATATTTGAGTTAAAGAAGTGATTATGAGAGAGACAGATAACTGTTGGAACATTTAAAAAAGCCACTATGTCATTCTAGACTTAGGATAAATTAATTAATCATTTATGATTAATTTCCTAAGTTTTGACTAGGTAAAATATGCCAGTTTTGTCTTTTAGTGGGCCACATGCCATCCTAACTCAACAAAACGAATTTGGATGGATTATGGATAAGATTTCCTTGGATTCTATCTGATTTTATTCTATTCCTGAATTAGAAAGACACTTTCCTGATTTAGACAGCTTTATCTTGTTTTTTCTACTTTCTAGTGGAAAAGGAAAAGCCAGTTGACTTGGAAACTCTTGCCACTTGACCACTTCGACCTCCACATCATATCTACTCTCCTAAAGCCATCAATACATTCTATTTACCTCGCTCATGAGCTGCCATACCATACTTACTAAATTTGTGAGCCTCTAGGACAGTTTTGGAAATTGCTTTTGCCACCTAGGGGTTTTTTTTGTCTTTTATAAGCCTTTTCTTTTTGCTCTTTCCAAATTGCCTCAAAGGAATTTGATTTTCTCCATGGAGGATGTATTATATACTGTTATCATATCAATGAATAATATGCAGAGTGATTTCCACAATATATTCTCTCTATTCTTCTTCTCTCACTGTTTGAAATATTCCATGTGAAATTGTCTTATGAATCTAGTTCTTAGCAATTGAAAATCTCACAATAACTTACCAGAGTGTTTCCAATGGACCCATTAAAGCTTTGTTCTTCCAAATTTGAAATGAAAAGCCAAAAAGTTTAACCCACATAGCTTATTGGATTTGGGAATTAAACCCATGTTACCAAAATTTTGGATTTACAGGATGTGAATTGCTCCAAAACCAGTACCTTGACTTGATCAATGACCTACTTATCTTTTTCCTCCCGAAACAAGAAGGTTATCTATCATTTTAAGAGGAAATGGAAAGCAAGTACATACCCCATCAACATCACCTTTCTCTAGTTATTTTCCAACTAATGCCTCAAAGAAGATTTCTAAAATAATTCTCCCATGGAAATCACCCACCAAGATTTGTCGTTGATAGTGGTTAATCCCCACCATTGTTACTTCCTCTTCAACAATTACTCCTACCACTTCTCTCTTTTCTTAACCGTTTGAGCTCACCTCACCTTTTTTATATGTAAACTTGTAACAGGGAGATCGAGAAGAGGAGACCTCCAAATTCTTAACAAGGAAGGTAACTTAGACACGGAAATAAGATTAGATTCGAACCTTTTCAGCAAAAGCTTTGAAAGGGAAATTCATAGAGCAAGACTATGACTAGTCATAGCCCTTTGGAAATGGGTAAATATTCCGACAAAGAAACTATGATTAGACATGCCACGGGGAGGGTAGGTATAACGTGTATTCGTTCTACATGAAAGGTGGGCAGGCAGCCTCATGAATCATAATTACTATAATTATCTACAGAAATACCTTTCCAATTTGATTGTTTAGATTCGTGGGGTTAATATATATATTAAGTGCAATTATGAAGAGCAAGACGATTGTGAAATCAATCAAATAATAAGAACGTACCATACCATATCATAGATTATGAAATGAAATAACATCAATGTACAACCATGAAATCTTGAATGGAATAATGTTAATGCTGTAAAGTCTAAATCTTGAACGGAATAATGTTAATGTTTAGGAATGGACAACATTCAAAAGAGACTCCTAAATGATAATGTAGAGAATCTAACATGGAAACACTGATTGTACTTAAAATAATAATAATATGATTTTCAAAGTGGCGCACGAGAAACGAGAAAATTTGTATATTCCAAGTTTATTCACCTTTACATGGAATTCACAAAAAGAAGGGTCACGCCCTCCACACGTTTCCACAAACTTATGGCTGCGGGTCACTTCTATGGAATCGCCATTATAAATTGGATATGACATGCTACTATCAATTTCATCTACGCAAACATTCGTCATGCAAAAAGTTCTTCCATGGTGATATGATCCAAATATTTAAAAATTAAATTATTTATTTTCCTAAGACTAGTTAGTTAAAATGAATTTCAAACAAAGGGAAAAATAATTATCATGAGAATCTTTTAGTTTCCATCACCTTTCACCTTTTTGTCGCCATTTAAAATATTCTAATATACATCAATTATACTTCGCTATTAGATATTTTCATCTATTATTATGATTATATTAATATATTATTAAGTATTAGATATTTTCATCTATTATTATGATTATAATAATATATTATTAAGTATAATTAATTATTTAGGTAAGAGGTTAGATGTTAGTTGAAAGTAAGCACATGATTATTATTTTAATTTTAGTAATGACAATATTAGATACATTTGATACAATTGGAATCCTACCTTTATACATTTGTCCCTTCTAAACCATTTACAAATTATTTTAAATTATTAAAATCTTATCGATAACTTTATATAATTTTTATTTACAAAAATACATATTTAACATTAATATAAATAATATAAATGTAATTTTGATTTTTATAATACAAATTATATATATATATATATATATATATATCCCAAATATTTAATTTTTATTTTTTTAAAGATTTATTTACTAAAATTAGCACTCACATTACCATGATCATGGATATCATATCTAATGTTTTTATATTCCAAAAGTATAATTTGCTACAAGCATAAATCACATCCGATGGACCAGCCGTCTAACCAACATGGAACCACCATTTATAAAAGAAATCTATATAATTTAACGTCTTTAATTATCATTGTATTTTAAAAATGAAATAAATCTAATCCATTACAATATTTTATATCTCAAATAAATAAATAAATCAGATTTTTTTCTATATAATTTAACTTATTTTAATTGTAATGTTTTTATATCTCAAATATATAGTTTACTTTACTAGATAAACCATATTTTTTTCTATATAATTTAACTTCTTTTAATTCTCATTGTATTTTGAAAATAAAATAAATCTAATCCATTGTAATAAAACCTTAATTTATTTATTTTATTACATTTATACTTTTATTACAATTAACTTATGTATTCCATAATGTTTAAAAAAATAGCGCATCATCATCACCTATATTCAAACACGACCATCATAACAGTATATATATAATAATAAACATAATCAAATATAATATTATATTCGATACAATCAATATCCATAAACAACACAAACATTTTTACTAAAAAAAAAATTACATAGAGTTAATTAATCTTAATCCATAAATATAAATATATTATAAAATTATTTTTAAAATTCTTAAATAAAACTGTACTTTATTTATTCATTCTTTTCAAATTTTAATTATTTACTTTTATTAAAATAAACCAAAACCCTTAATAGCAAAGTTCTATTATCATATAAAATTATAATTTTCAAAATTCTACCATATAATCCTGGATATTTCGATGTCAACATTATTCTATATATAATATAATATAATATACCTTTCTTGACCCGCTATTTTTCTTTTATAATTTAACTTTAACCCTTTGATATTAGAATATAAACTTTGGACATAACATTGTTGTCGGAGGCCAACAATGCATATTGATGGAGGCGTGCAACTATCATGCATTACTGAAATCAAATTTCATGAAGTTAGCTTAATATTATTATTTTAATTACATGTCACATAATTTAGTATTGGTGAGGAATTCGTTTATAGATTTTAGTATAGGATTTGTGCGCAATACTTATATCCTTTTGTAGCCATTCCGTATGGTTTTATTTCTATAAACTGAAATAGTATGAGTAGTATCGTAGATGATATTTGTGGTTTACTATCTAAATTTGTTATACGATTTTATTTATTTGTATGATATTTAATTTTTTAATTATTAAAAATAAAAATAATTGGTAACAAAATAAAATGAAAATATAATATATAAAATTATATTATATAATTAATTTGTTAATATCAATTTTATTTTATGAAAAAAATTTCATATTCCTTATCACTACAAAATTATTTATGGAATAACTTAATAAACCAGCTTAGATTCAAATCTTAGGCTCTATCAAGTGTCAAGACGGATCAAATCTTCCGAGGTGCAAATCTCTTCTCAGGTATTGCACTCAAGGAGTTTTTCGAGGAGAGGTTTGCACATCATGAGATTTGATATCTCTCGACGCTTGATAAAGCTTAGGATTTGAATCTAGGCTGGTTTCAATCGTGGGTGGTAACACAAAACTGGAGTTTGATCAATATTGTAAGGAACAGGTTAAGTTGAAAACACAGATACATTTACGAAGATTATCATAATGTAAGTAATAAGTATTAAGGATCGAGTAAATTGTTAAACTGGAAAATAGAGACAATAATTTTGTAAGGATTAAATAAATGAAAATATGGTTCACATCGTGATCATTCTCAATCTATCTTCTTCATCTTTTCTTATCTTCACACCTGGTAGTTTTGACATCTTCTCATATCGATCATATGAGAATGGAGGTTGAAATCGTAGACCTGCCAAATCTTTTCATTCAATTGTCGATTTTCAGATATGAACTGTAGTGCACGATTGTAAGTTTCCATATCAACAAAATTAGAGTTCCAATTTTTCTTGTTATCACATTCCATGTATCCAAGTATGTCATATTCATTCGTAGTTATATACTGATTCCTATATAACCCTGAAATTATCTCCAATTCATGCTTTTAAGAATTCATTTTCACAAATAACTCTTCTTCATGATCTCTTTAGTTCACGGTTGTGTTTTCTAGGTTCTTCTATATGTTCTGATGATTCTTTTTTTCTTTCTCTTCTATACATTTGTCGTACTTTTCTTTTTTGATCATCAATATATTCATTATTTGCAATATTATCATGAGGATCCACAATATACCATAAACTAGAGAAAAAAGAAACTTTAATGTGTTGAAATCATTGCAAATAGTTTTTTCTATTAAATAGATAAATTCAATGTATAAATGTAAATAACAAAAAACAATGCATTGTTGAAATCAATGTAATTTTTGTACTTTTTATTAAATTGATATATTGAATATATACATGTAAAAAAAAAACAAAATATGCATTGTTAAAATCAATGCAATGAATCAAATAAATATGCATCTTGTGTTATTTAATAACATTTGTGTGTGATCTATTGGTAAGTAGTAAAGTTATTGGCCTTGTGTTAACCTAAAGACCAAGGTTCAAAACCCTTTTGTTTGGAATTATATTTAGTTATCAAATCTAACTATTATTATGGCTGGCATTGTTGAAATCAATGCAACCAATCATCTTGTGTTTTTGAAGAACATTTGTTTTTTTTATTAAATTGATAAATTCAATGCATACATGTAAAAAACAAAAAACAATGCATTGTTGAAATCAATGTAACTAATCAAATCAACAAGTACATCTTGTGTTTTTTAAGAACATTTATTTGTTGTCTATTGATAAGTAGTGGAGTAATTGGACTTAAGGTTCAAATCCCTTCAATTTTTTCTATTTCTTACATCGGTTATAGTATTTTTTTACTTCTTTTGTTTTTACTTCTTTTTAAAGATGGTTCCAATTTGTTTTTACTTTTTATGTGTACTATAATATATTTTTTACTTTTTTATTTTATTTCTTATATTTATATTTTCTATGTCAACTATACTATTTTTTACTTCTTTATCTTTTACGCATTGTTGAAATCAATGCAACCATTGGCTGGATGACTCATCCTCTATCATTTCTTGGGCACTGGGCTCGGCGCCCCTCAATGTGATGCTCCTCACACATTGGCTGGATGCTGTCAGGTGCTTCATCAGTGGGTTTCAGCACATTCACTTTGCTCATGTTTATCGTGAGATAAACATGGAGGCTGACATTCTATCCAAGCGGGCTTTGGATTCACCGACTGGTATTATCATGTGGGATGAATGGCATGAGGACTCTCTTTTCTCCCAGGGGTCGTTAGACTTATTTTGGTGATGATCTTTATTTCTATTTGCGGCATTTATGATTACATATATTTTCATATGATGCTATGTGACTTTATACCTTGCAGGTTCTTAGGTTCTTGCTCCAACTACTTGTTGGGTTTTTGATTCGGATGGTTTATTTGGCTCTATATATTTTGCTTATTGTCACTCATGCTATATTGTCATTTGTGTCCAAGCCTTGGGCTGTTTTGGACTTATATATTTGTATTATGTCTTTAGGTCTGTTAGTATTGGCTCACTGATACTTTGATACATGGAGATGATTTTGGTTATATCGACCGTTTGTAGGGATATGGTGTTGTTTTTAGACATCCAATATGTTGATGGATGGGTCTTGGCATTGACTTGTGTAGTGATGATGTCCTTGGGAGCTTGGGTCGTGATATGGCTCACACTCATATGATGTTCTGATTATAAAATGTACTGGTCCTATTTATTATTTCGCGGTATTAATAGTAAGCTATATTTTCTTATGGAAAAAAAAGAAATCAATGCAACCATGTTTTTTTTATTAAGATTCAAACCCTTTCTATTTTTTCTATTTCTTTTGTAGGCTATAGTATTTATTTTATTTCTTTTGTTTCTACTTATTATGGCTACTATAATATATTTTTTACTTCTTTTTTTTATTTCTTATGTTTCTTATCTTTTTTACTTTTTATATTTCTAATATTTGTTTTACGCATTGTTAAAATCAATGCAACCATGTTTCTACTTTTTATGTCAGCTATTTTTTATTTTCTTTACTTCTTATATTTCTAATATTTGTTTTACACATTGATGAAATCAATGCAACCATGTTTTCTTATTAAGGTTCAAATCCTTTTTATTTCTTACGTCAGCTATAGTATTTTTTTTGAAATAAATGCAACCATGTTTCTACTTCTTATATTTCTAATATTTGTTTTACGCATTGTTGAAATCAATGCAGCCAGGTTTCTACTTTTTATGTCAACTATTCTTTATTTTTTTTACTTATTATATTTCTAATATTTGTTTTACGCATTATTGGAATCAATGCAACCATGTTTTTTTTATTAAGGTTCAAATCCCTTCTATTTTTATAGTATTTATTTTACTTCTTTTGTTTCTACTTCTTATGGATACTATAATATATTTTTTATTTATTTCTTTTATTTCTTATGTTTCTACTTTTTATGTCAGCTATTCTTTATCTTTTTTACTTCTTATATTTCTAATATTTGTTTTACGCATTGTTGAAATCAATGCAACCATGTTTCTAATTTTTATGTCACTTTTTCTTTATCTTTTTTACTTCTTATATTTCTAATATTTGTTTTACGCATTGTTGAAATCAATGCAACCATGTTTCTCATTTTTATGTCAGTTATTCTTTATCTTTTTTACTTCTTATATTTCTAATATTTGTTTTACACATTGTTGAAATCAATGCAACCATGTTTTTTTATTAAGGTTCAAATCCCTTCTATTTTTTCTATTTTTTATGTCGGCTATAGTTATTTTTTTAATTTTTTTGGTTTCTACTTCTTATGTCTACTATAATATATTTTTTACTTTATTATTTTATTTCTTATGTTTCTACTTTTTATGTCACTTATTCTTTATCTTTTTTACTTTTTATATTTCTAATATTTTTTTTACTTCTTATATTTATAGTTTTTATGGCTGACATGTTAGGAACAAACGTTACAACATCTCCCTCATACTCAACAAACGTTTATTAATGGCCGACAAAATATTTATTCATTTTTTCTTTTTATTACATTTTATTAATGGCCGACAATAATATCGACAAACGGTTACAAGATCTCCCTCATATTATTACTTTTTACTTTTTATTATTCCATTTTATTAATGACCGACAATAATATCAACAAACGTTACATGTTACATGCATTACAAGATCTCCCTCATATTATTACCTTTTACTTTTTATTATTACATTTTATTAATGTCCGACAATAATATCGACAAATGTTACATGTTACATATGTTACAAGATCTCCCTCATATTATTACTTTTTACTTTTTATTATTACATTTTATTAATAGCCGGCAATAATATTGACAAAAGTTACATGTTACATGCGTTACAAGATCTCCCTCATATTGGGTTGTAGAGCGCCTCTCGCTGCAATAACAAAATTTTGAGTGAATAACTTATCACTACAAAGGTCTTTTGGAGTTGTTTGAGGAAGACCTCCTTGTTGTTATTGAGGAATCAAGATCCAACAACAAAATTTTGGTATATTTCAACTCAACACTTATCACTCTCATTCCTAAAGTTGAAAATGTTTCAAAATGGGAAGACTTCATACTTATTTCTCTTTGTAACTACGTTCACAAAATCATTGCAAAAATCATAGTGGAAAGGTTGAAATCAATTATTGATGGAAGGATCTCAGAAGAACAGTTCACGTTCGTCAAAAGATGTCAAATCCATGACTATCAACATTGCCCAAAAAGTTATTCATTCTGCAAAAGTTAAAAGAATTCCAACAACCATTCTAAAAGTGGATCTTTCGAAAGCTTACGACCGTGTCAACTGGCTCTACTTAAGGTTAGTTCTATTGCAAATTGGACTCAATTTGGAGCTTGTAAATTGGATTTCTTCTTGTGTACACTCAATTTCTTTCGCCATTCAAATTAACGCTTCGGCAACAGAGTTCTTCAGACCGGAAAGGGTGTTCCGACAAGGTTTCCCCCTGTCACCCTTCTTGTTCATATTGATTATGGAAGGACTTAGCCGTGCCTTATCCCAAGCTCGCAAAGGCAGATCTCTGAAAGGGATCCTTGTTGCTGATAGCTTGAAGATTACTCACCTTTTTTTGTGGATGACATCCTCATGTTCTTGGATGGCTCTCAAAGGGACTTCACTTCTTTAAAAGTGATCCTTCACCGTTTCTCTGTGGCTTGAGGTATGACTATCAATGATAGGAAATCTACAGTCTCTTTTATCAACTTAATAGAGGAAGCAATAGCTATGATTTCATGTTTCTTTGAGTTTGCAGTGGTGTGGTTATTTGAAGGTTTGAGTTACTTGGGCTTTTTCATAAGACCTAACAACTATTCTATCTGTGATTGGGCATGGTTGGTGGGGAAAGTTGAATCAAAGCTCCACTTATGGTGCAACAAATGGCTAAGTAGGGGATGCAGAATGATCCTGCTTAAATATGTATTAGAGGGTCTTCTAGTCTATTAGTATTCTATGGATTATGTCTCGTCTAGAGTCATTGAAAATATTAGAAAACTTTCCTACCATTTTCTATGGAAGAATTCGAAGGAGGATAAATCATTTGCATGGATTTCATGGGAGAAGGTTTCTCTTCTGAAAGCCCTTGGTGGATGGGGCTTAAAGCATCCATGTTGTTTTGCAAAAGCTTTGATTGTTAAAGGCATATGACGAGTTATTAAGGAAGAGGGATTATGGGCTAGAGTCATCATATGCAAATACATCAACCCTCTGTCAGTGGTAGAATGGATTCGAACACCTGCAAATTTGAGTAGGGATGCTTCCCCTTCATGGAGGTCAATGGTAAAAGCATTTGACTTAATTGGTAAAGGTCTCGCTTGGAAAGTGGGAAATAGAAGGAATATAAGAATTGGTTAAGACCCATGGGTGGGCTGCTCACAAGAATACAAGCTCCCATATCATATGATCAAGACACTCAATGAGTCTGGTTACATATTCTTGAAACAAATTAATGCAGGACAGGGGATCTTTTTAAGCTATCAAGATTCGCTGAGTGAGGATACCTTCAACTTCTGCAATGATGACTATGCAATATGGGACCCTTTTATTTCAGACCTCAAGAGATCTCATATAGTGCTAAAAGATTAAGATGATGATCTATTATGGATATTGAATGATAAAGGGGGTTCCTACACTCCTAGGTTGGGATATAAGTTCCCCAGGGACGAAGAGTAGTATCCTCCCCCTCCACGGTGGCAACAATTTATTTGGACTCTTCACTACCCTCTCAAATTGAAACTGTTTATGTGGCTGGTTTTGTCTCATGCAATTCCTATATGGGAAATTATGAAGAAAAGATTTTGAATAGGACCAAGTCGATGTCCTCCGTGCCATGAGCAGGAAGAAACTGTTGATCATCTTCTCATTTCTTGTCCTTATTCTGTGAAGCTTTGGTCACATATTTCGGTGCTAAAATGAATACATTTCCGATGGTTCGGGTTTATGTTTCAGAAGCATTAAAGCCGTGGAAAGATAATCCATCTTTCTCAGGATTTCTCTCCTTACCATTTATTTTCCTTTGGTTTATATGGTCGTCTCAGAATCAAGATATTTTCGACGAGGTCTTCATGTATCTTGATTTATTGGGAAATCAAAGCTTAGCTATCATGGATCTTATCCCAAAGACTACTAGACTTGTGAGGACTTGCCCAGTGGTTATCAAGCAAATTGATAAAGCTAAGGCCCGGGCATACTTCAACGGAGCAGAAACAATGTATCCATCCCGGGGTGGTGCAGGTGGCATTGTTTATGTCTCAGATACTTTGTTCTTTTCCTTTGTGGTTGGCCTGGGAGCATGCTCAAACAATTTTGCAGAGTTTTCAGCCTTATGTCTTTCTCTTCTGATAACCCTCACTTCAAGTTTTTGGGGACTCGATGTTGGTGGTGGACTGTATGAAAAAGAAGAAAAGCCCGAAAAAGTATTTGCTTATCAACTATCTGTTCGGAATGCTTTAGGCTAAATGATGCTTTCCATGAGATTACTTTTAGTCACATTTACAGAGAAAGGAATTTAAAGGTAGATAACTATCCAAGCTGGGATTAAGAGTTCAGGAAGGATCATGGCGTAGGTGGGATAATGCAGAGGACTCTTTGCATGAAATTGATCAAGAACCCATCAGAATATAATTCATCTTTCTCCTTTCTTCCAGATAAGCTAGAAGCAGGGATGACAGGTTATTTCAGCACTATAACTACATATAAAATATGGTTTATGAGCCAACTTTTTGTATAACATGATTGGACCATAATATATTTGGCTAAATCTAGTCAGAATCAAAGGTCTGGAAATATATTTATAGCAATAACTTTTTTAAGTTAGAAACATTGTAATACTAAATATGAAGAATATGTGAAAGTTATGACTGAGAAGTCTGTGTAAAATGTGTTATATTTCAATTAATATAATACGAATATTTTTCGAGAAAAAAAACAAAAATAAAATGAATCATATTTAAATTGTCAAATATATTTTGATCAATATTTTTTCATCATATACACACATAAAAGAATGAGAAACAAGATACTCTCTCCAAAGTAAGATTGTAGATGTGAGAAACAAGATGCTCTCTCCAAGGTATGGTTGAAGATGGTTCAAGGTTGGTGGTATATTTAGGAGCTTAAAAAGTCTCAAACTATTGACCATTTTCATGATTCCTTGTTTTTATATATTTCCTACAATAATTTATACCCTCGATTGTTTTTTATATATTTCCTACAATAATTCATATCCTTTCCTACAATAATTCATATCCTCGATTTTCACTTGTTGGTCATGACTTTGTGATTATTTCCTACAATAATTCATATCCTCAATTGGTTTTTTATATATTTCTACAATAATTCATATCCTCGATTTTCACTTGTTGGTCATGACTTTGTGATTAAATAAGCATTTTGTTTATGCAATTTGAGATGATTAACAATTCTGGTTTATATTATAAATATATATATTTCAAGAGAAAAATATAATATATTTGACTTCTTTATAAAGGGTTATCATGTAATATTTTGATTTTGATGAAGCTTGGTGTAAGCTAACTTATGTTGAAAGTTTTATCAACTTGAGATTTCTCTTAAGGAATTGTGGAATGCTCTTCATCATCTTCATCATATATATATCAAATGATATTGATTTATTAAAACTTGATTAGTAAATAAGTGTGTATATATAAAGTGTATTATCTAAATTTCGTTTTTAATTAAAAATGATTGAAGAACATTAAAGTCTTTCCATCTAATCATAAATATCAATATAAAAAATAGTTAAAATTATAAAAAATTGTACAATTTAAATTATAAATTTAACATTCTTTTCATAGTACAACCATTCTAATTCTATTGTTTGTATTCTTAAGATTATTAAATCTTAACTTAGTATTAATAATTATGTTGATTACGAAAAAATTCATAAGAATTATACTAATTACAAAAAAAATTCATAAGATTTCTATATCTTAACTTAGCACTACTAATTATGTTGAGTATATAACAAAAAGCTACACAAACCAAAATTCTTTAAAGTAACATACAATTTTATGTTGAGTATATAACAAAAAGCTACACAAACCAAAATTCTTTAAAGTAACATACAATTTTTTTCCATGCATCTATTGCTCCTTAATATAATATATAGCTATTATCAAAATTCTATACTTAAAAATGGTTGTTTCCTAATAATTATATAGCAAATATTAAATTTTCTCAATGTACTCTACATTATACCAATTTTTTAATCTCAAAAGATATATTGTACCATTTTCTAACCAAAGAAAGTTGTTGAATCTTCTTAATGTTTTTTTGCATTTTACCATTTTCTGACTGGCTTTTAAAAACAATCTAATAAAGTTTACGGTACCTTCTTTAGTGACTCATCAACATATGCAAGCATGATCATTTCTTATTCTTCCTCAATAACCTTCATTTCTCATAAGCACAAGCTAAATTTCAACGTGATCCATATCTCAAAGGTTTTAATTTCATTTTATCTTTTTATATGCTTTGTGTTATAAATAAATTCATAAATTATTTACTATATATCAAGGTCTTTAGATAATATTTTCATAAAATTTTCTCCACTTTATTATGAATAAATAATTTTTTTATTGATATTTTTTCCAAGAGAAAAAGAGCTTCTTGTTATTCAAAATTCAATCAAAGAAATTATACTATAGTCCTTGTTCTTTCGGATAATTCTCTTTTACATCTGTTACATAATCATATTCAGTTCCAAATATGTACCATATTCAAGTATCCTAGGATCATCATTTAATTTTTTACATTACCTCATAATTTAACAAAATCCTCCTTCTTCCACATGAGAAATCTATCATTCTATAAATTTCCTTCATTGATATGCTAATTGTAATGTACTAAGGCAAGATTATAGCTTTATATTATAAAGTATGGGACATTTGTATCTCAAATCTTTGAGTCTTTGTCATTAAAGATAAAAAAATAATTGAATGATGGTGGTTCTCTTTTAAACTCTTTATCCATGTTTCTCTAAAGTGTTTGTTAAAACAATTCACTTTATAAAATTCAAAGAATATATTATAGTGGATGGAGATTATTAATGATAGTATAATTAAAAAATTAAAATATGAAACAAAAACTAGAAAAAACATATACAATACCAAGACAAAAAACAATATATGAAGTTGTAATTGATCTAAGATAAAAGATGATTAATTAGAACTCCATAATTTGGAAAGGATTAGCTCAAAACCCTCTTAATTCAATAATGAAGCCAAGATGCATCTTTATAGGTTTACAAAGTCTTTGTGTCCAAAACCCTAGTCTATGTACGCATGCTACTCAAGACTAGAAACTAATATTCTATGAAAATGTAACTAACTTATTAATGCTAGATCCCTCAAAAGCTATGCTTCTAACTAACTACCTAGAAATAATAATAAACAATGCATTGAAGTTGACCACTAACTATGCCTCTAATTGACTGCCCGTAAATTTTAATAAACAATCCATCAACTAGTTAGAAGGGTGGGCCATTCTCTCCTGGGTTATTGACTAACCTGGTAACATCCTCAAGGGGGGTACACTATTCTCCTAGGTCATTAGCTAAGCTAACAATGTCCTCAAGGGTTGTGTATTTCTCTCCAGGTCATTGGCTAAGATGGTAGTGGATTCCTTCTCTTCCTTGGGATCACTTCTCTAGCTAGGGCATTGTACATGACCATGTTCCTTATCAGTTCCCCCCATTTTAAGTGGAAAGTGTCCTCGCTTTCCTCCCGATTTAGGAATTTCCCCAAAATGGAGAAAAAAACTACATTATTTGAGCACATTGTTGGTGTGGAAAGTGTCTTTAGTGTGCAAAAAAGAATTGATATGTTGAAAAATGATGGAATTGGTCTATGAAAACTCCAATGAGATGATATAGTCCCATATATAAAAAAAACATATGTTGCCCAAAGTGTAATGAGAGGGATAAGTACCGATGATATAAAAAAATCCAATTTGTGTATGGAGTCATTAGGGACCCTTTGTTATGTAGATATGTCCAGAGTGGAGGATTTTGAGATGATTTGTCAGGTATGGTCCTCTTTAGTAGAAATAGAAAGGAGTGTGTACTATGCTATGAAGAGGTTCCTCAATGTATGGTAGACCATCAAAGGAGTGATACATCGTTGTGTAAATGTCTATGAAGTGTGGCTTTGTTGGAGGTGTAGGAATAGAAGGAAAGTGTACAATATACATATAATAACAAATTGTGAGCCATAACAAGATGCTAGGGCCATAAAGTGCCAAGTGTGTATGGAACACAACGAAGGTGTATACAATGGAAGAGAGGCCAATGGTTAGTGTGTCTACTATTGGGTACATGGATGAAAAGTAGGAGACATACTAGAGTTGTGTTGTGCTAGAAATTCAATAAGATGTTTTTGAATATCCAAAGTGAAATTGTGTGTGTGTTGTCATTGTGGTGGATTCCCACATGAAATTAAAATCTCTATGAGTTCTTCAAAATATATCGAGTAAAAAACATATTTGTATAACACTATTGGATAAATAATTGATATATGTCCATTGGATTGTTGTGTAGAAGTATCTTTGAGGAAAACATATATTTTAGAACATGTTGGATAGAATGCCTAGAAATATAATGGAATGGTGTTGTTAGAGAGAGACCTGAATATTTCATTCGATACAATCAACATCCATAAACAACACAAACATTTTCACTCATAAAATTACATATAATGATCTTCTTTAAAGAATTTAATTAATCTTAAACAATAGACATAAATATAATATAAAATTACTTAATATATTATAAATATTATTATTAAGTTTAAAAAAAAAATTAATTATTTTTATAAATTTATTTTAATGAAATAAAATTATGTTTTAATTTATTTATTCTATTTAAAATTTTAAAAATTTAAATTTTCTGATTTTCATATCAAAATACCTTTTAATCATATAAAACTATAACTTAACTTTTGAAACTCTACTCGATATTTCCATTGTCCGATATTTCCATGTCAACAATGGGTTACACATACAGTATAGTATAATATAAATTAACTTTAACCCTTTGATCTTTGATAATAGAATATTTCTATATTAAAAACCTCATATTCCTCATTGAATATGTACGCAAGAGTTTTTACTTTTGAACTTTAACCCTTTGATAATTGAATAATAGAATATATGCTTTGGACATTACATGTTGTTGGAAGCCAACCCTATGATTATGTTAATATGACCTTGTCGTTGGAGGTGCATGTTCGACAAAGAGTATAATAAAATCAACACTAAAATCAAATCACCAATTTAATTTAATATTATTATTATTTTTTCTATAAAAAAATCGGGTTTCCTTTATATTAAGAAAGCATATTTTATATGATCCATATTTAAGTTTCATCAAAGAATATGATCTTCAGACATATCTTATTATTAATTTAATTACATGCCACTTACTTTAGACAATGCTATTAATGAAAATGTATATTGTTAGGGAGGAACACGTTTATAGTTGTAAGTATAGGATTTGTGGGCAATAATTATAAAGGATAGTGTAACCATTTCATGTAGTTCTATTTTTATAATTTAATTAGTATCGTGGATGATATTTGTGGATTATGATTTAAATTTGTATTATGAGTGAAAAAAGAATGGTGTTGTAAGAATATTTATTGAAAAAGGTTGTTGGAGTGAAGGATGGCTTCATAAATCCCAAAACATGATATATTTGAGAAAATTATGAGCTATTTTGGTTGTTGGGGTGGAGGATGGTCTCAAAATAATCCAGAAACTAAGATGTCTTGTGCTAAGGAGGATATTAAGGTGGGAGGGTAGCCTCCAAATAGATTTAATAGGTGAATACTTTACTGTTTTAATACTAAAGATAAAAAAAAAAATCAATAACAAGAATGAGATAAAACATGCAAAATACCAACCATAAATTGGTCTAAATGGATAAAACCAAAAAACAATAGATGAAGTTGTAACTAATCTAAGATAAAATATAGTTTGTTGGAACCCTAGAATTTGGAAAAGATCAACTTAAAACTCTCTTAATTCAATAACAAATCAAATATGCATCTTCATATGCGTACGGAGTTGTAACTAATCTAAGATAAAAGAGAGTTGGTTAGAACCCTAGAATTGGGAAAAGACCTACTTAAAATTCTCTTAATTCAATAACAAATCAAAGATGCATCTTTATAGGCTTATGAAGTCTTGAAGTCCAAAACCTTAGTTTATGCATGCATGCCACTCGATACTAGAAATTACTATTATATGAGAATGAAACTAGCTTATTAATGCTAAATTGGGTTCCCAAATAACTACTTAGAAATAAAAAAACAATGCATTAAAGTTGGGCATTAACTATACATGTAACTAACTACCCATAAATATTAGTAAACAATGCATCAAATGGATAGAAGGGTGTGCCTTTCTCTCTCTTGGGTTGTTTAGGAGAAGGTAATGTCCTCAAGGGGGTGTACTATTCTCTTGGGTCCTTAGTTGAGCTGGAAACACCCTCAAAGGATGTATAATTCTATCCGGGGTGACTAGTTGAATTAATAGTGGGCTCCTTCTCTTCTTGGGGTGAAATTCTCTTCTCAAAGTGTTGTACATGTGCTTGTTCCTTATCGTGGTAATACAATATACACCCAAGCTTGGTCAACAAACTTTTCATAGGAAATCACAATGGTTATTTTGTTTAAATGATCAAAAACCATTATCAAATAATTATTTTCTATATTGATCATCATTAAAGTTTCATAGCTCAAATTATTGATATTGATCTCGAGTATTTCACTAATTAATAGTGGAATGCACTTTCCTAATTTTTGGTTACTCAACTTTGAAATGTTGTAGTAAGGAATACTATACATGAACTTTTCTACCATTTATGTCACTCTTAGCCAATAAAAATATTATTACAAGTTTGTTGTCATCTTCTATGATCCAAAATTACAGAATACTTTGGAACGATGAACTTTGTGTAAAACTGATTCAATGTTCTCTTTGGAGAATGTAGCTGAACTTATCTTGTATAAGATTATATTCTTTATCAATTTTTCATGCAACTAAGACCCTTGCAAAGAGTATATATATATATATATATATATATATATATATAATTAATTAATTAATTTTATTAGGTTGTATTTCAGTTGATATTCTTGTAAAATGAATAGTTTTTAGAAAATTATCACAATTAATTTTTTTTACAAGAATTGATATTTTATATTAGAAAAAGTTTTAATTGAGACAATTGTAATACAAAATTTATAGAGTTTTATAGCTTGCTAACAAAAATACATAGTCTATCCTCCAAAATTAGCATAGGTTTGACTATCATATTCTAATCTTTGATGTATTGGAGGGTGTACTATCATATATATTGAAACAATATAAAAAATACTTGACAAAACATAACAACTAGAACAACAAAACTAGAAAATATGGCCCTATGGAGATTTATTTTTTCAGGCCCACCTAAGTCTCCAAAGCTACATTTGTAGGGCACCTCACTTTTCCATTTGAAATTGGGCTACAGAGTTGACTTCACATGTAGTATCCACTAGTTCTTGTTTCATAGTGAAAAGGATGGTTGTGTTCTCCTCCATGCCAAGAGAATATTGGTAGAGAGAGGGGTCCCTAGAGGTCTCAAAATCCAAAGGAGTAAAAAAGCGAATTTTAGGGGGATATTTAAATGGGTGGAGATTCTTTCAACCAAATATTTTAGAGATGTACCCAACTATGATGTTTACTCCAAATATTTTTTGTGATAAATTTGAATAAAAGTTGTTACCTCTTTCTCCAATTTCTTGAGACCTAGAAGCTAGGATGATGTTGCCACTACACACTTGTCCTTTATCCTATTCTCTACCTTGAATTTCTTATCACACTCTTCTTGCTAATGGTTCCATTAGATGGTGGAATTAATCACACTACATAATTCTTATTCCAACACACATTCACACCTTCTAACCCCTCATTCAACCTCTTTAATCTCACACAGGACACAACACTTTTGATGGTAATGGAAGTGGGCCATTGCTGTTGGACAATTATGCAGAGATCCCCTGATTGCAAGTTGAAGTAGAAAACTATAAAAATTTCCTCTGAATAGAATGTTGGAGTCCAACACTCTTGAGTTTCTATCCTCATGTTGCATATTGATAAAGGGGGGAGATGTAGATTTCTTCCAGAGACAAAACACTTAAACTCTCTCCCAATCCCGATATTCTATCATTGTCAAGCAGTCGATCAAAGTTGGGGAGGGTGGGAATGGCATTAAATAAAAATAACATCATAATAAACCCACACACAAGCTTTCATACATCCATCGTATAACACATAAGCATGCACACATGAGGAAGGAGAGTGATGAGTAAAGAATGATAGAGGGATCTTAACTCCTAATGCCTTTGCACTTGCATGATGAGATATTTGTTGGATTATGACACCACTATCATATTCTGATACCATTATCACATTAACTGGACAAATGAAGGGAGGGGCTTAAAGTGAGGATCACCCCCCCCTTGCATTTACCCTATATATACCTTCATCATCCTAGTGCCTAGGTTGGCTTAAGCATGAACCTCCCAATTTTGTTTTGTAAGACTTGATAGAAGTGTATATTAAAAAATTCTAGAATCAATGAAATGATCTGTTGGGTGAGATTGGAGAGTTTGAAGTTTTAAAAGGGAGTTTGATGGGATATTGATCTTCCTACAACTGAGGAGTCCTCAACTTATGTCTCATGGTGAAATCTATTATCCTTTATTGCAGATAGGTCTTGATGAACTACTATCACTTCAACCTCATTATTGGTTGCATTAACCAACTGCCATGCGTATTCTACTTACTTTTTTCCTCCAAGGTCATAGAGGATCCCCCTTGCACCTCCTAAAAACTTATGGCATTGGTTGTAATGGTTAGTATTTGGTCTTAAGGATAATAAGATGGTGAAGTTTGATCCACTTATGTGTCTGTGTGGAATGCAAAGAAAGCCTCATGCATTAGACCACTGACTCTGGGTGCCCCTAAGGAAAATTTAGGGGCTAGATGCTCTCACAGGAATTGAACCTTGATGAAAAACTCCTTGCTTTTTTCTCACTAGTGGCTCCAACCCCTTTGGGCATAAAATTATTACAACTTTAAGGAGAATTCAAAATTTTTAATCTTAAAAATAGTTGGATTTAGATTGTTGTGAATGAGAAATTTAGAATAAGGAAATTATAGTTTGAAAAACCATATATTTTGAACTATTGAATTTTATTTTAGTTGACATTCTTGTAAAATATTAATGGTTAGATTTTAAATTTAAATCTTAAAAAATGTTGGATTTTTTTTATTAATAAGAATCTGTGTAAGGAAATTTACATTTTGAAAAATAATATCCATCTTCAGAATATGTTTTTTAATGTTTTCAATCTTTTATTTGATATTTAAAAAAATATAAAGTATTTATTATTATTATTATTATTTTTAATGAATGTTCGATTTTTAAAATACTACTGATGACCCATGTCGGCTCCTTTTTTTATGTTGATTAATTGTGGGTAGTCATCCTGTCCCTTTTTTTATTTTCCTTGTGATCTGAGGGATTTTGGACTTTGCTTCTGATATGATTATGTTCCGAACCTGTTTTTTTTTGTATTTTGGAATTGATGAGTCTGCTATTTGACCCATGTTGTGTGCTGGATAATGCTTTGGACTTTGATATTGTAGACGAAGAAGGTATCTCTGTATTGTGGAAATGTACTTTTTGATTCTCTGTAATAGCAAAAGTACGATTTTTTTCTTCTTGAAAAAAAATACTACAGGGAAGGAAAACTGTTCTCTTCTTTCATGTAGAATGGAGATAAGGAACCTTACTAAGGCATATGCTTGCATCTAGGGTTTCTGTCATAGCCACCATAATCACATTTTTCAAGAATTATTATGTCCTTGCAATGTTATGAATCATGATTTTTCTATCATGGCAAAGATTGAAGAGTCCAACGCACATGATTTTGAAAAAGAGGTTTCAAGTTTCTAATTTCTCACCACAAAAGTCTTTAAGCATTGAAAATGGTCACACTCATCTTGTGAACACCTTGTGAGAAATATTTCCAAGTTCCCATAAGTCAAAATATCAACCTCTTCTACTAGAAGAAAATCCTTACTATTCATAGATAAATCTCTATGATGAAAGCCTTTGTAATTTTTTTTTGCTCTAAGATAGATTGACCTTTTGTTTCAGTTAAAGAAAGACCAAGACATGATTTTTACAATTGGGTCTAACTTTTTCGGTCCTAAAGGGTTATACTTGAACCACTGGTCATTTTAATACATTTTAGAAGAAGATATTGCCAACAAAATCCTAGTATGGGCATGTCTCAATGACTTTCTACTCATATTTTGGGATGACGTAACTTTCCAAGTGATTGGAAATAGCCCTAGAAAGTTTATAGATATAATTTGATTTAAAGGAATGACTGCATAGAAAGGATTAACAAAGGAAATGGAGTTGTTTGGATCGTTGGGGCCATACTTAAGAGATATATTATAAGCATCTTCCATAGTGCAAAATGTGCCTTAAATATGACCACTTTACTGAGAACTCCCAAAAGGGGAAACTTTCCCCGTAGATTCAACTAAAATAGAGAATCCTATTCAAATTTTGAACTAGTGGAAGAGAAGACAACTCTCTCCCTATTCTATCCATAACAATTATCTTGCTTTGATGATAAATCACTTCAAGATTTTAGACCTTAAACAATTACAAGTAGGACGAGGAGCTAACCCCAAGGGTTAGCTCAATTGGTCGAACATACACTCAAGGAATGTTTTTGATCATGAAACCATAGGTCATAGGTTCAAATTTTTTTGAGTCCCTTGAAATTGCCATTTTTCATTGTGGTTGGAAATTGCGTAGGCCTCCATTCATATAATCTAGGGAAGAGGGGGTGATTTTGTGAGGTTTTCCTTGTAAAAACAATTGGGATGATGACCCATCAAATGTTATCCAAACAAACACCCCCATTAAGGGATAGGAGGAAGTTGTGAAATATATTAGGCCAAAAGAAGAGGATAGAGGATTTGGTGGCAATGAAGAGCATACTAAATATGATCTATTGGATATGGAACAACCAAAAGTGGGGAAGCAATACAACCCCTTCTTATGTGGGAATTCTATGTAGATATATTGCTCCCTCCTTTAGTTTCCCTCTCTTTGCAAATGGTTGAAAGAAAAACAAGGATATAAAGGAAAGAGAAGCGGTTAAAAACAAAAAATAAGATCTCAATCCTTGTTAGAAAAACTAGTTACACTCTAGATACTTTGAACAATGCTTACATATGTTACTCTTAGTTGTTTTATTATGTAAGTAATTAGTGTTGTTAGAACATCTATTAATCTCCAATCATTTCATTGGTGAATTAAAATAATGATGTAAAGACAAGAAAAAAATAGACAATCGCTTGGTTTGAATGATCTTCACCCAAAGATTATAGGAGTCGTGTCATATCACCATACTAGGGGTAGAAATGAAAGGGGTATTTGAAATGTAAAAAAAATGATCCATAGGATATTTAGTGAAAATAGTGTTTTTTTTTTTTAAATTGGAAAGGTGTGTTCGGAGAGGGTATCAACAAAAGGATTTTGGGAGGATTTCTTTTGATATTAGTCAAATTGGGGGAATTATTTAATATCCCACAAATGCATGTGATATGCCATAGGTTTAGTGAGTGATCTTCTCATGGGTTTGTTGCAAAACCCTATTGCACAAAAGGGTTTATTGTAGACCCCATAGTGTAATAGAGTCCAAGCATATAGACCCTACCCCATGGTAGGGTTACAACCATTATAAACCTCTCCCTTTCATGAGGTTTGCGATGATTATAGTCTTATTCCCTTGGCAAGGTTTATAAATACTACAATTCTTACTTCATCATGATAGGGTGATCAAGGTCCATGACCATTGTAGGAATTTCCTTGTGGCAAGTTCCTTCACCATTGTAGACCCTAGTCCATGGTGTGGTCTATGGATATTATAGACCTATGCACAATAATTGCACAATTAATTACCATTATAAACCCCACATTATGGTTTATAATGGTTGCAGAACCTACCCTAATGATGCAATGGCCTTGTAATGATTGTAGACTATGCCTTATGGTAAATTTTACATGTTTACCATAGACACTATCGAAGGGGAGGGATTTATAATAGAGACAACCCAATCAATGCGTATATGATAGACTCCTCCTTCTTGGCATATTCTATAAGAGACATGCTAATAGGGTTTTAGAGAGACTATTAAAAAATGTCAATGTAGTAGGGTATTAGAGAAACCTCCACCTCTTGTGTTAGAGTATCTGGTAGACTTTATTTTTTTTTAAAGTGGTTAATCTAGAGACTAATCCATGGAAGAATGCCGATACTTGATATTCTGGAAAATCAAGGCATGGTTGGAAATACTTAATCCTGTCAAGTAGTCAATACTTAAGCTAGTGAAGCAATGGATAGTCAAAATTGGCTCTCAAGGAGCAAGTGTCACAAAGCAAGATTTGAACCTAGATGAGGAGGATATCAACATCTCTCCCAACCACCTAGTCTATACTCAATTGACATATGATACACCATATCTATAACGAAGGTTTTTTATTTATTAATTTTAATTGTAATTTTAAATTTTGGTTTTAATATTTTTATTGAAATTTTAAATTTATTATTCTTATAGAATATTTTTTTACTCATATTTAAATGTTTATTTCATATATATATATAAATATAATAAATTTATTATTGTTAATGGTGTTTGAAGTTTGGCTAATTCTATGTTAAGATATGTTCAATTGAAATTTCTCTAAATTAATTGCATTTATTAAAATGATATCATGATTATGAAAAAATATCTTTTAATTTTTATAACAAAATTAAGTTTCAATTTTACACCATTTTTAATTGCATTTATTAAAATGATATCATGATTATGAAAAAATATCTTTTAATTTTTCTAACAAAATTATCTTTCAATTTTACACAATTTTAAAAATTTATATATAGAGAGAGAAATACTTTCGGAAAAATAATAAAATATATGTATTTAAAGCTTATATATTTTTTCATAGGATTAAGGTCTTTGTGTATGGAGGAAAGTTTATATATATAAAATTTATTTTTTAATTAATTATTTATGAATTTTGTGAAAGGATACGGATGTAACAAATATTTCAATTTATAAATTAAGGCTAAATTTATGATGATTTTTTCATGTTCATATTCTTTGTGTGAAAGAGTTTAATTTACATTTTAAATTTAATGGTTAAAATTATATTTCAATTTATAAATTAAGATTTTTTTGTATTTAATAGTTAAATTCATGGTGTATTTTTCATGCTCATATTCTTTTTGTGAAAGAGTTTAATTTACCTTTTAGGTTTAATTGTTAGATTTTTTAAAATTTAATAGTTAATTTTATGGTGAATTTTTCATGTTATTTACATTTTTTTTGGGGGGAAAAAGTAGATTCCTTTTAAAAAGTGTTTAAAATGTAAATTAATCAGAAAAGTAAGAGTTTTGATTTTTTTTTAATTGGTTTATAATTTGTTTATTTTTATTTATACCAATCTTAAGAGATTTTATGTAAAAGTTGTTCTTTTAAAAAAAGGGAATTATATATATATATATATATATATTTTTTTTTTTTTAATGTTATTGTTTTATAAAGATGACAAATCTTTTCAACTCACAAGTTTTAGGAAAGGTCCAACGCCTTGTTTCATTAAATAAAGTAGGACATTAAGGTTATGCTTGATTATAATTATAGGTGGTTTTTTTAATAAACTTTTCAATTTAGATTAGTGTTATTTAATTTATAGGGATTTAAACCAAAGTCACCTGTGAGTAGAGAATTAGCCAAATGTCTAACAACATTTCCCACACATGATTGATTAACTCTTTAGGATCGATCCAAACATAACTTATAAGTATAAAAACATTTACCAAATTATTAATTTTTAAAATGCCAACTACAAAATATAATTACAAAATGTTTGGCTATATTTCTGTAAAAATATTTAAATTTGTAAAGATTTTATATAGTTTCTAAAAAATTGAATTAATTTTATCTTATAGAATTTTGGAGACATTGTTAAAAAAATATTGAAAAATACTTTTTAGAAAAAAAAAAGTTAAATGTCAAAATTTAACTCTTAAATTTTTCTTCATTTTAAAATTACATTCATTTTTTTTCTCACAAGAATGTGGTCTATCTGCAAGCAACGAGGTGATCGCATTTGTACGTGGAGATCTGAGTTCAAATCCTTGAGTGCGTATGATTGTAAATATGGCCTTGTAAATATAAGAAATATTCCCCCCCCAAAATTACATTCAAATTATTAAAATTATATTAACACTTTGTATTTGAATAATAATAATTTGGAAATGCTTGTAGGGGTGTAGACTGACTGGCGAAGAAGTGAAATGATATGACATATTGTTACGAGGTCACATGTTTAAACCTCGATTAGCATGTGCTGCATGCTTGTGGGTTCTGTGGGTACACCTAGGAGTATAGTGATAGTAGACAAAATTCGACCTATGTCACGTGAGTACGAGCCTCACTCTAATTGTCGATTCCCCTAGAAATAAATATTATTTATTTAATAAATTTTTGTCCATAATATAATTTCCAATACCTTTTGGTTACTTGTAGACTCCAACAAAATGTCACATTGAATTGCTTAGTTGTTAGTCTCCATGTAACTTTCTCCTCTTAATCCAAGTATGACAAGGATGGTGTAGACAATCTTTGTGAATCCTTAGAATTGTTAATGTGGCACTTGAGGTAAGAATACTATTTTATTTGTCACATTGAATTGCTTAGTATTGCTTAGTTGTTAGTCTCCATGTAACTTTCTCCTCTTAATCTAAGTATGACAAGGATGGTGTAGACAATCTTTGTGAATCCTTAGAATTGTTAATGTGGCACTTGAGGTAAGAATACTATTTTATTCCTCCATTGTATAGTGAAAGACCAAAGGCAAGCGTCCTTTTTATGATCTCATAACCAAAATTCGTTCCCACTCAAATTCTTGGAAAGTTGCATGTATGCAAAGCCCGTGAACCTAAAAGGTGGGATGCACTGGAGGTCATTGAAACTGAGATTGAACGATTAAAAATGAATTGGAAAGTTTGGGGGTGAACGATGGAAATTAAGTTGGAATAATTTTGCTTTGCCTTTTGTCGGTTGTAGCATGAATATCCCTTTTGCTTGCTACAACAACATTCTTTTTGTGAAAGGAGAAAGGAGGGCTAATCTATGGTGAGAACATTGAACATAATCTTCCTTATGAAAAGTTAAAGCAACATATAAATATATTCCATTTATATGTATCATGGAACATCATTAATGAATCACCCACTCATGCCAACTAGACTTCACGATGTGCGTGATATATGCATGTCGCTATCTTATGGTGATTGACGTGGAATTCCCCACCTAAACAACAACTTGATTCCACTAAATAAAATCCTTAAATTTACTTAGGAGATAATGGGATGATTTGATGTGCGGTGCAGCGCGTTCCACCCCAACATTATTATTTTTGTTGAAAAGGGGGAGTCTCAACCTTGGAAAATCGATCATCTTTTGTTTTGTTTTGTTAGGGTGGAGGTCATCAAGGAATATGATGAGATTGCTGGTGTCGACAAGGGATCCTATATTTTCTCAGATGGCCAAAATAGTGGAACTGTGTCATTCTCTCCCTTTTGAAAGGATGGTGATGGTGGCAGTTGGTGATATGGTGGGCAAGGGCAAGTATAATGTGGGGGATGATTGTAAAAGGGTCAACGCGGTTTTAGAAAGGCCATGTGATGTTGAAAGTGGTATGACACATAGTATTTATTATATATGTATACCACTATAAGTAGAAATAATCTTTTTACTACAACAACATCATGTTCCATCACATGAATGCTAATTAAAACAAATTTGTCAACAAAGTAAATATGATTATGTTTTTCACAGATTGTGTTTTGCTTTTTATGAATAATGAGTTTATTTATGTAACGAGACGTTTTCAATAAAATCATAAAAAATAATATATTTAAAATATATCTAATTAAGATATCATACATCAACTTTTTTTTCTTCACCATGTGATTGTTAATATAAGATTTATATAATTTCATATAAATTATAAAATTAAGATTTATATAATTTCATATAAATTATAAAATTTGTTCGATTTGACAAATATATATTTCCTTTCACATGAATGACTTAGAAGTACTAAACTATCAATCCAATGACAAATATATATTTCCTTTCACATGAATGACTTAGAAGTACTAAACTATCAATCCAAATTCCTTGTTAACAAATCTAATTCTTTCTCTTTTTCTTTGTTTTCCTTATTAGTTCCCGCCGAAGGCCAGGGTAAATATTGTTTTCGATATGCGTTGACTTCGTATTAGTTTTGCTTTGACTTTTTAAATATTTCACTTAAACCAATGTTTCATGTAATAGTTTTCATTTTTTTTATTAAAAAATAAACTTAATAGTAATTATTTCAACTTTTATTGGGCAAAAACATTGATGTCTTATTGCCGTAGCGAAAGCTAGGTTCTTGGTATGCACATCATTTTAATCTCAATATTAGAACGTATTACTAGATACACCAAATTCTATGTAATATTTTAATTATTTTTTAGCTAAAATTCAATATAGCGACATCTAGGTTCTCAATATGCAGATCATTTTAATCATTTTAATCTCGATATTAGGACCAATTACTACATACATCAAATTCTATATAATATTTTTTAATAATATTTGAGCTCGGAATGAGGATGATTTAATATTGACATAATTTTTTTTTGCAAAATAAACAAAGTCCCCAAAGGTCCAAAGTTTTAGAAATCACCGCCACCACTTGCCACTGCCTTACCACCGCCACCGCCTTATGGCCAGAGCTTGGCAATATCTTCTTATACAAATTGGCATATATTCTTATGGCATGAACTAATGACCATGGTTCTGTTAGTTTTTCAGAATTTACTTCAATCTGATCTAGGATCTTAACTGAGAGAACAACATGTACATCATATCTACAACATATCAATCATGGACACAATAATGCAAGCACATAAGAGACACAAAGTTTACTTGGGGAAAACCATAAAGGTGAAAAACCCCAATAACTTCCTTAGAGATAGATAGAGCAATGATACAACCCAAGCATAAGAGATAGACATCTCCTAGCAGCAGCTTCTCCTCCTCCACAAGTGTGCCACTCTCCAAAGAGTGTGTGAGAGAATAGAATGATCAAATAGAGTGCCTTAACTTAACCACATAACATAATGCTGACTGGGCCGACCCCCAATAGGGTGGTCTAATAACCCTTTGACCCACATGACTTATACAGGGCCGACCCCAACAAGGTGGTTTAATAACCCATCAAGTATAAGTTACGACACTTACAATATAACCCACATGACTTATACAGGGCCGACCCCAACAAGGTGGTTTAATAACCCATCAAGTATAAGTTACGACACTTACAATATAAATGACGACACTTCCGTATAGAGGAATAATAAAATCTCTATAGGAATACAAACACTTCCGTATAGAGGAATAATAACATCTCTATAGGAATACAATATGCATATATGTGAAATACATTCCGAAGTTACATATACATCAACACTCCCTCTTAACTAGGAAGGTATTTCTCTACACAGGTCTTCTAGCACAAGTCTTCTTCTCTAGATCATCGTCATCGAATCATCGTCATCATCACTGCTGCTGCTATCTCAATCAATCTCTGAATCTACGCATCATAGGAAGTTGTACAGAGACAGTCCTTTTTCATACTGGATGTAGGCCCACCACCTGCAGGTCTTCATCATCACTGGCCATACTATGGAATCCTCAGGACTTATTACGTGCGTCACAAAACCTTGAAAGCGCATCCCAGGCTGTTACGGGTACACAACTCCGACCTATAGGATCTCCCAGGATCTTTTACATGTGACAATCACAAAACCTTAAAAGGGTGTCTTGCCAAGAAAGAACCCTAAAGAGCATCTGAGGCCTTTTTCATCTTGTCCAGATCTCCAGGTCTGATTACATGTGACTCCTACCACAAAACCTTAAAAGGGTGTCTTGCAAAGCAAGAACCCTAAAGAGCATCTGAGGCCTTTTTCATCCTGTCTAGATCTCCAGGTCTGATTACATGTGGTCATGGCAATGCCTTGAAAGAGCATCTGAGGCCTTTTCCATCCTGTCCAGATCTCCCAGGTCTACTTACATGCCATAGGACAATGCCTCGAAAGAGCATTTGAGGCCTTTTTCATCCTGTCCAGATCTCCCAGGTCTTCTTACATGTCCTCCCAGAGCAATGCCTCGAAAGAGCATCTGAGGCCTTTTTCATCCCGTCCAGATATCCCAGGTCTACTTACATGCTCATCTGCACAACCTGTCCACGGCCATAGAGTATCAACTTGATACTCACCATACATCATCCTGATGTACACATGATCATCTTGATCATCAACATGTCATCGTCCTGATGCATGTCATATGGAGAAACATCCTGAAGCTCGTCATCCATGATCATCCTGATCATACAATGCATCCACCTGATGCATACAAAGTATCTGCCTCATACATTTCATCATACATGATCTACCTGATCATACAATGTATCCACCTGATACACATACAAATACATGATCCACCTGATCATACTTGATACATATCAACATACATGATCTACCTGATCATACAATGTATCCACCTGATACATCTACAGATACATACACATGATCCAACTGATCATATCCAAAATCCAACATGATGCGTACATACATATACATTATCCAACTGATCATATCTAGCATCCAACATGATGCATACATACATACATATAAATGATCCAACTGATCATATCCAACATCCAACATGATGCATACATACATACATACATATAAATGATCCAACTGATCATATCCAACATCCAACATGATGCATACATACAGAGCAGTAACTGGAGCATCGTCCTGATGCTCATCATCCAGCGCTTACATCCACAGCCATGGGAAGGATCCACCTGTCACCATGCTTGGAATGGCTCCAACAAATGTCTCCATCACTTCTTCCTCGAAGTGTCGTTAATCTGAAGAACACCAAGCCTCTCTCTGAAGTACTCGAACTTCACTCTGGATAGTGGTTTCGTCAACACATTTGCAACCTGATCATCCGTCACAACATACAGGAGCTTAACTGCTCCTCTCTGCACCATATCCTTGATATAGTGATATTTGATCTCATTGTGTTTTGACCTATCGTGGAACACTGGGTTCTCAGACAGCTTCACACAACTCTGGTTGTCACAAAAGATACCAGTAGCCTCCAACGGAAGATAAAATAACTCAGACAGTAGCTTCCGGAGCCATACTGCCTCACAACTAGCTGAACATGCTGCAACATACTTTGTCTCGGCTGTACTCAGTGCTGCGCAGGACTGCTTCCTGCTAAACCAAGAAATCACACCTGATCCCATACTGAAGCAGCACCTAGAAGTGCACTTCTTATCTGCAGCACTGCCTACCCAATCTGAATCAACATAACCCTGCAGGTTAAACTTTTGATTCGCATCATACTTGAGCCCATAATCAACTGTACCCTTCAGGTATCTCAGAATATGCTTTACAACAACCAAGTGAACACCTCTGGGATCCGTCAGAAACTGGCTCAATGTGTTCACCGCAAAGCAAATATCTGGCCTTGTGTTCGTTAGGTACATTAAGGACCCAATCATCTGACGATGCACAGTAACATCAACCGGCTCAGATGAAGCATCACATAGAAGCTTCAGGTTCGATGCCATAGGTGTGGCCATGGCTTTGCAGTCCATCATCCCGAACCTCTTTAGGATCTCTACTGCATATTTTCCTTTCCCAAGGAAGATTCCATTTGCACTCTTCCACACCTCCATGCCTAGGAAATAGTGCATCATCTCCAAGTTCTTCATCTCGAACTCGGCAGCAAGCTTCCGCTGCTTGTCGGTAATCAATCTATCCTCACCTGTAACAAACAGGTCATCCACGTACAAAAGTAGTATCACTGGATTGCCTTCCTCAACCTTGTAGTAAAGGTTGGAATCCGCTTTGCTCTTGGTAAAGCCCAAACTGGATAGAAAGCCATCTATCCTGCCATACCAGGTTCTGGCTGCCTGTTTCAAACCATACACGGATTTCTTTAGTTTGCACACATGTGACTCTTGGTCATGTGTCTCAAACCCGAGTGGCTACTCCACATATACTTCCTCTTCGACTACACCATTCAAGAAAGCTGTCTTGACATCCATGTGGTGTATCTTCCATTTCATCACTGCAGCCAGAGCAAGTACTGATCTAATGGAAGTGTATCTGGCTACAGGAGCAAAAGTTTCTTCGTAGTCGATTCATTCTTTCTGTGAGAAGTCACGAGCTACAAATCTCGCTTTGTATTTCTCTATGCTTCCATCTACAACATTCTTAATCTTGTAGATCCATTTGGAAGTCACAATAGACTTCCCTTCAGGTCTTGGGACCACATCCCAAAACATCATTCTTCATGATCGACTGGTACTCCTCGATCAAGGCATACTTCCCGAATCTGGGGAACTTCAATATCTTTAGTAGATAACTTTGTTGTTGGAACAAATGTT
Organism: Larix kaempferi; assembly: GCA_027924585.1. Lineage (NCBI taxonomy): Eukaryota > Viridiplantae > Streptophyta > Pinopsida > Pinales > Pinaceae > Larix > Larix kaempferi. The sequence goes on from BSBM01001150.1 coordinate 2,464,885, forward strand.
GTAGTCCTTCTTTTATAGGTGATGGTATATGATCTTTCCTACAAAAACAAGTTAAATTGCATGATTAGAAACATCTCATAGTTTTCAAAACAAATTCTTACACATAAAGAAATATGTCATACAGTCATGCAATTATTTTAGCCAATGCTTCAATACAACATTCATCCATATCCTGTAACTTTCTAGATGCCTTCCAATCTCTAGCAGAACATTGTTAAGAGTTTGCACTACTCCCAACATGTTAGCAAAGAGGTTTCATTCTAGATAAGTAGCAATGGAATGTTGTACAGTGCCATAGGCCACTTACCCATCACATGCATATTAGTAGTATACTGTTCATTAATGCAATTATTCTAATATGCATAATACACAACCTAAGTCTAGGAACATAAGCATATACATCATTGAACGATATTATTTAAACAAACAAATATGTAAGAGATGACAATTGAAATAGTTATCTTTGTTTGGTTGTTGGGTGGACTCCCTCTGAATCTTTGCAACTCCATTCTGATGTGGATTGTGAGAAGTGGTCGACTCCCTCTGAATATCTGCATCCTTGCAGAAACTACTGGAGTGTGTTCCCTCTTGATCTTTGCTTCTTGGATTACCTGTCCTTGAACTTATATCCATCCTCGATCACTATGCATGCTTAAAAGTATCATTATTGTGATATCCTCGAGATCTCATACATAATCATACATTTATTAGTATATTCTCAATACTATCAAAACACAATAATCTTAAGCATGTATAGTCATGATCATTTCAAACACAGATAATAAGCATTAGCATTCAATGTTTTAGGTAAGACTTCTCTTACTCATGCATATTCATCTTTTCCCAAAGGACTTTTCTGGTTAGTCATATCATCAATCAAGGTAAGAGACATAATATGCATAAACCCTTGATTACTTACAATTCTAACTTCATGAATAATCATTATCAACAATACAACAATATAAGATCCTAACACAAGGTAGGATTCTAACTTGATATAGGAAAAACATACCTAGATTAATATGTTAGTTGGTTATACCCACATGATGTCTTCTTGTTCTCTTCAATGACTTGTGCTAGTAACCTGCATATCTCATAAGTTAACCATTATAGAACCAAGTTATACATACCTCGTAAATAGATCTTCTAAGTGATCCATGACAATGGATGAATCTTTGTCTTCATGTCACCATGATCATATGTTCTTGAACTAGAACATGATTTGTATTTCTTGGTGTACCTTTCATGTTAGCGGACAACATAAACCTCATACAACACCATAATGCATTAATACAATCATAAGTGTCAGCACCCTAATCAATGAATATCTTCTTATCATGCATTCACAATTTTATTAAGGTGATATGACAAGTCTAAATTTAATCAAGATTGTACTAACCGTAATAATATGAAGACAAACATACCATAAACTTAATCATGAACAAATCTCGAAACATACCTGGATAAGTCATACCTGTCGAGATTGCTTATAATCTTCTTATGTAAGGCCTTAGCCTCATCTCCCTCTGAAACAAGAACTTCTTCACTCATGCAGGTGACCAATCCATTCTCTTCTAGGATTAACCCAATCCACTTGATTTGCAGGAACTAGATCTGGAGTTGGATTAGGGTTTGTCAGAGAAACCCTAAAAAAATCAAAATTTGAATTTCATACTTCTGAAAGGATAGAAAGATATGCCTTGATGAGCTGATCAAGCCGGTATACTCAGAATTTGAAAACTCCAAAGTTTCACCCCTCAAAATTGCCTTTGAAACTTCCAGATCTTCTAGACAGGATCTCGAACTAGGGTTTGATAAAACCCACCCTTTTTCCCAACCAAAAGGTTCGATCCAAAGCTCTAAGCTTCGATTTTTCTGAGTAGCTTCTAGCCGTGGTCACAGACTTCAAAAATTCCAACTTTTGCAGAAGCCCAATTTTTCCATTTTTCTAATCAAAGTCTTGAACTAGGGTTTGATCAAACTCAGCCTTCTACCCAACCAATTTTTTTTTATCTTGGTCTCTAAATTTTGATTTTGATGAGTAGCATTCAACTGTGGTCTCTGATTACAAAAATACCAACTTTCTATGAAACCCTAATTCCCGGAGCCATGAATGAAGGTGCTCAAAATTAATTCTGTTTTGACAGAAATATGCACCTGATTGTTTCTAGTGTAACTCTGAACTTTCTGATCCACAGGGTATGAAATTTTTTTCTGTGGTATCCTGACCTGTCATATTTCCAACCCCACAGGTCTGACCTCAAATGGGTTCTCTAAGAGAGAGTTATGCCAAGTGTCGTAACGTAACCTGTTTATGGGAAAAAATAGGAGAGCAAATTTGTACGACGTGCCACGTGTCACTGGTTCCATTTCAACCTCTAAAAAAGTTTCCTGAGAAAGTACAGTCCGTTCACTACCTGTTAATTTTTACGAAATTTCATTTGGAGCTTCCTAGCCCAAGTTATGACCTTTTTTCCTAGGTCACTTGTTTATGACTCAAATCTGGAAGAGGCAGAAACCCTAGATTGTACAGATCATAAAACACAAAGTACAACGAATTAGAATTTTTCCTTTGGACACAGGGTACATGGGGATCTTATCTTTGACCTGTAAAATTTTTAGATCCGAAAACTTCGCCGAAATGGATTTATAGTGAAAGTGCTACGATGACTAGTTTTTTCTATATCAAGCCCTAACATCGCAAGTGCAACGAGTGTCATAAATGCCATACCATGCCTTCTTTCAGGCTAGCTCTGATACCATGTTAGTTTTTCAGAATTTACTTCAATATGATCTAGGATCTTAACTGAGAGAACAACATGTACAACATATCTACAGCATATCAATCATGGACACAATAATGCAAGCACACAAGAGACACAGAGTTTACTTGGGGAAAACCATAAAGGTGAAAAACCCCAATAACTTCCTCAGAGATAGATAGAATAATGATACAACCTAGGCATAAGAGATAGACATCTCCTAGCAGCATCTTCTCCTCCTCCACAAGTGCGCCACTCTCCAAAGAGTGTGTGAGAGAATAGAATGATCAAATAGAGTGCCTCCCGCACTCTGTTTATACTTGACTTGACTTGCCTAATAACCTTTACTAGGTCGGCCTTAACTTAACCACATAACATAATGCTGACTAGGCCGACCCCCAATAGGGTGGTCTAATAACCCTTTGACCCACATGACATATACAGGGCTGACCCCAACAAGGTGGTCTAATAACCCATCAAGTATAAGTTACAACACTTACAATATAAATGACGACACTTCCGTATAGAGGAATAATAACATCTCTATAGGAATACAAACACTTCCGTATAGAGGAATAATAACATCTTTATAGGAATACAATATACATATATGTGAAATACATTTCGAAGTTACATTTACATCAACAGGTTCCGCCTAGCTTGTCTTCTCTTTATCCATCAATTTGTAGGAGCTTATGTCGTGGCCTTACATCAATTTGCAGGAGATTCTGTAGTCGCCTTACAAATAAGATACATAGTAAGAACATTTGTTTTTCAATTGAATTTAAATTCAACATCAAAATCAAAATACAAAATAGACATTATCATTGCAAAAAAATGTTTACATGTCTCATTTACTAGAGTTTCTGCTATATAGTATTCATGGATGGAAATTTTATCCTCAACCAAAAATTGTCATTGCTATATGTAGATAGTAAAACATAACGGTTTACCATTGTGAAGTCGCTGGCTTCCTTTGTAATAATTTCAAGGCTAAGTATCTATCTATAGAGTTTAGTAAAGATGGCTTATGTTGGATAACTGCAAATTCTTGAATCTAGGGTGGAATTCTTTCTTTACTCTGCAAGCACTGCTAATATTACATAGCTTAGACCAGGGTAAGACTTAGACTCTAGACATTTTTTGCAGTATGTTTGGCATGCAATACTAAAAGGGGAATCCATATAAACTGTTGGAGCCAAGGCTGCAGCTATGGTAAAGCTGCGAATTTTGAGGAAAAAAGCACAAGTGTTGAAGGGAAAGTGCTAATTTTGAATAAGCACTAATTTTTGGGCAGAAGTAAACGGTGCGCAGTATGGTGCCAGATAGACGAGCTCAGCACAGATTACGGACCGGAAATCATGGAGCTCGCGCGCACACTTCAAAGGAGAATGAATGTAGCCGAGGAGAGAGCTCAGCTACTACAATAAATGAAGCGATGGAAGAGAGGGCTCAGCTACCCTCATTAAGGCTAAGAACAGAAGTTATGGTTGCTATGATCAAGGAAGAGCAACGGACCAAAGCATTGAAGGAGAAGGACAAGGAGCAGTGAATGATGAAGCGGCGCCCATACCCGCAATCTGCGCCGAAAATCGTGGAGCCTGCAGGAAGCGGCGATGTGACTGCAAGCGGTGCCTACAGTACACCTAGCCATGTCCGCGGTTAGGGTTTTTGGGGATTACTGCTGGGAAAGGCCCATAGTTTTGTAAAGGTGCGACCGTCAAGACCACCTATATATATGTATAATTGATAATAGAAAAGGGTTGGTTGGTTGGTTGTTGTTTGTTTTCTATTTTGTTGTTAGAAGACAAGAGTTAGAACTGGATAGCTGTGAAGCTAATCCCTGAGTTGCAGACAGTCTGAGTTGACGTATGAACTATTGTAATCTCTGTAGAGGAAGATACTAGATTGAGAGAAGGGCTCCCAGCTGTGTGCGTGGAGTTTCCTGGAAAGATCTAAGGCTGCAGCTATGTGCGCAGTAGGACTGTAATTTCTATCTTTGAGATTAATAAAAGATACACTTCCCATGGATGTGGTTTCCCCGTGGAGGTGAATTACCTAATTCTTGTGTTATGATGCTGTGTTGTGTGATTGCATGTTTTAGTTCACTATCTATGTATACATGAGAATTGCGTTATCTTTATGAATATGTTAAGTAAGTTCTCGAAGCTTCCTTGGTAGTTATAATCGTCAAGTATCGAAGGAGTCTGTAGAACGCTGTCGCTGCGGCGATTAAGGAGTGTGTTGCTGCGCCGTGGCGCAGGGCCGGAAACGGTACAGTATTGGACGCAGAGGGTAATTGCCTCGTGCGCCGGAGCGGAGATACTGCGCAGCTAGGCTGGTAAGTGAGAGCTTCAGCCCTGTTGCACTAAGAAGTCTACGGAAGAGTAAGACGTTCCGGTTTGAGGAATCCTAGAGGAAGAAAGGGAGAAGATTGCAGTCTCCGTGTCGCCTAGGTTAAGGAAGCCTGATTCCTTAGCCCCCCCATAGCCACTTCAGGTGAGACCTTGAGCTGCTGCGCAACTCATTGCCGAGAGGGCCAGTGCGCCAAGGGGTTTTGTTGCTGCGCCTCATTAAAACACGGGTCTGTCCAAAAAGCAGCCAACAAATGGTTCTGTTGCCTTGTGACTTGTTACTGTGAGACTCGTTATTTCAGTGACATGCGAGATACTGCTTAAACCAACAAATGGTTTCGTTGCCTTGTGACTTGTTACTGTGAGACTCGTAATTTCGACGACGCACGAGATTGATGCGAAACCTAGAGAAAGAAGGAGCCAACAAATGGTTCTGTTGTTGGCTTTAACCCTATTATTTTGAAGGCAATGTGCTACTGGAATCCTACAGCTAAAGAAATTCAAGATTGGTTTGATTTAAAGGCTAGAGAGTTTGCTGAATGAGAAAATAGAAGCTCTAGGCTTCAGACAGAAGACTGGTTGCAGAAGCATATTTATACTGACCTTCACGAAATTTTCTTTGTCACATTTGCACTAGAATTGCATGCGTGGGTAGCCAAGCTAGCAGATACTAGACCCACTGTGCATGTTGATTGACCCGTCGCTTGGACGCCTGAGCTAGTTAGCAGTTTGAAGCGGGTAGATAATTCTGTGTCCCGCGTAGTAGAATTTTGGTTGAACAGTTTGCTGGAAGGATTCATCACCGAATTTGCAGTAGATACGAGAAAGAGTTTCATCGAAGCTGAGAGGAGTTTCTTCAGAGCACACAGAGGTAAGTTCTTAAATTCTCTGAACTTATGGATTAAAATGCTTCTGTATGAAAAAGGAAAACTATGCATAGCTTTCGATGAATAGCATAGACAAGTAATGTCCGCAGATTCTGATAGTGATCTTGAACTTATTGGTTGCACTCGTAGTGGAAAACGGTATAAAGTAGGCCTTGACCAGCATTCTTTTGAGTCTAGCCCAGAAGATAGTCAAGTTCCTAGAGCGAGCCATATAGAGAGACAAGGGAGTGCTCATATCCCTTATCACCCTTTTACACCGCAAAAGCCAGACGGGGCTCAGTATAACCCCACAGTAACACCTTCTAGTAGCCCGCACGGTACTTCTAGTACCTCAGCACCACCATTGTCTAACCATCCCGGAGGCACTGCTACAACACCTCCACCTCAACCTAGCGCAAGAAGGATGGGTGATGACATGAAGCTACCAACTTTTAGAGGAACAGGGCTAGAAGACCCTGAGCAGCACTGGTTCCTATGTGAAGCCATTTGGACAATTAAGCAAATTAATGATGATGCTGTTAAGCTGGTTCAGTTAGCAACCACACTAAGGGAAAGAGCCTTAAGTTGGTTCATGAAATACTCAACAACACAAAATAGGATGCTTGCTGATGTAAGAAATGCTATGATTAGAGAATTCAAGAAACCTAAATCAGAATCACAATGTATAACAGAGCTCAAAGACATAAAACAATTACCTACAGAGTCAGTATGGGACTTTGACCAGAAGTTCAAAGCCTTGATAGATCAAGTAAGCTTTGAGTTTGCACTGCATCAGGATAAGGAATGGTTCATTGCTACGCTGCTTCCACACATTAGACTTCCTTTGATACAACAGAATCTCACTACACAGGAACAAGCTCTAGAGATGGCTATGAAACTAGAAGCTTCACCAATTGCTGGAACAAGCAACGATGTTGCGCAGTTGCAGAACCAGTTAGCAAACTTAACCTTGCAAGTGCATGATATTAAGAAAGGCAAGGAAGTTAAAGAAGAAATTTGGTGTACAAAATGTAAAGCGCAAGGTCATTCAAAGGACCATTGTCCCGTTTTCATAGAGTATATTGCAACTGGAGCACCTAACCCTTTACCACAGGCACAAGGGCCTTGGTGTGAAATCTGTAGAACTAGAGGTCATAGACCACAAGAATGTCACTTATTACAGAAATACGTACAAACTCCAAAGAATCTATATTGCAATTTCTGTAAATTAGTAGGCCATGATGAGAACAATTGCAGAGCATATGATCTTATGATGGAAAGAAAACATGATGTTTATAGAGTACAATCAGAGGCACAAGGACCCACAGCAGGTCCACAGTATGACCAAACTCGCGACGGCCGAGGAGGAAATTATAGGGGTCGCAAACGCGCAACAGGTTTTGGTCGAGGATGAGGCCAGATCACTTGTTATAATTGCGGAGCTCAAGGTCATTTTGCAAGGGATTGCCAAAATCCTACAACCATTTGCAGATATTGTAAATCTTATGATCATGTCATTAAAGAATGCTCTCAGTTGATGGCTAAGATGCAAGCAAAGACGCCACAGGTCAATCAAAATATTCAGCTGATTGGAGCAGAAAAAAGAGAATCAGATCCTACAGTTAATATAGTAATGCGCAGTGGAGCACCCACTGGTGCACCAGAGTTGGGAACTGGAAATCAAGCGACGCAATGGGTGCGCTGCGCTAATATTAAATCCGCCCCGCTTGATCTGCAGAAGCAGAAAGAAGCATTCAAGCAAGCTCAAGAGTATTTCTCAGATCCGAGAGCTTCAAGTTCTGTCGCAATTCCGCATAATAATACCAGATCGCAAGAGCTAAGACAAGAGAACCTGGTATAAGAACAGGCCACTACATCTGGAAGGCCTGCTGACGAGGATGCACTAGGCAGTGTCCATGCTTTCCTGAGAAACTGCTTAAAGTTGTTGCGCAATGAAAAAGAAACTATGGAACTTCAACACCTATTGGATAAGTGTCAACAATCTGCTTCGATGAACACACCGCAGCGTGCTGTTCACCAGATTGGGAGTCATACTAGAACTGGAAAAGAAATGAGGCTCACAGCGCAGATTGGAGCATTTGAAATGGACGAAGTCATTTTAGACTTGGGCTCAGAAGTTAATGTTCTCACCATGCAGACACGGGAACAAATGGGTAGCCCTCAGCTTACAAGATCTCCTATCCAGCTAAGACTTGCGAATCAGCAACGAGTCTCTCCATTGGGCAGACTACCCAATGTACCTATTGATATTGAGGGAGTAAGAAGTTCTGCAGACTTTGAAGTAATTAAAATTCTGGATGATAGTAGACCTTACCCAACACTTTTAGGCATAGACTGGGCATTCGATAATTTGGCTGTCATTAATTTGAAGAAAAGACAAATGACCTTTGAGGATGACCAGATTAGGGTCATTGCACCGCTTGATCCTATTCAAGGACCAAGGTATATTGAACCCATTCGGGTAGAAGAAGAAGTGCGCCACATGGAAAGTTTGTATCAGATGACTGCTAGTCATAGTGACTATGTCAATCCCACAGCAGACGACCATATCAGCTGGCGATGCGATAGTTCGTGCACATCAGATTCAGAAGCAGGATTGGAAAACTGGCAGAATCGCTTACATGAGGTTTCTGCAAGGCGTTGCACCATGATGACTAAATCCATTCGATGGATTGGCACAGAATTGAATGACACTCCAATTTTTGATGGTTTAACTGAAGAAAGTAAATTCATACATACATATGAACAACAGACTCCAGATGAGCAGCGCATACAAGCATTGGATGTAGCACTGCGCGCTACACCCGCAAGATGGTGGGGTGCGCATAAAGAGAATATTCACACATGGAAAGACTGTCGCAGATTGATACTGCGCAGATTTCAGGGAACTACAGCAGAAGTGTTACGCAAATATGATGGACAGAGTGACCCCAGGTCACATGTTGAAGCATGTATTCAGCAATGGTTAGATATTCCGGAGGATGAGTGGGTTCACCTTTTCATCCACACATTGGATACAGTCCCAAGGAACTGGTATACTGAAACAAAATTGCGCAGAGGCACTATCACTTGGCCTCTTATGATAGAAAGTTTTCAACTTACCTTCAGCTTTGAGTCAGAACATCCAAGCATCGACCATGCTTTAAAGTGTATTAAAAAGAAGGTATTTGAACAATGTCCATTGCCAGAATATTCCCAACCAGATTGGGCTGTCCAGATGGAACATGCCCTGGAATGCTATAATTTCACTACTGAGGAAGAGGAAGACGATCCTCGCAACATCAATATTCCGGAGTCAGAAGGGACGCGCAAAGTCGAAGGTCCTCAGCTTGATATCCCTGCCATTACAGAACACATCAAGCTCAAAAAGATTAACATTGGTACAGAAGCCGAACCCAAGTTTGCTTCTATAGGAGATTATTGGGATGATGAAACTGTTGGGCATATTTCAGATTTATTACGTGACTACCAGGATATCTTTCCTACTAAGTTCACAGAAATGAAAGGCATCCTAGGAGATTTAGGAGTGATGCGCATACCTCTGAAAGAAGACGCCAAGCCAGTAAAACAACGCCCGTACAGATTGAACCTGCGATATAAAGAAAAGGTTAGAGAAGAAATTGATAAAATGCTCGCAACAGGTATTATTGAGCCAGTAGAGGAAAGTGATTGGATTAGTCCTATGGTGGTACAAGAGAAGAAGACAAAAGGAGAAATAAGAATCTGTGTCGACTTGCGCAAGCTGAATGACGCATCAGCGCATGATCCATTTCCTACTCCCTTTACAGACGAGGTGCTTGATAATGTTGGAGGACAAGAGGCTTACTCCTTCACTGATGGCTTTTCGGGATACCATCATATCAGAATCCATCCGGACGACCACCATAAGACCACTTTTGCGACTGAATGGGGCTCATTCCAGTATACGGTAATGCCCTTTGGTCTTAAAAACACTCCTGCTATCTTCTCTCGAGTCGTTGTTGCTGTATTTAAAGAATTCATTCATAAGTTTCTAGAAGTCTATTTTGATGATTGGACTGTGTTTGGTTTACTAAAGAACCATATAGGGAACCTGCGCATGATGTTAGAAAAATGTAGACAGTATCAGATTTCCCTAAACTTGAAAAAATGTATCTTCTGTGCTCCTTTTGGTATTTTGTTGGGTCATATTGTATGCAGACAAGGACTCCTGATGGATCCTGCGAAGGTTGCCATCATTTCTAATTTACCTGCGCCCAACTCAGTCAAACAATTGCGCACTACATTGGGACATACAGGGTATTACAGGAAATTTATCAAAGGTTATGCAAAGATCACTGCACCTATGGAAAGATTGCTGAAAAAGGATTCGAAGTTCCAATGGACAGAAGAATGCCAACAAAGCTTGGATACACTTAAAGAAAAGATGATCACTGCGCCTATTCTAGTTTTCCCAAACTGGAGAAAACACTTTCATGTTCATGTAGATGCTTCTATCATAGCATTGAGGGTTGTGCTGACACAACTAGGAGAAGGAGGTATTGACCACCCCATTGCTTACTCCAGTAGAAAGCTTTCCACAGCCGAGAAGAACTACACCACTACAGAAAGAGAAGGACTAGCTATGGTGTATGCCCTACAGAAGTTCAGACACTACCTATTGGGCACACATTTTAAAATGTATACTGACCATTCTGCTTTGAAATACTTGGTCAATAAGCCAGTGTTAGGGGGAAGAATTTGCAGATGGCTACTGCTCTTCCAGGAGTATGATTTTGAGGTTATTATCAATCCAGGTAGATTGAATGCGGGACCTGACCACTTATCTAGGCTAGAGTCAGGGGACGAAGCTACAAATCTGGAGGACAATCTACCCGATGCACAGCTGTTTTCTGTTCAAGCAGCAGAAGAATATTATTCCAATATTCTTGAGTTTCTCACTACCGGGCAAGCGCCAGTTGAGTTTACAATCCAGCAGAAGAAGCAACTTGTTGTCAAATCCGCAGACTTCACTTTGATGGTAGGCCAGCTTTATAAGCTGGGCCCCGATGAAGTCTTGCGCAGATGTATCCTACCGCATGAGAAGAACTCCATCATCGCAGAAGCGCACTCAGGAACCGCAGGAGGCCATTTCGCAGGAAAGCCGACTGCGTAGAAGATCTTAGCCGCAGGTCTTTGGTGGCCAACATTGCACAAGGATACTAAGGAATTCTGCAAATGTTGCGATGTGTGCCAGCGAACAGGAAAACCTTCAAGGAGAGATGAAATGCCACTAAGACCCCAGATAACACTGCGTGCTTTTGATAAGTGGGCCATTGATTTTATAGGACCTATCAACCCACCAGGAAAAAGAACCGGCGCAAGATACATCATTACAGCTACTGAATACCTCACCAGATGGGCTGAGGCTAAGCTAGTTAAGAACTGCGACGCTGTCACTGCCGCGCAGTTCATTTTTGAGAACATTATCACTAGGTTTGGATGTCCACTAATTCTAAGGAGTGATCAGGGTACACATTTCCTGAATGAGACTATAGAGGCCCTTACTGAAGAATTCCACATTAGTCACCATAAGAGTACATGCTACCACCCTCAAGCTAATGGTATGGTGGAGGCATTCAATAAGATTCTCGAGAATGCCCTGAGGAAGATCTGTAATCAACAAAGAGATGATTGGGACCTTAGAGTCACAGCTGTATTATGGGCTTACAGAACCACATGCAAGAAACTAACAGGTCACACACCTTTAAGTTTGGTGTATGGACAATAAGCAGTTATGCCCATGGAATACATCGTTCCCAGCTTCAGAATTGCGCAAATTACAGAAATGGCAGATACTGATACTATGAGCGAAAGACTCTCACAATTGATTGCCTTAGAAGAAGACAGACTTTTAGCCGGATTCCATCAACAAGTACAGAAGGCAAGACAGAAAGCTTGGCATGACAGGCATATTAAGAATAAACACTTTGAAGAAGGAGACTTGGTACTCCTCTATGATAGTAAATTCATCAAGTTTCCAGGCAAGTTTCGTGTACATTGGTTAGGCCCTTTTCGGGTCATAAAGATAACAAAAGGAGGAGCAGTTCAGCTTGCGAAGCTTCATGGAGAATTGCTACCTACAATGATCAACGGGAGTCGGCTCAATCTTTATCGCGACGACCACTCCGCCCTGTCGAATTAATACATTGCTAAAGTAGTGCAGATGTCCAGTGTAGTTGAAAGAGGCATCGCATTATCACAGTCTACATGGAAGTCGTGAGACACTTTTAGTCTCTGGCTTCTCGCGATGTTCCTTGAAACATCCGCGCATGTCAATAAAGTTTGTTTTGAGCAACCCTATTTTTGCACTCTTGCGAAGTGTTTTTCCGGCTCTTCAAAACCGTCGCTCTTGTGGAGTTCCCTGTGTCAAGTTGCCGCTTGAGGAGTTCTCGTTGTGGACCCCTCTATATGCACAGTTACCTATGCTGAAATGACCTGCCGAAAAATTTGAATTACAGTAGTCCTATAGCCTCTTTGAATATTAATGAAGGATAAGTTCGCCACTTAATTGTATCTGCTCTGACAGAGTCAGCTTGATCTCCCTAAGATTCGCATTTATGTCATGCGCCGAAAGCTTTAGCTTCTCTCGGAAGGTTGTCAGAGCCCGTCCATCACAATTAATGCACCGCAGAGGCGTGGGGGTAGGGGGCTTGTCAACTCATGCATAGGCATCTACGCTAGTAACCCCACTTGTCCGCATTTACTATCGCTTTTAGCTATAAATACCCCACACTTGTATATTTTCGGGTTACTTTTCTCAAGTTGCACAGTGTCTTGTTTGAGAATCTAAGTTATTGTTTTCAGAGCCGAGTTGTGCAGAGTGCTTCCCTTGTTTTCAGTGTTCGTATCCTACGCTGTTCCGCTATTTGTCTGTTCAAGTCCTTGTTGTCTATACCGGTTCACGACGGAGAACCTCTCCACTGAAGAAATTGTTCGTCAATTTAAGCGCAGAGGCTTAGATTTCGGCATGACTACCCCGGTGACGACCTCGGCTTACACGCACCCTGGTTGGACTGATCCCAGACAATCTCCAGGAACGAGGGCGTCTCAGCCGCAGCAGCTGGACGAGCCCATTCCAAAGCCCTTGGCCACTATGGTGAATTACATTCCGCCGCGTCCAGATGATGCACCAGAGGTGCATATTCCGAAGAATGCAAAGTATCCGATTCCACTGCCACCACTGCCGGAAGGTGTGCGACAAGAAGGGTCCCTGCTTGGACACCTTCCACTGGTCAAGTTTTCTGATTTCAACTTAGGCGACTACAGAACATATCCTCAGTTTGCGCCAGATCACTATCTGACGGTAGTCCACAATCCCACTAGAAAAGTTGATGAATTCGTCCCGAAAGAATTCGCAGCAAACTTAGAGAAACCGGGACTGTTGAACTTGTTGAAGCTACCGCACTTCGGGCGTAGCAATGAAGTCAATGCAGTTGTTAAGGCACTGCTATCCTGCGTTCATGGTGGTTACCTTTGGCTGGGGAGGCCAATCGATTTGAATGTCGACTTGATCCATCGTATTACCGGCCTATCTAAGGTTGGTAAGGACCCCAATATTCATTTTGTTGGAAAAGATAAGGACAGAAAATTGGCTGCACAGTTGGTGCAGAAATACAAATTGACAAGAGGAGGTCGGGCTTATGACCTCACTATAGTTGAGGATGAAGCACTTAGATTCACCGGCAGTCTGCTTGCAGGCAGACTTCTCATAAAGTGCAGACCTAAAGAAGTTACTGGAGCTGTCGTGGAGCTCGCTATCGCAGCTGCAGAGGGAGAGCAGTACAACTGGTCTCTCTTCCTCCTTAATTCTTTCTTGGAAGACTACCGGAACGTCCAAGACACCGCCGGTCAGTTGTTCCATTTTTCTTGGCTTTTAGTTTTATGCGCCTTGGTCGGGTGGAAGGAGCCCCCCAACACTCAGTTGCTTCCGCGCCACGCAGGAGAGGTTGCAGGCATGCGCTATGTCAACCTCTGGTATTCTAGCAATCCCATGAAGCGCAAGATGAACCGCGCTGTATTTTGTGAATACTACCATCTCCTCAAAAATACCATTCAGGAAATGTCGGGGCTGAGTGAGGAGACAGCAAAAATATATGAAGGGAAGTTGGTTTTTTCTGCCAACTTGCATGAAATTTACCTCCGCCCTTGCGGCATTCAAGAAGAATGGGCAGTAGGCCTTTACAGGATGACTACTGAAGATATTAAAGAAACTATCAAGTCTTGGTCAGATGAATGGAGGGAGGCCGCCGAAATTGCATCCGCGATGCCACCTCCTGCGGCGCAAGAGAAGGATAAGGGCAAGGAAGCACCTGAGCAAAGAAGTGATGAAGGTTCAACAGAGCCAGCGACCAAGAAGCAAAAGGTGTCGCATCCCTCTGAGACCATTGCCTCAGGGATCGACCAGTACTTGAAAGAGCAATTTCATGAGCTGTGGACCGTGCACGCTCACATCAGAAGTGCTTTGGACCTACAGTTTGTGGAGCTAAAAGGTCTCACAGGAAGAGTTGCGCAGACCCATGCGCCAGCATCTACTTCGCAGGCGCCACAAGCAACCACAAGTACCGAGCAAGTCGAAGTACTTGCAGAGAGGCATACTGTCGTGCACATTCCGCCTACAAGCATGACATTTCCGGATCCTTTGGCTGCACTGCAGGTAAGCACAGTTGGCCCCATTGAAGTAAATTTGTCTTTGATCCCGATAGAAACCTTGCAGTTAGTGCAAGAAAAGGTCTCTATTGAGTTGAGAGCTAGAGAGCTCTCCACATTCCATGCAAACCAAAGACTGCAATCGTAGGAGATAGAGCTGAAGGTAGGCTATAAGAACATCTATGAGAAGCTTGCACTTTATGAAGCACAAGACACTGGGATAAGAAACGTAGTTGATGAAATTGCCCAGGAGCTGCCAGCCTGCGAGATTCAACCAGTCCTTCCTCTGGTTGAGAAAGTTCAAATTATTGGTGGAAGGGTGAAAGCCCTAGAGCAGGAAATAGTTGCTATGGCTGAAGACCATAGAATGCAGATCGCCGAGTTGGAAGCTCGTGTTGCAGCGCATTCTACAGATGATAGGCAGGAACAATTTGAAGCACTGCGCAGAGCTTCCACACAAATGAAGAGCAGAGCAGATGAAGCCGAGAACCTGATGATGCAAGATATGGAGGATTGGACTGAGCTTGAGAAGCTCCCTTTCAAAGTTAGTCTTTTGGAACAGGTACAAGCAGCAGAACAGTCCCTAACTGTTCTGACTAAAGAAGCTAAGGCATTAGAAGGCTTAGCAAAAATGAGGAAAATGAGCGAAGTGCGCAGAATACAACAGCAATTGCACAAGCTCAGGAATGAATATGCTAAACTCACCAACAACATTCAACCATTTATGGATGAGTATGCTGAACTTGCTTCCCAAGCCGAGGCAAAGATTAAAGAAATTGCAGAATCTCAACAGATGGTTGATGGCATAACTGAAGACGAAGCCACTGCAGAAATGGTGCAGACAGCTGTGGAGTGCGTCGATGAAATGGACTCCGCTATTGCGCAGTGGAAAGAAACCTTTGCTGCGACCCAAGCAAAGGCAGATGCGCAAGTAAAACGACCACACGCTAGTGCGAGTGGCTTGAGGACGAGCCACAAGTAAGTGCTAGGGGCCTGTTGGAGCCAAGGCCGCAGCTATGGTAAAGTTGCGAATTTTGAGGAAAAAAGCACAAGTGTTGAAGGGAAAGTGCTAATTTTGAATAAGCACTAATTTTTGGGCAGAAGAAAATGGTGCGCAGTATGGTGCCAGATAGACGAGCTCAGCGCAGATTATGGACCGAAAATCGCGGAGCTCGTGCGCACACGTCAAAGGAGAATGAATGTGGCCGAGGAGAGAGCTCAGCTACCACAATAAATGAAGCGATGGAAGAGAGGGCTCAGCTACCCTCATTAAGGATAAGTACAGAATTTATGGTTGCTCTGATCAAGGAAGAGCAACGGACCAAAGCATTGAAGGCAAAGGACAAGGAGCAGTGAATGATGAAGCGGCGCCCATACCCGCAATCTGTGCTGGAAATCACCAAACCTGCAGGAAGCGGCGACGTGACTACAAGCGGCGCCTACAGTACACCTAGCCATGTCCACGGTTAGGGTTTTTGGGGATTACTGCTGGGAAAGGCCCACAGTTTTGTAAAGGTGTGACCATCAAGGCCACCTATATATATGTATAATTGATAAGAGAAAAGGGTTGGTTGGTTGGTTGTTGTTTGTTTTCTATTGTCTTGTTAGAAGACAAGAGTTAGAACTGGATAGCTGTGAAGCTAATCCCTGAGTTGCAGACAGTCTGAGTTGACATCTGAACTATTGTAATCTCTGTAGAGGAAGAGACTAGATCGAGAGAAGGGCTCCCATCTGTGTGCGTGGAGTTTCCTGGAAAGATCTAAGGCTGCAGCTGTGTGCGCAGCAGGACTGTAATTTCTATCTTTGAGATTAATAAAAGATACACTTCCTGTGGACGTGGTTTCCCCGTGGAGGTGAATTACCTAATTCTTGTGTTATGATGCTGTGTTGTGTGATTGCATGTTTTAGTTCACTATCTATGTATACATGAGCATTGCGTTATCTTTATGAATATGTTAAGTAAGTTCTCGAAGCTTCCTTGGTAGTTATAATCGTCAAGTATCGAAGGAGTCTGTAGAACGCTGTAGCTGCGGCGATTAAGGAGTGTGTTGCTACGCCGTGGCGTAGGGCCGGAAACGGTACAGTATTGGACGCAGAGGGTAATCGCCTCATGCGCCGGAGTGGAGATACCGCGCAGCTAGGCTGGTAAGTGAGAGCTTCAGCCCTGTTGCACTAAGAAGTCTGCGGAAGAGTAAGACGTTCCGCTTTGAGGAATCCTAGAGGAAGAAAGGGAGAAGATTGCAGTCTCTGCGTCCCCTAGGTTAAGGAAGCCTGATTCCTTAGCCCCCCCATAGCCACTTCAGGTGAGACCTCGAGCTGCTGCGCAGCTCATTACCGAGAGGGCCAGTGCGCCAAGGGGTTTTGTTACTGCGCCTCATTAAAACCCGGGTCTGTCCAAAAAGCAGCCAACATAAGCTGCCCTATTATTGTATGGGGTCTACTAGGTATATATACTCAATGATGTGTAGAGCACTTCACAGTGCATATTCTTAAGTGCTCTCCTCTTCGTTCAATCATTTTTCTCTAGCCACAAGAAAAGATACCATATTCTTCCAGGATTGTGAATCCAATGGACTAATTGTGTCCACATTGCTATAATTAGAATGCCAATTGTTTAATAGTACATGTTTTATGATTTATATTTTTCCCAGTAGATAGATGCAAATGAAATGAAAGCACAAGATTTCTATTTTTCCTAGTAGATAAATGCAAATGAATTGAAAGCACAAGATAGTATAGAAAAAATACATGTATAAAATATGTTCCAATAGCGATTTGTTGTCATCATTGGCTGCTAGGATTCCAAATGTAACTGTCTCACATATCTGACTGATAAACAACAACAAGCGAATTCAGAGTACCTAGGACTTTGTTGGTTCTGCCCTTTATTTGTTGACTTTCTCGGTTGGATTTTTTCCCTCTTGTGAGTGGGGATGAGTTGAAGAGATGCACAAGAATTTTGAAGCAAGAAGACAAAATTCTAGATATTCCATGAATTCAAAGTCATAAGAGTTCAGACATCCACTCTAAAGAAGTAAAAACTTATAAACATGGACACTCAACTCACTTATTGGATATATGATTTGATACCTGGTCGACTGCAATGGTTTCATTTACCAATCAATTCCCCTTCCATTTTACCCATGATGCTTGCAAATTCCATGTTGTTTTGTCACCAATATTCATTATAACCACACATGTCGAATTCCAAATTGCAAATTAGTGTGACAGCAAAGCTGCTTCAGGAAAAACGAAGCTGAAAGACTAGAGCGAGATTACAACCATTATATATGTATGTAGCTGTTGCATTGACCAATGGGTATGCCTGTATCATATATTTGATTTTATATCACTGAAATACAATCTATTTATATTCATCCCTAACATAAGTTGTTTCCACTGAATTAGGGCAGCATGAGGATCTCAACTAATGTGAATAGAAATTTGGGGCCAATCAATTTGTCCAGTGTCCATATGCTTTGCCAGGCTTTAGTTCCGCACTTAATCGAACTCGATGGTGGATTTCATAAAACAAATAGTATTTCATATTGATTATGTTTCGTTTTCAGGTAAGGTTGAGGCGAACTAACCTACATGAATAGAAAGTTGTGACTCGAGAATGAGAGTGAGGGACAGCTGGAAGGCCATAGGATTTGAGGGAGCACAACCCAATGGCTACGTTGAAGATTGCATGAGATGCATTTGGAAAGGATTCGTAAAGCTGTCATGCATTAAGAATCCAAACTTGGCTGCCATGCATTAATCGTGAACACCTAAATCGAAGCTGGATGTTATAACTAATATAAAGAACTTCAATGCACCCAAGGTCATTTGTATATACTAGATAACTTTAATAATCTCAGTTGTTTGTATATATTATAATTTCATTATATCCTCATGTACATGTCTCAGAGAAACCACAATAGTCATGATTGTCATCGGCGTTTCGAATCCAAAAAAAGATTCATCATCAGGACGGTTCGTAATTTTTTTTGAAAAGCTGCTTGATCCAAAGATATTAATATTCATTGTTGGAATGCAAAGAATGTGAGTTGTCGGCTTTGGAAAATTAGGTTTAGGGTTTTTATTATATCCTGCCAAAGGATAAATTTCAAATTCTTTTATATTTGATTTGTATGAAACAACTTATATGTGATACCCAAAAAAATTATTATTTATTTTTGAATTGTTATTTGTGATAATTATTTTTATGTAAGAGTTATTTAAAACTCAAAAACACAAAGCGACACTTTGCACAGCAATCTATTTTTTTATTATTACATAAAAGAAAAATGCACTTGGAGAGATCAGTTAAATGAGGGGACACCACCATGGCACAAAGAACACGTGTACGCAAGTAAGAGATATATTTACCAATCAAATCCAATCTAAAACTCAACAACCAAACAAGATCTTAAATCATAGGGATTTATGGATTGATTGGAGATTTGATTGGGATGGCACAAGACCTGGGAAAAACTATATATAATAGTGCATTGATAGCATGGGATGCCATGTTATGCATAGAGGAACTATGTTGAGTGTTCTCTCTTTCCATAAGTCCATCAATTTCTTGTTACAGACTATGGGAGAGAGTGCCACATAGAAGTGATTGCTTGCGTTCTAGTGCATGGTGGTGATCTAGCTCGGGGGTGGAGTTAGGAAAACATTGAGTTGCTCTCTCCTATGGTTGGGAGGATCTGAACCCCCAAGTGTTGCTTCCCAATTGTTGGTTCCTTACATATTTTCCAAGTATGTTTATGAGAAAATTAGAATTGAATCTATGTTATGAATCTTGCGATTATTTATATTGCATTTACCTGGAAAATGTAGAGTATTGTTATTCTCATTTATGTAGTGATTTATGTTAGTAATGCTTTGATATTATATAGTGAAATGAACTCTGTATATTTCATAGGTGTAATGTGTTTGTAATAGATGGGTCAAATCCTTCTTTTGTACTCCGGTTCTATTGCATCGAATGCAAGACGGATAAGATCATCCTTTTATCATTGAAATCTGTTTTTTTACTATGTTTTCTAATACTATATAAAGAATAGAATTGTTTTTATAAGCTTTGCATATAAGATGAGACTTTGGTATTATTGATTGAATTCGTTATTGTAAGATTTATTTAATATATTATGAAATCGAAGATTGGCTAGAATTATTGATTGAATTTCGTGAATATTGGGTCTCTATGGTTTACACAGAGTTTACCATTAACATAACATATTTACATACATAGATTTAATCTTTGTCCCCTTTTTGTTTATCGCAACATTAATCGTTCTGAGATTAACACATTTGTATAAATCGTGGTCTGTGGAACATAATTAATAATAGGCAGAATGAATTAGGGATCAATTCATTTGTAAATTTACAGAGAACATACATTTATATATGCTTGGCATGAAATTTAAGTATGGATAGATCGTATCCAATGTATAAAGTCTATGGTTGTATCTTTTAAAACGACTCGGGGATGAGTGAATTTTTATGGGAATCATTCAGGATTTCTGATATTCCATCAAATGTGGGTAATATTGTTTTGATCTATTTGATTTTAAATCGATACCCTATTGGTTACTTGAATATGAATGTCGTTAAAGAAGTTAGTTTTCGAATATCTATTTAACATATTAAAATTTAACTCATCCTTACTGAGATAGGTCCCGGTATTTAGACTTGGGTTTAGAGATCAAACCCAAGGGTATCGAGGTCTCCTCCGTTGACTACCTTGGTCGACCGATAATATGGTTATTATATATATATATGTAGACATTACCATTTTCCTTGAAATTGTTTGTCTGAGATTTAGTGGTATCACAGTAGACAGTCAACTCTGATTCGATATGATAACAAAGATATCCCCCTTATTTCATTGTTTGTTGGATTGATTTCATTGCCATCCCTTATGTTTGTACATCTGTCCTTTGTTTTGAGAAGTGAGAGATTGGACTATTTCCCACTCAGCGTAATTTTGATAATCTCGTGAACTGTCATTTACCAGACACAACATACTAAGGAGTGAATCTCCGTGTGAGTTGAACGCAGTGAGACAAAGACTTTAAGAAGTTGAATATATATATTAATGGGCATTATATTTTTAGCATGCGTAAACTAGTTAACTAATTAAAATTCTCTGTACACATACGCCAAGTATGAGTTTCACGCTTGTATTGATTGTACTTTGTTAAAACAATACTATACAAATCTTCAGAATTAAATTCTTGAGCTAGACACCTAAATCCCACAATTAACATGTGGATATATATGAGAGAAATATTTTCCCTTTTTAAACGAATATCGTATAGGTTATGCATGGTGATTGGAATATTTTTGAAATGTTATCGCATAAAAGATATATATGTTGATACGCATATTTGGGATTATGTGTGTATATTAAAAAGAATTGGTGCTTAGAATCATAGAATAGAGAAGTTCTGATACATATCTAAATATATGCTTTTTGGACTTATGATATAGTAGAAGGATCTTGAAATTATGTGTTCAAGTTATCAAAATTTTTCTTATGTTGCAAATAGGATGCTTATGACTCTTAAGACATAATTAAAAGATTAAATCATGACCAAAACGATCATAGAAGCGAAATATGAACTTAAGAAATCTAAATACGAAATTTATGTCTTTTTCGAGCACCAACTATAAGTATACAACTAATGGTGGGTTATATGGGTGAAAACAAGAAGTCGGGAAACAATTTTGCCTTGTTTTTGACAAACAAAATTGCTAAATTTTATGTTTTTCAACTTCAGCCTCTTCAAACCCATATCTCCCTTAGGAATTTCAACTTGAAGTAAACACAAAGGTTTTAGAGAATTGAATTAGCTTTCTACTCGTATTTTTTTTTAAATTTTTTATGGACATATCGTGGGACAAATTTGTTGTCAACATACGGCATATACTTGAAAATTTTAGGTATGGATAATGAGTGACTTGTGTTGACGACGGTTTTTTGATAGATGGTTATTCATTTTAGGGAAAAAAATTGTAGGCTCATAATATACACACACTACAATGGATCCTGGACTATATTTTTAGTTTTTTAAGACTTGGGACCTATTTTTTATTATTTATCGAAACAACGTATGTTCAGAAAATGGTGCATTATCGACCCATGTTTTTGTCTTCACATTTTCTTTAAAATGTGACTCTTATTGGAAACAATAAAAGTACCCTTTTGAAGAGGACGAGCCAATTATGATCTCTGTGCAATTTCAAATTTTTTGGTGTTGTCTTTGTTATGATATTGAATTTTCATTTCGGGTGATTTTTAGAGTAATAAAATTCCTAAGGGATAAGGTTTAGAATTTTTTTATTAATAAATAGTAATTCAAATCGAAATGAAACAATTATTATATCATTGGAAACTAGATTCAGAGATGAATCCATTGCTACTAAGTCCGACAAATAATACTTAAAATTTGCAGGGGTTCGGGCTTGTTGAAGTTGCAAGTTCTAGAAAGATGCCTGATATTTTCGCAGGTTTTGTCTGCCATAAACTCTTGGTTGAAAAAATGTCTTCCAAACTCTCAACCGAGAGTTTAGTTCAAACTCTAATCCGAGAGTTTTTTTAAAAATACAGAGCGGTGATTGGTTCAAACTCTCGACCTAGAGTTTTTTTAAACTCTTGGGTGAGAGTTTGAAATCTCAAAACTCTCGGCCTAGAGTTTGAGGTTGACTTATTTTCGCATGATCATCCGCCCGCGCTCCATTTTTTTCACTCTATTTGTCACAAAAGTGTTTCCCAGGTTCGTGATTTCACCCATATAAATAAACAGGATGGAGAAAAATACATGGAGGTTATGAAAGTTGAATTTATGAATTAGTTGAATACCTCATCAATATTAAGAGAGCTATTTTTTGGATGTAATTTTATTTAGAAAATTCAAAAGTTTTTAAAATTCCCAAATTTTAGTATAAATTGGGGTTGTTACATTGTGGTATCAGAGCTTAGATTATGACACTTGGCCTTATGGTGTCCATTGATGTTATGATAAAACTAATGTTGTTTATACGTTGTTCTTCTTTCATGCATAGAAGAATTTTTGTTTACTAAACCGCAGGAAGAAATGGCCAGAAGATGATCCCCTACCCCACTTGTTTGGGTTGAACTTAACAATGAGAATAATAATGTAAATAATGAAATTTTACAAATAGTAAAGGATTTACAAGTCGAGTTGATGAACTTTAAGTCTTAACATGAAAGGGTACTGAGAACCTAGGAAGACTTAAATGAAGCCTTTATTGTCTAAATTGAATGAGATAACTAATGATAAGAATAAAAAGAAACATAAACGAGGAAACTCATTCTCTGACTGTCCTTCTTCTGACGAAATCCCTATATCTAGTGAATCAGGATAACCCTGTTGAAATGATTGTTCTAGGACTTGACATGTTAAAGGAGATGGAACAAATGGTGAAAGAAGTGCAACAAAACTTAAAGGTTTCCCAGGATTGGCATAAGAGTTATGCAGATTTAAAAAGAACTCCAAGAGAGTTAAACATTGGTGATCATGTATATCTAAAGGTAAAGACGAAGAAGAGTTCCATGAGCTTGGGAAGGTGTTCCACGATGTCACCCAAGTATTGTGGACCTTTCAAAGTGTTAGCTAATATAGGGCCGGTATCCTATCAGCTTGCACTTCCCCATAATATAAAAGTGCACGATCTATTTCATGTTTCATTGTTAAAAGAATATGTGCATGATGCTACTCATGTAATTGGATGGAATGTGATTTAGGTAGAACCCGAGGGTGAGTTCCATACTGAACCTTTCCACATCCTAGACATGAAGGAATGTATGATACGGAATCGAGCCATCGTTTAAATAAAAGTGCAATGGAAGCACTTCAACTGTCATGTTCCTATTTTGCTAGTACCAAGTAGCAGCTAATGTCAAATAAAAACCCCATGGATCCTAGTGAAAGTCAATTAATTAATTAATAAGGGGGTGACATTACTTAGTAAATTAAATTATTAACTGGGAATAATTTAGATTATAGTTGTTTTAATTAAGTAAATTGAAGGAGGTGTAATTATTATTTTTGTATTAATTATTAATTACATGTGATGATGAGTTGGATGATGACAAGGGTGCATAAGGAGATAATGTTAGCCTTATGAGTTGTCACACCAAAGAGGTAATTAAAATAAAAGAAGAGCAAAGCAAAAAGGAAACTAGAATAAAGCATGCAAAAAGAAAGGTGTCAGGAAAAAGAAGGAAACTGACAAAAGCAGTGCTTAAAGCAGGAAAGTGCACAAAGCAAGCAAGGGTAGAAAAGCAGTCGGTCTTGAAAAGCATGAAAGTTATCAAAAGAAAAAAATAAATAAGTTTCTTGATTTGTGCAACTCAAGAAGGATTAGAAACATCTAGAAAAGCTACAGGGCACAAGTTTAGAAAGTGAGAACGCATCCATGAGGCTAAGTGGGTCCAAACCCATCCAAATAATCAATGAAACATCCATGCCTCCTCAAATTCAAATTTATAAGATGATAAGATCAACCATGAGGATAAAATTCTATAAAATAAGGAGGATAAATCCATTTCACATCTTTTGACAGTTTATTGTTTGTATGTGAGTAAGCTCAAGCTTCTCTAGGCTTTGGTGATGCACCCTTAGCCACCTGTGGGAGATGTGCCCCATATTTTATGTTCCAATATTATGCTCATGATCTAGTGCATCCATTGATGTCAAATTTCAGATCTGATCCATCTCTATGATTACATCCTCTCTTCTTTCTATCTTCTGAAGCATTCTTCTCATTATGTGGAAACAACGTTGAAGGGCCGAAATGGAGGTTATGGGTTTGAATTTTATGAGAATTTATGGATTGTGAGACATATTCCATTGCATATGGAGGGTCATTTCTAGTAAGAAAATAATTTTTTATTGTTGAAAAAGGTGTCTGGATGACCAAGATACAACCATTTTCACCAGAGCCAAGGTTTCAATGTCGAGGAGTGCACATGTGCAAATTGGAGAAGTTTCAGTTGATGAATGTGCCCCCTATGAACAGTCACTGAGATATGGTGCGCATTCCATGAGAATAAATCTTCCCTATATTCATCTATTGTAGAACCAGAGAAGATCCTGCTTCTTCTTCTCTTCTTAGATTCCTTCTACACTCAGTATTGTAAGAATTCCATGGTTAGAGATTCTCTGTAAAGTTTGAGATCAAAGTATATTCATTTGCTGCTCAATATTATCTAATATAGAATTATTCTGCTCTTTTATATGTATCTAAGCCATATTTTTCATCATAAGGAGAATTCAAGAGCCTAAGAGGCTGATTGTACTCACCTTTCACAAGACTAGCTCTCTGTGAAATTTTTATTGACTAGTTTCCAGAAATTTGCAATATATTAAGTTCTGTAAATCCATTTTCCTTTATTTAAGTTGCTGTAGTTTTTAAAATTCCTATATAATCCATCCCAATACAATAATAAGATATTCGTGACCTTCTCTGGCTATTTGAATCCATAATTATCAAGAATAACTCATTGGGCACTCGAATTTGACTAGTTTTGCAGTTTGATTAATTAAAAAGTATATGTATACTAAATTTAGGTTATGTTAGTCATGATGCATCTCTTATAAATTTAAAAATATCATCCCAACATCATATTGAGAATTCGTGACCATCTCATTCTATTTGGAAGAGCCTAGAAACAAGCTAGTGGAGTAATCCTACATAGTTCTCTTTCTCTCCTTACCTCCAAACATTGCCAGATCCTACAAAATCATCAATAACTCTTTTCTATCATCATATTAGGGGGTTAATGACCTTTCATCCACCTTTGGTTGATTTCAAGTGTAAGTGGAAGAGTTTAGTAGACATATGCTGGTGTTCCCAGGAAGCCTTGGAGTAGACTTAAACTTGGCTGATGTTTGAAACATAAATGGCCCAATACATTGTGCTTATAAATCAGAAGATGGCCTTGATGCTACGGTCCTTACTGCTGCATACTCCCCATTACATTTTGCATATCCAAAAGTGTCCAATAGTTAAGCTCTAGGTGGGTTAACCAATGACCAGTTCTAGTTCCTTCTTCACTAGTTTTGAGAACTAGTTATTGTTTGCAATTTTCTTATTTTTAAAGTTATATTTGAGATAATATCATCTGATCTCATATCAAGGATATTAAAGTGGTATCAGATCTCTTTCCTTGGCTCATCCTGTGGCAAGTAACTTTCAATGGAAGATATCTCATAATTTTTTTCAAGTTGGGATTGTGGAACTAGTGGCACACATAGAAGATGAAGGCTTTCAGTTGTGTGAGGAAGAAGAGATAATTTACATTGATGGAGGATTACCAAGAGATGAGTATGGTTAAATTTGTTACCATATGTACATATATCAATGGGATGAACCACCGATGGATAATCCTAAGAAGGATTTAGCAAAGAGGATATCTGCAAGTAAAATTTTTCCCTACCACTACCAGGAGTATCTAGATTTGGAAGAAGAGATTGGTAATGCCATTTCTTTCAAAGATTACTTTTATTGAAGATTTGGATTTGAGATCAAGGATGAATATTTTTTATCAATAGAGAGAAACAAAACAGCCATGGAGGAACCAAGTTTTTCTTCCTCTGTGAGTAAAGAAGAACGAAGAAAAAATCATCCAATTGCATCTTTTAGAATCATGAGATTCTTTGGGTTTTATTCAAGCATACCTTCCAAAGGTTGGAAGCATGAAGAAGCCATATCCAGTTCCGATAAGGATAAAAAAATTATGGATAAGAGAGTAGCTAATAATGGGTGCCAAGAAGAGGCATCTAATAATGATTTCTCGAGTACTGAAGAAGCATCCACTAATGGATGTTGTGATGAGGTGCCTATTGATGGATGCCTAAGTTTTGAGGAGACATCTACTGATGGATTTCCATCTCTCTATGTTGGTGACATAGAGATACCACTTGATGAGGTTGCTGCAAGCACAAGTTGGCTTGAGCATGAAGATGAAGAGCTTGTAGTAGAAAAATTTATTCTAGATTCAAATTTTCAGCCATCACTTGAACCGCATTGTGAAGTTGACCTCACGGAAGAATAAGAAGAGGTTCATCCCCAAGAACCTCATTTCCTTGCATGGCCCTTGAGGATGAGTGAGAGTAATATCAAGGAGGCCTTGCAAATTCTCCATGGCACACATGTTTCAGTGTCACAGTCATGTTGGAGAGTTGCTTCATTGGAAGATTCATCTTTCCTTGAAGCCACAGAGAAGATTCATAAAGCCACGTGTTATAGGTCAAATCTGCACTTCTCCGTCCATGATCACATCTAATTGTCGATCACACAAAAGGATAATTTGGATGGAAGAGCATGATTGCCTTAGATGATGAATGGACTAGACTTACCCCTCTATAGCTGACAACAACTCTCTTTTTACCTACTTTTAGGGAAAAATGCTACCCTACAAGCATGATAGTAGCGTTTTCCTCCAGAAATACTCTACTCCACTTCATCAAAGTAGCTTTTTCCCTTTGAAATACTCTACTTTTCTTCAATAGAGTAGCGTGAAGCTTCAGAAATCTTACAAATGCTGGTTGTAAAGCAGGTAAGTTGCATGTTGAACGCTACTCCACTTAATAAAAGTAGCGTACACCTTAAAAAGTAATAAAAAATATATTAATTTGACAAATTGGGATTAGTTGAAGTTGGTTTTGCAACTTCCACAACTTCCCAATCAAACTACCTCTCGATCCAAACTACCTACCTTGTCCCATAAATACAAGGGGGATAGATGAGAGAGGGAGGGAGAAATTATGCATTAAGGGTTGTTAAGCTGGAGGAATTCCAAGTTAGTGTGAAGAGCAGGAGCCAAGGATCCGGTTGCACAAGCACTCTAAATGATTAGGTATAAATTGTACTAATTATTTGCTTTTGACAATAAAGGTTGAAATGCCCTTCCCGTCCCAATCAAATGTCTAATGGATTGCATGTTTGTTTGGATTAAATGCTTGATTGTATTTGATGTTTAAATTGTATTTCAATTTCATCATTGTTATATCAGTCAAGATATGCTGAGGAAGGTATCTTTGTATTGTAGGTTTATCAAATGGAAGATCAAGTGGAGGATCGATTGAAGGAGCAATTGAAAGCTAGGATCGAACTTCGTTAATAAGGTATGCCTTCAACAACCTTGATCTCTTTCCTGTTGTAGAAGCCTATGTGATATGATCAATGCATTTACCTGTCACCCCAGAAGTTGGTAGTGTCCCTCTCCTCGCTATAGGGTAGAATTCCTGAACAACAGACTGGTGAGTCCATTGGGGACCGGTTGTTTTCTGTTCTAGGAGACTCATTTGACTTTCCTTCCAGTACTTTTTGATCTTTTTGATCCTCTGAGAGGCTCTATAGGTTACTGCAGCCTGTTTCCATCGCTTGAATCATTCCAGTTCGAATTTTTAGAGCTTGTTTTAAGCCTTCCCTCGCAAAAACGCTAGTATCCCTTGCATACAGTAGCGTACACATGCAGAAAGATGCTACTTTGCCTCTTGCACAATAGAGTTCACCTGTTGAAAAATGCTACTTTTCCTCTTGCACAGTAGAGTACACCTCCCAATGTACGTAGGTTTGTATATTGCACAATAGAGTTTTTTCCTGTAAGTCTCTGTTTGCTTTTGGGATTTGATTTCCACTTGTTTGATTTGATTTCCAGCCTCTTGCCTTGTCTTCTTAACTGATCCTTGAGGTATTTATGCCTTTGTTGAGTCTTGTTTAGCTATCCTAAGTCCCTTAGGTCATCTTTTGCTTGCTTGAGTACTTTTGAGGTGTCTTATTTGTTTGTGGCTCTTTTTGAAGATTGTGCTTTGCTCCTTGTTGGACGTAGCTGCACTCATGTACCCTAGATGCTTGTTGCAGGCATACAGAACTTTGTTTACCACATTTGTTGTTTGTTGCAACACTAAGCATACTTTGACGGTGTCTTGGCCTTTTATTTAGGGTTTGATCCCAAGTCGGAGTCTTTAGGGTGTTTTCAAAAGTTTTTGAGTCTAGACACTTCCTGATTGCTTTGTCAGTTTCAGTTTCAAGTAAGTTGAAGTCTTTTAGTTCGCTTTCATTTGAGTCTTTGTGATTGTAAGGTCATCTTTGGTTTGCCTACCTACCGTTAGCTTGGCTTAGTGTTTTTAGGGTTCTTGATGCTTTGGAGAAACCTTTGAAGTTTTCCTTTCCATTGTAAAGCATCTCTTATCCTTGTTTTCTTTCCACTTTGTCTTCCAAGCCCACGGTTTTTTCCCTTTAAAAACTTTGTAGGACAAGCCTTTGTCAAGTAATCAAGTTGATTGTTGTGAACCTTAGAATTGTTTTTCCTTACTTACATTGCTCTTTTAGGTCTTACTTGCTTCCATTTTCGAGTTATTTTTCTTTTACGTATATCAAAGAAAGCAAAAAAAATGAGTTTGGTAGTTTAAAGTAGTAAGGCTTATGATCATTTCGAAGTAGCATAGTTTACTTTGTTTTGAATTTGAAAAGAAAAGAAAAAAGAAGCTTGCTTTTGGTTTGCTTAGTTTTTCATTTTGGAAAGAGCATAAATGGAAAAAGAAAAAGAGTCTTTTGTTGCTTTGAAAGTTATTTCTTTCACACTTTACTTTCTGTCACAACCACACCACACAATGCACTGCAACCTTTGAGTAAAGAACAACCCTTAAAAAGAATAATTAATAAAATTTATTAGCAACTTTTCTTTCTAGGGATGTCACTACACCAACTAGCTTAAGCTAGGGCTTTGGATTAGGACACACTTTAACTATCCGAAACCATTTTCATTACTCAATAATTGTAGTGAGACTATTTTAGGTAAACCCATTGACATCAAAGTTGTTCTAGAAGCTCCACTGAAACTGAAGTTAAGCATGAGGTCTTGCGAAGGTGAAATAATGAGGATACCCCTTCACTTTTCATTCGGAGCATACACCAAGGATGGTTCGCGTACGGGGATCCTTTTTGGATTTCGGGCTTAGCTGCCCTGCCCATGCGTTCTAGTCGGACCTGCGACTGTCCCCCAGAACTTCTTTCATGTTAATGGTATCCTTAGTATCTTGACTTTAAGGCTTCTTACACAGGTGGCAATGAAAGGCTATTTTCGTTGTACCTAGGATAGATACGGAAAGTAACCCTTTTCGGTAATCCCGGGAGGGCGGTTTGTTGATTCAAACGGTTGCACCTAGAGGAATTGAACTGGATGCCATATAAATGTTTTTCGATGCTCTACTAGATTGTTCTGGGCCCTGATCATCCCAAACCTTCTATTGAGAGTATTCACCATCCTTGTTTTCCTGGTTTTGGATACTTAGGATTGTGTAGTGGTGTGCTCTTTGTGCTGCTTG
The DNA here is from genome assembly GCA_027924585.1 of Larix kaempferi. Lineage (NCBI taxonomy): Eukaryota > Viridiplantae > Streptophyta > Pinopsida > Pinales > Pinaceae > Larix > Larix kaempferi. The sequence goes on from BSBM01001150.1 coordinate 2,494,914, forward strand.
TTTTTAGTTGGCCTTAGAGATTTCTAGTTTGTTGAGTTGAAAGCTATGGATAGCATCCCGGTGAGCACCAATCAAGGCACCCCTATTGAAGTGGCTCCTTGTGCTTTTCCATTCATTGGGAACATTGGTACTCCCTTAATGACTACCTTGAATCTTTCTGGATTCACTATAGGGCTACCAGTTTGGTTGTTTTCCACTCCGAATGCCTTGCATGCTCCTGATGCTTCTCAAGTAAACACTTCACATCAAGAGCAGCAGAACCCTATGCTCGCTTTGCCAGTAACATCTTCTCCTCCTCCTTCTACCTCATGTGGTGAAAGTAGTAATACTAGTAACCAGCAGTCTAAAAGGAATAGACGGAGGAAGAATAGGAAGAAGATGCCAAATAAAGGGGGCATCCACCCAGCCTCTGAAGGTCATGCTGGGGACACCTACCCAACCTTTGGAGGTCATGCTGGGAGAAAAATTTCAGTCACTGTAAATCATACTAAAATCATGTCTTCAACCACTGTTGCTCATGTTGAAAACACATCATTGATCACTACTGGTCATATTAATGACAAGTCACTAGTTCCTGTGAGTCATACTGGAGACACTGAATCGGCCACTGCAAGTCATGCTGAGAACATTGACATTGTTGACAAACCTAATAAACACAATCTTAAGTTCCCTTGTAATTTTTGCGAGGGAGACCATCTTACTCACCAGTGCCCTGCTATTCCATAGGTGCAAAGAGTGTGGTCCTTAGTTCAAAAGTCTTCTGCTTCTGAGAAACCAGCCAAAGCAAGTCATGCTGGGGGCAAGCTGTCAGCCAATGCTAGTCATGCTGAGAGTACTGTTGTTGTTATAGAGTCTAATATTATAGGAAGCAAGCCAAAGTTCCCTTGTAAACTTTGTAAGGGAGATCACCTTACTCACTGGTGCCTTGCTATTCCAGAGGTGCGTAGAGTGTGGTCCATGTCTAAAGGATCCTCTGCTCTTGAACTATCTATAGATTCCCAACATCCTAATCAACCTTTGGTTGATAAATTGGTTGAACCAATGCAATATTTAGTCAACCCCACTCTCCCTTCGGAGAGTGGAGTGGTTGAACCAATGCAATCTTTGGTCAACCCCACTCTTCTTTTGGAGAGTGAAGTGATCGAATCGATGCAATCTTAGACCGATCCCATCAGTCCTTTTGAGACTGATGCACCTATCCATGAAGTCTTCTGCATTACCAGTTTGGATGTCTCTGAAAATGGGGGCACTGCATCTGTGCCGAGTGAACCCCTACCAAGCTCTGGGATCATTTCCTTTGATTGGAATTGTTTAACTAGGCCTCACCTTCCTTTTTCTTCACCTTTCCAAATAAAGGTTGATATCGACAACCCTGTGGTTCATCGATGTATTGTAGATGAAGGAGCCTCTGTTAGTATCTTATGCCCTTATGCTTGGAGAGACTTAGGTTTCCCTAACCTTGTTCCAGCTGTTAATTGGTCGTTGATTTTCCACAAAAGACCTAGTGAACCATTGGGATTCCTCCATCAGGTATCTATTACTTTGAGTGGAAAAACAGTCTTAGTTGATTTTATGGTTTTAAAGGACCCTATGGACTTTGATATGATCCTAGGGCATGATTATGTATATACTATGCACGCTGTGGTGTCTATGCTCTTTCGTGTGATGCATTTTCCTCACAACGAAAGCATTGTCACCATCGATCAGCTTACATTTGTCGATCCCTCTTATTACCCAACTATAGACCAGGTATGTTCCCCGTCAGTAGGCACTACTATGTCACAATCAAATTATGTGTCATATTGTTCCTTGAGTCCAATTGCTACTGAGAATAAGCCTCTGAATTCATGCTAATCTCCTCGGGACTAGGTCTCGACAATTGACCAGGTGATCACTCCATCTGAATGTTTAGACATGCGTTCTATTTGGGATGATATACTTCCATTTGATGAAGTTTTCCTAGAGTCTATAATGCAGTTTGCCATTCATTTGGACATTGATCCACTGCCGAGCAGTCTTCCACCTTTCCTTTGAGCTCGTTAAAAACAATAAGGAGGCTTCGAGCATTCTTCCATCTCTCCTTTGAGCTCGTTAAAAATAGTAAGGAGGTCACGAGCAATCTTCCACCTTCCCTTCGAGCTTGTTAAAAACAGTAAGGAAGTTTTGAGCATTCTTCCACCTTCACTTCGAGCTCGTTAAAAACAGTAAGGAAGTTACGAGCATTCTTCCATCTCTCCTTTGAGCTTGTTAAAAATAGTAAGGAGGTCACGAGTTTACTTTTTCGGGCTCATTAAAATTTTACGAAAAAAGATTCTTATGGAGTTCTCTCTAAGATCTTGTTAGACTCTTTAAATATGAGAAGATTGCCGAGTATAGTTGTCATTTCTGACTCGTTAAAGGATTTGAAGCGACATCTGCTTAAGTATAAGTTTAACCCTTTTCCTGACTTTTGTGGATTACTTACGAAAAAGGAATACTCTAGTCATCCGTGACTAGAAGAGTTCTTCTTCCATTGTTTACACTTTTCAGGCGAGGAGACTAACTTTACGAAAAATGACCTTTTGGAGCCTTCTTTAGGGTTTTTAGGCTCTCGAAACATGAAAACACCAAGTGAGCATTCACCTACTCGGGCTCGATGTGAAATCCACGAGAGGGTAAATAGAGGATTGTTTAAGTTTTTCAGACTCTATAAACAGGAAAACACCGGTGAGCATTAACCTACTTGGGATCGAAATTAAAATCCGCGAGTAGGTGAATGGAGTTATTGTTTAAGTTTTTCAGACTCCTTAAAATTGAAAACACTGGCGAGCAAGAACAGATCTCGGCTCGATATTAAAATCTAGAGATTAGTATAATAGAGTATTCTTCTATCTCTTCTTCAAACTCTGTAAACAATGAAGAAGGTCTTGAGTCTTCCTCCCATGGGCTTGTTAAACTCTTTACATGGTTGGATCTATTGAGTTTTCATTCTTTCTTGGACTCATTAAAACAAAAAGAAAGGTATTCTTTTATCTAAAAAGAATAAGGGATAAGAAGGGTATATCACATCTTACAGTTTCAAAGGCAGTTCAGTCAGTCCTATCCTTGAACACAACACTTATTTGAGTCTATCATTTCAGTTGGGCTTAGTTTTTGACCTTAGGGTGAACCTGATCTCCGAGTTGTTTACTCCCCCAGTTGGTTATTCTTCCAACCATATGGAGGGTCTGCTAATGTCTCCTACATTGCAGTCTTATATCACTTTTCCATCATGTTGAAAACTACCTAAGTCATTTTGTGTCGTGCTTACTGTTCAAGGATATAGCTTGTGTCGTCCATTTTGCAGTTTACCTTGACCTCATGTGTCGGCCATCCTAGTGTTAGTCTTGTTACTTGTACTACTCCACATTATCTCATACCATTTAAGTGTTCCTCATGTTGCATGATTGAGGATGCCTTAAGGCCTCCCTTCCAATGGACTTCTTCCCATTGACATCAACTCATTTTGCTCTGGGAATGAAGTTTAGAGTTTCGGTTAGTACCTTGAGGATTGCAGTCACCAGTGGGAATCTCTCTCGCTGTTGAATTATGAGAATATATCAATGTCTCTTATTTGATAGGTTCCTCAAGTGTTCGACGTCAAGTCCATTTATTCACACTTGTTGGATCGTACTAGGTACCTTGGGCCCCATTATCATTATTGGTGGAAGCCCTCGCGTTTGTTACCGTTATACATCAATGACTGGTAATCAAATGATACCCCCCATGTTCGACTTTCAGCTCATTTATTCACATGGTTAGGGTTTGTACCTTGGGTTGTTTGGATGAAGACCTTGGGATTTTGATAGCATTACCTCATTATGTTATCACCCAAGCTGTGCAAGACTAAGCCTCACTCATTTTTTGTCTCTCCATGAGACATAGATCCAGTTTGTTGTTATGGATATGATCTCTCATTCTGACATGGATCCACACTTGTATTTTAGTGGCCATGCTATATATACATCTCCTAGTTATGTATCGTATATCATGTTGTATCATACTACACATCTGTATGATGTCAAGATTGTAATTGTCCACTAACCTTGATCGTTATTTCAGGTACTTTTGTGGCTTGGTTCTATGGTTTCTTGCTCCTCCACTGACTTGGAATTATAATGTATTTCGGCCATTGTTTCCCTCTGACCTCACACATTAGGGGGCATCTGTTATAGGTCAAATCTGCACTTCTCCATCCATGATCACATCTAGCTGTCGATCACACAAAAGGACAACTTGGATGGAAGAGCATGATTGCCTTAGATGATGAATGGACTAGACTTACCCCTCTGCAGCTGACAAAAGCTCTCTTTTTACCTACTTTTAGGGAAAAACGCTACCCTACAAGCATGATAGTAGCGTTTTCCTCCAGAAATACTCTACTCCACTTCATCAAAGTAGCGTTTTCCCTCAGAAATACTCTACTTTGCTTCAATAGAGTAGTGTACAGCTTCAGAAATCTTGCAAACGCTGGTTGTAAAGTATGGAAGTTGCATGTTGAATGGTACTCCACTTAATAAAAGTAGCGAACACCTTAAAAAGTAATAAAAAATATATTAATTTGATGAATTGGGATTAGTTGAAGTTGGTTTTGCAACTTCCCCAACTTCCCAATCAAACTACCTCTCGATCCAAACTGCCTACCTTGTCCCATAAATACAAGGGGGATAGATGAGAGAGGGAGGGAGAAACTATGCATTAAGGGTTGTTATCCTGGAGGAATTCCAAGTTAGTGTGAAGAGCAGGAGCCCAGGATCAGGTTGCATAAGCACTCTGAATGATCAGGTATAAATTGTACTGATTATTTGCTTTTGACAATAAAGGTTGAAATGCCCTTCCTGTCCCAATCAAATGTCTAATGGATTGCATGTTTATTTGGATTAAATGCTTGATTGTATTTGATGTTTACATTGTATTTCAATTTCATCATTGTTATATCAGTCAAGATATGCTAAGGAAGGTATCTTTGTATTGCAGGTTCGTCAAACAGAAGATCAAGCGGAGGATCGATTGAAGGAGCAAGTGAAAGCTAGGATCGAACTTCGTTAATAAGGTATGCCTTCAAGAACCTTGATATCTTTCTTGTTGTAGAAGCCTATGTGATATGATGCATGCATTTACCTGTCACCCCAGAAGTTGGTAATGTCCCTCTCCTTGCTATAGGGTAGAATTACCGAACAACACCATGTCTACAATCCAAGGTAAATTTTCAGATATGATTTTTGATAGAGATCATTTTCATGAGCTTGTTCATATGTTGCGTGGAGTATCCTTGAGGGATGATGAAGAGATCAAAAAGATCAATTATGAATTGATGTACACCCAAGATTCTTTGAGAAGCACTCAAAGTTCCCTCCAAGATTCCAACATGGAGATAGAGCAACTTCACCAAAAGTTGCAAAGATCACACATACCAGTCAACCAGTCTCTTATGGTTGGTTGTACTAAGAATTATATGGAGGAACCTCATGAGATGGTGGTTCATGAGGTACACGATAACATGCATGTGCTTGAGGATTTTTTAGATGCAGATGAAGAGTTTCAAGCACATACAGTTCCCTAGAGCGAATCTGAGCTTCTTCCCGGAGTGATTCATTCCTCCATTGAGGAATCAGAAGAGCTCAAGTTTAATGGACCAACTTATGATGGAGTTGATGCATCCATTAGCTTGATGGATGAGTTTTGCACTGATACAATTTTTGTCCATGATCATACATTATTTCCTTCTATTAATTCCATGTCACTCGAGGAGGAATTTAGGGTCAAATATTTCTTTTTGATAGTGCCACCTGAGGAGTACGAAACTCCTATTTCTCCTTTTAATGATGACATGTCTATATCACCTTTTTCCTTACATCTGCAACAACATTCTTGGTTACCATATGATGATACAGATCTTCATGGATGCATATATAGTACTCCTTTGAGCCCCTTGAAGGCTCATTGTCTTCTTTGCTTCTCACTTGGTTCGGATTTTGGAGGAGGTTCTTCATTCACCTCTTGGATAGAAGAACACATGGCTGATTATTTTGAATCCTTTTACATTATTTTGGAGCAGCATTGTGGGACATGGGATCCTCAACTATGTCATTAGAGAATATTTTATTTTAACCTTGGTACTTGTGTGCATTGGGAACATGAAGTACAATCTGATTTTGCATGTGCTTGGAGGGTTTGGGGTTAAGCAGGATGAAGGCCAAGCACCTATTCATTGCTAAAAAAATTATGAGTTGCCTAATGGAGGAAGTTGCACAGTTTGGGGGAGGCACATGATTTCATTTTGGTTGAGCCAACCACAAGATTGATGGATAATTGTTTCCAAGAGTTGGTTCACTTTCCTTCACCCCACATACATATGGCAACCAACACACATAGGGATGATTGGGTGAATGGATACATATTGGAGCTAAGCACTCCCAAGGGTGAGTTTGTTGTTTGCATTAGTGGAAATTTTTCAGACACATCATACATATTTTGTGAGCATTTGTATGGGAATATATGGCTTCTATGTGATGCCTTGAAGACATGGGATTGTCAGCTATGTCAATTGGCTAGCAGTGATGAGAGTATCTATGCTGGTTTGCACATGGAACATAAGGAGTTTCATACTTGGTTGAAGGGACTCATAGAGCTTTGGTTTGGCATTGGAAGTGATGAACTTAGGGGTTTAGTGGAGTGATCTAGACATCCTCCATGATGATGTATTCTTCATGTTGATTCTAGTGTTTGGAGGATGCAGTTGAGATAGTGGGACCTTGGAATTCTTTGGAATGACAGTTTTCCACAAGTAACAGTGCCATTGGGATACCTGCATCACAAACCGTGGGATCCGGAAATTCTTCTCAACTGTCTTGGTTGGGGGTTAAAATTTTGTTGAAAAAGAGTTAGTCATTGGGAGAATGGATATAATCAGAGTGGTGCAGCAGAAACATGGTGGAATTTTGCTTGGAGTTGGAGTTAGTTTCTTGCTTAAGGACAAGCAAGCTTGGGAGGGGAGGAGTGTTATGTTCCCATTTTTCCAATACCAAGTAGCAGCCAATGTCACATCAAAACCCCATGGATCCTAGCGAAAGTCAATTAATTAATTAATAAGGGGGGGAAATTACTTAGGCAATTAAATTATTAATTAGGAATAATTTAGCTTATAGTTGTTTTAATTAAGTAAATTGAAGGAGGTGTAATTATTATTTTTGTATTTAATTATTAATTACATGTGATGATGAGTTAGATGATGACAAGGGCACATAAGGATATAAGGTTAGCCTTATGATTTGTCACACCAAAGAGGAAAGTGAAAGAAAAGAAGAGCAAAGCAAAAAGGAAATTGGAAGAAAGCATGCACAAAGAAAGGTGTTAGGAAAACGAAGGAAACTGCCAAAAGCAGTGTATAAAGCAGGAAAGTGCACAAAGAAGGAAAGTGTAGAAAAGAAACCGGTCTTGAAAAGCATGAAAGTTATCAAAAGAAAAAAATAAATAATTTTCTTGATTTGTGCAACTCAAGAAGGATTAGAAACATCCAGAAAAGCTACAGGGCCCAAGTTTAGCAAGTGAGGATGCATCCATGAGGCTAAGTTGGTCCAAACCCAATCCAACTAATCAATGAAACATCCATGCCTCCTCAAATTCAAATTTATAAGATGATAATATCAACCATGAGGAGAAAATTCTATAAAAGAAGGAGGAGAAATCCATTTCACATATTTTCACAGTTTATTGTTTGTATGTGAGTAAGCTCAAGCTTTTCTAGGCTTTGGTGATGCACCCTTAGCCACCTGTGGGAGATGTGACCCATATTTTATGTTCCAATATTATGCTCATGATCCAGTGCATCCATTGATGTCAAATTTCAGATCTGATCCAAATCTATGATTACATCCTCTCTTCTTTCTATCTTTTGAAGCATTCATCTAATTATGTGGAAACAACATTGAAGGGACGAAATGGAGGTTATGGGTTTGAATTTTCTGAGAATTTATGGATTGTGAGACATATTTGATTGCATTTGGGCAGTCGTTTCCAGTAAGGAAATAATTTTTTATTGTTGAAAAATGTGTCTGGATGACCAAGATACAACCATTTTCACTAGAGCCAAGGTTTCAATGTTGAGGAGCGCACATGTGCAAATTGGAGAAGTTTCAGTTGATGAATGGCCCCCCTATGAGCAGTCACTAAGATATGGTGCCCCTTCCATGAGAATAAATATTCCCTGTATTCATCTATTGCAGAACCAGAGAAGATCCCTCTTCTTCTTCTCTTCTCAATCTCCTTCTACACTCAGTATTGTAAGAATTGCATGGTTAGAGATTCTCTCTAAAGTCAGAGATAAAAATACATTCATTTGCTGCTCAATATTATCTAATATATCATGATTCTATTCTTTTATATGTATCTGAGCCATATTTTTCATCATAAGGAGAATTCAAGAGCCTTAGAGGCTAATTGTACTCACCTTTCACAAGACTAGCTCTCTGTGCAATTTTTATTGACTAGTTTCCAGAAATTTGCAATCTACTAAGTTCTGTAAATAAATTTTCCTTTATTTAAGTTTCTGTAGTTTTTTAAATTCCTGAAGAATCCATCCCAATCCAAGAATCAGAGATTCATGACTCTTATCTCTGGCTATTTGAATCCATCATTATCAAGAATAGCTCATCGGGCACCCGAATTTGACTAGTTTTGCAGTTTGATTAATTAAAAAGTATCTATATACTCAATTTAGGTTCTTTCAGTCATGAAGAATCCCTGATAAATTTATAAATATCAACCTACCATCATATTTAGAATTCGTGACCATCTCATTCTGTTTGGAAGAGCTTGGAAACAAGCTAGTGGAGCAATCCGACATAGTGCTCTTTCTCTCCTTACATCCAAACACATCCATATCCTACCAAATCATTAATAACTATTGTCTATAATCATATTAGGGGGTTAATTACCTTTCATCCACCTTTGGTTGATTTCAAGTGTAAGTGGAAGAGTTTAGTAGACATATGCCGGTGTTCCCAGGAAGCCTTGGAGTAGACTTCAACCTCGCTGATGTCCGAAACATAAATGGCCCCAATACATTGTGCTTAGAAATAAGAAGATGGAATTGATGCTGTGGTCCTTAATGCTACACACTCCCCATTATATTTTTCATATCTAAAAGTGTCCAACAGTTAAGCTTTAGGTGGGTTAACCAATGACCAGTTCTAGTTCCTTATTCACTAGTTTTGAGAACTAGTTACTGTTTGCAATTTTCTGATTTTTAAAGTTATATTTGAGATAATATCATCTGATACCAGATCAGGGATATTACATCGTATCAGATATATTTCCTTGGCTCATCCCGTGGAAATTAACTTTCAATGGAAGATATCTCATAATTGTTTTCAAGTTGGGATTGTGGAACTAGTGGCACACATGGAAGATGAAGGCTTTGAGTTGTATGAGGAAGAAGAGATAATTTACATTGATGGAGGATTACCAAGAGATGAGGATGGTTACATTTGTGAAAATATGTACATAAATCAATGGGATTAACCACTGATGGCTAATCCTAAGAAGGATTTATCAAAGAGGATATCTGCAAGTAAAAAATTGCCCTACCACTACCAAGAGTATCTAGCTTTGGAAGAAGAGATTGGTAATACCATTTCTTTCAAAGATTAATTTTATTGAAGATTTGAATTTGAGATAAAGGATGAATATTTGGACTCAATAAAGAGAAACAAAAAACCCATGGAGGAACCAAGTTTTTCTTCCTCTGTGAGTAAAGAAGAAGGAAGAAAAAATCATCCAATTGCATCTTCTAGCATCATGAGATTCTTTGGGTTTTCTTCAAGCATATCTTCCAAAGGTTGTAAGCATGAAGAAGACACCTCTAGTTCTGATAAGGATAAAAAAATTATGGATAAGAGAATATCTACTAATGGGTTCCAAGAAGAGGCATCTAATAATTGTTGCTCAAGTACTGAAGACACATCTACTAATGGATGTTGTGATGAGGTACCTACTAATGGGTGCCTAAGTTTTGGGGAGATATTTATTGATGGATGTCCATATCTCTATGTTGGTGAAAAATAGATACCACTTGATGAGGTTGCTGAAAGCACAAGTTCCCTTGAGCATGAAGTTGAAGAGCTTGTAGTAGCAAAATTTATTCCAGATTCAAATTTCCAGACATCACTTGAACCACATTGTGAAGTTGACCTCATCGAAGAAGAAGAAGAGGTTCATCCTCAAGAACCTCATTTCCTTGCATGGCCCTTGAAGACGAGTGAGAGGAATATCAAGGAGGCCTTGCATAGTCTCCATGAAACACATGTTTCATTGTCACAGTCATGTTGGAGAGATGCTTCAATGGAAGATTCATCTTTCCTTGAAGCCATGGAGAAGATTCAGAAAGCCATGTTTACAATCCAAGGTAAATGTTTAGATATGCTTTTTGACAGATATCATTTGCATGAGCTTGTTCATATGTTTCATGGAGCATCCTTGAGGGATGATGAAGAGGTCAAAAAGATCAATTATGAATTGATGGGCACCCAAGATTCTTTGAGAAGCACTCAAATTTACCTCCAAGAGTCCAACATGGAGATAGAGCAACTTCACCAAAATTTTCAAAGATAACACATACCAGTCAATCAGTCTCTTATGGTTGGTTGTACTCATAATTTTATGGAGGAACCTAATGAGATGGTGGTTCATGAGGAATATGATAACATGCATGTGCTTGAGGATTTTTTAGATGCATATGAAGAGTTTCAAGCACATACAGTTCCCTAGACTGAAACTGAGATTCTTCCTCGAGTGAGTCATTCCTCCATTGAGGAATCAGAAGAGCTCAAGTTTGATGGACCAAATTATGATAGATTTGATGCATCCATTAGCTTGATGTATTAGGTTTGGAGTGATAAAATTTTGGTCCATGATCATACATTATTTCCTTCTATTAGTTCCATGTCACTTGAGGAGGAATTTTGGGTCAAAGGTTTCTTTTTGATGGTGCCACTTGAGGAGTATGAAAATCCTATTTCTCTTTTTAATGATGGCATGTCTATATCGCCTTCTTTCTTACATCTGCAAAAACATTCTTTGTTACCCTATGATGATACCCATCTTAATGGATGCATATATAGTACTCCTTTGAGCCCCTTGAAGGCTCATTGTCTTCTTTGCTCCTCACTTGGATCGGATTTTGGAGGAGGTTCTTCATTCACCTCTTGGATGGAAGAACACATGGATGATTATTTTTGTAATACCCCAATTTTGGACTTTGAACCCCTAATATATTTCTGCTAAGTATTATTTCAATTTACTTAGGTAGTTTCATAAATCTGATAAATTGATTTCTAATGACCATGTGGACCAACACATTAATGAGATGGGAGTCACAGTCCCCTAAGGGTTGGAGGGAAAATACCACATAATAATAATAATAGAAAATTATTATTCGAGAGAAATGGCAAACCCTAAATAATAGATTTGAGAAACTAATGAATTAAAAGAATTCATAAAATGAGGAATTTTCACCTAAGAGAATAAAAAGTGAAATTCATTGACACACTCATTCATTCATCATTATCACTATTCACATTCTCATGAGATGAACACACAAGAGAAATGGGTGTTGGGGAAAAACAAAACCCTACGACAAATGACGATTGGTGAGGGAGGATAGATTTGGGAGAAGCAAATTGGTCCTGAATCCAAGTGATTGAGGGTAGATTTGGGAGGACCAAACTGGCCAAGTTTAAGAGGAATCATATAGCTTGGTATGAGCTTGGATACTTAATTGTGTGCAGGTAGGAGAACTACTCCAAGCTGCATGAGTACTGCATTTACCTGAATAGGCTGTGATTTATTGATTCTCTTAATGGCTAAGGATTAAAATCCTCTGGAGCATCCTAGAGCTTAGGAGTACTGAGTTGGGTGTTGGGTTTCCTGCAGTCTTTGAAATAATCCTGAATAACTTGGGGAAAACAAGTTAAGGGTAATTTAAAATCTATACTCTACCTAGTGGTCTGTGAACTCAGCTCGGGGGTGACTTGAAAGCAAGGAGAACTTGCTGGTCAAAGGCTGGGAGGTTTGTGCTTGGTTCCACCGGTCAGCAGATTTCAGATGAGTATCTATATGCTGTACTTGCAGGGTATTTGTTTATGAAGCAGTATTTGCATGTGTTTCTGAATACCTCTGATTTACAGTTGAATGACTTGTTTATTACATCTGACCAGATGTAGAATGAATTATTGATTATTCTGAGCATAAATCTTAGCTAGAATGATAGATATCTGTAATAAGTTTTATCTCATGATTAGACTTACATATCTGGAATATTTATGTGTGGGGATTAATGTGAGGATACTCACATTCTGTTTACAGTATATTTACAACATTTGAATCCCTATGATGTTTATATGTCTGCAGCAGTTTATACAAGGCATTATGGTCCATATACTAACCTAGGGTTTTATGGAGCCTATCTATAACTCAAAATATTTGTATTAAACATATTCTAGTTTGAACATAGCTTCTATATCTTTTATCATTATGCTATGAATAGGGTATCCATGTAAACCGTGAGGTTTACATGACTAGCCCTCATATATTCTCTTAACTCTTGATGTTAGAGTTTATTGCAGAAAACACTAGAAATACTATTGTTTAGATCTACAGTGTTTTTGAATAAATAGATCACTAGAGTTTGAGATTCTGGATGCATTTGTTTTGGAAGATTGTATGCTGTAGTATCACATTTTTGGGTTAACCATTTTATGAACTAAGTTTCTGTGTATTGTTTTATTGCTAAGTTGAAGCATTGACATGAATCCCATGCTGGGATGAACCATTATTATTTTATACAAGAAGAATTGTAAGTTCATTATATTAATATTTATATGATTTCCATTTGCCTAAGGCACAAAACGAATCGTGGCTGACTTAGCTCGCCACACTTTATGTTTGCATATAATATGAAGATTGTATGAATGCATCTACATAGAAGGAATTTCATTATATGCACTTGAGGGTTTTACCCATAGCCTGAAGGGCATGATCCTAATCTATACATTTATATTTCAGTAATTGCATTTGTAATAAGAGACTGCGATTTCATACATTGTGTAAATATATTACAAACATATTTATATACCTAAGATACAAATAGGATTGAGCTTAACATTATGCACAAGGAGCGTTTAATTAAATAAGAAATCGTTTACAATGTATTGCTGAAAGAGGAACGATAATTGTAAATGCATAACCATTTCACATACAAGTTGGGCAAGCGTATCTCTTTCACCCAGAACCATTAATCATTCACGGGTAAAAAAATATTACTGTATGCTAAGAATGTAACATTTAAATGCATGTAAACTGTAAAAGATATGAAGCCTGAAGGCGTTCCATTGTAATAAGCATAATAAAAACGGTATATTCTTTGTGCCTTTCGTAAACGCCTACATGCTCCTAATTGCGATAATGTAAAGTATGCATTATAATTACTATCAAATGTAGCGAAGAGTCTTTCACATAAGCTTCGTATCCTTTGCATATCATATTAAAAAGAAACCACACCGTATTGGTGATAACATTGAGAAGATTTCTTGCTCAACCGAGATTTGCATTTTACACCATAACAAGTTTACAGTCTTACGCATACACACAAACATAGACACAACGTTTTAAGTTGCAAGATTTGCCATCAAAGTAAGTAGAATTTTATACATGGTATCGATGCAGCTGCCCAGGGAAGAGCATCATGAGAATACATAAGCGCTCATAGTTGTGAGACTTGAACTTAAAACATTCTTTTTTAAATGTGCAGACTACCAAGTGTTGTCAACGGAGCACATAGAGGTCGCGAGGACCCTTCGTAGGAAGGATTCATGCCCCTAGAGGCTCGATCGATAGTCTTTCCGTTTTTAGCCACAAAAATGAAAGAAGGAAACCCTAACCACAGTCAAACCCAAAAGTTCTAAGTAACTCACCCCCCACCAATGGGTTAAACCAAACCCAAGGAGGTTGGTTGGCAAGTTACCTGTTAACTTAGAAAGCCTTCTAGGTTTCACTTAACAGTTGCGAGCTTTCCAGAGTGCACCCCACTCCACCTTGGTTGTGGTTACCCGCATAGGAAATATGGCACAAGGTCAAACCTTGGGAAGTATTCACCCTGAAAACCATAAGTTAAACAAAGCAACAATTTTTGCATACTGAAAGGAGTTACGTTACCTGGTAGTGGGGTTGAAGTCTTTGTGTAGCTCAACGCTGTTTGAACCTGCAACATAACGCATTAAGGGTCAAACGTTTGATAGTTTAAATGCATGCATTCACCAACAGTCAACAAGGATGCCATTACAATGTAAAGCTTACAGAAGTGAACGACGAATTTACCTGGCAATGTTGACGAATGCAAAAGTTTGGTTGCAGACTGGTTCAATGGTACACCCCAGCGAAAAAGGAGCTGTAGCCATGAACCTGTAACTCTTTTGCCACTGATGGCGCAAAGCCGAAGCTCCCTACGCCAAACCACAACAATGACCCGAATTCCTCAGTCCAACGGAGATCAATGGAGTTGCACCGGGTAGAGCAGGTGGCTAACCCATGCAACCGGTGATGGAAGTTTAATGCAGTGACATAGAGTTGTTGGCATATTTTTATATCACCTAGATCAATGGCGAGGACTCCTTCTCATTTACCCATGCGCCAGATCAGATTACTATCGACGGTCCAGAGCCTTCAAGTTTTAATGCATCACAACTGTTGGTACAAGGTATGTTTTGGCGGGTTAACCTACGGACAATGAGCAAAGTTGTTGAGGGAGTTCCATTAATGGAGCGACCTACCTTCACCACGTCTGCAAGCCACGACGCAACCAACTGCAACTTCATTCACGTGACAAGCGTAGTGACAAACCTGCCAACGAAGCAACATACCATGGGTTTAAAATGTGTTTGGGGAATGGTCAAGCCTACATGGCATTAGCCACATTGCCACTCAGGCCGCCAGTTGATCGGGACCTCGTGAGACCAACCCTGTGACAGTAGTATTCCAGCCAAGCGTAGTGTGGGAGTATTACGTGTGCCACTATGAGCTCCAAGTCAATGTTATCGTGGATTATGATCACCTGCGGGTGAGGTGGATTAATTAAGTTGATATACGTTTAAGGGTGAGTGTTATAACTTAGGCTTAGTATCAACAATATGGTGGTAGGGTCGGCTTCCATAAGCACCCAACGTTTTCAATAATATGTTGATACATTGTATACCTATATATGTTATAACCTTGTTTCATATGATTGGAGTATTGGCTATGTAATTCATAGTTTCAAAAGCGTGCTACATATATATATGTGATATAGCATAGCTCTTGTTTTGTATGTTGGTGTATCGGCTATGTAAGCCTTAAGTTGAAAGTGCATTATATATATATATATATATATATAACCTTTGGTTATGGTGGACTTAACACGAATCTCTTTGAATATGGTTTAATATATATAATCATATGTTTATAATTGTGTGGAGTTCATGCTATTTGTTGGTGCAATAATTTAATCCTTGTAGGTGTTGATTTAATATCTCATGTTATTGTTTGGTATTATATATATCTATATATCTCTCTCTCTCTCTCTCTATAATATTAATACATATGGAATATGTATTAATACATGGCCTTTCCCATGTTAATCTATAGTCCTTCAAAAGTATTTTAATGGCTAGTTAAACTATGAAGGTCTTGAAAACTATTATATAATATTAAATGATAGTATTAATATAGTTAGGCACACACACACACACACACACACACACACACACACACACACACACACACACACACACACACACACACACACACACACACACACACACACACACACACACACACACACATATATATATATATATATATATATATGTGCAGTAAGCCTGAAAAGAACTAGGACCTTGGATAAAGATGGATAGCGTACCTTCTCATGTACAACATTTTAATCTAAGTGTAAGTGCATTTATTTAAACCATTAATTGATTACATATGTCCTTGGTTCAGTTAGACAACATGTGCTACTATCACTCGTGTAGAGGCTAGTATGTTTACTCATGTCGACATAAGAGACCTCTAGCGCACACACACTGGTTCAAGTGAACTCTATCTTATAACATATAATACGTAAGGGTGCGTATAGTATGCAATACTATAGCACCTTAGTAAAGTTCACGTCTGGTGGCATAATTCATAATTAGTACTATGGGTCTATAGACCCGTGCAAAAAAATATAAAAATCGGTTAAGAGGAGACATGAAAAATTGGTATTAGAGCACGATCATTACACTAGGACCTTCAACTCATTGCATGATTGCTGTGTTTTTATTTCAGAGTTCAATATTTAAACTTCCTGTAGCATACTGTTTGTACATTGTTTCATTAATTCTATTGCTGTTTATAACTTCTAACAAACAACTGATTGGCCACACTTAGACAGTTCGATGGCAGAAACAATTAATGGTAGAAATACATGCCACGGAATAGGAAGGGAGGCTGGCTGTAGAAACATCCAGTCAACAAGGAGAAATGGACAGCAGACAGGGGAGAAACCAAAATTCTCCACAGGGAGCAACAACATCCAGTGAGATGTTGGAAACAGTAAAAAGCCTAAAAGCTAAGCTAATGAGCATTAAAGAAGACAACATTAAAAAATTTGAAGAACAATGAGAAATCAATGCTATTCTACTGCAAAAGTTGATAGATAAGGAAAACAGTCACCTCCCAACACTGGAGGAGAAACATGCAGAACAATCAGTCACAAAAAGAAATTTAAAATTTAAAGCTACATCTCCAAGGAATTCAGTGAGTTATAATATGGACGTCAATGACGTAGAGTCACAGGGCAAAGATTCTGAAGAGTACTTCCCCAAGAATAAAAAGAAGATTGGGAAAGTACATCACCTACATTCAGAATTGAGGAAGATCAATCCTCCAACTTTTAACGGAGAAATTAAAACTGGAGAAGAAGCAGAGCTGTGGCTGAGAGACATGGAAAAGTATTTATGCATGTTTGACTATTCCAACCTCATAAAGGCTAGAATTGTTGTTTTTAACCTGTAGGGTAAGTCTTCGGCTTGGTGGGATGATCTCAAGCTGACTCGCTCTATCAAAGAGAAAAAGGTAAAGTGGAAAACTTTTGCAACATTATTCAAGCAAAATTACCTGTGTGAAAGGTCCTTTGATAAAAAGGTAAAAGACTTTTACGACCTCAAGTTGGGACAAAAACCATGGAGGAGCTAATTAATAAGTTTCTGGAACTGCTCAAGTATGTTCCTTACATATAGGATGAGAAGGTCAGAATTCAACATTTCCTGAATTGTTTACCATTTGGGTACAAGGATATGATCGAGTTTGACGATCCCAAGACCTTGGATGATGCTTTCAGAAAAGCTAGAATGTGTTATGAACAGGGACAAAACATAGATGAAGTATAAAAAAGGTGGAACGAAAAGAAGAAGACCAAATCTGAAAGTAGGTAGAAGGGTCATAAGCCTAACCATTTCAGAAACCAAAGTATGCGGGCACCTTTCAGCAACAAGTTTGAGGGCAGCAAACCACAATCAAAATTTGTTCTTCCCACTAAAAAGTTCAACACGGAAGGCACCAGAAAACCGGAACAAGCACTATCGAAGCCACCATTCAAATACTGGGGCCGCGGAGAAAATCATCGATGGTATGATTGTCCTCATAAAAAGGACATAAACAAACCTGTGCATAATCTGCAAGAGGCTTCAACGGTTCAAGACATAGCATGAAGCCCAAAAATTTATGCTGCATTGAACAACCGTTAAGCAGAACATTAGGATTTGGTAATCTAGGTTGAAGGTATGCTTTCTGGGACACCTGCGTCTATCTTGATTGATTCTAGCGCATGTAAAAGTTATGTAGACCCAAAACTATGTGAGTCATGCAAACTTAGTAAAAATAAGTACATGCAACCTTGGCTGGTTCAAATAGAAACCGGGATGAAAAGGAAAGTTTATGAGGTAGTGAATCAGTGTCCCTTGAAGTTAAATGAATCCTACACTAGCGTAGATTTGAATGTTTTTCCTTTAGGATCTTATGATTTGCTCATCAGAATGGACTAGATGGAAAAACATAGAGCTGTTATAGACTGTTATCAGAAATCTGTTACATTTACTAATGATGTGGGACAGCCTGAAAAGATCCAAGGGATCGTGAGAGCAGTGAAATTAAGGGAAATTTCTACTCTTCAATTGAAAAGAAATGCACAAAAAGGGTGCAAATTGTATGTTGTCCACATGACCGAAAATCATAAAACTGAAAGTGCATATTTCTCTAAACATCCTGTTCTGGCTGAATTTAAGGATGTGTTTCCCAAGGAATTTTCGGAGTTACCTCCTAGTTGAGAGTTGGATTTTACCATTGACTTGTCCCCGGGAACTGTACCAAATTCTAAGGTACCGTATTAGATGAGAACACCTGAATTGATTGAGCTGAAAGCACAATTACATGAGCTATTGGAAAAAGGTTATATCCATCTAAGTGTATCCTCGTGGGGAGCACTGGTGAGTTTTGTACGGAAGAATGATGGCACTTTTCGGCTGTGCATTGATTATAGACATGTGAACAAGGTAACCATAAAAAATCTCTATCCCTTGCGACGGATAGACAATATGTTCGATCAAGTTGAGGGTGCTACTATCTTTTCAAAGATTGATCTAAGGTCAGGTTATCACCAAATCAGAATTAAAGAAGAAGATGTGCATAAAACAACTTTCCATACTCGCTATGGACATTATGAGTTTATGGTGATGCCATTCGGTTGACGAATGCACCAGCCATGTTTATGTGCCTAATGAATAATGTTTTCAGAAAATACTTGGATAAATTCGTTGTAGTGTTCATTGATGACATCCTCATATATTCGAAGAACGAAAAAGAACATGAGGAACACCTAAGGTTGGTGCTGTAAGTTCTAAGAGAAAATTAGCTTTACGCAAAGTTATCCAAGTGTGACTTCTACAAGGACCAAATACAATACTTGGGTCACATTATTTCAGTGCAAGGTATCATGGTGGACCCCGAAAATATTAAGGCCATAATGAGCTGGCCTAATCCCCAAAACATGAGCGATGTCCGCTCTTTCATGGGATTGGCTGGGTACTACCAGAAGTTCATTGAAGGATTTTCTAATGTGGCCCATCCCATTACCTCTCTTCAGAGAAAGGAAGTTAAGTTCCTTTGGACAGCCAAGTGTGAGGCAAGTTTCGCAAAGCAAATAGTTGCTCACTTCCACTCCTATTCTAAAGGTGGCTGATCCATATGGTGATTTTGTTGTATGCATGGATGCATGCAAGGATGGTTTGGGAGGCGTGCTAATGCAAGACAGTTCTGTAATTGGCTATGAGTCTAGAAAGCGAAGAAGCATGAGGTAAATTATGCAACGCGTGATTTAGAACTGGCTGCCATCATTCATGCCTTAAGAATGTGGCGACATTACCTTCTTGGAAAAAGGTTTTTTTTGAAAACTGATCACATTGGGCTGAAATATCTTTTCAAACAACCAAACTTAAATGGAAGACAAGCAAGGTGGCTGGCTTTCTTAAGCGAGCTTGACTTTGAAATTCAGCATATCAAGGGCAAGGAAAACAAAATTGCTTACGCACTTAGTAGATGCATGCATATACTAAATATGACTTCTATTAACAGTTTTCAAACTGATTTAATATCGCAGTTCCAGACAGGAGTTGAAAAAGACCAGAACTATCTGATTCTGAGACAAAAGTTTCTTGCAGAAAATTCAGACTAGCGAGCAACAGATTTCAGCATGTACAAGGATGGACTGCTGTTGTTCAAAAATAGGATGCACATACTGGATCAACTAGCATTAACACATTTGATTATGGATGAATTTCATATGAGACCATATTCTGGTCATCCTGGTTACCAGAAAATGCTGACTGCTATTAAAAAACAACATTATTGGCCAAGACTGAATAAGAAATTGCTGAATACATTGCCAAATGTATGGACTGTCAGTGGGTGAAAATAGAACATCAACATCCAGCTGGTTTGTTGCAACCCATGCTAGTGCCAAAATGGAAGTGGGAAACCATTTCCGTGGATTTTATCACTAGATTGCCTAAAAATAATAAGCAACATGATCCAATCATGGTCGTGGTGGATGAGCTTACAAAGGAAGCTCACTTCATACCTATTAAATCCACTTTTAAGGAAATAAACATTGCAGAGGTTTTCATGAAAGAAGTCTTTTGACTTCATGGAATTCCTAAGGTGATTATATCCGGCTGGGACACCAAGTTCACCTCACACTTTTGGAGGGATTTGTTTGCAGTTTTGGGGACTAAACTGAGGTTTAGTACAGCCTACCATCCGTAAACAGATGGGAATACTAAGAGGGTGAACCAGATCCTTTAAGACATGCTTTTCCTTTATGTCATGGACAACCCAAAATAGTGGGAAAACTACCTGCATTTAGCTGAATTTGCCTACAATAAAGGTTATCAAACTTCTGCAGGAATGAGTCCATTCGAAGTGTTGTATGGAAGGAAGTGTAAGACCCCCATGCCATGTGATGATCCAGTAAACTGGATAGTGATGGGTCCCGAAATGCTAGCTGAACTAGAACACATTGTGTAGAAAGTTAGAACAAACTTAAAAAATACCCAAGATAGGTAGAAAAACTATGCTAATCTGCATAGGTAAAACAAATAATTCAAAGTTGGGGATCATGTATTCTTAAGAGTGAAAGCAAATAAAAGTTCTTTGAGCTTGGGCAAGGTTGCCAAACTTGCACCAATATTTTGTGTTCCTTTCCAAATACTTGCTAGAGTAGGACCTGTTGCTTATCAGTTAGCTTTACCAACAAATTTTAAAGTACATGATGTGTTTCATGTTTCATTGCTAAAAAAATATGTATATGATCCTAAGCATATTGTAAACTGGCATGTGATTCATGTGGAATCAGAAGGAGACTTCAAGACAGACCCTATATGCATATTGGATCGGAAAGAGGTGGTACTTCGAAATCGAACCATCGTTCAGGTAAAAGTGCAATGGGAGCACTACAAGCCTGAAGAGGCTACCTGGGAAATGGAAAGGGAAATGCAAGCAGCATACCCTTTCTTGTTCGAAGAAGAACATGATACAAAC
Organism: Larix kaempferi; assembly: GCA_027924585.1. Taxonomy (NCBI): domain Eukaryota; kingdom Viridiplantae; phylum Streptophyta; class Pinopsida; order Pinales; family Pinaceae; genus Larix; species Larix kaempferi. The sequence continues at coordinate 2,516,094 of BSBM01001150.1, forward strand.
TAAATTTTGGTTATTATGTTTTTGCTATTTTTGCAAAACTGGTTAACACCGAGGATGTTGAAAACTCAAGGGGAGGGGAAATGTAATACCCCAATTTTGGACTTTGAACCCCTATTATATTTCTGCTAAGTATTATTTCATTTTACTTAGGTAATTTCATAAATCTGATAAATTGATTTCTAATGACCATGTGGACCAACACATTAATGAGATGGGAGTCACAGTCCCCTAAGGGTTGGATGGAAAATGCCACATAATAATAATAATAAGAAATTATTATTGGAGAGAAATGGAAAATCCTAAAGAAGATATTTGAGAAACTAATGAATTAAAAGAATTCATAAAATGAGGAATTTTCACCTAAGAGAATAAAAAGTGAAATTCATTGAAACACTCATTCATTCATCACTATTACTATTCACATTCTCATGAGATGAACACACAAGAGAAATGGGTGTTGGGGAAAAAACAAACCCTGAGACAAATGAAGATTGGTGAGGGAGGACAGATTTGGGAGAACCAAAGTGGTCCTGAAGCCAAGTGATTGAGGGCAGATTTGGGAGGACCAAACTGGTCGAGTTTAAGAGGAATCATACAACTTGGTATGAGCTTGGCCACTTAATTGTGTACAGGTAGGAGAACTACCCCAAGCTGCAGGACTACTGCATTTACTTGAATAGGATGTGATTTATTGATTCTCTTAATGGCTAAGGCTTAAAATCCCCTGGAGCATCCTGGAGCTCAAGAGTATTGAGTTGGGTGTTGGGTTTCCTGCTACCTCTGAAATAATCCTGAATTACTTGGGGAAAACAAGTTAAGGGTAATTTAAAATCTATACTCTACCTGGGGGACTGTGAACTCAGCTCGGGGGTGACCTGAAAGCAAGGAGAACTTGTTGGTCAAAGGCTGGGAGGTTTGTGCTTGGTTCCACTAGTCAGCAGATTTCAGATAAGTATCTATATGTTGTACTTGCAGGGTATTTGTTTATGAAGCAGTATTTGCATGTGTTTTTGAATATATCTGATTTATAGTTGAATGACCTGTTTATTACATCTGACTAGATGTAGAATGAATTATTGATTATTCTGAGCATAAATCTTAGCTAGAATGATAGATCTCTGTAATAAGTTTTATCTCATGATTAGACTTACAGATCTGGAATATTTATGTGTGGGGATTAATGTGAGGATACTCACATTCTGTTTACAGTAGATTTACAGCATTTGAATCCCTATGATGTTTATATGTCTGCAACAATTTATGCAAGGCATTATGGTCCATATACTAACCTAGGGTTTTATGGAGCCTATTTATAACTGCATATATTTGTATTAGACATATTCCAGTTTGAACATGGCTGCTATATCTTTTATCATTATGCTATGAATAGGGAATCCATGTAAACCGTGAGGTTTACATGACTAGCTCTCATATATTCTCTTAACTCTTGATGTTAGAGTTTATTGCAAAAAACCCTAGAAATACTATTTTTTAGATCTAGAGTTGAATAAATAGATTATCAGAGTTTGAGATTCTGGATGCATTTGTTTTGGAAGATTGTATGCTGTAGTATCACATTTCTGGGTTAACCATTTTATGAACTAAGTTTTTGTGTATTGTTTTATTGCTGATTTGAAGCATTGACATGAATCCCATGCTGGGATGAACCATTATTATTTTATACAGGAAGCATTGCAAGTTCATTATATTAATATTTATATGGTTTCCATTTTCCTAAGGCACAAAACTAATCATGGCTGACTTAGCTCGCCACACTATATGTTTGCATATAGTATGAAGATTGTATGAATGCATCTACACAGAAGGAATTCATTATATGCACTTGAGGGTTTTACCCATAGCCCAAAGGGCATGATCCTAAACTATGCATTTATATTTCAGTAATTGCATTTGTAATAAGAGACTGCAATTTCATACATTGTGTAAATATATTACAAACATATTTATATACCTAAGCTACGACTGGGATCGAGCTTAACATTATGCGCAAGGAGCGTTTAATTAAATATGAAATCATTTACAATGTATTGCTGACAGAGGAACGATAATTGTAAATGCATAACCATTTCGAATACAAGCTGGGCAGACGTATTTCCTTCACCTAGAACCATTAATCATTCAAGGGTAAAACAATATTACTGTATGCTAAGAATGTAACATTTAAATGCATGTAAATTTCAAAAGATACAAAGCCCGAAGGCGTTCCATTGTAATAAGCATAATAAAAGCAGTATATCCTTTGTGCATTTCGTAAACGCCTACATGCTCAGAATTGCGATAATGTAAAGTATGCATTATAATTACTATCAAATGCAACAAAGAGTCTTTCACATAAGCTTCGTATACTTTGCATATCATATTAAAAAGAAACCAGACCGTATCGACGATAACGCAGAGAAGCGTTCCAGCTCAACCAAGATTTGCATTTTACACCATATCAAGTTTACAGTCTTACGCATACACACAGATAGAGATCCACAATGTTTTAAGTTGTAAGGTTTTCCATTTAAATAAGTGGAATTTTATACATGGTATCGACACAGTTTTCCAGGGTAGAGTGCCGTGAGAATACATAAGCGCTCACAGCTGTGAGACATGAAATTAAAACATTCCTTTTTAAATGTGCAGACTACCAAGTATTGCCAATGGAGGACACAGAGGTCGCGAGGACCCTTCATAGGAAGGATTCATGCCCCTCTAGGCTCGACCGACATCCTTGCCCTTTTTATCCACAAAACTGAAAGCAGGAAACCCTAACCACAGTCAAACCCAAACGTTCTAAGTAAATCGGCCCCCACCAATGGGGTAAACCAAACCCGAGGCAGTTGGTTGACGAGTTACCTGTTAACTTAGCAAGCCTTCCACGTTTCAATTAATGGTTGCAAGCTTGCCGGAGTGCGCCCCACTCCACCTTGGTCGTGGTTACCTGCATAGGAAGTATGGAACGAGGTCAAACCTCGAGAAGTATTCACGCTGAAAACCATAAGTTAAACAAAGCAACGATTTTTTCATATTGAAAGGAGTTACATTACCTGGTAGTGGGGTTGAAGTCGTTGCACAGATCAACGCTGTTTGCACCTGTAGCATAAGGCATTGAGGGTCAAACATTTGACAGTATAAACGTATGCATTCACCAACAGTCAACAATGCTTCCATTACAATGTAAATCTTATAGAAGTGAACGACGAATTTACCTGGTAGCGTTGACGAATGTAGAAGTATAATTGGAGACTAGTTCAATGATACACCCTAGCGACAGAGGAGCCATAGCCATGAACCTGTAACTCTTTTTCCACTGATGGTGCAGAGCCAAAGATACCTGCGCCAAACCACAACAATGACCCGAATGCCTCAGTCCAACGAAGATCAATGGAGTTGCACCGGGCAGAGCATGTGGCTAACCCATGCAACTGGTGATGGAAGTTTAATGCAGCGACGTAGAGTTGTTGGCGTGTTTTTCTATCACCCAGATCAATGGTGAGTACTCCTTCTCTATTACCCATGTGTCGGATCGGATTAATATCGACTGTACAGAGCCTTCAAGTTTTAATGCATCACAACTGCTGGTACAAGGTACATTTTGGCGGGGTAACCTACGGACAGCGAGCACAAATATTGAGGGAGATCCATTAATGTAGAAACCTACCTTCAACACGTCTGCAAGCCATGACGCAGCCAAATTCAACTTCATTCACGTGACAAGCGTAGTGACAAAGCTGCCAACGAAGCAACATACCACGGGTTTAAAACGTGTTTGGGGAATGGTTAAGCCTGGATGGCGCTAGCCACATTACCACTCAGGCCTCCAGTTGATCGGGACCTCGTGAGACCAACCTCGTGACAGTAGTATTTCAGCCAGGCGTAGTGTGGTAGTATTACGTGTGACACTACGAGCTCCAAGTCAACGTTATCATGGATTATGATCACTGCAGGTGAGGTGGATTAATTAAGTTGATATATGTTTAAGGCTGAGTGTTATAACTTAGGATTAGTATCAATGCTATGGTGGTAGGGTCGGCTTCCATAAGCGCCCAACATTTGAAATAATATGTTGATACATTGTATACCTATATATGTTATAACCTTGTTTCGTATGATTGGAGTATTGCCTATGTAATCCATAGTTTCAAAAGCGCACTACATATATATATGTGATATAACATAGATCTTGTTTTGTATGTTGGTGTATGGGCTATGTAAGCCTTAAGTTGAAAGTGCATTATATATATATAACCTTTGGTTATGGTGTACTTAACACGAATCTCTTTGAATATGGTTTAATATATATAATCATATGTTTATAATTGTGTGGAGTTCATGCTATTTGTTGGTGCAATAATTTAATCCTTGTAGGTGTTGATTTAATATCTCATGTTGTTGTTTGGTATTATATATAATATTAATACATATGGAATATGTATTAATACATGGCCTTCCCATGTTAATCTATAGCCGTTCAAAAGTATTATAATGGCTAGTTAAACTATGAAGGCCTTGCAAACTATGTATATAATATTAATTGATAGTATTAATATAGTTAGGCATATATATATATATAGTTATGCAATATATATATATATATATATATATATATATATATATATATATATATATATATATATGTGCAGGAAGCTTGAAAAGAACGAGGACCTTGGATAAATATGGATTACGTACATTCTCATGTACAACATTTTAATCTAAGTGTAAGTGCATTTATTTAAACCATTAATTGATTACATATTTCCTTGGTTCAGTTAGACAGCATGTGCTACTATCGCTCATGTAGAGGCTAGTATGTTTACTCATGTCGACATAAGAGACCTCTAGCGCACACACACCGGTTCAAGTGGAATCTATATTAGAACACATAAGACATAAGGGTGCATATAGTCTGCAAGACTATAGCACCTCAGTAAAGTTCATGTATGGTGGCGTAATTCATAATTAGTACTATAGGGTGTATAGACCCATGCAAAAAAAAAAATTGGTTAAGAGGAGACATGACAATTTTGAATCCTTTTACATTCTTTTGGAGTAGCATTGTGGAACATGGGATCCTCATCTATGTCATTGGAGTAGATTTTTTTGAACCTTGGTACTTGTGTGCATTGGGAACATGAAGTACAATCTGATTTGCATTTTCTTGGAGGGTTTGGAGCTAAGCAAGATGAAGGCCAAGCACTTGTTCATTGCCAGAAAAATTATAAGTTTCCTCATGGAGGAAGTTGCATAGTTTTGGGGGAGGCACATGATTTCATTTTGGTTGAGCCAACCACAAGATTGATGGATAATTGTTTCCAAGAGTTGGTTCACTTTCCTTCACCCCACATACATATGGAAGCCAACACACGTAGGGATAATTGGGTGAATGGATACATATTGGAGCTAAGCACTCCCAAGGGTGAGTTTGTTGTTTGCATCAGTGGAAAGTTTTTAGACACATCATACATATTTTGTGAGCATTTGTATGGGAATATATGGCTTCTATGTGATTCCTTGAAGACATGGGATTGTCATCTATGTCAATTGGCTAGCAGTGATGAGCGTCTCTGTGTTGGTTTGCACATGGAACATAAGGAGATTCATACTTGGTTGAAGGGACTCATAAAGCTTCGGTTTGGCATTGGAAGTGATGAACTTCCAGTTTGGTGGAGTGATCTAGACATACTCCATGATGATGTATTCTTCATGTTGATTCTAGTGTTTGGAAGGATGCAGCTGGGACAGTGGGACCCTGGAAATATTTGGAATGATAGTTTTCCACAAGTAACTGTGCCACTGTGAGACATGCATCACAAATAGTGGTATCCGGTAATTCTTCTCATCTGTCTTGGTTGGGTTGAAATTTTTGTTGAAAAAGAGTTAGTCATTGGGAGAATGGCTATAATGAGAGTGGTGCAGCAGAAACATGGTGGAATTTCGGTTGGAGTTGGAGTTAGTTTCTTGCTTGAGGACAAGCAAGATTGGGAGGGGAGGATTGTCATGTTCCCATTTTTCCAGTACCAAGTAGCAGCCAATGTCACATCAAAACCCCATGGATCTAGTGAAATTCAATTAATTAATTAATAAGGGGGTGACATTACTTAGGCAATTAAAGTATTAAATAGGAATAATTTAGCTTATAGTTGTTTTAATTATGTAAATTGAAGGAGATGTAATTGTTAGTTTTGTATTTAATTATTAATTACATGTGATGATGAGTTGGATGATGAAAAGGGCACATAAGGATATAAGGTTAGCCTTATGAGTTGTCACACCAAAGAGGAAAGTGAAAGAAACGAAGAGCAAAGCAAAAAGGAAACTGGAAGAAAGCATGCACAAAGCAAGGTGTCAGAAAAAAGAAGGAAACTGACAAAAGCAGTGCATAAAGCAGGAAAGTGCAAAAAAGCAACCAGTTTTGAAAATAAGAAAAGTTATCAAAAGAAAAAAAGAAGGAAGTTTCTTGATTTGCACAACTCAAGAATGATTAGAAACATACATAAAAGCTACAAGGCCCAAGTTTAGCAAGTGAGGACTCATCCATGAGGCTAAGTGGGTCCAAAACTAATCCAACTAATCAAGGAAACATCCATACCTCTTCAAATTTGAATTTCTAAGATGATAATCTCAACCATGAGGATAAAAGTCTATAAAAGAAGGAGGAGAACTCCATTTCACATCTTTTGATAGTTTATTGTTTGTATGTGAGTAAGCTCAAGCTTCTCTAAGCTTTGGTGATGCACCCTTAGCCACCTGTGGGAGATGTGCCCCATATTTTATTTTCCAATATTCTAAACATGATTCAATGCAACCATTGATGTAAAATTACATATCTTATCCATCTCTATGATTACATCCTCTCTTCTTTCTATCTTCTGAAGTATTCTGCTCATTCAGTGGAAATAACGTTGAAGGGCCAAAATGGAGGTTATGTGTTCGAATTTTATGAGCATTTTTTGGTTTTGAGACCTATTCCATTGCGTCTATAGGGTCGTTTCTAGTAAGAAACTCCTTTTGTCTTGTTGAAAATTGTTGATGTATATGTAACTTCAGAATGTATTTCATCTGTGTATTTTATATATATTTATTGTACCCTTATAAGAGATATGTCATTCCTCTATAAGAAAGTGTCGTCATGTGGATTGACAAGTGTCGCAAGTGTGTGTACTTGCCGATGGGTTATTATACCACCATGTGGGGTCGACCTTGAATTATATATATTATAATGTGGATGTACCTAGCTAGAAAAGTCGGCCCCATAAGGTCACTGGGAAAAAAGGTTAGTATAAATAGAGATCGGAGATCTCTATTTTATTGACTCAGAAAAGTATCTCACTCTCACTCAGAAAGTGGTGCACTAGTGAGGAGGAGGATCATCTGCTACTAGGAGACTATCTCAATGTATTTTGGTTGTACTTTGGTTGAGCCATTGCTCTCTCTATCTGTGAGGAAGTTGTGGGGTTTTTCACCTTAGGGTTTTCCCCACGAAAACTCTGTGTCTCTTGTCTCTGATGCTTTTGATTCTTGTGATGCTTTTCATGCTTATTGTGATTGTCATGCATTGATATACTATATATGTTATTCTCTCAGCAAATATCCTAGAGTATTGTGAATTAATGCTCAAAATTTAACAAAAATGGTTTCTGAATGACCAAGATACAACCATTTTCACCAGAGCCAAGGTTTCAATGTTGAGGAGCGCACGTGTGCAAATTGGAGAAGTTCCAATTGATGAATGCGACCCCTATGAGCAGTCATTGAGATATGGTGCACCTTCCATGAGAATAAATATTCCCTGTATTCATCTATTGCAGATCCATATAAGATCCTGCTTCTTCTTCTCTTCTCATACTCCTTCTACACCCAGTATTGTAAGAATTCATCTATTGCAGATGGATAATTGTTTCCAAGAGTTGGTTCACTTTCCTTCACCCCACATACATATGGAAACCAACACACATAGGGATGATTGGGTGAATGGATACATATTGTATCTAAGCACTCCTAAGGGTGATTTTGTTGTTTGCATAAGTGGAAGGTTTTTAGACACATCATACATATTTTGTGAGCAGTTGCATGGGAATCTATGGCTGCTATGTGATGCCTTGAAGACATGGGATTGTCACTTATGTCAATTGGCTAGTAGTGATGAGAGTATCTATGTTGGTTTGCACATAGAACATAAGGAGTTTCATACTTGGTTGGAGGGACTCACAGAGCTTCGGTTTGGCATTGGAAGTGATGAACTTCTGGTTTGGTGGAGTGATCTAGACATCCTCCATGATGATGTATTCTTCATGTTGATTCTAATTTTTGGAAGGATGCAGCTGAGACAGTGGGACCTTAGAATTCTTTGGAATGACAGTTTTCCACATGTAACAGTTCCACTGGGAGACACGCAACACAAACAATGGGATCCAGGAATTCTTCTCAGGTGTCTTAGTTGGGTTGAAAATTTTGTTGAAAAAGAGTTAGTCATTGGGAGAATGTGTTAGGATATTTCAATACTCCATCCTTGTCCTGCCTAGATTTTTTTATTTATCTTAGTTGTTTATGATGTCATTTTCCCCCTAGTGGTGTGCATATGTAATCCAGGATCCATCTACCACCTTCTAAGCCCTGCATGCATTATTTTAGGACCACTTCAGTTAGTTCCCTATTTTATAGGAGCCTATTGAGTGTTCCAGTGCAGTCCACCTGAGTTAGCTGACTCTTATGGGGGGTTAGAGCTCCGGATGCAACTGATTGTGCCCTCATGCACCCTTTTCTGACTGGAATGCATGGAAAAATCACTATTGTGCCCTCCTTAGTCAGTTAAATGATTATGTCTTCAGTTAGCTGAGTTTAGGTTCAGTTAAGTTGAGTTTGAGCCTTCCGGAGCACTCCAGTGGTGATAAAACCTATGCTAGACCAACTGAAGTTCAAATTATCTTGTGTGATTCAAATTCTCTTCATTGTATCATCATTGTTTATTATACTGATTATTGGAACATGTGACATTATTCTACTCCTATCTGATTTCTGCTGCATAATTATTATTCTGCTCTTTTTTACTGCAGTTTCCACTCTTATTCAACTTTTCCGCTCATTCTTTCTTTGTGAGGTATCCATCAACTCTTAGATATGCTGTGACATAGAATTTCACATGGTATCCTATCCATTTGAGCGAATAGGTTGAGAAGCTGCTTTCAACAGTACACCATAAGCCTCTGGATTTCCACATCAAATCCTAGTGCCATTGCATTGAATCCATTGGAGAGATCCAATGAGGTCTAGCCAGGTGTGAAGGATCCAGATAAAAGTGCCTACTATCCTAAAGAAGTGCTCAATAGTATTCTGCCTCCATTATTGAGAGTTTTTTGCAGGTTATTTAAATTTTTTGAGTGTTGCAGCAGTTGCAATATTTTTCTTCAGTTGCAGCAGTTTTCTGCAGTTGTAGTAGTTTTGCTGCAGAAGCAATAATTTTCACCTTGTATTCACTCTAGTAGTTGTAATGGACAACTCAAACTATCCTATCTCTCCCAGGATCCTGACACCCTTCAGTTACCTTGATTGGAGGGTTGATATGCAGATGGTATTGCACAACAAATCCCTGTATAGTGTGACAATGGGGAAGGATCACGAACCAACATCAGCTGTGGAGAAAACCAAGTATCTGAGTAGATTTGATGAAGCATTTGGTTTCATGTGTATTCATATTTCCATAGATCTACTCTTCCACATCGAAGGATTGAATAATCCAAGAGAGTTATTGTTGAATTTAGAGACCTTCTTCGGCAAACAAGATGAGCTAAGAGGCCATATTCTGGAGAATGAGTTGATTGCTCTTAAACTGAGAAGTTTCGAGACCATTCAACAATTCTTTTCAAAATTCAAATATCTGGTCATGCAATGCAAGCAGTGTGGCATTGAGAAGAAGGATGAGCAGCTGGTGCTATCCATTCTGAGAAAGCTAGGTCTCGAGTTCTCCATCATTGTGTCTACCTTCCATTCTAGGTGAATGACAATCCCTGGTTGGAAGATTCCCTCCTTAGATGTTTTCACTGAATCTCTCATGTAAGAACAAGATAAGTTGATCCAGATGAGTGCCTTGAAGTGTTGATGTATATGTAACTTCGGAATGTATTTCAGCCATGTATTTCATATATGTATTTTGTATTCCCATAGAGATGTTATTATTCCTCTATACGGAAGTGTCGTCATTTATATTGTAAGTGTCATAATTTATACTTGATGGGTTATTAGACCACCTTGTTGGGGTCGGCCCTATATAAGTCATGTGGGTCGAAGGGTTATTAGACCACCCTATTGGGGGTCAGCCATGTGGGTCAAAGGGTTATTAGACCACCAAGTGTGGGGTCGACCCGGATTAATTTAACCATGGGTTAAGCTAGACATGTAGGCCCCATTAGTTTATTGGGAAGGACAGAACAAGTATAAATAGAGATCGGGAGATCTCTATTTGGTCATTCATTCACACACTTCTCTCATTCAGAAAGTGGTGCACTTATGAGGAGGAGGCTCTGCTACTAGGAGAAGAGTATCTCTTGTATTCTGGTTGTATCATTGCTCTATCTATCTCTAAGGAAGTTATTGGGGTTTCTCACCTTTATGGTTTTCCCCAAGTAAACTCCGTGTCTCTTGTGTGCTTGCATTATTGTGTCCATGATTGATATGCTGTAGATTTGCTGTACATGTTGTTCTCTTAGTTAATATCCTAGATCAGATTGAAGTAAATTATGAAAATTTAACATGGTATCAGAGCTCGCCTGAAAGAAGGCATGATATGGCATGTATGACACTTGTTGCATTTACGATGCTAGGGCTTGATATAGCAAAAACCAGTCATTGTAGCACTTTCGCTATAAATCCATTTTGGTGAATTTTTCGGATCTGAAACTTTTACAGGTCGAATATCAGATCCCCATGTACCTTGTGTCCAAAGGAAAACCTATAATTCATTTTACTTTGTGATTTATGATCTGTACAATATAGGGTTTCTGCTTCTTCTAGATTTGAGTCAAAAACAGGTGACCTTGGAAAAAAGGTCATAACTTGGGCTAGGAAGCTCCAAATGAAATTTCATAAAAAGTGACAGGTAGTAAACAGACTGTACTATCTCAGGAAACTTTTTCAGAGGATGAAGTTTAACCAGTGACACGTGGCATGCCGTACAGGTTTTCTCTCCTGTTTTATCCCATAAACTAGTCACGTTGCGACACTTGGCATAACTCTCTCTCAGAGAATCCAATTGAGGTAAGACCTATCGAGATGGAAAGATGACAGGTCAGGATACCAAAAAAAAGGTTTTCAGACCCTATGGATCGAAAAGTGCGGAGTTACACCAGAAACAATCAGGTACATATTTCTGCCAAAACAGAATTATTTTTGAGCACCTTCATTCACGGCTTCCAGAATCTAGGGTTTTGGGGAAAGTTGGAATTTTTGTAATTGGAGACTACGGCTGAATGCTAATAATAAAAATAGAAATTTAGAGACCAAGATCAGAATTTTTGGTTGGGCAGAAGACCAGGTTTGATCAGACCCTAGTTCGGGACTTTGATCGGAAAAGTAGAAAATTAGGGCTTTTGCAAAAATGGGAATTTTTGAAATCTATGACCACGGCTGGAATCTCCTCAGAAAAATAGAAGCTTAGAGCTTTGGATCAAACTTATTGATTGGGAAGAAGAGTGGGATTTATCAAACCCTAGTTCGGGGTCATGTCCAGTGAATCCAGAAGTTTCAAAGGCAAAATTGGGAGTGAAACTTTGTAGTTTTTCAAATTATGAACATACCAGCTTGATCAACTCATCAAGGCGCATATTTCTATCCTTTCGGAAGTTTGAAATTCAAAGTTTGAATTTTTGGGGTTTCTCTGGCAGATCCTAATCTAGCTCCAGATTCAGTTCTTACAAATCAAGTGGATTGGGTTAATCCTGGAAGAAGATGGAGTGGTCACTTGCATAAGTGAAGAAGTTCCTGTTTCAGAGGGAGATGAGGCTAAGGCCTTACATAAGAAGATTACAAGCAATATCGACATGTATGACTTATCCAGGTATGTTTTGAGATTTGTTCATGATTAATTTTATGGTATATTTGTCTTCATATTGTTACGGTTAATACAATCTTGATTAAATCTAGACTTGTCGTATCACCTTAATAAAATTATGAATGCACGATAGAAGATATTCATTGATTAGGGTGTTGACACGTATGATTGTACTAATGCATTATGGTGTTGTATGAGGATTATGTTGTCTGCTAACATGAAAGGTACACCAAGAAAGACAAATCATGTTCTGGTTCAAGAACATATGATCATGATGACATGAGGACGAAGATTCATCCATTGTCATTGATCGCTTAGAAGATCTACTTACGAGGTATGTATAACTTGGTCCTACAATGGATAACTTATGAGACATGCAGGTTACTAGCACAAGTCATTGAAGAGAACCATAAGACATTATGCGGGTATGTTAGACATAAGTAGAGAGCATGCTAATCCAGGTATGTTTTTCCTATATCAAGCTAGAATCCTACCTTGTGTTAGGATCTTATACTGTTGTGTTGTTGATAATGATTATTCATGAAGTCATAGGTTTGAATAGTCATGGTTGTATGCATATTCTGTTTCTTACCATAATTGATGATATGACTAACTAGAAGAATCATGAAGGTATAGGTTTGAGTAATCACGGGTTTATGCATTGATGATTTAACTAATCAGAAGAGACCTATGATCAAATAAGAATATGCATGAGTAAAAGAAGACTTCCCTGAAACCTTGAATACTAATGTTTATTATCTGTGAATGATCATGACTATACATGTTTAAGATTATTGTGTTTTGATAGTATTAAGATTATACTAATAAATGTGTGATTATGTATGAGACCTCAAGGATAACACAATGATGATACTAATAAGCATGCATAGTGATTAAGGATGGATATAAGTTCAAGGACAGGTAATCCAGGAAGCAAAGATCAAGAGGGAACACATTCCAGTTGTTCCTGCAAGAAAGCAAAGGAGCACACTTCAGTAGTTTCTGCAAGGATGCAGATATTTAGAGGGAGTTGACCACTTCTCACAATCCACATCAGAATGGAGTTGCAAATATTCAGAGGGAGTCCATCCATCAACCAAACAAAGATAAGTATTTGAATTGTCATTTCTTACATAATGTTATTCAATGATGTATATGCTTATGTTCCTAGAATTACGTTGTGTATTATGCATATTAGAATAGTTTCATTGATGAGCAGTATACTACTAATATACATGGGTAAGTGGCCTATGGAACTGTACAACATTCCATTGCTACTTATCTAGAATGAAACCTCTTTGCTGACATGTTAGGAGTTGTGCACATTCTTAACAATGTTCTGGTAGAGATTGGAAGGCATCTAGAAAGTTACGGAATATGGATAAATGTTGTATTGAAGCATTGGCTAAGATAATTGCATGACTGTATGACATATTTCTTTATGTGTAAGAATTTGTTCTAAAAAATATGAGATGTTTTTTAATCATGCAATTTAACTTGTTGTGTAGGAAAGATCGTATACCATCACCTACAAAAGAAGGACTACAACATTTCTTCAACAACAAAGTTATCTATTGAAAATATTGAAGTTCCCAGGATCTGGGAAGAATGCCATGATCGTGGAGTACTAGTCGATCATGAAGATGTTTGGGATGCAGTCCCAAGACCTGAAGGGAAATCTGTAGTGACTTCCAAGAGGATCTACAAGATCAAGCATGCTGCAGGTGGTAGCATAGAGACTTTTGCTCTTGTAGCCAGATACACTTCCATTAAATCAGTACTTGCTCTGGCTGTAGTGATGAAGAGGAAGATACACTTTCTTGAATGGTGTAGTTGAAGAAGAAGTGTATATGGTGCAGCTACTTGGTTCTGAGAAACATGATAGGGAGTCATATATGTGCAAAACTTGGTATGGTAGGATAGACAACTTTCTATCCAATTTGGGCTTTACCAAGAGTAAAGCGGATTCCAACCTTTACTACAAGGTTGAGGAAGGAAATCCAGTGATACTACTTTTGTATATGGATGACCTGTCTATTACAGGTGAAGATAGATTGATTGCCGACACGCAATAGAAGCTTGCTGCCGAGTTTGAGATGAAGAACTTGGGGATGATGCACTATTTGTTTTTGGCATGGAGGTGTGGCAGAGTGCAGATGGAAACTTCCTTGGACAAGGGAAATATGCAGTAGAGATCCTGGAGAGGTTCAGGATGATGGAACGCAAGGCTATGGCCACACCTATGGAATCAAACCTGGAGCTTCTATGTGATGCTTCATCTGAGCCGGTTGATATCACTATGTATTGTCAGATGATTGGGTCCTTGATGTACTTGACGAACACGAGACTAGATATTTTCTTTGAGGTGAACACATTAAGCCAGTTCCTGATGGATTCGAGGAGTGTTCACCTGGTTGTTGTAAAGCATATTCTGAGGTGCCTGAAGGGTACAGTTGATTATGGGATCAAGTATGATGCGAATCAAAATTTTAACCTGTAGGGTTATGTTGATTGGGCAGGCAGTGCTGCAGATAGGAAGAGAACTTATGGGTGTTGCTTCAGTATGGGATCAGGTGTGATCTCTTGGTTTAGCAGGAAGTAGTCCTACGTAGCACTGAGTACAACCGAAGCAGAATATGTTGTGATGGATAAGCAGGTTGTGGATGTATTGACCAAGCCATTGTCTAGAGTGCAGTTTGAGTACTTCAGAGAGAGGCTTGGTGCACTTCAGATTGAGGTTCATTCCAAAGGAAGTGATGAGTCCAGAAGATGCAAATGCACATGAGCTTTTCTGACATGGTTGATGTGTTCTCCCATGGTTGTGATGTAATTGCTAAGCCATTCTCACATGGTGGTAGATGTGTTCTCCCATGGTGTAGATGTAAGGGATGAAGCCATTTTTCACATGGTGGTAGATGTGTTCTCCCATGGTGAAAAAGTAAGGGCTGGAGCCTTCCCCGAATGGTGGTAGATGTGTTCTCCCATGTCGGTGGTGTAAGTACTGGATGATGTGCATCTGGGTTGTTCTTTGTGGACGATGAGATGATCTGAAGAAGACGATGCTATGATGATCAGGAGGATCATGGATGATGAACATCAGGATGATGCTCCAGTTACTACTTTGTATATGTATATGCATCATGTTGGATGCTTGTTATGATCAGTTGGATCATTGCATCATGTTGGATGCTTGTTATGATCAATTGGATCATTTATGTATGTATGCATCATGTTCGATGTTGGATATGATCAGTTGGATCATTTGTATGTATTTTGTATATGCATCATGTTGGATGCTTGGACTATGTATCTGTATATGTCTCAGGTGGATACTGAGATCATGTATGTTGATATGTATCTTTGTATGTATCAGGTGGATACATTGTATGATCAGGTAGATCATGTATGATGATATGTATCAGGTAGATACTTGGTATGCATCAGGTGGATGCATTGTATGATCAGGATGATCGTGGATGACAAGCTTCTCCAGATGACATGCATCAGGATGTTGCAGTGATGATGATCAGGATGATCATGTGTACATCAGGATGATGTATGACGAGTATCAGGATGATACTTTGTGGCTGTGGATCAGGTTGTGCAGATGAGCATGTCTAGGAGATCCTATAGGTTGAAGTTGTGTACCTGTAACAGCCTGGGATGCTCTTTCAAGTCATTTCTCTAAGAGGACATGTAATTTGTGCCCTGGGAGATTTCAGGTCGGAGTTGTGTACCCGTAACATCCCGAGATGCTCTTGCGAGGTTTTGTCCTATGGCATGTAATTTGTGCCCTGGGAGATTTCAGGTTGGAGTTGTGTACCCATAACATCCTGAGACGCTCTTTCGAGGTTTTGCCATGACCACATGTAATTTGTGCTCTGGGGAGATTTCAGGTCAAATTTGTGTACCCGTAACATCCTGAGATGCTCTTGCTAGGTTTTGTGGTGACCACCTGTAATTTGTGCCCTGGGGAGATTTCAGGTTGGAGTTGTGTACCCGTAACATCCTGAGATGCTCTTGCTAGGTTTTGTGGTGGGGTCACATGTAATAAGTCTTGGAGATATGGACAGGATGAAAAAGGCCTCAGATGCTCTTCAGGGTTCTTGCTAGGCAAGAGACTCTTTAAAGGTTTTGTGATGCACGTAATAAGTCCTGAGAATTCCACAGTATGGCCAGTGACGATGAAGACCTGCAGGTGGTGGGCCTACATCCAGTATGAAAAAGGACTGTCTCTGTAGAACTTCCTATGACAAGTAGATTCATAGATTGATTGAGATAGCAGTAGAAGTGAAGATGACGATGATTCGAGGATGATGATTCGCTGATGATGATCCAGAGAAGAAGACTTGTGCTAGTAGACCTGTGTCGAGAAATACCTTCCTAGTTAAGAGGGAGTGTTGATGTATATGTAACTTCGCAATGTATTTCGCCCATGTATTTCATATATGTATTTTGTATTCCTATAGAGATGCTATTATTACTCTATACGGAAGTGTCGTCATTTATATTGTAAGTGTCGTAACTTATACTTGATGGGTTATTAGACCACCTTGTTGGGGTTGGCCCTGTATAAGTCATGTGGGTCGAAGGGTTATTATACCACCCTATTGGGGGTCATCCATGTGGGTCAAAGGGTTATTAGACCACCAAGTGTGGGGTCGGCCCGAATTAAGTTAACCATGGGTTAAGCTAGACATGTAGGCCCAATTAGTTTATTGGGCAGGACAGAACAAGTATAAATAGAGATCGGGAGATCTCTATTTAGTCATTCATTCACACACTTCTCTCATTCGGAAAGTCGCGCACTTATGAGGAGGAGGCTCTACTGCTAGGAGAAGACTATCTCTTGTATTCTGGTTGTATCATTGCTCTATCTATCTCTGAGGAAGTTATTGAGGTTTTTCACCTTTATGGTTTTCCCCAAGTAAACTCTGTGTCTCTTGTGTGCTTGAATTATTGTGTCCATGATTGATATGCTGTAGATTTGTTGTACATGTTGTTCTCTCAGTTAAGATCCTAGATCAGATTGAAGTAAATTCTGAAAATTTAACATGAAGGCCTTCAAATATCAAGCTCTTATGGATGGAGAAGCAAAAAGTGAAAATGGGAAGGGGAAGCACAAGGGAAAGGATAAGAGGCCATTTGAACCCAAGCAAAAGGCCAAGTCGAGTCCATCAGAAGGACCCTACAGCTCTAAGAAGGACAAACAAAATGTATTTGAGAGATCCAAGTGTTCCTATTGAAAGAAAGGAAACCACCCAGAGATATCTTGCATGCAAAAGAATATAGATCAGATGAACAAGCTTCTTGAAAAACACAAAATTTCCCTCCCAAAAGGTGCAAGAGAGACTGATTCTGGAAGCGAGTCTGATGGTCATGAGAGATGCCATGCACTAAAGGTTGGATTTTCAAAATCACATTCCCTCCTCATAGATTCAAGAGCCTCCAACCACATGGTTGCCTCCAGATAATCATTTTCTTCTTTAGATCTCAAAGATGGTCCAATTATTCACATGGGAGACAACTATTAGATATCTGCTTAAGGGAAGGGAACAATACATATGGAGGATGGGAAGTTCAAAAATGTTCTATTTGTGCCTTCTTTGTCAGCAATATTTTTGTCTTTATATCATATGACTCGCACAAATTCACTGAAGAAAGTGGTCTTTGGTCCTGACATAGTTGATATTGCAGATATCTCTACTAGGAATATTATAGCAAAAGGGTTTGAAAACCATGCCTCCAAGGCATATGAATTCTCACATTGTTTTCCATACTCTCTGCTTACCCCTTCGGAATATGATGAATATCAGAGTGATATCTCTTCTAATGAAGATGAGGATCAAGATATTGATGTTGAGAATAAAGTTCAAGGATATCCAGATTTATATCCAAAGCCAAGACATGCTCCCAATCCATGGCCAAGGCCAATATGGGCTCATAAAGTCCTTGTAGTTGCTGGGAACATGGTTGGGGATCCATCTTACCATAGAATCACCAGATCTCAGTATCATGCAAAACTTGCACTATGTCATGTGGATCCACTTCTCTCAGAGAGGTGCTACATGATGGTGGGGTTTGATCTACAATCTCTTGGAGAGACTTTCCATGGGGTATCTACAACCAAGTGCAAATATCGGTTTTTTGACAAAAGGTACTCAAATGCTCATGATTTGGACCACAATGATCCATTCAATCCAGTAGCAAGAAGGTTTACTGAAAGACTTGTTTTGGAAAATACAACTTATACACAGTGGGAGGTACAATAGAGATCCAAATCCTGATCCATATCTAGATCTATCACCTACATTGCTATCCTATAGAGGAGCAACTTGCCAATATTTTTGCAAAGGCTTTCACTGAGGAAATATTTTTCCTTCTCTTCTTAGTATGAAGGTTATTTGATTTCCCTACTGCTGTTCTTTTTGAGGGGGGTATTTTTCCCATGAGGTTTTTCCCCATTTCCTTCGTTCATGGACATTTTTTTTATCATTTATTTGATTGTATGGGCGACCTTTTGTCTTAGTAACTAGGGTCCACGATGAAAAAGTATGGATAAGGGGGGGTGTTAGGATATTTCAATACTCCATCCTTGTCCTACCTAGTCTTATTTATTTTTCCTAGTTGTTGATGATGTCATTTTCCCCCTAGTGGTGTGCAGATGTCATCCAAGATCCATCTACAACTTGTAATCCCTACATGCATCATTTCAGGACCACTTTAGTCAGTTTCCTATTTTATAGGAACCTACTGAGTGTTCCAGTGTAGTCCACTTGAGTTAGTTGACTCTTGTAGGGGGTTAGAGCTCCGGATGCCACTGATTGTGGCCTCATGCACCCTTTTATGACTATCATGCATGAAAAACTCACTATTGCACCCTCCTTAGTAATTTAACTGATTATGTCTTCAGTTAGCTGAGTTTAGGTTTAGTTCAGTTGAGTTTGAGCCTTCCAGAGCACTCCAGTGGTGATAATCCCTATGCTAGAACAACTGAGGTTCAAATTCTCCTGTGTGATTTGAATTCTCTCCATTATATCATCATTGTTTATTATACTGATTATTGGAACATGTGACATTATTCTGCTCCTATCTGAGTTCTGGTGCATAATTATTCTTCTTCTCTTTTTTACTACAATTTTCACTCTTATTAAACTTTTATGCTCATTCTTTCTTTGTGATTTATCCATCAACTCTTAGATATGATGTGACATAGAATTTCATAGAATGGCTATAATTAGAGTGGTGCAATAGAAACATGGTGGAATTTTGGTTGGATTTGGAGTTGGTTTCTTGCCTGACGACAACCAAGATTGGAAGGGGAGGAATGTGATGTTCCCATTTTGCTAGTACCAAGTAGCAACCAATGTCACATCAAAACCCCATGGAATCAGGGGGTGACATTACTTAGGCAAGTAAATTATTAACTAGGAATAATTTAGCTTATAGTTGTTTTAATTAAGTAAATTGAAGGAGGTGTAATTATTATTTTTGTATTTAATTATTAATTACATATGATGATGAGTTGGATGATGGCAAGGGAACATAAGGATATAAGGTTAGACTTATGAGTTGGCACACCAAAGAGGAAAGTGAAATAAAATAAGAGAAAAGCAAAAAGGAAACTGGAAGAAAGCATGCACAAAGCAAGGTGTCAGAAAAAGAAGGAAACTGACAAAAGCAATGCATAAAGCAGGAAAGTGCACAAAGAAGGAAAATGTAGAAAAGCAGCCGGTCTTGAAAAGTAGGAAAGTTATCAAAATAAAAAATAAAGAATTTTCTTGATTTGCGCAACTCAAGAAGGATTAGAAATATCCATACAAGCTACAAGTCCCAAGTTTAGCAAGTGACGACTCATCCATGAGGCTAAGTGGGTCCAAACCCAATCCAAGTAATCAAGGAAACATCCATGCCTCCTCAAATTTTATTTTCTAAGATGATAAGCTCAACCATGAGGATAAAAGTATATAAAAGAAGGAGGAGAACTCCATTTCACATCTTTTGACAGTTTATTGTTTGTGTGTGAGTAAGCTCAAGCTTCTCTAGGCTTTGGTGATGCACACTTAGCCACCCGTGGGAGATGTGCCCCATATTTTATGTTCCAGTATTCTTCACATGATCCAGTGCAACCATTGATATGAAATTTAATATTTGATCCAACTCTATGATTACATCCTCTCTATGATTACATCCTCTCTTCTTTCTATCTTCTGAAGCATTCTTCTCATTCAGTGGAAACAACGTTGAAGTGCCGAAATGGAGGTTATGGGTTTGAATTTTTTGATCATTTCTAGGTTGTGGGACCTATTCCATTACATTTTGAGGGTCGTTTCCAGTAAGAAACACTTATTTTATTGTTGAAAAAGGTGTCCATATGACCAAGGTACAACCATTGTCACTAGATCCAAGGTTTCAATGTTGAGGAGCGCACATGTGCAAATTGGAGAAGTTTCAGTTGATGAATTCGCCCCCTATGAAAAGTCACTTTGATATGGTGCACCTTCCATGAGAATACATATTCCCTGTATTCATCTATTTCAGATCCAGAGAATATCCTGCTTCTTCTTCTCTTCTCAGACTCCTTCTACACCCAATATTAAGAATTCCATGGTTAGAGATTCTCTGTAAAGTCTAAGATCAAAATATATTCATTTGATACTCAGTATTCTCTAATATAGCATGCTAATATTCTTTTATATGTATCCAAGCCATATTTTTAAATAGAAGGAGAATTCAATATCCTTAGAGGTTGATTGTACTCACCTTTCACAAGACTAGCTCTCTGTGCGATTTTTATTGACTAGTTTCTAGAAATTTGCAATCTACTAAGTTCTGTAAATCCATTTTACTTTATGTAAGTTGCTGTAGTTTTTTAAATTCCTGAAGAATCCATACAATCCAAAAATCAGATATTTTTGACCTTCTCTTGATGTTTGAGTCCATAATTATCAAGAATAGCTCGTTGGGCACCTGAATTTGACTCGTTTTGCAGTTTGATTAATTAAAAAGTATCTGTATACTCAATTTCGGTTATGTCAGTCATGATGGGTGTTGGGATCATCCCAAAAATGGAAGTTTTGGAAGCAAGAGTATAGTTAGGCAAGGCCTGAATTTGACCAATTTTGGAGATAAGCGACTCCGTAAATCCTGAATAGAGGGTATGGAGCGAAGTACAGTCGACAAGAAAGAACCTGTCTCCTTAGTAAAGACAAAGTAATAAGGACAACTAACGGTGGTTGAAGCAGTTAAAGATCAAGCGGAGACCTGACTTCTACAAGAGAAGTAAGTAAATAAGTAGAATGGTGTAAAGGACACGCCACTATAGAAGTCAGAATTGCGCCTGTCAGAGAAGCGCTAGAAGAAGCAGCGTCGCTAGTAGAACGAAGTTAAAGATATGTGTGGTCTATAGGAGAACAATAGGGTTTTTGGGTATAAGGGTAATATGGGGGTTTTCCCATAATTATTGTAATATGTGACCTTCGGGCATATTTATATATATGAGCATTTTTGTATAAGGAAAGGTTGGTTGGTTGGGTTGTTTGGATGGATTGAGTTTTGTTAGTTAGAACTTAGAGAGAAATAAGAGAGAACAAACTCTACAACTGAATGCGTAGAGACTTGATTGTAGAGTAGAGTTTGCAGCTGAGTGCGCAGACTGGAACTGTTAACCCTTCCAAGTAATAGAAGAACAATTCTTGTGGATGTAGCTCCCGCCTGGGGGTGAACCACGTAAATCTGTGTGTTATGTATGAGTTTATGTCGTGTTTTGGGTTCATGTTCTTATATGTTTATGTGTTTTCTTTCATATATATGTGGATGGAAATCATATGTTAATTAACGGAACACATTTGTATGAATACTACGAAGTAATATTAAGTATGATGAATGCGTAGTTAACAAGTAAATATAACAATGATTCAACGTAGTTCTATAGGCTGTTGATAACTGTGAAGTGTGAAGTCATCAGTTTATATATTCATGTTAAGTATATGTTAGCAAGGAATGTGTTGCGACGTGAATTAACCACATCCAAGAATCATCACGATTACAAAAACCTGATTCTGTAACCCCCCATTCTTCGCTTCGGTTGAGATGTCAACCTGTTTACAGGTTGATGCTGAAAGGGCCAGTGAAAGGGGTTTTGTTGTGTCTACAGTAACTTCACCAAACCCGGGTCATCCCAAGAAGACCAACAATGGTTTTGTTGCCGACTTTGGACTGTTGTGCCGGTGATGTGCGATGTTGATGAGGAACTCATAGAAGAGTGAACCAACAAATGGTTTGGTGTTGTGTTATATTGATGTGGAATCCAGAGAAGAATGGAATACAAAATTGGGTGAGTTAAACAGAACAGGAGTTTGCGAAGAAAGAAAACAGACATCCTAGGATTACTATAGAATAGTGGCTACAGAGACATATATTTACAGATTTGCATGAAGTTTGATTTGCATATTTTGCTAATGATTTATTTGAGTGGATATCCAGGTTAGCTGAAAGAAAAAACCGTTTCCAAGGGGAAGAACCTACAAGTTGGAATCTAGAGTTGATTCAGAAGCTTAAAGGGATTAATAACCAGATTTCAAGAGTAGTAGAATTTTGGCTGGATAGCTTGCTGGAAGGCTATATTACAGAGTTTTTTGTGGATACTTTGAAGTCTTACAGCGTAGCCGAAGGATACTTCTTCCAAGGATTTAGAGGTAAGTACCTGAAAAACCTGAATTTATGCATTATAATGCTATTAGCTGAAAAAGGTGTCTTAAGAATGTAGTCAGATTCATAGGGTTTGAGTCTGTAATGATAAAAAACATAGATAGTGACACAGACGAAGACATAGGCACCTTGCGTATTGGAAAAAGATATGAAGTTACCACTAGAGATAGGTTTCGAGAAGTTGAACCTCGCACATTCCTAGAAACTGAGTTAGGAAGTGATAGAAATTCATCTCAAGATGAATCTGATAGTGAGACAGAACCTAGACATATTGACTATCATCCTATCACTCCGCAAAAACCTATACCTATTGAAAAATATAGTCTTAGTTTGGAGAGCACTAGTAGCAGCAATACTGCGGGAATAAGTACAAAGAATCAGTCTAGTGGTGGTATACCTCAACCATTTCACTCCGCCGGAAGTACTGTAGTATTTCAGAATCCTACGCCTCCCAGAAGAAGAATGGAAGATGACACAAAGCTACCTGTTTTTAAAGGAACTAGTTTATAAGATCTAGAGAAACATTGGTCTCTCTGTGATGCGGTCTCGAATGTTAAACAAGTATAAGACAATGCTATAAAGCAAGCTCAATTAGTCACCACATTCAGAGACAGAGCTTTAATATGGTTCATGAAATATTCCATTGGATAAAACATAACATTAGCTGATATCAGAACTGCACTGATTAGAGAATTTAAGAATCCTAAATCAAAATCTGCAATGCATTACAGAGCTAAAAGAGATAAAATAGAAACCTAATGAGACTGTGTGGGAATTTGATCAGAAATTCAAAGCCTTGTTGGATCAAGTTAGCTTTGATATAGCACTGCAACAATCCACATGGGGCCAACGTGTCTAGCTAGGTACATCCACAATATAATATATATTTCAGGGCCGAGGCCACACATGGTGGTCTAATAACCCATCGGCAAGTACACACACTTGCGACACTTGTCAATCCACATGACGACACTTCCTTATAGGAATAACACATCTCTAATAAGGGTACAATAAATATATATGAAATACATAGATGAAATACATTCTGAAGTTACATATACATCAACACTCCCTCTTAACTAGGAATGTATTTCTCGACACAGATCTACTAGACAAGTCTTCTTCTCAGGATCATCGTCACTGCTGTTGCTATCTCAACCAATATCTGACTCTACTCATCATAGGAAGTTATACAGAGCCAGTCCTTTTTCATACTGGATGTAGGCCCACCACCTACAGGTCTTCATCATCACTGGCCATACTGTGGAAATCTCAGAACTTATTACGTGCGTCACAAAACCTTAAAAGAGTCTCTTGACTAGCAAGAACCCTAAAGAGCATTTGAGGCCTTTTTCATCCTGTCCATATCTCCAGGATTTATTACATGTGACCCCACCACAAAACCTAGAAAGAGAATCCCAGGACTGATTACGAGCACAAGGCTCAACCTATCAGATTTCCCAGGGCACAAATTACATGTGGTCACCACAAAACCTCGAAAGAGCATCCCAAGATTGATTATGAGCTCACGGCTCAACCTATCGGATCTTCCAGGGCACAAATTACATGTGGTCATGGAAAAACCTCGAAAGAGCATCCTAGGACTGATTACGAGCACACGGCTCAACCTATCGGATCTGCCAGGGCACAAATTACATGCCATAGGACAAAACCTCGAAAAAGCATCTGCCAGATATCCCAGGGCACAAATTACATGCCATAGGAAAAACCTTGAAAGACTATCTGCAGATCTCCCAGGGCACAAATTATATGTCCTCCCAAGCAAAACCTCGAAAGAGCATTTGCCAGATATCCCAGGGTACAAATTACATGCCGTAGGCAAAGCCTCGAAAGACTATCTGCAAATCTCACAGGGCACAAATTACATGCTTATATGCACAACCTGTTCCACGGCCACAGAGTATCAACCTGATACTCACCATACATCATCCTGATGTACACATGATCATCCTGATCATCATCACTGCAACATCCTGCTGCATGTCATCTACAACAAAATTCTGAAGCTCGTCATCCATGATCATATAATGCATCTACCTGATGCATACCAAGTATCTACCTAATACATATCATCATACATGATCCACCTGATCACACAGTGTATCCACTTGATACAAATATAAATACATGATACATATCAACATACATGATCTACCTGATCATACAATGTATCCAAGTGATACATATACAGATACATGGTCCAAGCATCCAACATGATGCTTATAAAAAATACATACACATGATCCAACCGATCATATCCAGCATCCAACATGATGCGTACATACATATAAATGATCAAACTAATCATATCCAGCATCCAACATGATGCATACATACATATACATATAGATGATCCAACTGATCATATCCAGCATCTAGCATGATGCATACATACATACATATAAAAATGATCCAACTGATTATACAAAGTAGAAACCAGAACATCATCCTGATGCTCATCATCCAGCGCTTACATCCACAGCCATGTGAAGGATCCTCCTTCCAGCATGCTTGGAATGGCTTCAGCAAATGTGTCCATCACTTCTTCCTTGAAGTGTCATCAATCCGAAGAACACCAAGCCTCTCTCTGAAGTACTCGAACTTCACCCTGGCTAGTGGCTTTGTCAGCACATCTGCAATCTGCTCGTCCATCGCAACATACAGGAGCTTCACAGCTCCTCTTTGCACCATATCCCTGATATAGTGATATTTGATCTCTATGTGTTTTGACCTATCATGAAACACTGGGTTCTCGGACAGGTTCACACAACTCTAGTTATCACATAAGATACCAGTAGCATCCAACGGGATATCAAATAATTTAGACAATAGCTTCCATAGCCATACTGCCTCACAACTAGCTGAACAGGCTGCAACATACTCTACCTCAGCTGTACTCAGTGCTACATAGGACTGCTTCGTACTAAACCAAGAGATCACACCTGATCCCATACTGAAGCAGCACCCAGATGTTCTCTTCCTATCTGCAGCACTGCCATCCCAATCTGAATCAACATAACCCTACAGGTTAAGCTTTTGATTCGCCTCATACTTGAGCCCATAATCCACTGTGCCCTTTAGGTACCTCAGAACATGCTTTACAGCAACCAGATGAACACTCTTCGGATCTGTCATTAACTGACTCAATGTGTTCACCACAAAGCAAATATCTGGTCTCGTGTTCGTCAGGTACATCAAGGAACCAATCATCTGACGATACATAGAGACATCAACTGGCTCAGATGAAGCATCACATAGAAGCTTCAGATTTGATTCCATAGGTGTGGCCATGGCCTTGCAATCCATCATCTCGAATCTCTTCAGGATATCTACTGTGTACTTCCCTTGACCAAGGAAGATCTCACCTGTACTTTGCCACACCTCCGTACCTAGAAAATAATGCATCATTCCCAAATCTTTCATATCGAACTCGACAACAAGCTTTCTCTTAGTATCTGCAATCAATCTGTCATCTCTTGTTACAAATAAGTCATCCACATACATGAGTAGAATCACAAGATTCCCTTCCTCAACCTTGTAATAAAGGTTGGAATGCGGTTTACTCTTGGTAAAGCCCAAACTAGATAGGAAATTATCCATCCTACCATACCAAGTTCTGGGAGCTTGTTTCAATCCATACAAGGCTTTCTTCAATCTGCACACATATGACTCCCTGTCATGTATTTCAAAACTGAGTGGCTTCTCCACATATACTTCCTCTTCAACTACACCATTCAAGAAAGCAGTCTTGACATCCATCTGGTGTATTTTCCATTTCATCGTTGCAGCTAGGGCAAGTACTGTTCTGATGGAAGTATACCTGGCTAGAGGTGCAAAAGTTTCTTCATAAGCTATTCCCTCTTTCTGAAGGAAACCACGAGCTATGAATCTTGCTTTGTATTTCTCTACACTGCCATCTGCAACATGCTTGATTTTACAGATCCATTTAGAAGTCACAACAGACTTCTCTTTAGGTCTTGGTACAACACCCCAAACATCATTCTTCATTATTGATTGGTATTCCTCAACCATGGCATCCTTCTATCTTTCTTTTCCGCTGCTTCTTCATAACTGGAAGGTTCTTTGTTCATAATGTCACAGAGTAAAGCAACATAGCTGGTATGTGATCTGGTTCTCTTCTTTGCTCTGTGTTCTTCTTTTGGAATGCCAAATATTTCTACATCTTGAATGAGCTCTCTAGCCCATGCAGGTTTCCTCTTGTGAGAGTTATCCTCACGGGATGGATCTACAGGTTCTTGCGGATCTTCAAACTCACGAACAACTTCTGGAACTGCTTCAGTCATGGTAGTGTCTTGAAATCTAGTTTCCTTAGGTTCTTCATAAACTTCGATAGGTGCCTTCTTTGATTTGATGAATGCTGAGTTTTCATCAAATGTTACATCCCTGCTGACATCAATCTTCTTGAACCCTGGAAAGTATATTCTGTAAACCTTCGAGCTTTCACTGTAACCCACAAAGATACCCTTCTTTCCTAAAGGATCTAGTTTAGTCGTCTTTTCCTTTGGGACATGAGTGTATACTGGACAACCAAATATTCTGAGATGGCTGACTTCAGGTTTCTTACCAGAAAAGACCTCTTCTGGTGTCTTGTTATCCAATATCTTGTGGTGTGTTCTGTTCTGCACATATACAGCTGTTCTAGCTGCTTCTGCGCATAGATGCATAAGTAGATCCTGGTCATGTAGCATTGCCCTTGCTGCTTCCATGATTGTTCTATTCTTCCTTTCTGCAACTCCATTCTGTTGAGGATTATAAGGAGCAGTCAACTCCCTCTTAATCCCTGAATCACTACAAAGCTTCTTGAAGTCACCTGAGGTGAATTCTCCACCATTGTCAGATCTGAATGTTTTGATCTTCTTGTCTATTTGATTCTCCATCAAGGTTTTGAATTCCTTGAATTTATGAAACACCTCATCTTTGTTCTTCAAGAAGTATACCCAAGTCTTCCTGGAGAAGTCATCAATAAATGAGACATAGTAAACATACTCACTCAAAGAATTGGATGACATAGGACCACATACATCTGAGTGGATGATTTCCAGGATGTCTTTTGCCTTGCTTTCACTGCTTGGGAAAGCCTTCTTAATGTTCTTAACTTTTGCACATCCTTTGCAAACTCCTTCATGTTTGGTCTTTATTTCAGGAAGACCCTCTATAGCCTTGCTTGCAATTGGAAGTGCCCTATAGTGCATAAGAGCAAGTCTTCTATGCCAAAGTTCACTTGGCTCCATGGATTCATGTACCATGGCATGTTCAGCTTGTCCCTTCAATTTATACAAACCTCCCTCTTGCTCTCCAATCACTACTGCATAATCTATATTCTTTCCCTTTGGCCACATTAGGACTTGGCCATCCAAAAATGCAACCCTCATACCTTTTGCATCCAATGCAGAGATGGAGAGTAAGTTCTTCTTGAGCCCAGGTACATAAAGGACTTCTTTCATCTTCAAAGATTTTCCAAAATCTAGGTTGTAGGAGGCTTCACCACTTCCTTTGATTGGGTATTGATAATCATCCCCAAGTTTCACCTTATGGGGTGATTCATGTTCAGATAGATTCACAAAAGATTCCTTAAACCCAATCATGTGTTTGGAAGCCCCACTATCAATCAACCAATCATTACAACCATGGGAGATAGTACCTGTGAGAGTAGAAATTAGAACATATTCTTCTTCACTTGATGAGTCATCATCACTATCACTTTCTGCCCTAGCCTTCTTCTTTGGGGGTTCATCATCTTCGACAGCATGAGCATGATATCTTCTTTTGTTATTCTTCTTATTGAAGTTGTTGTTGTTGTCTTTCTTCTTCTTGGGATAATCTGAAGGAAAGTGTCCCTTCTCATTGCAATTGAAGCATCTGAGATCTTTCTTATCTTTATGATAATGGTGGTGTGAGAATCTTCTGTTATGAGATGATTCCTTCTTGGACTTGCCTTTCTTGGCATGTGCTATGAGAGCTTGATCTTCATTTCCCATCTTTTCTTCTCGGGCCACAAGACTAGCTTCTTCTTGAGAGAATTCTTCCCACAATCTGTTGAAGGAGATGAACTTCTTCCTTTCAAAAATTCCTTGAGTAAAGGAATCCCATGACCTAGGTAGGCCATTTAGAGTGGTCATCACCACATCACCATTCTCCACCATTTCATCCACTGCTTCTAGTTGTTCCTTGATATGGGAGACCCTTGAAAAATAAGATTGAATGGTTTCTCCATTCTGAAACTTTACACCTTTCAATTGGTTCCATAGGGTCACCTTTCGATTTATGTTCTTCTCTTCAAATAGCTTGGTCAAAGAGTCAAACATCTCCTTGGGTGTCTTTAGAGAAGACACATGGGGTATGAGATGGTCTTTGATAGAATCAGCAATGATTCTCTTTGCCTTGACCAAGTTTTTCTTATGCAATACCTTAGCCTCTTCATCCTCTGGGATAGGGATGTTTTCTTTTACATATGAGTCCAACTCATTCTCTTCCAGGATTAACCCAATCCTATACTTCCAAGCTCGGAAGTTATCAGTTCCTTCAAGCTTATCCTCAAGATTGGTGTGGTGAGACATCCTAAAGAGTACTTCAAATGGAAATAGAAAAGATTTAGGTCTTACCACTTGAAATGCTGAAAACTGGATTTGGTCCTGGATTAGGGTTTGTAAAAAAAACCCTAAAAATTCAAAATGTGAATTTCAATTTTATGAAAGGATATAAATATGCGCCTTGATGAGCTGATCAGCTTTATGTATTCAGAATTTGAGATCAGCCAAGCTTTACCCTTCAGATTTGCCTTTTTGTCCTCTCGGGTTCACTAGGGAGAGCCCTGAATTAGGGTTTGAGTTTCCTGGAGATTTACCCAGCCAAAAGTCTCGATCCAAAGCTCTAAACTTTGATTTTTGCAAGGAGCTTCCAGCTATGTCTTCAGATTTCAGAAATTCCCATTTTTGTGGAAACCCTAATTTTTAGGGCCAAATCTGAAAATGCTCATAATTGAATTCTGATTGGATATATAGATTCACCTTGATGAGTAGAGTTAATCTACTATACTGCTTTTCCAAAATCTATGGAGAGAAACCCAATAAACAAGAAACTCAAGTTTTTGTCACTGCAAAATGTCTTCTTCTCAGGTTAGCTCTGATACCATGTTAAATTTTGAGCATTAATTCACAATACTCTAGGATCTTCACTGAGAGATAACATATACAGTATATCAATGCATCAAAATCACAATACGCATGACAAGCATCACAAGAATCAAAAGCATGAGAGACAAGAGACATAGAGTTTCCGTGGGGAAAACCCTAAGGTGAAAAACCCCACAACTTCCTCAGAGATAGAGAGAGCAATGGCTCAACCAAAGTACAACCAAAATACACTTGAGATAGTCTCCTAGAAGTAGATGATCCTCATCCTCACTAGTGCGCCACTTTTTAAGTGAGAGAGAGATGACTTTCCGAATAATCTAAATAGAGATCTCCTGATCTCTATTTATACTAACCTGTTTGCCAAGTGACTTTATGGGGCCGACTTGCCTAGCTAGGTACATCCATAATATAATATATATTTCAAGGCCGACCCCACACATGGTGGTCTAATAACCCATCGGCAAGTACACACACTTGCGACACTTGTCAATCCACATGACGACACTTCCTTATAGAGGAATAACACATCTCTAATAAGGGTACAATAAATATATATGAAATACATTCTGAAGTTACATATACATCAACAATACCTTTTGGGAGATTTTCAAGTGTTCCTGTTAACATTGATGGAGTGTGAAGTAAAGCATAATTTGAAGTCATTGAGATCATAGATGATGGTAATCATTATCCTGCATTATTAGGTATTGACTGGGAAATTGATAACCTCGCAATTATCAACTTGAATAAAAAAAATGATCTTCGAAGGATAGGATATTAGGGTTGTTTCACCCCTGGATCCTTCATAAGGAACAAGGTATGTTGATCCAGTAAGAGAAGAATGCAGAGCTCAAGAACTTGATAACATCTATAAGATGATAGTTAATAAATCATATTACATTAATCCTACAGAGGATGGAACATTAAGCTGGAGATGTGATAGTTCTTGTGTATCAGAGTCAGACGCAGGATTAGAAAACTAGTAGATCAAACTTCATGAAGTACCAGTTAGAAGATGTGCGAAGATAACAAAGTCATTCCACTAGATTTGAATAGAGGTAAGTTCAATTCCTACTTATGATGGTTTGGGTAATATCCATGTATTCTTTCATGAATATCTAGCATCTGTTTCAGATGAAAATAGGTTACTAGCTCTAAATATAGCATTGCGAGCTACACCTGCTAGGTGGTGGGATGCGCATAAATCCAAAGTGAGCACATGGAAATAATGTAAGAGCTTAATGGAAATTAGATTTGCTGAACAAACTGAGAATATACAAGCAAAATATAGTGGACAGACTGATCCTAGAGATCACATAGAATCTTGCTTGAAAGCATGGAGGCATATAACCGAGACAGAATGGGTCCATATGTTTGTACACACATTGGATCTAGTATAAAAAAAATGGTATACAGAAACAAAACTTAGACAGTGTACAACAAATTGGCACATCATGATAAAGAATTTTCATCTAACTTTCAGTTTTGAGGATGACTGTCCGAGTATTAATGAAGCATTGCAAATCATTAAAAGAAATATATTTGATGATGTCCCATTTCCTGTATATCATCAAACAGATTGGGAAATACAGTTGGAGCATGCCCTTGAGTGTTATCATTTTGCACTGGATGAAAAATTAAAATGAAGATCCTCGCAAAGTAAATATACCAGAGTCTGAAGGAAAACGTGATGTGCAAGGACTTGATTTAGAAATTCCAGATATGATAACCCCATTAAGGCTAAAAATATCAATATCGGTATGGAGGATGAACCAAAATTTTCTTCTATTGGAGATTACTGGGACGAACAAACAGTGGGACAGATCACAAGCCTATTGCGTGAATATCAAGAGTTGTTCCCTACCAAGTTTACTGAAATGAAAGGTGTTTTAGGTGACTTGGGAGTTATGAAAATACCTCTCAAGCAAGATGTGAATCCTATCAAGAAAATACCTTATAGACTGAGCCCCATATATAAAGAAAGATTGAAAGCAGAAATTGATAAAATGCTCGAGGCATGAATCATTGAATGAGTAGAAGAGTCAGAATGGATAAGTCCTATGGTGATTCAAGACAAGAAAGCTAAAGGAAAAATCAAAATTTGTGTGGATCTCAGGAAATTGAATGATGCTTCTGTACACGACCCATTTCATACACCATTTACAGATGAAGTACTAGATAATGTAGGTGGTCAGGAAGCATACTCTTTCACTGATGGATTTTCGGGCTACCATCAGATCAGAATTGCTGTAGAAGACATGCACAAGACTACATTTGCTACTGAATGGGGATCATTTTAGTACACTGTTATGCCTTTTGGATTTAAGAACACACCTGCTATTTTTTCAAGAGTGGTTGTAGATGCATTTAAGGATTACATTCATAAATTATTAGAATTTTACTTTGATGACTAGACAGTATTCGGTCTTCTGAAGAACCATCATACGAACTTAAGAATGATGTTAACGAAGTGTAGACAGTATCATATTTCCTTGAACTTGAAGAAGTGTATATTTTTTGTTCCTTATGGTATTTTATAGGGACACATAGTCTATAAACAAGGATTGATGGTTGATCCAGCGAAGATAGCAATCACAGTAAACCTCGCAGCGCCTAACTCAGTTAAGCAGCTACGCACTACATTGGGACAAAAAGGGTATTATAGAAAATTCATTAAAGGATATGCTCATATAACCATGCCTATGGAGAAACTATTGAAAAAAGAAGCAAAGTATAACTAGACTGAATATTTCCAAAAAGGATTAGACACAATGAAAGAGAAGATGGTTACAATGCCTATTCTAGTCTTTCCCGAATGGAACAAGCCATTTCATTTACATGTAGATGCTTAATATATAGCACTTGGAATTGTTCTAGCACAATGAGGTGATGGAGGCATCGACCATCCTATTTCATTTTCAAGTAGAAAGCGACTTCAACAGAAAAAAATTATACCACAACATAGAGGGACGACTTTGCTATGGTGTACGCATTGCAGAAATTCAGACACTATTTGCTAGGTTCTCACTTTTGCATGTTCACTGACCATTCAACTTTGAAGTACTTGGTCAATAAACCAGTGTTAGGGGAAAGAATATTCATATGGCTCTTACTTTTTTAGGAATATGATTTTGAGATCATAGTGAAACCAAGAATATTGAACGCATGACCTGACCATCTTTCAAGAATCAAGTCAGGAGAAGAACCTCGTAATTTGTAGGATAATCTTCCAAATGTGCAGTTGTTTTCTATTCACATAGCAGATGAATACTTCAGAGACATTGTAGAATTTCTAACTATAGGGATAGCACCTGCAGAACTTAATACGCAGTAGAAGAAATAATTAGTGGTAAGATCAACTGATTTTACCTTGATTGCAGGACAACTATAAAAATTAGGACCAGATGAAGTATTGCGTAGATGCGTATTGGAATATGAGAGAACCATCATACTTACTGAAGAACATTCATGAGTATCTAGAGGAAATTACATAGGGAAATCTACTGCGCAAAATATTTTGAGAGCAGGACTATGGTGGCCTACTACACATAAAGATTCAAAGGAACACTGCAGGAATTGCGATGTATGCCAAAGGACAGGGAATCCATATCGTAGAGATGAGATGCCATTGATGCCACAATTGACATTGCAAGCCTTTGATAAATGGGCTATTGACTTTGTGGGAACTATTAACCCACCAGGGAAGCGAAATGGCTCAAGATACATTATTACAACTACGGATTACCTAACTATATGGGAAGAAGCAAAACCAGTAAAGGACTACAGTGCAGTCACCGTCATGTAGTTAATTTTTGAGAACATTTTGACAAGGTTTGGATGTCCAAAAATTCTAATGAGTGATCAAGGAACCCATTTCTTGAATAAAACTATTGAATCCTTGGCAGAAGAATTTCAGATTTATCATTAGAAGAGTACACCATATCATCCACAAGCTAATGGAACTGTAGAAGCATTTAACAAAGTGTTGGAAAATGCATTAACCAAGGTATGCAATACAAACATGGATGATTGGGATCTAAGAATACCAGCAATATTGTGGGCATACAAGACAACTTGTAAAACATTGACAAGTGATACACCTTTCAGGTTAGTATATTGACAGGAAGTTGTCATGCCCATGGAATAAATAGTACCAAGCTTGAGAATTGGAACATTTACATATATGTATGATGTAGAGACAATGGATGAAATACTATTACAGTTAATTGGATTGGAGGAAGACCGCTTCATTCCAGTATTTCACCAACAAGTGCAGAAAGATAAAAATAAAGTATGGCATGATAGACATATCAAACACAAATTCTTCCAGTTAGCCACATTACCTGAAGAAAACTTGCAAGGAATTGTTAATGGGAGTATATTAAATCCTTATAGGGATGGTCCTACTCCTACAGGCATAAGTTAAACAATGCAATAGAATTTTAAGTGTCAAGTGAAGTTGAAATTGGACACTAAAACAGGGAAGAGAGTCTGCACACAACAGTTTTGTTATAATGCAAAGTTTAAAAGATTTTAAGATGTGCTGCGAAGCACACATAACAAGTCAAGTTGTGAAGATAAGTCAAAGGAAGAAGGTAGTGTTGTGTTGGATTAGTAACCTCGTTCCTTAACTTTCTTGTATTGACCCAGGTTCTGCACAGTTGTGGTCTAAGAAAACCCTTCTTCACTAGCTCTTTTGGCAACAGTTTGTGAATAGTATGAGGTCTCACCCAAGGAGAAGTTATGGGGGATTACAGAAGCAAGTTTCTGTAATCAGGTGATGCATGGTTAATAGACTAGTGAACTGCGTGAAGTTACACCTACTTCACATCTACCTCTTATACTATAGCGCACACTAGGACTGCGCACTTCGAAATAACCACTTAAACAATAGGACAACACAACTCCAGACTGCGCTACTTATTAACAATCACACACATTTTAGGATTCAATGAATTAGTGTTATTCCTATTACTTATGCATTCAACATATTCCGAAATACTTGTGCATTCATTCATATGTGTTCCACACTTAACATATTATTCTCATTGATCATACACATGAAAATACATATAAAAGCACAAACATATAGAAGCATAAGTATGAATGTAAACATAAACATAAGTATACACAATCGCACTCATTCACGCACACAACACATTTATTTACGTGGTTCACCCCCCGGATTGGAGATACGTCCACGGGAACTGTTGTTTATATTAATGTGAATGGTTCAATAGTTCCATCCTACACACTTAGCTATAGACGCTTCTCTCTACAACATGTCTCTGCGCACATAGCTGCGTAGCCTCTTTACAATACTCAGTCTTTCAAAAGACCCAACAGAGATTAAAAAAAATCCATACCATGAGAGATAAAAAATCAACCTGGCTATTCCATCTGTGCATCCACTGAGGTGCTTGATCGCGCAGTGAACTCTTGAATAGTCGTACTGAGCTTCGCAACTGTTTCCTTGGCCTCTTTCTCACATCCCTTGAATATGTCGAGCATTTCCTCTGAAATGGGTTCCAAAAGTTCCTCCTTGACATTATCCTCTGTCGCCCGAAGATCTTGCAACTTCATCTCAATTTCTTCTATCAAGGTTAGTGCTTCTTCCTGCAGCAGCTGCAATCTTGAGGAAGCTTTAGCTTCCTTTGCTCTTAATGTTTCCAACTATTTTTGAAATTCCCTTCTCTCTGCAAACTTCTGCATATTCTACCATGCTGGCAAGTCCTTCATAGCAACATTAACGAAATCTAGATCCTGTTGCTTCCGCTGCACTTCATCCTGGATCATTTGTAATTCTGGTTCTTCTTGTAACATGGCCCAGACTTTAGAAAATTCATCTAACAATCTTTGGCATCTTGCCATTTATGTTTAGATGCTTTCTGTAGAGGCCTTTAGTTCCTCTTCTCTTTCTTTTCTTCCCGCTGCAATCTTCCTACTTGTTGTTGAGCTGCTAGCTCCACAATTTTTGCTTGATGGGAAACTTCCATCTCAACAATTTTATCCTTATGGGCAATTTGCAGCCCCATCATTTTGTCCTTTAGACTATCGACAACAACATTGATCTTTAGGATGGCTGTCTCGATTTCTAGCTCTTCATCAAATTCGGGCATCTTCGTACAGACAGTTGAACTACTTGCTTTATCTTGCGCTGTTTTTCCTGCTTGTAGTCAAGCTCCCTTGTCTTCAGCACACATTCCTATTTCAACTGTTTGTAGTTTTCTTCTATCTTTACATACTTGTTATGAGAGACTATTTTTATCTCATGGATTTCCTCTGCTATCTTCTTATGCAGGTTATGCAATCCCTCTATGGGTAGCATCCCCACATTGATTTATAACTGTTGGAGCCTTCGCGCACTTTCAACCATGTCATCTGCTGGGAATATGACATACGTTGGCTTGATTTTGACTATCTGTGTCCTTATTGTATAGGCAGGAGGAATTCTCCTCTATTGGCTTGACTCGCCTAAGCGGTTGTCGTGGTCTGGTTCTTTTACCAAGTCTTGCCAGACTTGTTCCATTCTCATAACCAAAATTTTCAGCTCGACGACACTTTGCTTCACCTCTGTTTGTGATGTTTCTTCCTTAGTGTTTTTCAACCCCATTACATCTTCTAGGTATGCCGATACCCTTGTTACGATGCACTCATAATCATCATTGTGCAACTGCACATCCAATGACCTTCTAGTAGCTTTTGTCTTCTTTTTCTGTGGCTTTTCCGACACTTCTGTTATACCTCTATATTCCACAGTGTCGCATCTCCACCACAAAAAGAGTTGACGACACTTCCCCTACTGCTTGAACCACCCAGAAGATGAGTAATCCTTGAAGGCAAATCCACCCTATCAAGAATTAACCCAGCTGAGACTTTATTTACCCTAAGTACCGTGCCTTGCTTAGTTATAGGTGCGCGGTAGTCTGTACTACCGCGTTATGCTTTGTCCCTGCCATGCGGTACTACCGCGTTATGCTCAGATTTTTGGGCGCGGTACTCTTTTTATAGCCTTTTTGCCATGGCTTGTGGGATTTTGGATTTTCGAGAGATATTGGAGGATTGGGATCTCTGATTCAATCTTAATTCATTTTCTGTGATTATAAACCCTGATCCACTAAGTTCTCCCAAGATCCACCCATCTCTCTTGTTGGTTAACCCTACCATACACTATAAAAGAGAGGTATTCCATGGGAAAGGGGGAGGACTCTTAGAAGTACCAAACTTATGATCTTGCAACCTTTTGGAGATAGCTAGAGGAGGAAGCACTTGGAGCTGGAGGATTGGCTTGGACATCAAGCAACCTTTGTAAGCATTCTTCAAGTTTGTAATAAAGATAACTTGTCTTGTTTTTCCCATTTCATGTGTATTGTACAAGTCTTTAGCATGGAATGTATCTAATCTAGATTTGAATCTAATCTTTACTTCAAGGTATTTGGAAGCTTGTATGCTTGTTCTTTGGTTGATTCTAACAGGTTCTACATTGGAGCTTTTGGATCAAGAGCTAGAAGCGGGACAAACGTCAGGTTGAAAGGTGAGTCATATCTTTCATTGTTTCCGAATGCATGTAATCTTGTTGTGAAATTTAGTTCAGGAATTTCAAGGTAGCATTTGTTTTGTTTTGTTCTTACCTTAGAGTCAGTTAGGAATCTGCTTTAAGTTAAGAGAATTTTGACTTATCCGTAGGGAAAAATTCTACCAACAAGAATGGCGACTCCGCTGGTTTGATTTATGTTTGATTGATTCAGTTCACTGTCATCCATATTTTGATTGTGATTTGTTTTATTGCACTTCAAACCGGTTTTTGAATCTTGGTTTTTTTTGACCTTTATTCACCCCTCCTCTCCGTATTTTTTCTCCCTGTGTGATCACTGAGTCCCCTGGGTTTGCAAAAACCCTGAAAATTGCATCTTCCTTTTCAAAAGTTGCGCCTTTTCACACTTTGCCACAGTACCATGCCCTCTGCACTGATTACAGCGCGGTAGTACCGCGTTTCCTGAGTTAGTACCAGAGCGGTAGTTTAGCAGTACCGCTCTATAACCTCATTCTGCCACGCGGTAGTGTTCGCATACTGTAAATTTTTTTTTCCCTGCTTGGTTTCCTGAGTCAGTTTTTGATTTTTCTCTGCCTTAGATAGTGTTTGCTGTTTCCTGTTATCATCCTGGTCATTTTACAGTCTGTGTGGTATGTTTATTTCCTTGTTGTGAGCTTGATTATTGTTTGAATTAGTGGCATGATTTGCATATTGGGTCATTTTTCCAGTTTGATTGCATTAGCTTGATTTTTTTTCACCACAACCAACCCATCACTACTGTTCTCTTTTACTGAACCCTGTAGCTTTTACTGTCACATTGTTTCCATCATTTTCAGTAATTAAAAAATTATCATTTGAGAACAATTATGTTGTCTAAATTGAAAAAGTCTATCAGTATTAATGTGCATTAGGAAATGAACCATTGAAATTCGCCACAGAAATTCTCATATTGGAAGCATTTTAGATTCTAAGATCAGTGAATTAAAAAGAGTGTTTATTTCAGTTTGGCTCTATTTACAAAAAGAACAAAAAAAATCTCTTGTTTTGGTTTTTTATTGCTTGTGAAAAATTTCATGCATTTATGATCGAATAACTCTCTCTCTCCTATAGCTGGATTTCATCGAAGACAAAGTTTATTTTGATTCATTCTCATTTGCATGGTTTGGGTCGTCATAACACCATCAAGTTTCACGTCCATTTACCCGATTGAGTAAGACAACCAGTAAAATTAATCTCCCTAATTAAACCAACATTAACCTCACTTGAGGAAATCAAAATAATTTGGTAGTTAGGTAGGACACCGGGGATAGGCATCAAAATAATTCCCCCTTGTCATTTTCATCTGAGACATAGTTGTTGTCTTCTAGGGAACTAAAATCCTCTAGTATTTATTGACACGGTCACAGCCAGTTTGTGGAGGGGCCTCCTGACTGTTTTTAACTTTCAGGGGTTAAACGGCCACGAGATTGAGAACCGGACGGACTCTGTGGAATGCCGCACTCCACTTAGCCCTAAGGCAACATCGATCACTGTCTTCCTTGTAATTCATAGTAATGTAAGGGTGATAAGGCAGAAGCGCCCAAAACCTTTTCCAACGTGTCATGAACGAGGTAGCTTAGTAACTATTCTACTAGGGCTCTTTTACCCAGGATCCCTTTCGGTAGAGGGATATCCTTCTCATATAGGTCTCTCACGTTGTATTGTTCGACTTGGATTTCATCACCTTGCTAAGGATATAGCTTGTTGAAGTCTCCAGCCCTTAGTTAGGAGTTTGCTTGTTATCTCATCTTTGTAGAGGGTCATTTTTCTTTTTAGGGACTGCTTGTTGGCATTCTAGCCATTCTTTTTTATCAGCTCGCTTATTGAGACACCGGTCTCAGTATAGATTTTAGAGCTTGCTTTTTTGGCCTGCGAGCCTTGCTTTTTCTAGCTCCTCTTCTGCACACTCGGCTGCATTAGAGTTTTTGAGTTCTTTGTTACGAAGCTGCCCCCGATTTTCATTTTCCTGTCATCATGTCAGAACCACCACGAAGATCACGATGAGTATAGGGAAAAATCCCTCCACCACCGCCATCGCCACGGACCTCCGGTCCACCTGCATCATGCATTCCCGCTCCTCCTGGCCGCAATGATGATCGAGGGAATGTTCCACCACCGATACATACTACATCATCAGTTTCTCCGGTAACTGTTACTCACAGCATAGTCTCAGAATCTCTTGTAGCTTTTGCAACTACTAGCATATCTGATATTTCCACTGTCACTTCACCCACTGTTATTCCAGATTTATCTGCCACAGTGGACACCATTACAGCGGCTGAATCTAGTACAGCCCAAAATACTAGACCAGAGGTCATCCTCCTACCTGATGTCAACACCTCCCGTCCATCAGACATTTTTCACGATGACACAGACGGATTTGTTGGCACCACCGAAGGGTCTGACCAGGATATACCCGGCTTGATTTCAGTCCCAGGCGGGTATGCCAAAGTTATTGAAGACACTCGACTTCCTGACACACCTTTTGAACCTGATTATGGCTTCATCACTTCCCAGGCGGAGCTTCCGCCTGTTATCACTACGTCACCCATTGTTCATCCGCAGGAAACAAGTTCTTCTAGCAATGTACCTTGTACTATATCTCTACCCAGCATCCCTCCGGGACATGAAATCATGGCTTCCATCGAGTCTAGTATGGTTAGTCTATCAAATTCCCCATTAACATCGACACGGTTTAGACACGACATAGAGCAAATGCTCTCGACAGCTTCTAGATATCCCCCTGTTACTCGTCCTTCTGACTATCGGGATCCCAACATCCCGTCTAGCACAGAGTTTCGTCACTCCTATGCAGACGGCTCCGGACCTTCGGACGTTACTATACCTAGGTTTCCGTCGGATCCCCAAAACCCTTTTCAGGACATGAACTCGGACCCAGTTTTCGATGGTCCTCCTATCATTGAACACGCTATGGATGACGCCGATACCCATGGTTTAAACTCCCCACATTTGCTGCCATCACCCATTTTCGGTGCACATTCTATGAGGGATAACCCAGTTTTTTCTCCGTCCTCGCCTGTCAGATATGAAAGACCCCCTTCGCAAATCGGTACTTTTGGCGCCATTGGCCAATCCAAACTATCATATTTGGCTAGCGGCGGAAGGACACGAAGTCATACTACTGGATCTTCCCTTTTGACCGGAGGATCACCTTCGGCCACTATTTACACTATCTCAGGAGGTGCACAACCGACTGCCATGGTCCCCAACTCCAACATCCAAACTCCCCCTGGTGGGCCATCAACCCAACCAGCTGGAGGAAAACCCTTTGTTGGGAACCCTGTTCCTAGTCAACAACCCCCTCCTGTAGGGCCATCCAACCCATCTGCTGGCGGACAACCCATTGGCTCCACCCAACAAATCTCCCAACCAGCAGCATCTGCTCAGTATGGTATGTACAACACACCTGGAAGCGGGAAAATTTATTCCGGTGTTCCAACCGGGACTCATCCTCAACAACCCCCGTCAGGTATGCTTCCTTCTTGGGACCCTCAAATCCCACAGAGTGGGGGGTACTCACTTTTTGGAAATTGGAACTAAGCTGGGGGGAAATCTCAGATTCCCCCCAACTTGAATTCTGGCTTCCCTTACCCTTCAGATGCTACAACTCCATGGAACCCATCCCTTCAATTTCTACTCGCTCCCCAAGGAGGAACGAGCCTTCCATGGACACCACCGTCGCAGCCACCCCCCAACCCTGCTATCGAAAACCTTCCACTTGCTCAATACAGTAGTAAAATTCCTGGAACACAACAATTCCAAGGAACTTTTCCCCAACCAGGAGCAGCAACTATTCCTGGGTTTCAACAACCCCAGGGTACCATACCCACTCAGCAGAACATCCACCAACCAGTTACTTACAATCAACCGGTTAACCAGATGGCTTCCTACCCACAGAATTTCTAGCAGTACCCCCGGGAAACACATATGGGTATAACACGAAACAGTACGCTATGCAGGGCCCCCCAGGTTTCTCTGCACCGCATGGTTATTACTCATACCCGCAGACTAACCGTCAAATTCCCTTTTTGGCCACGCTTGACTTACCTGATTTGTTGAGGCTTATTAACGATCTTATATGGCATGAACCTCACTGGCCACCCATTCCATCCAAACTACCATCGGACATTCTTAAGTTCGATGCTAAGCCCGGGGAAGACCCCAAGAACCACGTGATGACCTTCCATCTTTGGTGTTCATCCAACTCCTTGATGGATGATTCCATTCGACTACGGCTCTTCCAACGTACACTTACCGGCATGGAAGCAAAATGGTACATCGAGCTGCCACAACACTCTTTCCGTGATTTCAACACTTTGGCTATGCAGTTTCTGACCCATTTCCAGCTTCCCATCCGGTATGAGACTGGAACATAACTGTTAACCTCATTGCGTCAAACCACTTCTACACACATTTCGGATCACATCCATGAGTGGCGACGACGCCGTAGGCTAATTAAGGCACCCATTCCGGATCAGCTACTTGCTGATTGGTTCATAAAATCCTTTTTGCCTCCCATAGCCAGAGATATCGCTATGCGCGGGCCGGTTACAGAAGAACAAGCCATATCGGCAGCCCAGTACATTGATTTGGTATACACTCAATCCGATACTTTACATGAACTTATTCCACATGCCACCCGCGTTAACACTGATCCAACGAAACCTACCACTGAACCCCCCATTGATGGTATTGTTGGTTCAGTCAAGACCCAGCCTACTACCAACTCGACGGGACAACAAGCTTCTGCTTCCCTCGCTTTACCTCAGGTTGCTTCAAAAACCACTACTTCTCCTGCCATTCCCTCCGAAGTGAACGCAGTTCAATCTACGTCACAACCATCCGGAGGAAAGAAGAAAAAAAATCACGGTAACCCAAGAAGAACCAGCAGGAGAACCCCAAGCCACAACCCACCCACAATGACCAGAAACCACATCGAAAGGCTAAGTTTCCCTGCCTAATCTGTCAAGATGATCACTACACGCGTGACTGTCCCTACAAGGACGAAGTAAACAAATTTGTTAAAGGATCCTCTCGCCTGGCAGTGTTAACTGACCCTTTCCCTCAACAACAACAGCAGATGGTTGCCCAAGAAACACCACAAGGGGGCAACCCGACCAACCCTACCCGCAGAGAGATGTCCACGAATCGCGAAATTCTGATGATGAGTAACGAGGAGATTCATATCACCACTCGTTCAAAGACATATGACAATCCTCCAAGTTCAAACAAACAATCAGAGATAGCCAAAGGCAAATCTCCCGTTGAAGATCCGACTCCTATTCCTCCCCCTACCGGCCATCTCCATATCGAGAGACCGCTTACGAATATAGTGCTACGCCCACCCAAGGGAACCATACGAAAGGTGACATTTAATCCCAATGCTCGAGCCGCCCAAAATTACAATATTTTTGAGGATCTAGCTCAAGCACCTTGCGCCATGTCGACTCTCGAGGTTCTCCAACACTGCCCCACGCAGCGTAGAACCCTACTTTTAGCACTAGGGGCAATGGACCCAGATACTTCAAACTCCATTATGTTTAACTTGGAGCACGCTAAACCTCGGCTTTCTCACCAGTTATCCTTCCAGGTTCAAACAAAAATCTGTGGAAATATCATCCATCGCACTGTGTTAGATGAAGGTGCTTCCACGTCGATCATGTCTTTGAACTGCTGGAGAGCCTTAGGCTCACCCGAAGTCACGACTTCTCCCACTACTCCTAGGGCATTTGATGGACACGGTTTTCAACCTTATGGACTCATTCCCTCAATTGGTGTTGAACTGGGGGGCAAAACAGTATCTGGACACATTGAAGTCGTAGATGCACCATTGGATTACAATCTCCTACTTGGATGGAATTGGTTTTACACCATGACTGCCATAGCATCTACAGTCTTCTGGATCGTGCAATTTCCTCATGAAGGGAAAATTGTCACTATTGATCAACTTGATTACTGCATCCCAGACTCCCATCCGAACTCCGCCAACACCGTCCCGTTATTGGATCAACCACAGTACCAGTTCCAAGACATCGGTGTTGGTCTCATGAAGGATTCATCCCTTATTGGATTTTTTCCAGAGCTGGGAACCCATGTTCAACCAGTCAACATGATTTCATCGAATGTCACCCCTTCCAATGATTCATGGGTGATTCCGAGTCCCTCTCAGATTGAAGACTACGACAACTCTATGCCTTTGAACAGAAACCTCGCAGCATATGAAGCGATCCAATCAGCCACCGATTGGGTCGACTGTCCTACCCATCATTCCGTGGCACAACTCTCGTCTGAGACTCATTCATACCCACCACCTATCAATCCTCTCAACTTGATTTTTCCCACTGACGAATCAATTATGGAGGTTATGTGCGGTGATGAGCCACCATGGGGAGATTTTCATCATCAATCTTCATTCCCCACCATTCAGATGCTTGAGCCTGACTCAAAACCCAGTACTTCACTTGGGATGGTCCAAACCAAGTTCCCCACTTCCCTGGACGAGATATTTTTCAAAGGAAACTTGGCTAACCTTATGGCAACCACTCCCATTGATATTTCAGTGAAGCCTGGTATCGTGGAAAACATACATATAGGAAAAACATGTAATCCCCTCGAAATGGAGTTCTATAGTGCATACTTCAAAACTTTCCGCGATGTTTTTGCTTGGAGTTATGAAGAAATGCTAGGAATTGACCCCTCGATTGTGGTCCACGAAA
Source organism: Larix kaempferi (assembly GCA_027924585.1). Lineage (NCBI taxonomy): Eukaryota > Viridiplantae > Streptophyta > Pinopsida > Pinales > Pinaceae > Larix > Larix kaempferi. The sequence goes on from BSBM01001150.1 coordinate 2,560,338, forward strand.
TTCCAACATTCCCTGGCACCCGACCTGTTCGGTAGAAACTTCAGCCTGCCCATCCTCGTAAGGCAGCCGTTATTAAAGCAGAAGTTGAAAAACTTTTGCGTGCTGGTTTTATCTATCCTGTCCCATTGAAAGAATGGGTATCCAACATCGTTCCCGTACCCAAGAAAGAAGGAACGATTAGAGTCTGTGTCGATTACCGTGACTTGAACAAGGCTTGTCCAAAAGACAACTACCCAACTCCGTTCATCGACCAGATCATCGATAACTGTGCCGGGAGTGTCATCTTCTCATTTATGGATGGTTTTTCTGGCTATAATCAGATCGATATCCTCCCAGCTGACCAGCACAAAACAACCTTTATCTGCCCTTGGGGGATTTTTGCATATCGAAAGTTACCTTTTGGCCTTAAAAATGACGGGGCAACTTTCCAACGGGCGATGTCCTACGCATTTCACGACATCAAACATATTGTAGAACCATATCTTGATGATCTTCCCACTCACTCTCGGACCAGGGAAGACCATCCTGACCACTTAAGTGCCATTTTCTAAAGGTGCCGTCGCTAGAATATACGTTTGAATCCGCATAAGTGCGTCTTTTGTGTGGAAGCCAGAAAAATGTTGGGCTTCATAGTCTGCAAAAGCGGGATACGTTTAGATCCTGTGAAGGTAGAAGCTATCTTAGCCCTGCCTTCCCCCACCAATATTCCAGAACTTCAATGTTTGCAAGTGCATGCAAACTTTCTACGCCATTTCATCTGCAATCTTTCCAAGATAACAAAAGGCTATATGAGGCTTCTCAAGAAGAACGTTCCCTTTATCTGGGATGACGAAGCCCAACGCTCCTTTGACAATCTAAAGGAAGCCTTAACCAAAGATCCTGTCATCCAACCCCCTGATTACACACGGGATTACATTCTTTATCTCGCAGATTCGACTTCCACCATCGGTATGGTTCTAGTCCAAGAAGACCACAACGGCATAGAACATGTGGTATACTATCTTAGTAAGAGTCTTCTCGACTCCGAAACTCGTTATTCACATGTTGAAAAACTGGCTCTTGCAACAGTATTTGCTGTCCAGAGATTCCGTCATTACATTCTACTCCGCCGGACCACTATCATAGCCGATTTCAATCCAATGTATTATATCCTCACACGTCAAGTGCTTGGGGGCAAATATTCTTGTTGGATCGTCATCCTTCAGGAGTTTGACTTGGAATTTGTCAAAGCCAAGTCTAAGAAGTCTTTGGTCTTTGCAGAGTTGATTTGTACCTTGCCCCGTGCTATCGAGAAATCCGAGCCCATTGATTCTCTTCCTGATGAATTGTTGTTCCTCATTAGCACGTATGATCCATGGTATGGGGATATTTTATTATATCTCCAAACCCAACGCTTCCGCCCCGACCTCACTCGCGAGGAACGTCGACGCATCCGACATCACGCAAAATACTACCTCATAGTCAACGATACTCTTTATCGACGTGGTGTCGACACCGTTCTTCAACGCTGTTCGACCTTAGATGAGGCGGAATGCGTTCTTAATGACTACCACACTGGAGCATGTGGTGGTCATATCTCTGGGATGGCTACGGCCTATAAAATATTGCGAGCAGGATAATTCTGGCCCTCAATTTTCAAATACTGCATTGAAACAGTCAAGAAGTGTCTGCCATGTCAATTCTTTCATAGCAAAACACGCTCGCATCCTGCTCCACTCCATCCTGTCATTGCCGTCGGCCCTTTTTCCAAATGGGGCATAGATTTCATGCACTGTAAGCCCACTTCAGCCGGGGGGCATAGCTATGTCATAGTAGCTGTAGACAATTTCACAAAATGGGTTGAAGCGATGCTACGTATGCTGAGGACGGAAAAATAGCAGCGCAATTCATATTCAATCATATTATAGCTAGATTTGGTGTCCCACAATCCATTGTGACCGATCATGGCTCCCATTTCAGGAACCATATGATCGAAGAACTAAGTGCCAAGCTGGGTTTTCTCCATGAAAACTCAACCCTGTATTACCCACAAGCTAATGGCCAAGTTGAAGCCATTAACAAAGTCCTGAAACGAATGATTCAACGGATTGTGGGTACCCAGAAATCCAACTGGCACTCAGCTCTTTTCTCAGCACTATGGGCATACCGAACCTCAGTGAAAAGTGCTACTGGGTTTACACCATTCCAACTGGTGTATGGCCTAGAAGCCATTTTGCCAATTGAATGTGAAATTCCATCACTTAAGATAGCCATAGAGATACTTCCCCACACCACTTCCGAAGAGGAATGGTTTCTATACCTAGCTAAGCTAGATGAAACCCGCCGCGACGCTGCTTTAGCTAATGAAGCTTATAAAAAACGCGTCAAAGCTCAATATGACAAATCCGTTCAACCTCAGATCTTCAATGAAGGTGACCTCGTACTTACATATGATCAAATGCACGATAAGCTCGGAAAAGGAAAATTAGAATCTATGTGGTACGGCCCCTTTGTTGTAAAACGTGTCTTAGAAAAAGGAGCCTATGAACTAATCGATTGTGATCGTACGCCATTGGCACAGCCCCGCAATGGGCTATACCTCAAATGATTCTACGCATAAGGTTTCCCTACACGGGTTACTTGTTGTACATAATGTACTTAGTTTGATTTTACTCATTTTTTGGTGTGCGCGTGGACCTCATGTATCCACTTTTACTTTGACTCGTGATTTTATGCGTAGATGTCTGCCTACTTTGGATTCACCGACGGTGCAAGCCGACATACCCGGAATCTCGCTTCCGCAGCATGGGTAATTTATTCTCCCACTGGCGAGTTGATTTCTTGAGGAGCCAATTGTTTAGGTCCTGCAACCAACAATATCGCGGAGTACCATGCAGTCATTGGTCTCTTGATGAAGGTTGCTTCACTCGGAATTGACTCCCTATCAGTCTTTTTAGACTCCCAACTCGTGGTTTCTCATCTAAACCGTGTTTACACAGTCCGCGATCCTATACTACTTCGTTTATTTCGGAGAGTGCGCCTCTTGGAACGATCATTTAATTTCATTACATATCAGCACGTACCGAGAGAATTCAATTGTATAGCTGATTCATTAGCTAATTACATTTTGGATTGGCATCTTGCCCATACATAAACACATCATAAAAAATAAAATGCACAAGTCATTGTAAATAAATATATCATAAGTAGGTCCATATCACTGTATATAAGAGTGTTTTTCCAAAATACATAGAGTTTGTGTCAAAGACAAAATTTGGGACCAAATCCCATACAAAAATTTGGCTCTCAAAGCCTACATCTCGTATACATGCCGCAAAAGACAAAAAGACCATCTAAGGAGATCTGGGAGATCTATCATGTCCCTCGTCAGATTCCTCACGCTGCTGGTGATAACACACTACAGCTCGAGCCACCCTACAAAGAAGTCGGTCAATACGACTAGGCACACCTACAGTATGCCGCTAGAGGTGCAAAGGGACATCATCCATCCTCATATCAGGGATACCATGAGTCAAGCCCTGTAAGTTCCTCTCTATATCCCGGAATCCTCCCGCTTCATCTTTGTCCTCCTCCTCATCTGGAACGGCTTGGCGATCAACACCACCGCGACGTAATGGCGAGTACCCAGCCGGTCTCTGTGGTCCACGATCTGCGACATGCACACAAACATACATTAGAAGTCTTTTACACATTCTAAAAAGCAATAAAAATTATATATTCAAAAAAGAAAAAATATATCCATGAAGGTCATACCTGAGTTGTCCCAATCTTCATCCTTTGGCAGTGCCAAGTCGATGTCCTCGCGAAAGTCCCCCTGCATAAGGGTAGTCATCGATCATAAATATCTGTTCCTCGAGCCAGGAGAAGAAATCCTCACCAAAATCCAAGCACTGAGGTCCTCCAAGACGCCCTGCATAATCACTCCATCGAGCCATCCATGGCTCGGTAGGTGGACGGCGGGGCATAGCTATCTGTGGACGCAACAATGGCACCCTGGCCAAAAAGAAGGTGACTAGGATACTCCCATAACCAAATTGAGAATTCTCTCCAACCCTACACTTGTGCACTTGTTCTTTGAGATTGGTCAACACCGCCTCACACCAGTTGAATACTGTTCCAGCCATACAATCCACTGCAAGGTTCATCTGTGTACGGGACGCTTGATGCGGACCCACACTCCTTGCTGCACGTGTGATGGTGAACAAAATAGTTTTTAAAGGAAGTTTTGTAACATCTTTTATGACCACTTTGCTGCTTTTCTTACTCAAACCCTAACGGCAATACTGAGCAATCAGAGCATCTGTGCTCGTCTTTGAGGCTGTGTATCCAGTAAAGTTCACCCAGGCCCCTCTTTTCGAGAGGCCTGTGAGGAAATAAATATCCTCAAGTTGAATTTCGAGGACGTGCTCTCCCACTCGGAAAGCTTGAATGTTAGGGTCCCACAATTGAATAAGATGGGTAAGAAGTTTGGCTTGCTGACGAATGCCTTTGGTCTTGAAAAATTTCAACAAGCCACACTCCCGCAACGCGGTCACGGTCGGTAGGTCATTTTCGGCCGCCAAATCATCTACTTCATGCTCTCTTTCTTTCCAACTGACCATTTTGATCCAAACGAGTTGCAAACTCCTGCAAAAGGTCAGGGGAAACATTTAGTAACTATTTAACAACTTGGTTTCAGCAAAAAACTTAAGAAAAATTGATTTTTTCATCTTAATTTTCACCTTCATCGCGCCTGGGGCAGATCTTATTGCGCGGTACTGCACAGTACCACGTTTTGGTTTAAAGACATAGCGCAGTACTGTCAAGGAGTACCACGTTTTCCAATATACCCCCTGCACGGTACTGTGAAGGGCGATTTTTGCCCAATAGGGCTTGCCCAAAAAATTAATTTTTCTTACTGAAAGCAAATTGTGCATACATGAAATGAAAAGAAGCTTGAGAGCTTTTACCTGGCGCAGACGGTTGTTGGAATGGTGCCCTGAATCTCCATATATGGATCCTTGAAGTTTTTGCCCCTCAAATGGATAAAATCTCCTCTTTGGGTAAAAACACAAATGAAATGGTAAATTTCTATTTTTAACCATCCTTTTATAGCTTTTTCACCTATTTTTTACTTATTATTTTTGGTTAAAATGAAACCCATTTCACATTACTAATATTTGGTTTTGTGAGCACTTTATTGACAGGATCTCCTTTAAAAAGCGATATATTCACATTGGCGTTTATTCATTGTTTGACCTTCATTTTGAGCCCACTTTATCTTTTTCGTGCTCTGGATTAAAACTTGAAAAAGATTCCAAGCACTTTTACACCCGTATCGTGCTTGTCAAACTCAAGTAAATGGTGTCGAGTTCGGTCAGCTTTACTCATGCTCGTTAAAACAATGAGGAAAGTATTATCCTGGTTGTATTTTATTCTTTTTTCGGACCAGAATAATTAAAACATTACGAAAAAGACCATAGGAGTCTATAGTTAAGCTCTTTTCAGACTCCCTAAAATTGAAAAGATTTCCAAGTGATCTTGACTCTTTCACACTTGTAAAAGTATTTGAAAGGTTGTCTATTCGGTGATAAGTTACCCCTTTTTCGGCCCGTCTAGGCTATTTATGAGAAAGGTATACCTCACTCAACGTTGACTGGGAGAGTTCTCTCGGGAATTGCTTTACACATTTTCGGGATCGAGGGACTAAAATTACGAAAAAGTACATTATGGAGCTTCCTTTAAGTTTTTCAGGCTCTCTAAATGTGAAAAACTACCGAGTTTTCCTTCCTTGGACTCATTAAAATTTAAACATCGAAGGACCCACTTTGGGACGAACCCCTCCTTTCTCAGGTTCGTAAAACATGTGAGATTGGACTCATCTATGAGATGAGCTACACCGAGCATCTATTATCCTCTTCAAGCTCGAAAAACAACAAAGAGGTACTCGTCTATCATGTCGGGGGAATATGGGGAACAAGTCAAGTGTGTTATGGCAGCTTTTCAGTCGTTACCTTTGAACATGGCATGTGTCTACCTCTTGTCTATATTGGGTATCTATTTTTTACTGAGTTATGGTCATCATCCTGAGTCGTCTCCCTGGCCACGAGCCTACTCATTCAGTGTCTATCCTCTGCTTCCAATAATCCCTGCTGCCAAGTCCTGTTACATGCCGTTATATGTTCAAAGGGTTGCATTGTTCAGAGTCGTTCATTGTGTCAGGCCTCCGCTGTGTCAGTACATACTCCATTGTCTCATTATCTTATACCATCTTTCGTTACGATTTCGTGTCGATGATGTGGGAAACATTATGGCCCACCTTCGACGAGTTTATTCCCGTCGACTCCAAATCACTATCCAGGAATTAGACTTAGAGATCAACCATTAGTACCTTGGTACCTGCATGCCTCAATGGCAGGTTTCCTCGTGTTCGACAGTAGGTTTACATCACTGACCGCTGATCGAACAATCTCTCGAATGCTCGACATCAACTCATCTATTCACATTTTGTTGAGATGTGCTTCAGATACCTTGGGACTCATCATCATCATTGGTGATTTCCCTCGCATTTGTTAACGATTCACATCATTGACCGGTAATCAAATGGTTTCTACCATGTTTGACTTCAACGCTCTGTAATCACATGGCTAGATTTGTATCATTTGCGATCGGGTAGAAGACCTTGGGCGCACCTTTGTATCTTGATTTCATCCAGGTTGCGATGGAGATGTCCTTTGTATTGTCACACAGATCCACTTTTTGTATTGGTCGTGGCTGTGTTATTACTGTCTCATGGATCTACGCTTGTTCATAGTAGCCATGATCTGTCCACAGTCTATATCATCTCAGTACTCATGGATCTGCAATGTATTGGTCGGCAGCCATGCTTTGAGTCATTTGTTTCCGAGCATGGGGATGCCCACCTCGGTGGTATATCTAACACTTTGTTTCTGTTTCAGCTCCTTGTTGCTCTCCTCGATGATATCTCTGCACACTATATTTGTAAAGTCTTTCGGCCATCAGTCCCTTCTGAACTCACACTTTAGGGGGCATTTGTTATACCTCTATATTCCACAGTGTCGCATCTCCACCACAAAAAGAGCTGATGACACTTCCCCTACTGCTTGAACCACCCAGAAGATGAGTAATCCTTGAAGGCAAATCCACCCTGTCAAGAATTAACCCAGCTGATACTTTATTTACCCTAAGTACCACACCTTTCTTAGTTATAGGTGCGCAGTAGTCCGTACTACCGCGTTATGCTTTGTCCCTGCCACGCGGTACTACCACGTTAGGCTCATATTTCTGGGCACGGTACTCTTTTTATAGCCTTTTTGCCATGGCTTGTGGGATTTTGGATTTTCGAGAGATATTGGAGGATTGGGATCTCTAATTCGATCCTAACTCATTTTCTGTGATTAGAAACCCTGATCCACTAAGTTCTCCCAAGATCCACCCATCTCTCTTGTTGGTTAACCCTACCATACACTATAAAAGAGAGGTATTCCATGGGAAAGGGGGAGGACTCTTAGAAGTACCAAACTTATGATATTGCAGCCTTGTGGAGATAGCTAGAGGAGGAAGCACTTGGAGCTGGAGGATTCGCTTGGACATCAAGCAACCTTTGTAAGCATTCTTCAAGTTTGTAATAAAGATAACTTGTCTTGTTTTTCCCATTTCATGTGTATTGTACAAGTCTTTAGCATGGAATGTATCTAATCTAGATTTGAATCTAATCTTTACTTCAAGGTATTTGGAAGCTTGTATTCTTGTTCTTTGGTTGATTCTAACAGGTTCTACATTGGAGCTTTTCGATCAAGAGCTAGAAGTGGGACACACGTTAGGTTGAAAGGTGAGTCATATCTTTTATTGTTTCTGAATGCATGTAATCTTGTTGTGAAAGTTAGTTCAGGAATTTCAAGGTAGCATTTGTTTTGTTTTTTTCTTACCTTAGAGTCAGTTAGGAATCTGCTTTAAGTTAAGAGAATTTTGACTTATCCGTAGGGAAAAATTCTACCAACACTCCTCTATTGGCTTGACTTGCCTAAGCGGTTGTTGTGGTCTGGTTCTTTTACCAAGTCTTGCCGGACTTGTTCCATTCTCATAACCAAAATTTTCAGCTCGACGACACTTTGCTTCACCTCTGTTTGTGATGTTTCTTCCTTAGTGTTTTTCAACCCATTACATCTTCTAGGTATGCCGATACCCTTGTTGCGATGCACTCATAATCATCGTTGTGCAACTGCACATCCAACGACCTTCTAGTAGCTTTTGTCTTCTTTTTCTGCGGCTTTTTCGACACTTCTGTATCAAGTTATTTCCTTTTCTCTCCTTCTCCTTGGTCAGGCTTTGGGTACTGCGTACTTGTGACCTCAGGATATCTGTCTTCTCAGTCATCATTTTCGCTCTCCTTAGATGAAGTGATGAGCGTGGACGGCGCATCGATCTTCCATTCCGTCGACCAATCTTCTAGGATCAGGTCGATCCTCTGGGCATCGAGCTGATATTGTCCTTCATACCATGTTTCAGATGTAATCAGTATGCATGGCTGTATATATATGAAGTGTATCCCAGCCTTGAAAATAATCTTTGGAATATATCCTGCCGTCACCTCCTTAGTAATATGCGAAGTCTTCTGAATGACTCCGCATAGTTGCTCATAATAGGTGAACAACTGTGGGTTGCTCCACCTTTGTTTATCTGGGTTCATTGAGTCCCACATGTTTGCGTATCTCATCCCATGACAATCGTTTGGGGATACTCGCAGACCATTATCATATAGGGGTTCCTTCCACCCCATGAAAGCAATGAGTACCAGCAACCAGCTGAAGTGAAATGGTGATCCATTGTCTTGTGTGTCTTGGACATCCTATAAAAATTCATTCAATAGATAGTTCACCCAGTTGTATTGAAAAACGTCCTTAGCCTTCGCAGCTAAGGCTACTATGGCAATAAAAACCTCTTTTGGTCTAGAATTCCTTATAATCCTTCCCGCAATCAGCAGAATTGCGAACCGCAGAGGTTTGTTTTTAATTGTATCAGTTAGATAACCTCTACTCCCTTTGGTTAGGTTGAATTCAGACTTTATTTTTGCGGCCAATTATTTATCCTCTCTCTTCCCAATGAAATCAGTTGAAGGGTCTTCACCCCTTTTGCTTAAGCTTGTAATCCTAGTGATAAGGTCAACAGTGATGTTTACCTTACGGTCCAACCATATGTACCCCTGGTGTGTGCATGAAATTATAGTGCACACCATGGCATTGAGCTCATTGCTCCACTCAAAGTGTGGAATCCGTAGCAAGTTGAGCAATCTAGACCTGGATAGTGGCTTGTTGGGCCTGGCCCAAGTGGGGCATTTTTGTGCAAGTCAACTTTCGAAACTGCGAAGTTAAGTGCAGTTCAGCTGAAGAATTTTTGGTGCAAGTCAGTTTTTAGGAGCTGAGAGGTGAGTGCAGCACAATATCAGTAGGATGGGAACCGCGTAGCTGAGGACCGATTTCGCGAAGTAGTAGCGTCGGGATGTGCCAGTCGGGCACCTGTTTTGATAAAGAATGAAGGTAAGTTTGGGTGGGTGAAAGCGACCTATTTTTGGTTAAGATGCTCCATGATTACCGAGTAGGCGGGTAAAGAGTAAGGAGAAAGGAAAGTGACCGGTCACACATGCAGAGGAAGCACGGCGTGAATCGGCCGCATAAGGTCATTAGAGAAGGAACGACTGGGTGAAAGAGATAGTCGGCACGCGGTCGATAGGGAAGGATGAAAGCGATGTGACCACGCACAGAGGATGGCCACGACATAAGAGTTGCTATCAGTGCCTAACAATCCGGTTAGGGGAAAACCGCGACATTTTTGGGAAACCTTAGGGTTTTTTCCTGTGTATTGTAAAGACATGACCTATGAGCATGATTTATAAAAAGGCACCATTTTGTAAGGGAAAGGGTTAATCGTTGTGATTGTGGGTAATCTTCATTGTAAAATCCTCTAAGTTTTGAAAGCCATTGTAAAGGCTCTGCAAGCTGTGTGTGCAGAGACCTATTGAGAGAGAAGAGAGTCTGCAGCCGAGTGCGCAAACTGGAACTGTTGTACCCTTCCCAAAGACTACTACAACAACAATTCCTGTGGACATATCTCCCATCCCAGGGGTGAACCATGTTTAATTCCTATGTTGTGTGATTGTTTACATGTCTGCATCTGTTTATTTGCTTACAATGAATGCTTAAGATATTGCTTATCAATTTATGTGTTTTACTTTTATATGTATTCGCCATAAGGAATGACATGGGAGTAATATGTTAAGTATCGCATGTATGGATGATTGGTAGATGCATAAGTATTTATAAGTCTGAGTAAATGCATAAGTTAGCTGGATAAACACTTAGATAGGTAGAGCTTGCACCCTGTGGCTCCCTTGAAGCGCAGCACCGGAAGTGCGTAGTATTTTGTGTTCTGTCATATTGTATAAGCCATAAGATAAATAACATAAGACAACTGATGAATGGATAAAACACTAAGTATAACTTGTTGAAGATGGTTAAGTATTAAGAGGAAGTGTAGTTATCCACTGCACTTTCATGTTGTTGAGTAATTTACAAACCGCGTAGTCCTTGGATGTGCGAGTCGTGCAAACGTCTGAACTTGTGGAAGTGCTGACCGTGAAGAAGGTGATTCTCGCGCAATCCTCAGTCTGCAACGCAAGCCTCGCGGTGTGCTGTTCGTCAGATCTATTTAAGCACTCATCACATGGTTGTGGAAACCTAATTCCACAACTCCCCCATTACATCACCTCGGGTGAGACCTCAGTTTGCTCGTAGATTGTTGCTGAAAGGGCCGGTGAAAAGAAGTTTTGTTAGTTCCTTGAACTGCAAAGAACCCGGGTATTTATAGAAAAAATCAAGACAATTATGTAATCCAACAAATGGTTCCGTTTCCGCGCTAAGAATCCGTGATGAGTTGCCATACATGAAAGACATGATGTACTCGGAAGAAAAGGTTCCGTTGATTGCAGAAATTTGGCTTCCAGACAAGAAAGAAATCTGGGCTTGGTGTGACAAGATAGAAAGAGACTTCGCAAAGAAGGAAAATCGAAATCCGCATCTCTCTGAGATAGATTGGTTGAACAAATACCTGTGGAAAGATATTCATGATATTTTTTGGGCATCTTTTGAAACCGAGTTGCACGAGTGGTTGTCAAGGCTCGCAGAATGAAAGAACTGTTTCTCACTAGAAGTACCGACCAAGTGGACTCCAGAGCTCATTGCGAGGCTGAAAGAAGTAGATAGTCCATTTTCAAGAGCAATCGACTTTTCAGTTGACAGTATACTAGAAGGCTTCGTGACAGTGTTCACTGTGGACACCCTGAAGTCCTACAGCGCAGCTGAAGCAGATTTTTTCAAAGGTTTCATAGGTAAGTACCTAAACAATTTGAGTTTATACATTAAAATGCTTTTAGCTGAAAAAGGTGTTCTAAAAATGCAGTAAAGAATCCTAGAAGTTTTGAATCTGTAATGGTCAATAACATCTATAGTGATTCTAACGAAGAAACACATAATTTGAGAAGTGGAAAAAGATATAAGTATACCACTAAGAAGACCTCCAGAGAACATGGAATCCGTGTAGACATTGATTTACAAACCATGCCTGATAGCCAAACCGCACCTCTATTAGCCACCTATTGGCCTATTACACCGCAGAACTTACCGGTTGCAAGTACCGCGCCCCCTATTTCTCAGAATCCGTTAGTTCAAACCCCTCCAGTTGTTAATATTCCTAATCCCCAGAGCGTCAATACTAGTAACACCATGGGAGTGAGTACTCAAACCATCCCGACTCAGACCATTTCGAATCCGACTATCCCATATTAGAATATTCCACTTTAGAACATTCCGCGCAATACAAACTTTACTTTTGCCACTCAGAACCCTGTGCAGAACCCTACACCACCTAGGAGAAGAATGACTGATGATATTAAGTTGCCGATATTCAAAGGAACAGGTCTAGAATACCCTGAGCAACATTGGTTTCTATGTGAAGCCATATGGAGTGTTAAGCAAGTTCAAGATGATGCTATGAAATAAGCGCAGCTCATCACTACATCTAGAGATAGAGCCTTGAATTGGTTCATGAATTATTCTGTTGGACATCAGAGAACCTTAGCAGAGATTAAGGTTGCAGTATTGAGTGAGTTCAAGAAACTGAAGTTAGAATCCCAATGTATAACAGAACTAAAGGAAATTAAGAAAAAACCTAATGAAACATTTTGGGAATTTGACCAGAAATTTACGACTCTATTGGACCAAGTAAGTTTTGTCATAGCAGCACAACAACACCAAGAATGGTTTATAGCCGCACTGTTACCCCATATCAGACTGCCATTGATGCAGCAGAAACTGGCTTCACAGGCCGAGGCCTTGGAGATTGTGATGAAATTAGAAGCTTCACCTATGGGAGAGACTAGCATTGGCATGTGTCAGATCCAGACATAGTTAGCTACCCTGAAACTACAACTACTGGATATGAAGAAGGGAAAAGAACAGAGACAAGAGGTCTGGTGTACAGGATGTAAAGGAGAAGGGCACACCAGAGAGCATTATTATTTATTTCAGGAGTACCTTAATAGTGGAGCATCGAATCCACTGAATCAAAATCAAGCACCGTGGTGTGAAATCTGTAAAACACGAGGTCATATGCCTGAAGACTATTATATGATACAGAAGTATGTGCACACCCCTAAGAATCTATATTGCAATTTCTGTTGGACGTGATGAATCCAATTGTAGAGCATATCAACTTATGCAGGAAATAAAGCGAGACATGGAGCATATGTGTGATAGTGGAGTATATAGAGTCCAAGAAGCAACTCCGCAGAAGCAAGATAATGCATAGTATGACCAAGGCGCATATATAGGCCATGGTGGAGGACACCGCGAAAGAGGAAGAAATACTGGCCCAAGACAAGGAAGGGGAAGAGGCTAGATGATCTGTTACAACCGTGGCTAGGCAGGTCACTTATCTAGAGATTGTACCAATGAATGTACTACTTGTAATTATTGCAAATGTTTTGATTATGTTATTGAGGTCTGCCCAGTGCTAGTGGACGAAATGTAGAAAAGAAAACAAGATGTCCCTAACCCAAACATTCAGTTGATCGCAGTAGAGCGAAGGACTATGGATCCAAGTATCAATGCAGTGATGCGAAGTTGCGCTACCACAGGTAGGGATAGAGGAACAAAATCCTTGACTTCTGGAGATTTCGACACTAAACAGACTCCTCTTGAAATGGTCTAGATCAGAAAATCTACCAGGAAAACACTTGCTTTCAACTTGGAGAAAAACAAAGAAATATTTGAAGAAGTGAGGGATATCTTCAAAGAGTCAGCACCCAGATCATCAAGAATCCTGTAGCACAGTGAAATACTACATATAGAGGATATGCCGGCCGCTTATGAAAAAACGTGCCATGCAGCAGAGATGGGAACCTCCGTTGCGCAGTTCCTAAGGAGCTGCATGAAGTTACTGAAGAGTGCAGATGCTGTAGCGGAATTATAAAAATTGTTAAACCAGTATGAGCCACGCAGCGAGAAGGAAACTGCCGAGAGTGCAGTCCATCAGATTAAGAACCATATAAGAACAGGTCGAGAAATGGGGCTTAGTGCACAGATAGGAGAGTATGAGATGGATGAGATCATCCTTGACATGGTATCTGAGGTAAATGTCTTAACTAAACAAAGATGGCAGCAAATGGGACGACCAAAGTTGTTATGGTCACCCATACAGTTGAGAATGTTCAACCAGGAGAAAGTCATACCTTTTGGAAGGTTAGCCAATGTTATTGTTGACATTGATGGAATGCGAAGTCATGCAGACTTCGAGGTTATCGAGATTGTGGATGATAGTCAGCCTTATCCAACATTACTGGGTATAAACTGGGCAATGGATAACCTCGCTGTCATAAAATTGAAAACAAAGAAGATGATCTTTGAAGGAAAGCATCTCAGGGTCATCACACCACTGCACCCTACAAACGGAGAAAGATATAGTGAGCCAATTTAGGAAGAATACAAAGCACAGGATATTGAATGCCTTTACAAGATGATTGCGAATCAAGTTGACTATGTGAATCCCAATGCGGATGGAACACTCAGTTGGTGATGTGACAACTCTTTCATCTCAGACTCTGACATAGGACTGGAGAATTGGCAAGGCCATATGCATGAAGTATCTGCAAGAAGATGCGCGCAGATTACAAAGTCATTGTACTGGATTGGGAAAGAGGTAAGTCCAATCCCCACCTATGGTGGTTCATCTAGTGTTTATTCATTTATCCAAGAATATACTGTATCAGTTGTAGATGAACATCGCATACCAGCACTAGATATGGCACTGCGTGAGACACCTTCCATATGGTGGGCTATGCATAAGCAAACATTGACTACATGGGATGAGTGCAAGTGCATGATGCATATTAGGTTCGCTGAGATGTTATACTTCCATTTGAAAAATATAATGGATAGATGGATCCAAGGGATCATTTTGAAATCTATTCACAAACATGGGAGGAGAGACCACAGATAGAATGGGTGCATCTATTTGTGCATACATTGGAGGAGCACACTCCAACGAACTGGTACCTAGACACAGAGTTGCGCAGAGGATCTATAGATTGGCCTACCCTAACTGCGAACTTCTTGAGAAGCTTCAGCTTTGAAGAATAAATCCCAAGTATAAATGAAGCATTGCAGGTCATCAAGGAAAGAATATTCAGAGTAGAATGTCGAAGTAAAAACGATGCATTGGAGGAACTCAAAGAGAGAGTGTTTGAAGATATAAACATACTTGTGAATCTACAACTAGAATGGGAAAGAACGATAGAACATGCCCTTGAATGCTATAACCTTGCTGAAAATCGTGAAGAAGATGAAGAAGAAGAAAGCGACGAGGAGGATCTGCGCAATGTCAATATACCTGAGTCAGAAGGTGTGCGCGATGTAGAGGGACCTCGACTGGAAATTCCAGACATGAGTGGACTTGTTAAAAGGAGAAAAGTGAACATTGGCACAAGTGAAGAGCTGAAGTTCGCATCTATTGGAGACCACTGGGATGTTCAGACGGTCACGGAGATCGCAAACCTACTACATGAATATCAAGATTTATTTCCGACAAAATTTACATAAATGAAAGGTATTCTGGGCGACCTAGGGGTTATGAAGATAGCTCTTAAGCCAAGCATGAAACCTGTTAAGCAAAGGCCATATAGACTGAATCCTTGATATAAAGAAAGAGTCAAGGCAGAACTTGATAAGATGCTTGATGTAGGGATCATTGAGCCGGTTGAAGAATCTGAATGGATAAGCCCGATGGTTAACCAGGACAAGAAAACTAAGGTTGAGATCAGGATCTATGTGGATCTCAGGAAGCTGAATGATTCTTCGCTACATGACCCATTTCCCACTCCTTTTACAGAAGAAGTCTTAGATAATGTTGGAGGAAATGAGGCATACTCTTTTACTGATGGATTTTCCAGATACCATTAGATAAGAATTGATCCAACAGATAGACATAAGACCACTTTTGCCACTAAATGGGGGTCGTTCCAATATGCAGTAATGCCCTTTGGTCTGAATAACGCACCTGCCATCTTTTCTAGAGTTGTTGTTGCAACATTTAAAGATTTTGTGCATAAATTTTTAGAAGCATATTTTGATGATTGGACTGTCTTTGGTTTACTGAAGAACCACTATGAGAACCTTAGAATGATGTTAGCTAAGTGCAGACAACATCAAATTTCATTGAATGTGAAGAAGTTTTTTTTTTGTGTGCCTTATGGTATTCTTTTAGGACACATTGTGTGCAGACAAGGCTTGATGGTGAATCTTGCGAAGATCGCAATTATAGTGAACCTGCTAGCGTTGAATTCAGTAAAGAAGCTGCGCACCACATTGGGCCATATGGGTTACTACAGGAAATTCATCAAAGTTTATGTGTAGATAACCACACCAATTGAGAAACTATTGAAGAAA
Source organism: Larix kaempferi (assembly GCA_027924585.1). NCBI lineage: Eukaryota > Viridiplantae > Streptophyta > Pinopsida > Pinales > Pinaceae > Larix > Larix kaempferi. The sequence goes on from BSBM01001150.1 coordinate 2,576,333, forward strand.
GATGCACAGTTCATCTAGAACGCAGAATGCGAGCAAGGCTTAGACACATTAAAAGAGAAAATGGTTACTGCGTCGATCCTAGTTTTTCCAGACTGGGAGAAGCCATTTCATGTACACGTTGATGCTTCATGTATAAAATTGGGTGTTGTAATAGTGCAACCAGGAAAGGGAGGTATTGACCATCCCATTTCATTTTCGAGAAGGAAGCTGCCATCTGCAGAAAAGAATTATACGACCGCTGAGAGAGAGGGTCTAGCTATGGTCTATGCACTGCAGAAATTCAGACACTATCTACTTGGTGTGCACTTCTCTATGTATATTGACCATTCAGCTTTGAAGTACCTGGTCAATAAGCCAGTGTTAGGGGGAAGAATACGTAGATGGTTGTCACTCTTGCAGGAGTATGACTTTGAAATTGTAGTTAAGCCAAGCAGATTGAACTTAGGACCTAACCATCTTTCAAGGATTGAGTCAGGAGAAGAACCCACCAATGTAGAAGACAATCTGTCTAATATGTAGTTATTTTCTATACAGATCGCAAATGACTACTACAAAGACATTGTTGATTTCCTGACCACTGGGTTAGCACCAACAAAGTTTACTATGTAGCAGAAGAAACAACTGGTAGTAAGAGCATCAGACTTCACCATAATTGTGGGATAGATATACAAATTGGGACCGGATGAAGTGCTGCGCAGATGTGTACTAGAGCACGAGAAACCATTCATTCTGGCTAAGGCACATTTAGGTGTATCGGGAGGTCACTACGCAGGAAGAGCCACCACACAGAAGATATTGCGAGCAGGGATATGGTGGCCTACTATCCACAAAGATGCAAAGGGACACTGCTAGAACTACGATGTCTATCAAAGGACAGGAAAGTCATCGCGTAGAGTTGAAATTCCTTTGAATCTTTAGTTGACACTTCAGGCATTTGAGGAATGGGCCATTGATTTTATGGGACCTATAAAACCACTAGGGAAAAGGAATGGTGCGAGATACATCATCACTTTTACTGACTATCTCACCAAATGGGCAGAAGTGAAGCCAATGGAGGACTGTAGGGCAGTCACTGCCGCGTGGTTCATTTTTGAGAATATCGTTACTAGGTTTGGATGCACGAATATTTTGATGAGTGATCAAGGAACTCATTTTCTGAATAGGACTATTGAGGCACTAACAGAAGAGTTCCACATTTACCACCAGCGAAGTACGGCATATCATGCACAAGAAAATGGAATTGTGGAAGCTTTCAATAAGGTACTGGAGAATGCACTAACAAAGGTATGCAATGTGAATAGGGATGATTGGGATCTGTGCATTCCAGTTGTGTTATGGGCATACATAACTACTTGTAAGAAATTGAATGGCCATACACCTTTTAGGTTGGCCTATGGAGAAGAAGTAGTGATGCCTATGGAGTACATTGTTCCCTTCTTGAGAATAGATGCATTTACAGGCATGGAAGATCAAGAGGTACTCGAAGAAAGGCTTCTACAGTTGGTTGGGTTGGAAGAAGATCATTTCATTACAGGATTTCACCAGCAAGTGCAGAAAGATAGAGAAAAAGCATGGCATGATTTCCATATTAAGAACAAATCCTTTCATGTAGGTGATCTAGTCCTCCTGTATGATAGAAAATTTATGAAATTTCCTGGAAAGTTTAATATGCATTGGCTTGGTCTGTATACTGTTGTACATGTTACTAATGGTGGCGCAGTTTAGTTATCCACGTTAGCTGGAGATGATCTACCTGGACTAGTCAATGGAAGTAGGCTAAAACCCTATCGGGATAGCCCTACTTCGCAGAACCCCTTGTAGAATGAAGCTGTGAAGTTAAAAAAAAAGAAAAAAAGAAAAGAAAAGAAAAGAAGAACCACATAGCTCGAAGCTCAAAACGTTTGTTGCGCAGATTCAATGAAGTAGAGAAGGTTCAAGTTCAGAACCGAGAAGCTTCACACGGTGAAGTAACTGCGCTAGAGTAGTGATGGTACACCGTGCAATTCAACACAACACTCCAAGAAATTAGCCATTAGAATGTCGGTCGGAAAACTAGCCGTTATACAGTGATTTTGCCGATGAATGCTTAAGCATTTAACGCAGAAATAACCTTTCTGATGTAGTTAATGAAGGTAAGGACCCAAATACGTGGAGGATTTGGCCAATGGACATGTAATTTAATGATTTTCTAGACATTGAAGGGCGTGGCTGGGCCTTGCTGCGCCTATAAATACCGTTGTATTTGGACTCGTGGGCGTTACCGTAACTCTGAAATTTGATGCAAGCCATACTTTCAAGTTGTTTCCAGCAAGCCCTAAGTGATCCTGCAAGTTTTTTGAGTGATTATCTAGTGAATGTCCAAAATTTCATCCATTGAGGAAGAATTCACAGTCAAGGAGACTATGAAGGTGTTTAAATATAGAGGGATCGAAGCATTGATGAGAAATCCTTCCAAGAAAGTGGTTACAGAGCAAGGTCAAGGCTCCCAAAGATCGCCAAGACACGCTACAGTTATGCAAGACAAGGGAAAGAACCCGACCATGGAGAAGATGAATCCAAAGGTTGTGAGCTCCATAGTACCAGAAGTTCCGCTGAGTGACAAAGAAATTCCCTTGAAGTTAATGACGCAGTATATCTCACCGTGTGCAGTAGATGCACCATCCATTAAAATTCTCAAGAATGCTAAGTATGAGATTCCGATTCCACATATGTCGAAGCATATAAAACTAGTAGGAAACCTGTTGGAAAAAATTCCAAAATGCAAGTTTGAAGACTTCGACTTGCTTCAGATGCAGAAAGACCCGGCCAAACCAAAGTTCCCAAAGTTTCAACCAAATCAGTATAAGTGCTAGAAGAAGGACATAAAAGGAAACTCTGTGCTAGTCGTGCAGAACTGGTTAACCAGAGTAGTTGAGTCGGGGTTTCTTAACCTATTGAGGCTCCCACACTTCGACTGAACACCAGAATTGAATGCGGTGGTGCGCACTCTTATGTTGCGCATGCACCAAGGATATCTTTGCTGGATCATAATTTTGACCTAAATATTGATTTGATCTACCGGATTACTGGGTTAAGTAAGAGAGGCGAGGACCCCAAGTAGTTTTTTCTATGCAAGGACTGGGATAAGGAGGTGGAAGATGAAGAAGACACACCCTGTCGTCAAAGGGAAAATAGGATTTGTCATGGATTATATAGATGATGAAGCTACGTAGTTTTTCACACAACTGCTAGTAGGAAAACTTATGAGAAAAGCAAGACCATTGGAAGTACCTGCGGGCATAGTGCTCCTTGGGGAAAAGGCCGTGACATGAGGAAGGTTTAACTTGTGTCAGTACCTGCTAAATGAATTTCTAGAAGAGTTGAATGACACACAGACACATGGCAGTAACTTCCACCATACATGGTTGATAGTGCTAATTGGATTTGTAGGGTGGAAGGACCCAAAACATTACATTGGCTTAAACACCGACAACAATGATTGCAGAGGATCTCGTTATGCAAACCTCTGGAAAAAATTAGTGCCAGAAAGACAACGCGTGTTAGCTGAAGTTTTCTATACATATTATGACCAGCTGCATGAATCCATTATCGCCACGCCGCAGATATCAAAAGAGGTAATAGCTAAGTATATTTGCACCATCAATTTTAAAGCTGATATGCATTCTGTCTTTATTTCAGCAAAGGCTCAGAAGAAGAACCCTGAATGGTTCCAAGGAAGCTACCACATGAACGAAGAAGACATCGACACAATTATGAAGGAATGGATCCATGAGTTCAAAGTTGAAGGAATTGTGGAAATTGAGAGTGACTCTAAAGAGAGTAATCCCATCCCTACACCTATTGTTGAAGAGCCATGGTCAGGAAAGAGAAAGGAAGTTGGGAGCTCTTTGCAGGAGAAGCCCCAGAAAAAGAAGCAGAAGGCTACAAAAACCCCATCTGAAGCGAGGCTCCACAATGACGATTTTGATATGATCGCATCTACGATCACTGTGTAGATGGAAGATTTGCTTGCTGAGAAAGGGAAGAAGGATGAGTCGTTTCAAGAAAGTCTGCAGAAGAATATGACTACGCTGTAAGGCATTACATAAAAGTTTGAGCAAGTTCAGCGTAACTTGCCCCTGCCGCGAGACTCAGAGTTTGAAGGAAGGTTAGGGGACACTTCACAGCTGAAGACAACACCTCTCACCCTGACCTTGCCATCAAAGTCGCGCATAATCAAACTTGATCAACTGAGTGTAAGAGTACCACTGCGCGAACAATTAACTTTGGGTGAGTAGGACATCCAACATGTTGACGTTGACATTTCAATGCTGCCAATGGAGGGTCTACATAATCTGCCCCTACAGGTTGTGGAGGAGATCCATGAGAGAGATGTAGTTACTTGGGACCAACACCATGAATTAGTTGCAAACTATAAGCAGTTGCAAGAATCAATCCTGAATATTTCCATGCAACTTCAAGATGAGCACGACCGTCGAATGTGATTAGAGAATACAGTCTCTTCGGTAGCAGTAGAGATATTGGAATGCGACGAGTAGCCAGAGCCTGGGGACACTATCCTTAAGGTCGGTGAGGTGATCAACATTCTTAAGGCTGAAATGAAAGATATGGAGATTAGTTACAAAGCAAATATTGCTTCCTTGGAAGCGTAGAATCAACCGAAGACACCACCTGATCAGCAACGGCTTTGAGAAAAGTAGTGAGAGCTGCAATAGAAAGTATAGCCAGTGAAGTGGCTAAGTGCCAAACATTGTTAGATAAGGCAACAAAAACATTTACTACCCTGGAAGAGGATCCAGAGTTCCTTGAAATCCAAAGTACTTTGAAGGATAGGCAGGCAAAATTAGAACTACTGGATGCAGAGGTCAAGGCCCTGTCGCCAAGGGACCAAATCCGTAGATATCCAAAAGTTAGGGAATTGAATAAAGAACTGCAAGTATTGAAAGATAGGGAGATTGAAGTCGGAGATAAGTCACAGCCCTTGCAAGAGGAAGCCATGAACTCACACAGAAAATTGAAGAAAAGTTGAGGGAGCTATGTGAAGGACAAGATTCCGTGCAAGAATAAGCCGAGGATGAAATAACATATGATGTGTTGGAGATTGTTAAGAAAATTGAGTAGGACACCAAGGAAGAGGTTGAAAAGTTGAATGCAACATACCAAGAGTTCCCTGCGAAGTTAGCTCCACAGGAAGAAGAGCACCTAGAAGAACCAGAAGTTGAAAGTGGCTCGGGGATGAGCCACATGTAAGTGTTAGGGGCCTGTTGGGCCTAGCCCAAGTGGGGCATTTTTTTGCAGGTCAAGTTTTAGAACTGCGAAGTTAAGCGCAGTTCAGTTGAATAATTTTTGGTGCAAGTCAGTTTTGGGGAGTTGTGAGGTGAGCGCAGTGTAGCATCAGCAGGATGGGAACCGCACAGCTGAGGACCGGTTTCGCGAAGTAGTAGCGCCGTGATGTGCCAACATGGCACCTATTTTGAGAAAGAATGAAGGTAAGGTCAACTAGGTGAAAGCGACCTATTTTTTATTAAGATGCTCCATGATTACCAAGAAGGAGGGTAAGGATTAAGGAGAAAGGAAAGTGACCAGTCACATGCGCAGAGGAAGCACGACGTGAACCAGCCGCATAAGGTTGTTAGAGAAGGAATGACCTGGTGAAAGCGACAGTCGGCATGCGATCGATAAGGTAGGATGAAAGAAACATGACCACATGCAGATGGTGTCTATGACGGAAGAGTCGCTATCAGTTCCTAATAGTCCTATAAGGGAAAAACCGTGACAGTTTTGGGAAACCTTAGGGTTTTTTCCTGTGTATTGTAAAGACATGACCTACGGGCATTGTTGGTTGTGGAGCCAGATCTTTTAGTCTCATAGATGATATTGTATCAGCCGTGTTTGTACCCCAGTTTTATATGATATGTAGGTGGACTGTACAGTCACCCCAGCGGGGGGGTGTGGAGGGGCATCGCCCCCCCATGGGGTTCCAGGGGGGTTTGGGGGCAGCGCCCCGAAGAAATTTTTTTGGGGCTGTTTTCGCCAGCTGTTTTGCGGGCCCATGGTTTTGGGTATCCTGTGGTATTTTCCCATTGTATTTCCCTTATAAAATAAAGACATTGTAATACGGCTAGGGATGATGATGTATTAGGTTTTATGCATTGTAAAGATCTCTGAGATCAGGAGAGAGACTGTGAAACAGAGAAGAGGAAGTGCAGCGGTTGTGCTACAGGTTGTATCCCTTCACCTTGCTGGACGGTAATAATAATAAGGACTGGAAAATTCAGTGTGGACGTAGCCCAAGTTGGGTGAACCACGATATATCTTTGTCTCTCTTGTAATGTGTATGTGTGATTATATTTGCATTTCTGTTTATTGTTATTGCTCTGCGATCTTGTTTTTCTAACAATTGGTATCAGAGCCAAAGGTCTATTTGGTAGTTAAACCCGCAGGAAGCTAGGGTTTCTGATTCGAGTGGGAGCAATGGCAGAAGAAGGAAAGTTTAAGGTCGAGAAGTTTAACAGCCAAAACTTCAGGTTATGGAAGATGCAAATGGAGGACTATCTGTACCAGAAGGATCTATTCCTACCGTTGGGAGGAAAAGCAACGCAACCGACGGCTATGAAGGATGAAGAATGGGAGGTTCTTGACAGAAAGGCTCTGGGAACAATATGGTTGAGCCTGGCTTCACCGGTGGCTTTCAATATATCAAAAGAAACGACAACAGAGGGTTTGATGAGCGCATTGGGTAAGCTGTATGAAAAACCCTCGGCCTCTAACAAGGTATTTCTAATGAAGCATTTATTTAATATGAAGATGTCTGAAGGTGGATCTGTTACTGATCATTTAAATGAGTAATACGGTTACAAATCAGCTAAGTTCTGTAAGTGTGAACTTTGATGATGAGGTTAGGGCTCTTCTAATCTTGTGTTCATTGCCAGAAAGCTGGAATAGCTTGGTCACGGCTGTAAGTAACTCTGTCTCTAGTTCAAACACCTTGAAATTTGATGATGTTATTGGTGTTATTCTTAGTGAGGAAATGCGAAGAAAAAGCATAGGTGAGACATCAGGTAATGCATTGACCATGGAGAGCAGGGGAAGACAAAAGGAGAGAGGAAAGAGCCAAGGTAATCATGGAAAGTCTAAAATGGGCATATCCAAGTCCAGACTGGGAAAGATAGAGTGTTGGAACTGTGGAAAGAAAGGACATCTCAAGAAAGATTGCAAATCTCTAAAGAAGAAAGGAGATGCATAGAAGGAAACTACCCAGAAAGCAAATGTAGCAGGTGATGTGTTACAAGATGCTTTGATTCTTGCATTAGATAATACTAGTGATTATTGGGTAGTAGATTCAGGAGCTTCATGTCATGCTACACCCCATAGGAAATACTTTCATGAGTATGTTCGTGGCGACTTTGGACATGTTTTATTGGGTGATGATGAGCCATGTTAAATTGTTGGTATGGGTAAGGTATGGATAAAAGTTAAGAATGGAATTGATTAGTTGTTGAAAGAAGTTAGGCATATTCCTGCTATGAAAAGAAATCTGATCTCAATAGGGCAGTTGGGAGATTGCGACTATCTATCTACGTTCGAAGAAAAGTGGTGGAAGATCATTAAAGGATCAATGGTGATAGAAAAAGGAGATAGAGTAGGTACGTTGTATTTATGTCCTCATAATACTGACCATTCTATCTCTTTAGCTTCCACAGGAACAGATACAACATTGTGGCATCATAGGCTTGGCCACATGAGTGAGAAGGGGATGTAGATTCTCCACTCAAGGAAGTTGCTGCCGGATTTGAAGCAGGTAAGTTTGGAATTCTGTGAAAACTGTGTTTATGGAAAACAAAAGAGAGTCAGATTTCTCAGGGTTGGGAAACAGAAGAAGAATGAAAAATTAGAGCTTGTGCATACAGATGTATGGGGACTGGCTCAGGTACAATCTCTTGGTGGCTCTCATTATTATGTTACATTTATTGATGATGCAACTAGAAAAACTTCAGTTTATTGCATTAGACAGAAATCTGATGTGTTTGTTACTTTTAAGAAGTGGAAAGCTTTGGTTGAGAATGAGATAGGAAAAAGATTGAAGTGTCTTAGGTCTGATAATGGAGGTGAGTACTGCGGCAAGGAGTTTGATAGTTACTATTCATACCATGGGATTCGTAGAGAGAAGACAGTCCCAAGAACACCACAGGAAAATGGTGTGTCAAAAAGGATGAATAGAACGATCATGGAGCATGCAAGGTGTATGAGACTGCATGCAGGGTTGCCCTTATAGTTTTGGGCGGATGCTGTAAATACTGCTGTTTATTTAATAAACAGAGGACTTTCAAGTGCTTTGGATGGTGGTATTCCAGAGGAAGCATGGACAGATAAAAAGGTAAACTACTTATTTCTGAGAACGTTTGGTTGTGAAGCATTTGTCCATATTGATAAAGAAAATAGAACAAAGCTTGAAGCTAAATCCAAGAAATGTACCTTTATTGGATATGGGGTTGATGAATTTGGTTATCGTTTATGGGATTATGAAAATAACAAAATCATCAGGAGTAGAGACGTGATATTCAATGAAAAGGTCATGTATAAAGATCAGTTGCAGGGAAAGAAACAGGAAAAGGAAACACAAAGTACATAGTGCTTGATGAAATTAAAGAAAATGAAGTTTCGAAGGTGCCAGAAAATCAAGAGTAGCAGCAAGTACCTGAAACTCCTGCAACTGTAAGAAGATATACCAGGTTAAGTAGACTCCCTGAACAATACTCTCCTTCAATGTATTATTTATTGATGACTGATTCTGGTGAACTAGAATGTTATGAAGAAGCAATGCAGGTGGAAACTTGAAAGAAGTGAGAGCAAGGCATGAATGAGGAGATGGACTCATTGGTAGGAAACCAGACTTGGGATTTGGTTCAGTTGCCTGCTGGTAAAATAGCATTGCAAAACAAATGGATTTACAGGTTGAAGGAAGAAGAAGGAGGTAAGAAGTGGTACAAGGCCAGACTTGTTGTAAAGGGGTTTGCACAGAAGAAAGGTATAGATTTTGATGAAATATTTTCTCCTATTGTTAAGATGAATTCAATTAGGACTATCTTAAGTCTAGTGGCGGTGGAAGATTTGCATCTTGAACAGTTAGATGTAAAAACAGCCTTCCTTCGTAAGGATTTGGAGGAAGAAATATATATGCAGCAGCCCCAAGGGTATGAGGTCAAAGGTAAGGAGGATCTGGTATGCAGGTTGAAAAAGAGCTTGTATGGCTTGAAGCAAGCTCCAAGGCAGTGGTATCTAAAGTTTGACAGGTTTATGACAGAACAAGGTTATAGTAGATGTCATTCTGACCACTTTGTTTATTTCAAGAAGCTAGACAATGGACGATATATTATCTTGTTATTGTATGTGGATGACATGCTTGTTACAGGGTCTGACATGCAGGATATAAATGTACTCAAAAGGAAGCTAGCTAATTCATTTGCGATGAAGGATTTGGGTGCTGCAAAGCAAATCCTTGGTATGAGAATAACGAGAGACAGGAAAAATCACAAATTGACATTGTCTCAAAGTGAGTACATACAAAAGGTGTTGGAGAGGTTCAGAATGCAGAATGCAAAACCTGTAAGTACACCTTTGGCTATCCATTTAAGTCTAAGTAAGGAAATGTGTCCCAAGACACAAGAAGAGACAAATTACATGTCCAAGATTCCCTATCAATCAGCAGTTGGCAGCTTGATGTATGCCATGGTGTGCACAAGACCAGATATTGCACATGTAGTGGGAGTTGTGAGCAGATATATGAACAATATAGGTAAAGAACATTGGAAGGCAGTACAGTGGATTCTCAGGTATTTGAGAGGTACTACCACTGAGGCATTATGTTTTGGAGGTTCAGACACTGTTCTACAGGGATATGTTGATGCAGATATGGCAGGTGACAAGGATAGCAGGAGGAGCACCACAGGGTATGTGTTTACTGTAGGTGGAACAGTAGTAAGATGGATTTCGAAACTACAGAAGGTTGTTGCACTTTCAACAATAGAAGCAGAGTATGTTGCCATTACAGAGGCTAGTAAAGAGATGATTTGGTTGCAGAGGTTTATGGAGGAAGTTGGTAAGAAGCAGAAGGATAGCAGATTGTATAGTGACAGCTAGAGTGCCATTCACCTTGGAAAGAACTCAACATTCCATTCCAGGACTAAAAATATATAGCTCAAGTACCATTTCATACACTCTATTCTGGAAGATGAACTGTTGAAGCTGGAAAAGATACATACTAGCCAGAATCCTGCAGACATGTTCACAAAGGTAGTGACTAGAGAGAAACTGAGTTTGTGCTCAGTTTCAGTTGGCCTTCTAGCATGAAGGTGAAGAGGAGAAATTTACCAAGTCCAAGTACAGCAGCGGTGGAGTTGCTGTGATCGGTCTCCAAGTGGGAGATTGTTGGTTCTGGAGCCAGATCTTCTAGTCTCATAGATGATATTGTATCAGTTGTGTTTGTACCCCAGTTTTATATGATATGTAGGTGGACTGTACAGTCACCCCAGCGGGGGGACCATCCCCCTTGGTTGGGGGGTCCGGGGGCAGTGCGCCCAAGGAATGGGGGTTCAGGGGCAACGCCCCCGAAGAAATGTTTTTGGGACTATTTTCGCCAGCTGTTTTGTGGGCCCATGGTTTTGGGTATCCCGTGGTATTTTCCCATTGTATTTCCATTATAAAATAAATACATTGTAATACGGCTAGGGATGATGATGTATTAGGTTTTATGCATTGTAAAGATCTCTAAGATCAGGAGGGAGACTGTGAAACAGAGAAGGGTAAGTGCAATGGTTGTGCTGCAGGTTGTATCCCTTCACCTTGCTGGACGGTAATAATAATAAGGACTGGAAAATTCAGTGTGGACATAGCCCAAGTTGGGTGAACCACAGTCTATCTGTGTCTCTCTTGCAATGTGTATGTGTGATTATATTTGCATTTCTATTTATTGTTATTGCTCTGCAATCCTGTTTTTCTAACAGGCATGATCTATAAAAAGGTACCATTTTGTAAGGGAAAGGGTTAATCATTGTGATTGTGGGTAATCTTCATTGTAAAATACTCTAAGTGTTGAAAGCCATTGTAAAGGCTGTGCAAGTTGTGTGCGCAGAGACCTATTGAGAGAGAAGAGAGTCTACAGCTGAGTGCGTAGATTGTAACTGTTGTACCCTTCCTAAAGACTAATATAGCAACAGTTCCTGTGGACGTAGCTCCCATCCTAGGGGTGAACCATGTTAAATTCTTGTGTTGTGTGATTGTTTACATGTTTGCATCTATTTATTTGCTTACAATGAATGCTTAATATCTTGCTTATTAGTTTATGTGTTTTACTTTTATATGTTTTCGCCATAAGGAATGAGATGGGAGTAATATGTTAAGTATCGCATGTATGGATGAATGCTAGATGCATAATTATTTCTAAGTCTAAGTGAATGCATAAGTCAGCTGGATAAACACTTAGATAGGTAGAGCTCGTGTCGTGCGGCTCCCTTGAAGCGCAGCACCGAAAGTGTGCAATATTTTGTGTTATGTCATATTGTATAAGCCATAAGATAAATAACATAAGACAACTGATGAATGGATTAAACACTAAGTATAGCTTGTTGAAGCTGGTTAAGTATTAAGAGGAAGTGCATTTATCCATTGCGTTGTCCTGTTGTTGAGTAATTTTCAAACCACGTAGTCCTTGGATGTGCGAGTCGTGCAAATGTCTGAGATTGTGGAAGTGCTGACCGTGAAGAACGTGATTCTCACGCAGTCCTCAGTCCGTAGCACGAGACCCACGACGCCCTGTTCATCATATCTATTTAAGAACTCATCACATGGTTGTGGAAACCTGATTCCACAACTCCTCCATTACTTCGCCTCGGGTGAGACCTCAGTTTGCTTGCATATTATTGCCAAAAGGGCTACTGAAAAGGGGTTTTGTTGGTTCCTTGAACCACAAAGAACCTGGGTCCTTATAAAAAACCTCAAGACAGTTATGTAAGCCAACACGGCTCAGCCCATTCCATCGGGACAACCTTCGTTTGCTTTGCAACCTCATCATATTTCTGGTACATGTATTTATCTGGTTGGAATTGCAAAACATTTTCGTGGTTCAAAAAATCATAGTTCACAAATTTACATTCAGGGATCTTATCGAGCAAATTCTCCTTTACCCGCACATGGTTTGACATCGGCGGTAGGGGAATGTTGTACTGGGCATTTTGAAGCACGTCTAGTGCATCACTTCTTCTCAGGATAGCATACTTGGGGACGAGCCATATTGGTGTCGGCGGGTTTACTCGTGGAGAAAGTGGCTTCATAGTTCCTATGGCCTTGGGATTTTCCTATCTAGTGGGCGGTTTTTTGTCTTTCTTCTATTGCGACGGTTGATTCTGTGACGAATTTCTGGACGGGCCACCCTGGTTTGGAGCGGCTTGCTTCGCAGGTGACTTCATCACTCCTCCCATACCAAAACAGTTGAAGGTATCCAAAATTTCTTCTAAAGTCGGATCTGTGGACATATACTAGTGAGCGACTGTTGCTTTCAGCTGGTGAGCACTTAGGATTTTTAGAATCGGTAAAAATTCAAAATTTGTAGTAAAAATGGTAAGTAAACAGTCTTTATCATTTATAGGCTTTTTACCCCAATGATGTGCCCTTAACGACTAGCTTAGACATTAAATGTTATAACTGTTTGCGAAATCCCTCAAGGATATCGATATTTTCCGTCATTAAATGCGTTAGGGACGACTAAATTGGGCATTAAGTGCCATGTCCATTGGCTCATATCTCATCGAGATCTCGATCTTTTCCATCATTTATTATGTCTAATTGGACAAACTATCCTTAATTGCTAAAATCTGCCAGTGCCGCCAGGCTGTGTGATGGCTAAGTTAGGTATTAAATACCATGTCCATTGGCCGGATCTTGCTTAGATCTCGGTCCTTTCCATCTTTGATTAGGCTCGAATGGACAAGATTTTGTTTAAATGCTGGGATTTTTCGGTGCCGACATAATGGGTAAGAGATAATTGACTGACATTCTGGATAGCGGCTAATTTAACAACCGACATCGGTAATGGTTATTGTTTCCTTCGAACTATGCTAGCGTTTATGTGGTATGCGTAGTTCACTGCTCATTTTCCTTTTTTCATACATTTGACTTTGTAGTGCAAATCCTTTATGGTGGATGGTATTTGTGAATTGCGAGGTTCACTGCGCATTTCCTTTTCTTGTTCTCAACTTCGTAGCGCGAGTGTTCTGATACTTCACATTTCAGCTTCCAGTGTGCACTTCACATCTCATATTTAATGGAACTTTGTATTTCACCAAAATTGTGTGCAGAATTTTATTCTCGCATTCTTGTCTAATTTCAACCGCACTTGACACTTAGAATTTTCTTCGGTTCTGATCACTAAGGGTCTCGTGAAGTAGGACTATCCCTGTAGTGTTTTAGTCTACTTCCATTAATAAGACCTGGTAGGTTTTCTCCTACTAATGTGGCTAGATGAACTGCGCCACCATTAGTAACATGCTTAATAATATATGGTCTTAGCCAATGGATTTTAAATTTTCTAGGAAACTTCATGAATTTTCTATCATAGAGGAGGACAAGGTCTCCTGCCTGAAAGAATTTGTACTTGATATGGCGATCATGCCATGCTTTCTCTCTGTTTTTCTCCACTTGTTGGTGAAATCATACAATGAAGTGATCTTCCTCCAACCCAACCAAGTGTAGTAGCCTTTCTTCCATTGTCTCATCACCTGCCATGTCTGTGAATGATGCAATTCTCAGACTTGGTACTATGTATTCCATTGGCATCACAACTTACTATCCATATGTTAACCTGAAAGGTGTATGGCCTCTCAACTTCTTGCAGGTTTTCCTATATGCCCATAGCACAACTGGTATTCGCAGGTCCCAATCATCCCTGTTTATGTTACATACCTTCGTCAGCGAATTTTCCAACACCTTGTTGAAAGATTCAACAGTGCCATTAGCTTGTGGATGATATGGTGTGCTCTTCTGGTGGTGAATATGAAATTATTTAGTTAGGGATTGAATAGTTCTATTCAAGAAGTGTGTTCCTTGATCACTCATTCGGATCTTTGGACATCCAAACCTTGTGATGATTTTCTCAAAAATGAACTACGTGGTAGTAATTGCGCTACAGTCCTTTATTGGTTTTGCCTCTACCCATCTAGTTAGATAGTCTATAGCTGTAATAAAGTATCTCGAACCAGTTCACTTCCATGGTGGGTTAATAGGTCCGATGAAATCAATAGCCCATTTATCAAAGTATTGCAATGTCAACTGTGGCATCAATGGAATATCATCTCTACGAGATGGATTCCCTATTCTCTGGAAAACATCGCAACTTTGACAATGTTCCCTTGAATCCTTATGGAGTGTAGGCCACCATAGTCCTGCTCTTAATATTTTCTGTGTAGTATCTCTTCCTGCGTAGTGGCCTCTAGACACCCTTGAGTGTGCTTCAACAAGTACCAATGGTTTCTCGTGTTATGGCACACACCTGCACAGTACTTCATCTGGTCCTAGCTTGTATAATTTCCCTGCAATTATGGTGAAGTGAGTTGCTTTTACTTCCAGTTGTTTCTTCTGCTGCGTAGTAAACTCTGTAGGTGCCAAACCTGTGGTCAGAAATTCTATAATGTCCTTATAATAGTCATCGACTATCTGAATAGAAAACAACTTCGCATCTGGTAGACTATCTTTTAGGTTGGTAGGTTCTTCGCTTGACTATTCGCGAAGAAGTATCCCAAAAAGTCTTTCATTTCGAAAAACTTCATAGGAAATAAGTCTTCATATTCGCGAAGTAAATCTACTCTCCGTGCAACCGTTTCTTCATCCCAATAATCTCCTATAGAAGCGAACTTCGGTTCTTCAGTAGTTCCAATGTTCACTTTATGAGTTTTTACAGGATTAATTAGATCCATAATTTCAAATGGAGGTTGTTCGACTTCGTGCTTTCCTTCCGACTCAGGTATGTTATCATTGTGCGGGTCGTTATCATCGCTTTCCTCTTCATCTTCATCTAAAGCGAAGTTACATTTGAGGGCATGTTATAGCTGTCTTTCCCATTTTGGTTGGTGATACACAGGTTCTGGTGTGTCGTTAAATACCTTATTTTTGATGATCTATAATGCCTCATTTATACTTGGACATTCATCTTCGAAGCTAAAAGTTGCTTCAAATTTCTTAATCATAATAGAACATTATACCATTCCTCTACACAGTTCTGTTTCTATGTACTAGTTCTTTGGAATCTGCTCTAATGTCTGTACAAACAGATGAACCCATTATGTTTGCAGTCTATGTGTCCATGCTTTCGTGCAAAGTTCTATGTGTTCTATTGGATCAGTTTGTCCATTATATTTTACTTGTACAAACTTAGTTTGTTCTAGAAATCTGATCTCCATCATGTGCCTACATTCTTCCCATGTAGGTAGATTATGCTTATTTGTGGCCCACCATCTGGCAGGTGTAGCGCATAGTGCTGTATTCAGTGCTGCTATCTTATGTTCATTTGAAACTGATATAATATATTCTTGAAAAAATGTATGAATATTAGTCAAGCCATCATAAGTAGGGATTGGACTTACCTCTGTTCCAATCCAACACAGTGATCTCATGAGATGTGCACATATTCTTGCAGATACTTCGTGCATTCTGCTCTGCCAGTTCTCTAGTCCTGCATTTGAGTCTCATATGCAAGAACTGTCGCATTGACAACTTAGTGTTCCATCATCAGTTGGGTTGACATAATCTATCTTATTTGCTGTCACCTTGTAGATACAATCCAGATCTCGCGCTCTGCATTCTTCTCTTATTGGATCAGTGTATCTAGGTCCTTGTGAAGGATCCAAGGGTACGATGACCCTGATATCTGCTCCTTAAAATATCATCTGCTTATTTTTCAAGTTGATAATTGTGAGGTTATCCATGGCCCAATATATCCCCAATAATGCAGGATAAGGTTGGTTATCATCTACGATCTCAATCACTTCGAAGTGTGCTCTACTTCGCACTCCATCAATGTCAACAAGGACGCTTGCTAATCTCCCAAAGGGTATAACCTTTTGTTGATTGGCTAGCCTCAACTGTAATGGTGACCATGATAAATTTGGCTTTCCCATTTGTTGCCATGTCTATTTTTTCAAGACATTTACTTCTAAGCCTAAGTCAAGGATAATCTCATCCATTTCAAAATCTCCAATTTGTGTATTTAGTCTCATTTATCTTCTAGTTCTCTTATGGTTCTTAAAGTGATGAACCACCCTATGTGCTTCATTTACTACATTATGCTGCTCCTAATGACTCAGTAGGTTTTTTAATTCTGCTAAGGAATTCTCATGTTTTAACAGCTTCATGCAGCTCTGTAAAAATTGCGCAATAGGACTCATTGCATATGTTGCAGTATGCGAGTGATCATACGATGCTGGAATATACTTTACAGGCGAAGTCTCACTTCGTAACTTGATTCGTGGAGTGATAGGTTTTGTCTCTTTGAAGGTTTATCTTGCTTCCATGAAGACTTCTTTTTCTTTGTTCATCTCGAAAGCAGGTGTTTTTCCAGTTGCTTTTCTTATCCAAGTCCCTTAAGTAGGATCTTGTTTATCTTGGTAATTCTCAGAGGTCAAAGCTTCCGCTCTTTGATCGACACTTATCGTAGCTACACTTTGCGTCACAACATTAATGTTACAATCTGTATTCCGTTTTTCAGCTGTGATCATCTGTATGTTTTGATATTGTGCCTCTGGTCTTCTTTCCTTCATTTTCTCTTTTAGCACAGGGCATGCCTCAATGACGTGATCAAAAGACTTACACTATTTTCATGTAGTACAAGCATTACTGCAATCTATGGATACATGTCCAGGTTGAGTGCAATTATAACATACTATCTGACTTCTTCCTCTTCCCTGGCCATTGTTTTTCCTCTGCCTCTGAATCCTCCACGTCCTCTATACGTGCCTTGATCATGCTAAGAATTTTCATTGTTATGCGGTGTTTCTTCTTGTACTCAGTAGACATCATGTTTTCTTTCCATGATGAGTTCATAGGCTCTACAGTTGGAATCATCATGATCAACTGACTTACAAAATGTACAATATAGGTTCTTAGGTGTTTGCACATATTTATGAATTAAATAACAGTCTTCTGGGCGATGTCCTCTACATCAACAAATCTCACACCATGGTCCTTGTTGTTGATTCAATGGGTTTGGAGCTCCACTAGCGATGTAATCTTTAAATACCCAAAAATGTTCTTTGGAGTGACCTTCTCCCTTACACTTTGTACACCAAACATCTTCTCGGCTTTCTTTTCCTTTGTTCATATCTTGCAGTTGTAATGTCATATTTGCTAGTGGTTCTATATCTGAACCATACATGCACTAGTCTCTCCTATAGGATAAGCCTCTAGTTTCATCGCAATTTCTAGGGCCTCTGTTTGCGAAGTAACCTTCTGTGGCATCAACGGTAATCTAATGTGTGGAAACAACGCGACTATGAACCATTATTAGTGCTATTGTGGTGCTATGTCAAAGCTCACTTGGTCCAACAATGCTTTGAATTTTTGATCGAATTCCCACACTGACTCACTTGGTTTCTGTTTAATTTCTTTGAGCTCCATGATACACTACGATTCTGACTTTTGTTTTTTAAACTCTCTGATGAGTGCAGTCCTGATATCAACTATGGTCCTATTTCGGCCAACAGAATACTTCATAAACCATGTCAAAGCTCTATCCATGAATGTGGTAACTAGATGTGCTTGTATTATAGCATCATCATGTACTTATTTAACATTCCACATGGCTTCACAAAGAAACCAATGTTTCTCAGGGTCTTCTAGACCCGTTCCTTTGAATATTGGCAGTTTGATGTTGTATGTCATTCTTCTTGTAGGAGTGTTCTGTGATGTGGTAGGTATACTACTTGTCAGGATGTTCTGAGTACTTTCTCTCCTGCGGTGTTACTACTACTCTTGTTCTATGGGTTAGCAGTATTTCTATCATCAATCGGAGGTTTCTGTGGAGTGATGGGATGATAGGTAGTTACTCGAGGTTCTATTTCGCTATCAGACTCAAATTGTAACTTAGTTTCTAGAGAGATGCGGAGTTCATGTTCATTAGGCCTCTTCTCGGTACTATACTTGTATCTTTTATCACTTCGTAATGTGTAAATGTTTTCCTCAGTGTCACTGTCTATATTACTGAACATTATAGAGTCAAATTTCTAGGGATCTTATTGCATTCTTAAGACACCTTTCTCTGCTAACATCATTTTAATGTATAGACTGATATTTTTCAGGTAATTACCTATGAATACTTTGAAGAAATCTACCTCTGCTGCACTGTAAGACTTCAGAGTATATACAACAAATTATGTAACATAGCCTTCTAGTATGATATCGAACTAGAAATCTACTGCTCTTGAGATTGGGCTATCCACCGCTTTAAGTCTCTGAACCAGTTCTGGAGTCCATACCATAGGTTCTTCACCCTAATAACAATTCTTCCATTTTGCTAATGTTGACAACCACTCATATAGGTCATTGTTGAAGGATGCGAAGAAAATTTTGTAAATATCATAAAATAGGTATCTCTACAACCATTCTTCGTCAGAGAAACACAAATGTTTGTTCTCCTTCCTTGCAAACTCCTTTTCTGTATTATTCACCCAGTTCTGTATTTATATTCTCTCGGGATTCCAATATTCAGAACACATCACCAGTTTAAGCACAACAATAGAACCATTTGTTGGCTTATTAACCTCGTTCCTTAAATTTCTTGTATTGAACCAGGTTCTACGTAGTTGTGGTCCAACAAAACCCTTCCTCACTGGCCCATTCGGCAACATTCTATGAACAGACTGAGGTCTCACCTGAGGTGAAGTTATGGGGGATTATAGAAGCAGGTTTCTGTAATCAGGTGATGTGCAGTTAACAGACTGGTGAACTACGTGAAGTTACACCTACTTCGCATCTACCTCTTATACTATAGCGCACACTGGGACTGCGCACTTCGAAACAACCACTTAAACAATAGGACAACGCAACTACAGACTGCGCTACTTCTTAACAATCACACACATTACAGGCTTCGTGGACTTAGTGTTATTCCTATTACTTATGAATTCAACATATTCAGAAATACTTGTGCATTGATTCATACATGTTCCACACTTAACATATTATTCTCATTGATCATACACATGAAAATACATATAAAAGCACGAACATACAGAAGCATAAGTATGAATGTAAAAATAAACATAAGTGTACACAATCACACTCATTCAAGCACATAACACACTTATTTACGGGGTTCACACCCCGGATGGGATCTATGTCCATGGGAACTATTTTTTATATTAATGGGAAGGGTTCAATAGTCACCATCCTGTGCACTCAGTTGTAGACTATTCTCTCTACAATAGGTCTTTGCACACATAGGTGCAGAGCGTCTTTACAATACTTAGTATTTCAAAAGACTCAACATATATCAACACAAATCCATACCATGAGAGATAAAAAATCAACCCTTCCCTTACAAAAATTGCCCCTTTTATAGATCGTGCCCGCAGGTCACGTCTTTACAATGAGTATGGGAGAAAACCCTATAGTACCAAAAATGGTGTGGTTACGTTCCTAACCCAGCCTGTCATAGCCGACAACTTCTCCACTCGCCTTTGGCCACCCTTCTGTTCCACTCTTGGCTGTGATTCCCTTTTGACAGTCGCAGTCCTCACAGAACAACTCTAATTGCATAGTGGTGTGTCCCCTTCCGCCACTCTGGCTTTTCTATCATTGTCACCCCATCGTTTTGCCTCTAACGGTTTTCGCACACTAGCTGATAGGTCGCTTTCCTTTGATTTCATGCCATTCTTTACCCTTCTCCCAAGATTCTATAGAATTGCTTAACCAAAATAGGTCGCTGTTGGACCTCACTTTACTTATATTCTTTTCCAAAAATAGCTGCTGCGCTAGATCTGTGCATCAACAAAACTACGCTGTGCTTAGAATTCGCATTGTCAAAAATGTGCCACTTGGGCCATGCCCAACATGTTGTGAAGTTCAACCACAAGAAGGGAAATGCAAATTAAGTCTAGCCACTCACATAACCGCCAGTTAAGCTAGAGAAAACTAGCCATTACAATTTTGTTCAGAAACTAGCCGTTATACAGTACTTTTGGGAAACCGGATTTTTCTACTTTAAGGCATATTCATCTGTTACAGACACATTTAATGAAAGGAAAGGACCAAGATCTAAGCTAGATTTGGCCAATGGACATACCATTTAATGTTAACTTATCCTATTTTGGGTGTGTCTTAGTGAAGATGTGGCTATAAATAGTAAAGACCGCATAGTTACCGATTTTACCCTAACTTTTAATTTTTACTGTGAGTAATTTATGAGTTTTGACCAGTTGAGAATAGAGCATTTCGACAGTTTATGTTTGAGAAAGAAAGCTTAGAGGAGATATTAAGGGAATTTGAGCAGTTTGGTTTAGAAGGAGTTATGGATACCCCTATCAAGAAAACAACTCCAGAGAAGGGTGGTGTTGGGCTATTAACCTTGTTCCTTAACTTTCTTGACTGACCCAGGTTCTGCGCAGTTGTGGTCCAACAAAACCCTTCTTCACCAGCCCTTTCGGCAACAACCTGTGAACAAGCTGAGGTCTCACCCGAGGTGAAGTTATAGGGGATTACAAAAGTAGGTTTCTGTAATCAGGTAATGCGCAGTTAACAGACAGGTGAGCTACACGAAGTCATGCCTACTTCACGTCTACTCTTTACGCTACAGTGCGTGTTGGGATTGCGCACTTCACAACGAACACAATACAGTATGACAATGCAATTCCATACTGCGCATCTCAACAAATACCTACTTTATAGACTTCGCTGGTTTAAAGTTATTCCTATTACTTATGCATTCAACATATTCCAAAATGCTTGTACATTCAACTATATATGTTCCATACTTAACATATTATTCTCATTCATCATATATGTGAAAATACATATAAAAGCATGAACATACATGAGCATAAGTATGAATGTAAACAAAAAGACAAGTCTACACAATCACACTCATTCAATCACATAACACACTTATTTACCTAGTTCACCCCTTGGATGGGAGCTATGTCCACGAGAACTATTGTTTAAATTAATGGGAAGGGTTCAAAAGTTCCAGTCTGCGCACTCAGCTACAGACTCTTCTCTCTATAGTAGGTGTCTACGCACACAGCTGCAGAGCCTCTTTATCGATTCAATGGGCCTCTGCGCACACAGCTGTAGAGCCTCTTTACAATACTTAGTCTTTCAAAAGACCCAACAAAGATCAACAAAAATGAATCCTTCCCTTACAAAATTGCCTCCTTTTATAGATCGTGCCCACAAGTCACGTCTTTACAACAAATATGGTCCAAAAAACCTATAGTACCAAAAATCCCCCAAAAGTGATGCTGTTACCCCGCTAACCCGACTTGTTATAGTCAACCGGTACTCCACTTGCCTCTGGCCGCCTTTCTATGCCACTCCTCGCTTTGACACCCTTCTGACAGCTGGAGTTCTCACAGAACAAATCTAACTACATAGTGGCCTGTTCCTTTCCACCACTCTTACTCTCCTATCACTGTTGATCTGTCGTTCCGCCTCTAATGGTTTCCGCCACTTTGGTTGATAGGTCGCTTTCCTTCTATTATGAACCATTCTTTACCCTGCTCTTGAGATTCTGCATAATTGCTTAACCAAAATAGGTCACTGTCGGACCTCGCTTCACTTGTACTTTTCTACAAAAAATAGTTTCTACACTGGAGCCTCACTCCACGAAAGTTGTCTTCCCCCAAAAGTGGTTCACTTGGGCCATGCCCAATAGGCTCCTCACAATCACATGTGTCTCATCCCCAAGACACTTCGACCTGACTGTTCCATCTGTGCATCCACTGATGTGCTTGATCATGCAGTGAACTCTTGAACAATTGCGCTAAGCTTCGCAATTATTTCCCTGGTCTCTTGTTTGCATAGTGGCATGTTCCTTTCTGCCACTCTTACTCTCCTGTCACTATTGATCCATCGTTCTTCCTATAACAGTTTCCGCCACTATGGATGATAGGTCGCTTTCCTTCTATTTCGTACCATTCTTTACCCTGCTCCCAAGATTCTGCAGAATTGCTTAACCAAAATAGGTCACTGTCATACCTCGCTTCACTTGTACTTTTCTGCCAAAAATAGTTGCTGCATTGGATCCTCACTCCACGAAAGCTATCTTCCCCAAAAAATGGTTCACTTGGGCCACACCCAACATTCCCCTAACACTCACATGTTTCTCGTCCCTAAGCCACTCCGACCTGGCTGTTCCATCTGCACATCCACTGATGTGCTTGATCGCGCAGTGAACTATTGAATAGTTGCGCTAAGCTTCGCAACTGTTTCCCTGGTCTCTTGCTCACATCCCTTGATTGCGGCAAGCAGTTCCTTAGGTATAGGTTCCACAAGTTGCTCCTTGATAGTATCCTCTGTCACCCAAAGATCTTGCAAATTCATCTCAATTTCCTTTGTCAGGGTTAGTGCGTCTTCCTGCAGCGGCTCCAATATTGAGTAAGCTTCAACTTCCTTTTCTCTTAATGTTTCCATCTCTCTTTGAAGTTCTCTTCTTTCTACGAACTTCTGCATATTTTTCCCTATTGGAAAGTCCTTCATAGCAGCATTAACAAAATCAAGATCTTGTTGCTTCCATTGCACTTCATTTTGGATGCTTTGTAATTCTGGTTCTTCTTGTAACATGGCCCAGAATTTAGAAACTTCATCTAGGAGGCTTTGGAATCTTGGCACTTCTGCATAGATGATTCCTGTAGAGGCCTTTAGTGTCTCTACTCTTGCTTCTTCTTCCTGCTGCAAGGTTCCTGCTTGTTGTTGAGCTGCTAGCTCCACAATTTTTTATTGATGGGAAACTTCCATCTCAGCGATTCTATCCTTATGGGAATCTTCCATCCCCATCCTTTCATCCTTCAGACTGTCGAGAGCAGCACCGATCTTTAGGATGGCTGTCTCGATTTCTGGCTCTTCATTAAATTCAGGAAGCTTCGCCCAGACAGCTGAAACTGCTTCCTTTATTTTGCGTTGTTTTTCCTATGCGTAGTCAAGCTCCCTTGTCTTTAGCACACATTCCTCTTGCAACTGTTTGTAGTTTTCTTCTAGCCTTAGGTACTGGTTATGAGAGACTATGTCTCTCTCATGGATTTCCTCTTCTATCTGCGTATGCAGGTTATGCAATCCCTCTATGGGTAGCATCCCTACATTGATTTCTAACTGTGCAAGCCTTCGTGTACTTTCAGCCATGTAATCTGTAACAATAAAATAATAAATTAATATTAATATTAATTTATTATAATTAAAGACTATCTAAAGTAAATAGTCATGCCCTTTTATGAAAAGGTGCATGATGGGCTTATATAAAGCCCAAACCTATGTAACTATTAATCATCTACCATACATTACATCTTTTACTTTACTACAAGTCATTTATGGCTTTCTTACATTACTTGTACTGGTTATTTACTTAGTAAGGGACTCTTGTTCCTCCATAATCTGTTGGGAATATGATGGACATTGGATCAATTTTGACTTTCCATGTCCTCGTGGTATAGGCAGGAGGACTTCTCCTCTACTAGCTTGACTCGCCGAAGCGATCGTCATGGTCTAGTTCTTTTACCAAGTCTCGCTGGACTTGTTCCATTCTCATAACCAGACTTTTCAGGTCAGAGAAGCTTTCCTTCACCTCTGTGTGTGATGTTTCCTCCTTGGTGTTTTTAAATCCCATTACATCTTCAAGATATGCTGATACCCTTGATGTGATGCACTGATAATCATCGTCATGCAACTGTGCATCCAATGTCCTTCTAGTAGCTTTTGTCTTCTTTTTATGTGGCTTTTTCGACACTTCTGTATAAGGCTCTTTCCTTTTCTCTCTTGCTCCTTGGTCAGGCTTTGGGTCCTGCGTACTTGTGACCTCAGGATCTTTGTTTTCTCCGTCATCCTTTTCACTCTTCTAAGATGAGGTGATAAGCATGGATGGTGCATCGATCTTCCATTCCGCCAACCAATCTTCTATAATTAGTTCGATCCTCTGCGCATCGAGTTGATATTGTCCTTCATACCATGTTTGAGGAGTAAGTAGTATTCGTGGCTGTATATATATGAAGTGAAGCCCAGCTTTGAATATCATCTTTAGTATATACCGAGCCATCACCTCCTTAGTGATACGCAAAGTTTTCTTAATTACTGCACATAGTTTCTCATAATAGGTGAAAAACTACAGGTTGCTCCACCTTTGTTTATCTGGGTTCGCTCAAGCCCACATGTTTGCGCATCTCACCCCACGGAAATAATTAGGGGCTATTGGTAGACCATTCTGATATAGGGGTTCATTCCACCCCACGAAAGCAATGAGTACAAGCAACCAGCTGAATTGAAATGGTGATCCATTGTCTTGTGTGTCTCGGACATCCTCTAAAAATTCATTCAATAGATGGTTCACCCAGTTGTATTGAAAACCATCCTTAACCTTCGTAGCTAAGGCTACTAGGGCAGTAGGCTACTACAGCAGCAGAAAATTCTTTTGGTCTATCCTTACCACTCTTATGCTCCTTCGTTTGTTGTGGAGCATAAGAATGGTAAAACTAATGTAGTGGTCGATCCCTCAAGTAGGAGGCACTGGTTGTAATGAGTAATGAGCTGGTTGGCTTTGAAGAAATGAAGAGTGAATATGTCAATGATTCATATTTTGGCAGCATTATTGTAGCTCTAAATGGTCAAGACCATACTGGTTTATACTCATTTGAATTTTTTTATTAGTTGATGGCTTTTTGTTTAAGGGTTCTGAGCTTTGCATTCCCTTGGATCAAGGCGATAAAAGCTTGTGAGAGAGATGCACTCGAATGGGTTGGGCGAACACTTTGGAAGGGATAAGACCTTTGGAATGGTGAATGAAATTTTTTTTTGGCCTAATAATGAGGATATGTTAATAGGTTTGTTTCTGCTTGTAGAGTGGGCCAAATGGAAAAAGCAGGACAACAAAATAGCAGAATACATGCTGTTACTTGTGCCAAAGGAACCATGGACTGATATTTCCATGGATTTCGTCTTGGGGCCACCACAAACCCAACGAGGTCATGATTTAGTGTTAGCAGTAGTGGACCGCTTTTCTAAAATGGCCCATTTCATACCTTGTAAGAAAACAAATGATGCAATTAGAGTGGTGCATTTGTTCTTTAGGGAAGTAGTACGGTTACATGGTATTCCAAAATGGAAAAAACCTATAACCAGTGACAAGGAGACCAAATTCTTAGGCCACTTTTGGAGAGTTTTGTGGAAAAATTGGATACCAAGCTGCAATTCAATTTGGCATACCACCCCCGGACAAACAACCAAACCGAGATGGTGAATAGGAGAATGGGAGATCTACTAAGGTGCCGAGTGAGTGGCCATCCTCAATATTGGGATATGGCAATACCCAAGCTGAATTTTCCTATAATCCCAACATCAGTAGATCTACAGGTAAGTCTGCATTTCAAATTGTGTACATTGCCAATGCTAAAGGAATTGTGTACATTTGCCCGTAAGCCCATATATCAGTCATGATGCTTCAGATTTTATAGAGACTATTCATGAAGTACATAAACAAGTTAAACAAAAATTGTAGTCATTGAATGAACAATATAAGAAGGGTACTGATTTGCATAGGAAAGACTTTCCGGAGTGAAAAATGGTCATGGTACATTTACGCAAGGAAAGGCACCCCAAAGGTACCTACAACAAATTAATGCCCAAGAAAATCGGACCTCATAAATTTCTGAAAAGGTTTAATGAGAATGCTTATCTGATTGAATTGCCTGAGGAATTAGACATCAGTGCTATTTTTAATGTCACTGACCTTCATTCATGCTCAGCTGGAATAAATAATGATCAGAAGAATGACAATCAAAATAAGGAAAACAACTAGACCAAGCACTTGCCAAAGAAGAAAAGAGAACAGGTTGAACAATCATTGGACACAAAATTGGTTGCTACAAATTCCATGTCATATAAGCTGTACTTTGTTAAGTGGCATGGCCAGCCGAATTAGTACAACACTAGGATCCAAGAAGCTCACTTGCTTAAGTACAACCGAGCAACTTCACCCTGTGACCTTGAACCAAGAGGTTTTCTAAGAGAATGGGAGGATGATGCAGAACATCTCATTAACAAAATTTTCCCACTAAACAACAGTTTGTTTTTTCCTCGGTATTTTTAGGAGCCTATCTTACTAATAATAGCAGTTTGTTCAATGGTTCTGCTTTTGTCTGGGAAATAAGGGAGTAATAAACTATTTTTTAGGCAGGGATGGGGGTAGTTAGAGTTTAAGCTCTACAAAATCTCGGGGGGCTGAGAGAACAGGTGCTTTTTTCTGGTCTTTTGGAAGGAAGGTTTTGGGAGAAGAAAGTGTTGGGCCTGCATGCCTGAGTCTGGTAGAGTATCTCTGGGCTTGAATGCCTGAGTCTGGTAGAGTATCTCTGGGCCTGCATGCCTAGAATCTGGAGAGTGTTTTGGGCCTGTGGGTCCTGACTCCTAAGTATGTAATGGGAGCCAGATCATATAAATGGCTTGATATTTAATAAGATTTTTGTTTTTCTGTTGAGCTGAATCCATTCTTTTCTTGGCCTGTGAATACCATGCAGCTGAGGTGACTGCATCAAAATTTTAAGTCTTTAACTTGTTGCATCAGGAGGTCTGGTAATAAGGTGGTAACTTAGAGGGAAAATGTCACCATATTGCTTGAAGATCAAGAGCTCTGCTCCTATTCCTGTGATGATGAGTTGAACAAGGAGAAGATATTTCCATCTCATCTGTGGGGAACTGTAAAGGATAGCGAGGGTACAATTTGGAAGGGAGAAGGATGAGGGGCTGTCAACTTTCAAGGCTTAAATATGAGGACATGTTACAAATGGTACTATTATATTTCACATTTAACAAGCCCCATTGGAATGATATTAGGGTATCAACTTTCTTGTCATGAAAATTTGATGTATGCCAATATTTATAAAGGTTATGTCAGGCCAGGGCAGGAGAATCAGCAATAGCAAGTTCTTCAATTCTGTGATCCATGTAATGGGGAAATCTCATTGAAAGCTGGATTACAATGCTGTATGTGTGCATAGAGGCCATTGACAGACAATAATAAAGAAAATATGTTTTTCCTACTAAAAAGGAAGGATTATAAAAAGAATACCTGCAGTTTTGCCTCCAACCCAAGGCCAGCTTGATCAATATTTTCAGAACTAGCCATGTCAACAAGCATCAACCTCCCTCCTACTGCAGGTACATCTAGTGTTATCTGCACATACCAAACTGCATAGATGCAGATCAATCAATTATTCAATGTTCAACAGAAATAATCCTCCTTGAAACCACAAAAGAAAAAACCAACCAGACAGTGGCTCCTAGAGCTTCTCTCGTTGCAAATAGTGCTCTTGACAACCCTCCTCTTCTCTACTTTGGAAACCTCATTTGCAATCTTTCCAGCATCATTTCCAGAGATAAATGTCGCATTCTTGAATTTTTTTCCCATCACTTCTAATCTTTGTTAAAATTCAATATGCTAAGACAGAAAATAGCAGCATTACACTCCATTTCACAATAATAGCATATACAGGATCACTGAAGAAACAAAAAGCATAGCATAAACACAAGAGACACAGATTTATCCTGGGAAACCCTCATGGGGTAGAAAACCCAGTAAATCTTCCTCAATATAGATGACCAACAATATACAAAGATGCAAACCAAAGACATGATCTCCTCCTCCACCATAGCAGACCTCTCCTCCACAAGTGCGCCTCTCTCAAGTGTGTGAGTGTGTCAAATGAGGAACATACCTCCTCTATTTATACACTACACTGACATGTATTTTACACAAGTACATGTAGGCTCGTATTTAACCATTAGGTTAAATACCCTATTATAACTGACTGGGATGACCCCCACATGGTGGGTCTAATAACCCTAGTTACCACAACCAATTCGGAGGAATAAAAATCTCCGAATTCATAGTATAATCACATCGGAGGCATGGAACATCTCCGGAATAAATAATATACAAATATAATATTCTTAGAAGTTACAATATTCAACACTCCCCCTTAACGAGAAAAATATTATAACAACATCCGCAGGAGCAACGAGTCATACATCATACATGATACATCTATATATCATCAGAAGCTTTCTTCAGTTCATCATCATCAGTAACTCAACTAGTTATTGGAACATCGACATCACTCGATCATCAACATCGTCATCACACGATCATTAGCATCATCATCACACGATCAACATCATCATCACACGATCATCAGCATCGTCATCACACGATCATCAGCATCACCATCACATGCTCAACATCGTCATCACACGATCATTAGCATCGACATCACATGATCATCATCGTCATCACATGATCATCAGCATCGTCATCACACGATCAACATCGTCATCACACGATCATCAGCATCGATCATCAGCATCGTCATCACACGATCATATTACAGGATGATCAATCCTGCTCTCTTTAGGACATAGGTCCATGGATGATACAATCCAGATCAAGTTCCAGGATGATCAATCGTTATCTCTTTAAGACAAGTCTCATGTCTAGGGACGATCTAATCCCAACCACAGTGCTAGTCCTTTTTCATACTGGATGTGACCTAGATCAGATCTAGGATTTACCGCCATAGATCCAGTCCTCTTTCATACTGGATGTGTCACGTCTGCAGAGCCAGCCCTGTTTCATGCTGGATGTATCACATCTACAGAGCAAGCCCTGTTTCATGCTGGATGTATCACATCTATAGAGCCAGCCCTGTTTCATGCTGGATGTATCACATCTACAGAGCCAACCCTGTTTCATGCTGGATGTATCACATATACAGAGCTAGCCCTGTTTCATGCTGGATGTATCACATCTACAGAGCCAGCCCTGTTTCATGCTGGATGTATCACATATACAGAGCCAGCCCTGTTTCATGCTGGATGTATCACATATACAGAGCCAGCCCTGTTTCATGCTGGATGTATCACATATACAGAGCCAGCCCTGTTTCATGCTGGATGTATCACATCTATAGAGCCAGCCCTGTTTCATGCTGGATGTATCACATCTACAGAGCCAGCCCTGTTTCATGCTGGATGTATCACATCTACAGAGCCAGCCCTGTTTCATGCTGGATGTATCACATATACAGAGCCAGCCCTGTTTCATGCTGGATGTATCACATCTATAGAGCCAACCCTGTTTCATGCTGGATGTATCACATCTACAGAGCCAGCCCTGTTTCATGCTAGATGTATCACATCTACAGAGCCAGCCCTGTTTCATGCTGGATGTAACCTAGAACAATTCTAGGATTTGTCACGTACATTTTGAACCGAGGTCCAGGGACGATCTAGTCCTATCATGTACCTTTTGAACCGAAGTCCAGGGACGATCCAGTCCTATCATGTACCTTTTGAACCGAAGTCCAGGGATGATTCAGTCCTATCATGTACCTTTTTGAACCAAAGTCCAGGGACGATCCAGTCCTATCATGTACCTTTTGAACCGAAGTCCAGGGACGATCCAGTCCTATCATGTACCCTTTGAACCGAAGTTCAGGGACGATCCAGTCCTATCATTCAATTCTCAGAGACCTCATGTCTACGGCTCAATTCAAAGGACCATAGTCCAAGGACAATCCAATCCCCTTACCTATTCATTCAGGATTTAGTTCTCGGAGACATCATGTCTACGACTCAATTCAAAGGACTAATAGTCCGAGGACGATCCAATCCCCTTACCTGTTCATTCAGGATTTTGTTCTCGGAGACATACGTCTACGGCTCTCTTTAGGACTGAAGTCCAGGGATGATCCAATCCCCTCAAGTCCACCAAGGACTTCATTCTCGAATACATACGTCTACGGCTCTCTTTAGGACTGAAGTCCAGGGATGATCCAATCCCCTCAAGTCCACCAAGGACTTCATTCTCGAAGACATACGTCTACGGCTCTCTTTAGGACTGAAGTCCAGGGATGATCCAATCCCCTCAATTCCACCAAGGACTTCATTCTCGAAGACATACGTCTACGGCTCTCTTTAGGACTGAAGTCCAGGGATGATCCAATCCCCTCAAGTCCACCAAGGACTTCATTCTCGAAGACATACGTCTACGGCTCTCTTTAGGACTGAAGTCCAGGGATGATCCAATCCCCTCAAGTCCACCAAGGACTTCATTCTCGAAGACATATGTCTATGGCTCTCTTTAGGACTGAAGTCTAGGGACGATCCAATCCCCTCAAGTCCACCAAGGACTTCATTCTTGAAGACATACGTCTACGGCTCTCTTTAGGACTGAAGTCCAGGGATGATCCAATCCCCTCAAGTCAACCAAGGACTTCATTCTCTAAGACATACATCTACGGCTCTCTTTAGGACTGAAGTACAGGGATGATCCAATCCCCTCAAGTCCACCAAGGACTTCATTCTCGAAGACATACGTCTACGGCTCTCTTTAGGACTGAAGTCCAGGGATGATCCAATCCCCTCAAGTCCACCAAGGAATTCATTCTCGAAGACATACGTCTACGGCTCTCTTTAGGACTGAAGTCCAGGGATGATCCAATCCCCACATCACTATGGGTACAAGTATCTTCATCCATACAAGTACAAACACATATCAATACATCAAGGCATCATGTAACCTCATCATCAAAACATGTATATCATCATCAAAACATGTATATCAAAACATGTATCCTCATCATCGAGACATGTATATCAAAACATGTATATCATCATCAAAACATGTATATCACTAATACATCTATCATCAAAAGCATGTATTCTCACTAATACATCTATCATCAAAAGTAAAAATATAAGAGTCCTAAATCTAAATAATTCTAGGTAACTAAGTGTAGTGAATAGGTAACCTCATCATTGATGAGGCAGACTTGTTATCAGATACTATGCTACTCCCCCTTTCGAGGAGAGTTCTTTTGAACTATACCAAGCTTGTCTCGAAAGTATTCAAACTTCACTTGAGACAGAGGTTTAGTCAAGATATCAGCAATCTGATCCTCAGTGCTTATATATTCGAGCTTGATAACTCCTCTTTGCACCATATCTCGTATATAGAAGTATCGGATCTCTATGTGTTTTGACTTATTGTGGAACACAGGATTTTCAGTCATCTTAATGCAGCTTTGATTGTCACACATAATCACAGTGGGATCCATTTCTAAGTCAAACACTCCATATAAAAGCTTCTGAAGCCATACTGCTTCACAGCTGGCAGAGCAGATAGCCATATATTCTGCTTCAGCAGTACTGAGAGCCACACTAGATTGTTTCTTGCTAAACCATGAGATCATGGCAGATTCAGGACTATAACATCCACCTGATGTACTCTTTCTGTCTGAGACACTTCCTGCCCAATCAGAATCTGAGTAACCATGTAAACGGAGTTCATGACCTCCAAGATAATATAGACCAAAAATCTAATGTACCTTTTAGATACCTCACTATATGCTTTGTAGCTATTAAGTGAACCTTTCTAGGTTCTACTAGATACTGACTTAGGGTATTTACAGCAAAGCATATATCTAGCCTAGTATTTGTTAAATACATCAATGACCCAATGATTTGTCTATATAGGGTTAGGTCCACTAAATACGATGAGTCATTAACTAATAACTTCAAGTTGGAGTCCATGGGAGTGGCCATGGCTTTATACTCCAACATAACAAGTCTTTTTAGAAACTTCACAGCATACTTACCTTGATTTAAAATATTCCTTTTGGATCTTGCCATACTTCTAGACCTAAGAAGTAGTGCATTAATCCGAGATCTTTCATTTTCATTTCTGCAGCCATTTTCATGACCTGCTTCTCATTCCTTGTCAGAAAGAGATCATCGTCATACAATAATGGTATGATAGGTTCATCATCCACAACCTTAAGGTAAAGGTTAGGAACAACTTTACTTCTGGTAAAGCCCGAGCTTTGTCATGAAGCTGTCAATTGTCCATTATTCACACTTTGCATTGAGTGATCTTTTGCATATCTATCTGTGCCATCTCTCGTCAGATGGGTCTACTAATATAAGCCTCAAAATCATTGGAAGTTTGTGGTGAGTTCCTTCTTGCATCTATGTCATATGTGTATAGAAGCCATATTCAACCTTGTAGCAAAGGTTGAGATCCACATCACGCATGATGATAATTAAGCTCATCAATTGACTACTGATCCTGGGTACCCATACAGAACGTAATTCACACTTCTTCTTTAATTACATCATTAAGAGAATGGTCTTATCTAGTCCCTTGGAGCAAAACATCTCATCATGATTCTCTTCCTACAAATCAAAATTAAGTACATGATTAGTAATACTTCATAATCATCAAATCTTATTGGCATGATAACCTATTATGCATATAGATATCATTTACATAGTTATGCAACTATTTTGACCAATACTTTGGCACAACACTTTCCCATATCCTGTATGCATACAGTAGCTATCTAGATGCCTTCCATCTTTACCAGAACATACTATCGAGAGTGTGCACAGCTCTCAGCATGTCAGCAAAGAGGTTTCATTCTAGACAAGCAACAATGGAATGTTTGTCCAACTTACCAATCATATGCATATTAGTAGTATACTGTTCAATGCTTTATGAATGTTTACACTCAGCATGATATATTCTAGGAATACAAATATGCATACAAGCAATATCATTTACTATTTCTAATAACAACTCAAATACTTATCTTTTATGTTTCTGTGGTTGCCTCCCGCTTGATCTTCTGTATGTTTCCTGAACTTCTATTCATTCTGTACCACTCGTGAGTCTTTGTCTTCATGTTGTCATGGTCATGGAACTTGAATTGTCTTTTGTGATGTACCTGTATCTTGTTAGCAGACAACATCAACCTCACACAACACCATAATGCATTAGTACAATCATATAGCCCTAATCAATGAATGTCTTCATGCATTCATACTGTTACTAGGGTGATAAGACAATTCTAACATTAATCAAGATTGTACTAATAAATAATATGAAGACAAACACATCATGAACTTAATTAAGAATAATATTTCAAGACATACCTGAACCTCCTTAAGTCATACCTGTCGAGACTTCTTGTAGTCTTCTTATGTAAGGCCTTAGCCTCAACTCCCCCTGAAACTTGATCTGGAGCTTGATTAGGGTTTTCTAGAGAAACCCTAAAAATTCAATCTTTGACTTTCACACTTCCGAATGAATGGAAGGATGTGTCTTGCTGAGCTAGCATACTTCAATTCCAAAAATTCTAACTTTCTCCGAAACCCTAAATTCCGGAAGCCATGAATAAAGGTGCTCCAAAAATAATTCTGTTTTGACAGAAATATGTACCTGATTGTTTATGCTATAACTCTGAAATTTTCACTCCACAGGGTCTGAAAATTTTTTCTGCAGTAGCCTGACCTGTCATCTTTCCATCCTGACAGGTCTGACCTCAATTGGATTTTCTGAGAGAGAGTTATGCCAAATGTCACAACGTGACCTGTTTTGGGATAATACAGGAGAGCGAACTTGTACGGTGTTCCACGTGTCACTGTTTGAACTTCGGCCACTAAAAACGTTTCCTAAGATAGCTCGCCCTGTTATCTTTCCATCTTGATAGGTCTGACCTCAATTGGACTCTCTGAGAGAGAGTTATGCCAAGTGTCGCAATGTGACCTGTTTATGGGATAAAACAAGAGATTGAATTTGTACGGCATGCAACGTGTCACTAGTTCAGCTTCGGCCTCTGAAAAAGTTTCCTGAGATATTAAAGTCTGTGTACTACCTGTCTCTTTTTACGAAATTTCATTTGGAGCTTCCTAGCCCAAGTTATGACCCTTTTTCCTAGGTCACCTGATTTTGACTGAGATCTGGAAGAGGCAGAAACCCTAACTTGTACTGATCATAACTTACAAAGTACAACGAATCTTAGGGTGCCCTTTGGACACAAGATACCTGGAGATGTTATCTACGACCTGTAAAGGTTTCAGATCCCGAACCTTCACCAAAATGGATTTAGAGCGAAAGTTCCACGATGACTGGTTTTTGCTATATAAAACCCTAACCTTCAAATTGTCGTAAGTAAAGCAAGTGTCGTAAGTGCCATACCTTGCCTTCCTTTAGTTTGGCTCTGATACCATGATAAAATTCAATATGCTAAGACAGAAAATAGCAGCATTACATTCCATTCCACAATAATAGCATATACAGGATCACTGAAGAAACAACAAGCATAGCATAAACACAAGAGACACAGATTTATCCTGGGAAAACCTCATGGGATAGAAAACCCAGTAAAGCTTCCTCAATATAGATGACCAGCAATATACAAAGATGCAAACCAAAGACATGATCTCCTCCTCCACCATAGCAGACCTCTCCTCCACAAGTGCGCCTCTCTCAAGTGTGTGAGTGTGTCAAATGAGGAACATACCTCCTCTATTTATACACTACACTGACATGTATTTTACACAAGTACATGTAGGCTCGTATTTAACCATTAGGTTAAATACCCTATTATAACTGACTGGGCCGACCCCCACATGGTGGGTCTAACAACCCTAGTTACCACAACCAATTCGGAGGAATAAAAATCTCCGAATTCATAGTATAATCACATCGGAGGCATGGAACATCTCCAGAATAAATAATATACAAATATAATATTCTTAGAAGTTACAATATTCAACAATCTTACCTGCAACCAACCAACAAACCAAATGCACACAAAAATTATCTTTAATATGATGTGTCTCATTAACAAAACCTGATTTCAAAGGAAATTCAAGAAAGAAAAAAAAAACAGAGTAGCAAACCAGAGGTTAGGGGAAAAATGAAATACCCTGCAACCAGTATTCTTGCACCATCCCACATTAATGCCAGAGGAAGAAGCATTGGTGGCAAGCAGATCATAAATTTCCTCATTGTAGATCTCCAAAACAGTGAGCTTGACCTTAAACCTGTCCCCCAAAACCCCATCTTCCTTGCCATCCTCGCCTGAATAGTCACCCAATATATCATGTATAGCTCTATAAACGATCCCGGGTTCATTGGCTCACCCAAACATGGTATGACTCTTCCCTGATCCAGTCGGACCATACATCATAACAGTGCATTTTCCACCAGTTTTAACCCCATTAACCATGGGCTCAACAAACTTCTTATAAAATGCCTCCAATCCATCCTTCTCTCCCATAGAAACCCCATCAAGACTGAAATCCCTGTACCCCAATTCCATTTTCACCCGAACTATGGTGTCGTTAGGGAGCAGTTGAATTGCACTTTGCTTCACCTTTGTCTCTAGGTAATCACCAATTCGTCCCACAACTTCCACTATATGCTCTGTGGACAAAATTGCGTTGGAAGGAGGGTTGATGTTGTTTGGTGAAGGACATATGCTCTAACGAGGCATGAAATTCAAACGAGACCTAGAGTTGGGAGTCCGATTTGGGGTCGCCTGTGATGATGGAGTGCCATTTCGCAGTGAAGGAGACATAGCCATTGAATTGCCATGTATTCTATATTGGATCACCAAAATCTTTGAATATGTTTCCCTATGGGTGGGCAATGCAGATATGAAATAAAAAAATATGTGATCCAAAATCTGAATCAGACTCTGAGCTTAGGCCAAGAGCTTATCAAAAGATTTGGAGCCGATTCAAACGATGAGAAAACATGCTAGGGCATAAATAAAATCACACTTATTCCTGCAAGTTGAAGCTGGACTAGAAGGGCGTTCTATGCTTGAAATATGAGCAAGGATTCAGGATTGTACTTGAGGAATGGGATGATTCCATGCGTATAGGAATGAAATGTAGAGGCTCATTTTGAATTGTATTAGTTACATAACCCCTGTTTCCTTTGGTAAGGTTGAATTCAACCTTTATTTTTGCGGCCAATTCTTTATCTTCTTTCTTCCCAACGAACTCAGTTGAAGGGTCTTCACCCCTTTTGCTTAATCCTGTAATCCTAGTGATAAGCTCAACAATGATGTTTACCTTATGGTCCAACCATATATACCCTTGGTGCGTGCATGAAATAAGAGTGCACACCACGGCGTTGAGCTCATTGCTCCGTTCAAAGTGTGGAATCCACAACAAATTGAGTAGCCCAGATCTGGATAGAGGCTCGGCCCATTCCACCACGACAACGTTCGTTTGCTTTAAAACCTCATCACGCTTCCTGTACATGTATTTTTCTGGCTGGACTGCGGAAACTATTCATGATTCAAAAAATCATAGTCTACAAATTTGCATTCAGAGATCTTACCGAGCAAATTCTCCTTCACTTGCACATGATTTTACATCGGCGAAAGGGGAATACTGTACTGGGCATTCTTTTCAAGGAACATGTCTGGTGTGTTGCTTCTTCTCAGGATAACATACTCTGGAACGAGCCATATTGGCATCGGTGGGTTCACCTGTGGTGCAGGAGGATTCTTAGATCCTGCGGCCTTTGGATTCTCCTGGCCAGTGGCCTCCTGTTTGTATTTCTTCTACTGTGGCGGTTGATTCTGCAGCGAATTCCTGGATGGTCCACCCCGGTCTAAAGTGGCTTGCTTTGCAGGTGACTTCATCACTCCTCCCATACCAAAACGGTTGAAGGTACCCAATATTTCTTCTAAAGTCGGCTCTTCGGACATATACTAGAGAGCAACTGTTGCTTTCAGCTGGTAAGCACTTAGGATTTTTACAGTCGGTAAAAATTTGAAATTTGTGGTAAAAATGGTAAGTAAACAGTCTTTACCATATATAGGCTTTACCTCGACGGCGTGCCCTTAATGACTAGCTTAGACATTCAATGTCATAACCATTAGCCAAATCACCCAAGGATCTCGGTCCTTTCTGTTATTGAATGCATCGAAAATGGCTAAATTAGGATTTAATTGCCATGTTTGTTGGCTCAGATCTCGTGGATATCTTGGTCCTTTTCGTCATTGATTGTGCCCGAATGGACAATATTTTCTTTAAATGTGGGGATTTGTCGGTGCTGACATACTTGATAATGGCTAATCAACTGGCATTCTAGATAGCGACTAATTTGTTGACCGACATTCGTAATGGTTATCTTTTCCTTCGAACTACGCTGGCGGTTATGTGGTATGCATAGTTCACTGTGCATTGTCCTTTTTCCATACATCTGACTTTGTAGTGCAAACCCTTTATGGTGGCTGGCATATGTGAATTGGGATGTTCACTTCTCATTTCCTTTTTTGTTCTTAACTTCGCAGTGCGAGTGTTCTGATACTTCGCATTTCACATTCCTTTGCATGCTTCACAGCATAACGTCCATTTTGCAACACTTTGCATTTTATCAAAATTGCATGCAGACTTTTATCCTCGCATTCTTAGTGTCCAATTTCAACTTCAGTTGACACTTAGAATTTTCTTCATTGCTGATCAACTGAGGTCTGGTGAAGTAGGACTATTCCTGTAGGGTTTTACTCTACTTTCATTAATAAGATTTGGTAGGTTTTCTCCCTCTAATGTGGGTAGCTAAACTGCACCACTATTAGCGCCATTCTTGAAAACATATGGCCGTAGCCAATGCATCTTAAATTTTCCATAAAATTTCATGAATTTTCTATCATAGAAGAGGACAAGATCTACTACCTGAAAAGATTTGTACTTGATGTGGCAATCATGCCATGCTTTTTCTCTGTCTTTCTACACTTGTTGGTTAAATCTTGCAATGAAGTGATCTTCTTCTAAGCCAACCAAGTGTAGTAGCCTTTCTTCTATTGTCTCATTATCTACCATTCCTGTGAAAGCTGGAATTCTTAGACTTGGTACTATGTATTCCATTAGCATCACAACTTCCTGTCCATATGTTAACTTGAAAGGTGTATGGCCTGTCAACTTATTGCAAGTTGTCCTTGTTAAGTTTTAACATAAATTCACTGGCAAGATCACTGAAAGAAACACAATCACAAGATAGACAAATATTTACCCTGGGAAACCCTCATGGGGTAGAAAACCCAACAAAGATTTCCTCAATATAGATAATCAACTAATACAAGATGTAGGACTCAAGCAAGATCTCCTTCTCCTCCTATGCAGAGCTCTCTCTCTCCTATGCGCCAATCACAAGTGAGTGAATGAATGAGATAAGTGAGGAACAAGCCTCCTCTACTTATACTCATCTCCGAACTGAGTTTTCACCCTAATGGGGACGACCTCTCGTAAGAGAGTCTAATAACCCCTAATAAACTAACTCAGGGCCGACCCCATATGGGAGATCTAATAACCCTAGTTACCACAATCCAACAGAGGAATAAATATCTCCGGATACATGATAAAGTCCCATTGGAGGAATGTAACATCTCCGGAATAATATGATACAAATATAATATTCTTAGAAGTTACAATATTTCAACACTCCCCCTTAACGAGAAGGATATTATAACAACATCTGCAGGATCAAGGAGTCATCAACTACATCATACATGATACATCTATATATCATTGGAAGCTTTCTTTGTGCAACATCAGTAACTCAAACAGTTATTGGATCATCAATATCTGGATCATCCTGATCAATAGCATCGTCATCTTGTGATCAACATCATCGTCATCTCACGATCAACAACATCGTCATCACATGATCAACATCATCATCATCACACGATCAACATCATTGTCATCACACGATCATCATCATCGTCATCATACGATCAACATCATTGTCATCAACTAGATCCTCTCGATCAACAACACAATATCATCAACTGGATCCTCTCGATCAACAACACATTAGTAGCATACCCTGCAACACACATGATCTATTTAAGACACCATATCATGTCTAGGGACGATGCACTCCACTCGTCAACTTAGACAAAGTCTAAGGACCACCTCTCGGAGACATCTGTCTGTAGATCTATTTAGGACTGAAGTCCAGAGATGATACAATCCTCTCGTTAACTTAGACAAGGTCTAAGGACCACCTCTCGGAGACATCTATCTGCGGATCTATTTAGGACTGAATTTCAGGGATGATACAATCCTCTTGTCAACTTAGAAAAGGTCTAAGGACCACCTCTCAGAGACATCTATCTGTGGATCTATTTAGGATTAAAGTCCAGGGATGATACAATCCTCTCGTCAACTTAGACAAAGTCTAAGGACCACCTCTCGGATACATTTGTCTGTGGATCTATTTAGGACTGAAGTCCAGGGATGATACAATCCTCTCGTCAACTTAGACAAAGTCTAAGGACCACCTCTCGGAGACATCTATCTATGGATCTATTTAGGACTGAAGTCCAAGGATGATACAATCCCCTCTCATCCACTAGGGACCATTCATTGACTTCATCGTCAGAACAAGTAACCTCACCATCGACCTTATTGTCGAAACAGGTAACCTCATTATCGATACAGGTATCCATATCATCAATACAAGTATCCTCATCGTCAATACAGTATCCTCATCAATACATGTATCCTCATTATCGACCTCACTGTCGATAGGGGAAATCTCATCATCGATACATGTATCCACACTGATACCAGTATCCAAGTATCATCGTTGACCATATGACTCCCCCTTTCGACGAGGGTCCTTCTGAACTAGACCAAGCTTGTCTCGGAAATACTAAAACTTTACTAGAGACAAAGATTTGGTGAATACATCAGCAACCTGTTCGTCAGTGCTCACATACTCGAGCTTGATAGCTCCTTTCTACACCATATCCCATATATAGAAATATCAGATCTCTATTTGCTTTGAATTATCATGAAACAATGGATTCTCTGTCATCTTGATACAACTCTGGTTGTCACACAGGATCAAATGGGGTCCATCTCTAAGTCAAACAGTCCTGATAATAACTTTCGAAGCCATACCGCTTCACAACTACCAGAGCAAGCAGCTATATATTTCGCTTCAGCTGTGCTGAGATCCACACTAGACTGCTTCCTGCTATACCACGAGATCATGGTAGATCCCAGACAATAACATCCTCCTGATGCACTCTTTCTATCTAATACGTTTCCTGCCCAATCAGCATCTGTGTAGCCATACAATCTGAAGTCATGATCTCCAAGGTAATGTAGACCAAAATCTGTTGTACCCTTTAGGTACCTCATCACATGCTTTGCAGCTATCATGTGAACACATCTAGGTTCCACTAGATATTGACTCAAGGTGTTCGCAACAAAGTAGATATTTGGTCTAGTGTTCCTCAGATACATTAATGACCCAATAATCTGTCTGTACAGAGTTACATCCACTAACTCTGATGAGTCATATGCTAACAAATTCAGGTTGGAATCCATGGGAGTGGCCATGGCTTTACATTCCAACATATCAAATCTTTTCAAGATTTCCATAGCATACTTTCCTTGGTTGAGAAAGATTCCTTTTGGGCCTTGCCATACTTCTAGACCTAGGAAGTAGTGCATCAATCCGAGATCTTTCATCTCAAACTCTAAAGAGAGATTCTTCTTGCATTCGACAATCTGTTTCTCATTTCCAGTCAGAAATAGATCATCCACATACAACAACAAAATGACAGGTTCATCATTCATAACCTTGAGATAAAGATTAGGATCACCTTTACTCTTGGTAAATCCCAAGCTAGTTAAGAAAACGTCGATCCTTCCATACCAAGCTCTTGGAGCTTGTTTCAACCCATACAAAGCCTTCTTCAGTTTACATACATGGGTTGGATGAATGAATCCCAAGGTCTAGTGAGACCATTTAAAGCAGTCATGACTAGTTCATCTTCATCAAGGGTATCTCCAATAGCATCTAGTTGTTCCTTGAATTGGGAAACCCTTTAGAAATAGTCTTGAATAGATTCTCCTTTATTCATCTTGGTGCTCTTCAATTGAGCTCTCAGGTTCATCTTCCTATTGATTTTATTTCCCTCATACATTCTGGAAAGGGCATGATACATTTACTTTGGATTCTTCTTGGATGCCACTTGGGGAATCAAGTAGTCTTTTATAGAATCAACAATGATTCTCTTTGCCCTAATCAAGTCCTTCCAATACTTCTCTTTGGCTTCATCTTCTTCAAGTTCTGCAATCTCATCTTTGATATATTGGGCAAGATCATTCTCTTCAAGAATGAGACCAATCCTATATTTCCATGCCCGGAAATTCTCTATATCCTCTAGTTTGTCTTCAAGCTTAGTGCTTGGAGCCATCTTATTCAGGGGGTCACAGAGATTGAAGTTTCTTAAGAGATAGAATAACACTTACTAGGAGATGTGCTTGATTGAGTTGAGAGATTTGGTGTGTTCTGCTTATGGAAACTTCAACTTTTCACCTTCTGGATCTTCAACATAATTTCTGGTTTTTTGGTCTTCTCTTTTCTTGATTTTTGGTGCACAGGTTCACAGCTTTTCTGGTTCACTGGTGCACAGGTGCGTAGCTTTTCTGGTTTTCTGCACTTTTGGTCAAACAAGGGTTTGACTTTCCTGGATTTCTACCCAACCAAAAATTTCGATCCAGGGATCAAATCTTCAATTTTGAGGAGGGCTATTCAACCATGCAATCATAATTCAAAAATTCCAACTTTTTGCAGAAACCCTAATTTTCACCGGAGGAGGAGAGAGAGGTATTTTCACCTTGTGAAATATGTCCTATTTAGGCTATCTCTGATACCATGTTAAGTTTTGACAGAAATTCACTAACAAGATCATTGAAAGAAACACAATCACAAGATAGACAAAGATTTACCTTGGGAAACCCTCATGGGGTAGAAAACTGAGCAAAGCTTTCCTCAATATAGATAATCAACCATTACAAGATGTAAGACTCAAGAAGAGCTCCTTCTCCTCCTATGCAGACCTCTCTCTCGCCTATGCGCTAATCACAAGTGAGTGGATGAATGAGATAAGTGAGGAACAAGCCTCCTCTACTTATACTCATCTCCGAACTGACTTTTCACCCTAATGGGGCCGACCTCTCCTAAGAGAGTCTAATAAACCCTAATAAACTAACTCAGGGCCGACCCCACATGGGAGATCTAATAACACTAGTTACCACAATCCATCGGAGGAATAAACATCTCCGGATACATGATAAAGTCCCGTCGGAGGAATGTAACATCTCCAACATAATATGATACAAATATAATATTCTCAGAAGTTACAATATTTCATCAGTCCAATATGCCCATAACATATCTGGTATTCGTAGATCCCAATCATCTCTGTTTGTATTACATAACTTAGTCAGCGCATTTTCCAACACCTTGTTGAAAGCCTCAATAGTGCCATTAGCTTGTGGATGATATGGTGTGCTCTTCTGATGGTAAATATGAAATTATTTGGTCAGGGTTTCAATAGTTCTATTCAAGAAGTGCATTCCCTGATCGCTCATTAGGATCTTTGGACATCCAAACCTTGTAATGATGTTTTCAAAAATGAACTACGCGGCAGTAACTGTGCTACAGTCCTTTACTAGTTTTTCCTCTACCCATCTAGTTAGATAGTCTGTAGCTGTAATAATGTATCTCGAACCAGTTCGCTTCCCTAGTGGGTTAATAGGTCCCATGAAATCAATAACCCATTTATCAAAGGCTTGCAATGTCAACTGTGGCATCAATGGCATCTCATCTCTGCGAAATGGATTCCCTGTCCTCTGGAAAACATAACTGCGGCAATGTTCCTTTGAATTTTTATGGTGTAGGTCACCATAGTCCTACTCTTAAGATTTTCTGCATAGTAGATCTTCCTGCGTAGTGACCTCTTGACACCCCTGAATGTGCTTCAGTTAGTATCAATGGTTTCTCATGTTCTAGCACACATCTGCGCAATACTTCATCTGGTCCTAGATTGTATAGTTGTCCTACAATTATGGTGAAGTCAGCTGCTTTTAATACTAGTTGTTTCTTCTACTGCATAGTAAAATATGTAGGTGCCAAACCTGTGGTTGTTTCCTTGAAGTGTGGTTGCCTTATCCATGCAAGACTATATC
Source organism: Larix kaempferi (assembly GCA_027924585.1). Lineage (NCBI taxonomy): Eukaryota > Viridiplantae > Streptophyta > Pinopsida > Pinales > Pinaceae > Larix > Larix kaempferi. Next base: position 2,619,425 of record BSBM01001150.1, read on the forward strand.
AACACCTACTGTGTGGCAGGTACTAAAAAGACTGGAAGTCTAGTCCTTATTACAACCGTTGCGAGCTTCTTACTAAAAGTCATCTTGAGTATTCTGAACTGGATGGGAGGAAGCGCAACACAACACTTGGATTCGAGGAACTATATGCATGTAGGCATGGAATTCTTGTGAGGGATAGTATATGACTGGTGTTCCAGCTTACTAGCAAACATGAAACTTCAGCTTTCCGGGTGCAAAACTGGGAGGATGAAGAACTTTGGTTATGGGAGTATACTTTGTACCTTTTTCTTTGTAAGGGTACCTACATTGAGTCTGGGGATGGCCTTTCCCCCACTCAATCCTCGTGAGCCTATTATGTCTCAATGGGGAGAAATATTCCTACGCCAAGGTGATGGCGAGAGCAACTTCTACTATCATGAGGATGATTTCTGGGCATGGTGGGACCAACAGGTACCAGTTCTTGAGCATTTCCCTTATGCATGTATAGACTTCTGCAATGATCCTGAGCTGGCTCTTCCTCCAGGGGCAGCCATGGGAGAGATAGGTAAGTTTGGTTTTTGAAAAATTATTTAATTTTTTCATTTTATATATATGATTTTTAAATGAGTTTGAAATATTGAACAAATTGTCTTTTGTAGATGTTGGGCCAATGCATCCTGAGGGACACCCTCGCACCTTCATACGACCAGTCATTATAGGGGCAGCTGATGCTATGCTGGTGAGCATAGAGGGGAATATGAGTCGATTGATTCATGACATACCCATGTACAAGATTGAGCAGATGCCGCTTGATATGCAGGAGAATGTTGTGGGCGTGCCCCCAGTAGAGACTAGGCCACTTAGGAAAGTAGCTAGGCTAGTCATTTGCTACAGGGAGGATGTGGTAGAGATGGAAGAGGCAGATGAGGCCCCTCCTTCTCCATAGGAGAAGGACATATATATGTATATTTTTGAGACCATTGAGCCCATTTTGTATTATGATATGACACTATGAAAGACTTATGATTCAAACTCATATATTTTATGATACGGCTTATATATACAATATTTAATTACATGTGTGTACTTATCTTGTGTGTGAAATGATTATTATGGATGTGTATGATGTAGATGCCAATCTAAAAAGTAATTTTCATACGAATCAACTAGTGCATTTAAATTTCTTGGAATTTGTTGATATGTAATGTAATTGAATTGCCTTTCAAGTAACCTAACTCACAAGAACTAAAGTAGCAAAACAAGATCGCTAACTTGATATTCACCCATTAACTGAAACACAACTAGCTGCGAGTCGATTCTTACCTCCATATGTGAAATGCCCTGGGAAAGAGCATCTGAGAGTAACTCTATGACTGCACTGTATTCAGCCACATTGTTCGTTGTGGAACCCAAACAAGCTCCTCCTGAAGAGACCAGTTGACCATTCGGTGAGTAAATAACCCAAGCAGCTACAACCAACTGACGGGTGTGGTGACTAGCGCCATCAGTAAATCCTATAAAGTGCTTAGTCGACATATGAAACATAAAGCAATAGACACATAGGATGTAACAACAACCAAAAGCAAAGCTAACTCTACAAAATGTACAACTATAATACATGAAAAAGAACAGAGGCCTAAGCGCAGTACTTCTTCAAGTAGAGCCCATTTCTAGGCTTCGGCAACTTATTACCCTCATAATCCGTTAACTCATAAGAAACCTTATTCAGAACCTTGGAGACTATGTAAGGACCGAACCACATTGACTTAAACTCGCCAGCTCCTAAGGGTTCCTTGTCTTGATCATAAAGCAAAACAAGGTCTCCTTCGAGAAAAACCCTAGGTTTAATTGACTTATCATATTGACCTTTAAATCGATTCTTATGTGCTTCATTTGCTGTGAGCGCATCACGGCGCTGCTCATCAAGATGTTCTAGGTGTAGCAAACATTCTTCTAAGACTGAAGTGTTGGGGAGTAGTTGTACAACCAAATTCAATGAAGGGATTTCGCATTGAACCTGGATAACTGCTTCTATCCCATGAACAAGTTGAAATTGAGAGAACTCGGTGGAAGTCTTGACATTAGCTCGGTATGCCCAAAGAGATGGATACAACATGATGTGCTAGTTTGTTCAACTGGCATTAACGGTCCTTTGCAAAATGGTTTTCAAATTTTTGTTAACCACTTCGACCTGACCATTCACTTGTGGAGAAAACGAAGATGAATGTTCCTGCTGAAAACCTAACATCGTTTATAAGTCGGTCATCATGCTGTTATGAAAGTGCCGACCATGGTAAGTAACGATCTCTTTGGGTACACCAAACCTACCAATGATCTGGTTAAATACGAAATAAGCAGCCGTTTCCCCATCTGCTTTGACAGTAGGCATTGCCTCAGCCCACTTGGTGAAGTAGTCGACGGCAACAATGATATGATGATGACCTCCAGCCGAAACTGGATTACAATTCATGAAATCAATCCCCCACTTGGTGAAGGGGCCTGCTATAATTACAGGATGGAGAGGAGCTAAGTGTGCTCTCATCCTTTTGGTAAAAAATTGACATCGTTGACAGCGTTTCACAGCTTCCAGACAATCTTTGAAGATCGTGGGCCAAAAATAACCACCACGCAGTATTTTCAGGGTTGTTGCTGTTGGAATATTCACACCATCATTTTGTATTTTGCATGCATGCATGCAAATATGCATGTTTTGCATGCTTTGCATGACACTGCATGCATCCAATCATCATCATGGTTGTCTCCCCAGCACCTAGAGCTTACTTCTAGCTCTCTAGAGCCTGTATTTAGCCCTCAATTGGCCTTCTACCTACCTAATGTGCCCTCTTTGACTTATCTGCTTAGCAAGTGCGCCTTTCTCACCTACCAATGTCAGTTAGAGCACCTTTAATCACCTACCTTCAGTTATCACTCAGTTAGGATGCCCTACTTCACCTACCAAGAGTTATCATTCAGTTAGTGCATAGATTGAGTAGTTCTTCCATTGGTTGCTCATGATGACTACTTGTATCTTCTAGTTAGCTAGTTCTGGAGTTCCACTTGACTATTTGACAGCCTCATGCGCCCCTCTTGGAGTCTCCATTCCCTGATTTATGCCTAGATGGTTCTCTTAGACTCAGTTAGACACACTTGACTGACTATTACCATTTATGACTGATGCTATTGATTGGATGATGTCTCCATTGTTATCCAAGCTAGACTTTGAGTTAGACAGCCTCATGCACCCCACTTAGAGTCTCCATTCCTTGATTTATGGCTATATAGTTATGTTAGACTCAGTTAGACACACTTGAATGACTCTTACCACTCATGACTGATACTACCCACTGGTTGATGTCTCCGTAGTGATTCATGCTAGACTTTGAGCTTAGAATTCGAATGCCCTACTTGGCTAATTCGAATCCTATATGATGCCTCCTCATTGATTATTGTAACACATTCTCTACATTCATTATTCATTGTATGATATTGACATTGTCCATTATTCTGTGTTTATGAGTGATTATTGAATGCATGCTTCTTCTTCTTTGCAAATAATCTTGAGAGTTAGATTGTGAGTTTGTTATAGTTGCTAGATCCCTGCAGATTATCACAGTTGCCAACCCAGAAAGATGACCCTCACAGGATCCACTGCGAGAATCATTCAATACTATTTCGGCTTCCTCTAAGGTTAAACAACAGTGTAAAATGGAATCTATCCCACGTCTGTACAGAGTGTCAGAAATGATGAGATAGTTCTTTGCATGATTCTTAAGTTTTCTTCATTCATCCCGAGAGAAAGCAGGAGGACACCTCAAAGTCTGGAGATATACCAAAATATCCCCATACCATGGGTAAGAAGATGCAATGAGGAAGATGTTTTCATCCGGGAATGATGACTCTTCTTCATTGTGTATGATGTCACTAGGAAATTCGAAAATCAGTTCGACAAAAACTAGTGAGAACGATTATACGTCGAGTGAGAACATATTCACACAGGTTGACCTTTGCAATCACTATGATAGTTCGCAATAAGATATAGTGACGTAGCCTCTGAACATCATAGACAGTAGCTAATGCCAACTTATCCACGTAAGAAAACTTATCCTCAGGAGCTATTAAGGCGTGCGCCAAATAGTAAATGACATGCTCTTGGATCTTGTCATCCTCTTGAACAAGTACTATGCCGATTGTGTATACAGATGCAACCAGATATAAAAGGAAATCCTTCGTATAGTCTGGAGGGCTCAACAAGGGGGTTGATAGTAATGCCTTTTTCAGGGCCTCAGCTGACGTCTGAGCAGCCTCATCCCACATAAAATAGGTATCTTGTTTGAGCAGTCTCATGAAAAATTTTGTGATTTTTTCATAGTTAATGATAAAACGTCATAAGAAGTTGGACATACCCTATAGACTCTGAAGTTGTCTTAGGGTTCAAGGAGGAGGCAGAGTTACAATAGCCTCAACTTTAAGTGGATTGACCATGATACCACGACTAGATACAATGAAACCTAGTAAACGTCCAAACTCGACGTAGAATATACATTTATTAGGATTCAATCGAATCTTGTAATATCTGCACAGTTCAAACAAAAGTCTTAAGTGATCAGGATGACCCCATCTCTTGTGATATCGTGCTAGGAGATCATCAAGATAAGGCTCAACTATGTGCTTGATATCATGAAAAGCGAAGTTCATTGCATGCTGAAAGGTAGCTACAACATTCTTCAGGCCAAATGGCATCTTCCGATAAGCAAAGGTCCCCCAAGGACAAATAAAATATGTCTTGTGCTGGTCCTCCAGTTTTATCTGAATCTGGTTATATACTGAAAAACCATCCATGAAAGAAAACATTTCATGGCCCACACATGCATCAATGATTTGATTTATGAATGGTGTGGGGTAGTTGTCCTTAGGACAAGATTTATTTAGATACTGGAAGTCTGTGCAGTCTCAAGTCGTTCCTTGCTTTTTATCTATCAAAACGAGGTTTGAGACCCATTCGGTCATAGCAATTGGATAGATGAATCTGGCTTTGAGTAACTTCTCAACTTCTTCCTTAATGGCTGCTGCTTTTCTAGGATTGACTCGACGGAGCTTCTGTCTCACAGGTTTGGCATTTGGATAAGTTGTGATGACATTCTCTACAATGGAGGGGTCGATGTCTGGCATCTCCTCGTAAGATTAGGCAAAAACATCGCGAAATTCCTTAAATAGATTGGTATACAAAGTTATCTCCTTAGGTGAACCATCTACCCCAATGAAAAGGTTTTCCACAACTCCAGGGTTGATGGAAATGTTGATCGGAATAGTTCTTGATATGTTTGTCATATTCACTTCTGCATAAATAGCTTTTGAAGTAGAAGGGATAGAGGAAAAATCAACATTGCCATCGGGTCTCATAGAAAACTCTCCTCTCTCTATCCTGTTCAAATTGGGAAGAAAATATGACCTGTGGTGCATGTGTTCCCAAGGATGTTCCAGGCCAATCATTTCTTCCAAAATAGCCTCATAGGGAAAACAATATCGAGACAGTCAAAAGAGTGGATGGATTCCACTAACCATGCTGGTGCATAGTCCATATTTGACTCGATAGAGACCAATGGAGTCATAATATGTTCTGTTGAAGCATGTTGTGAATACAAGTAGTCCAATTCCGCAACAGATAAGGGCATTACTGGTTCTGATTCGGTGGGGAGAATACATGGATCTATCGTTGGACAAACTGTGAAAATATGAGACAATGAACACTCCTCAGAACCAATAAAATGAACAGGAATAGGTAGATCAAAAGTGCCCATTAATAACCCATAGAGCCCTGCTCCTAAAATCTCAGTAGCTGGGTGAGATTGATTAATCAATGGAATTATTGAATTCGATGAAGTCTGGTTGTTTTTCTGAGAAAACGAAAGTTGATCAACTGTTATGATCTTTCCTTCGTGAGGGAACATTAAAAGTCAGAAAATGAATGATGGCACTGCTTGCATTGCATACGTCCAACTCCTACTTAACAACAAATTGTAGTCAAGTGGAGCATCCGCACTTCAACCTCTATAGACACTAGCTTACCAGCAAGTTCAACGTCGAATGATGGTAAGACTCCGTGTGGATGAAACAATCTTCCATCAAAGGTGGTAAGAAAGTTGTTTGAGTGGGCTAATTTGGGTGAGCCCAAATCCTTCTAGAAAGAAATGGACATTATGCACGTAGAGACGCCCTCATCTACAACAGCTCGTCTAATGGCCTTGGGACCTTAGACTACTTCTATTTGGAGAGCGACGTGGTACAACAACCAGGGTTCGATATTTGACATATCAAAACGAGAAAGCATATTGGATGAGTCTACACTCCCGATCACTGTAAGAAGTGCACTGTGTTGTAATGGAAAACTCTGCAGTACTTCCAAAGTGGACATGGCATAGGAAGTTTGGGCTAAATCTTCCAAAACATTGTAGTTCAGAGAATCCCACATGTTAGGATTGTGCAAAGCCCATTTTAAGACACCTTTTGGAGTCTTCGGCAGTGAATCTACTAGTCTCTCGATGTGGAGAGGGGTAGAAGATTCAGGAACATCCTTATCCTTTTGCTGCGAGTTCAGAGTATAGTTTCTGGCTCGAGTTTGTAAAAGCATGTCTAAATTATAAATATTAGTAAACGATTGATCAGCAGATGAGTCATGATGAGTGCCCCTAGCACTAAAGTTTCCAGAAGCTGAACCTTGTCCGTGAGGGAATAGGTCGTTTAAGACAATTGGTTTCTTCTCATGGAGTAGATTCTAGGCTTCTTCCATCAGAATGCATTGATGGGTGAGGTGGTCCTCTTTGCATAACTTGCAAGGGAACTTCACTTTCTTTTTTTTCTTTTTTCCCTCCTCAGCATTTTCTATGTTCTTGGGATTTTGGTGGTTCCCCTCTCCTTTCTTTCCCTTCTTTTTATTATTATTGGGTTGTCGAGGGCCCTTTTGAATCGCCTGAACTTGTTGTGCAGATTCTATTTGCGAAGGGGAGTTTGAAACTGATGTTGCTTCTGTAGCATACTATTTGACATATAAGGCATGAACCTTCTTAGTTAAAGCTTCAAACGCTGCAGAATCTACTGAACCCATGATGCCATCAGCATGTGGTCCAGGATTGGGTTTACCTAGATCTAGATTAGATCTCGGCGCATCGGGAATAATCTCATATAAGATCTTAGACTGAGCATATACCAGATCAAGCTACTATGTTCTAAGGATAGCTTCCTCTTCAGAGGACACCCTAGAACTTGCTACTTCCTTAGAAATATAAGGAAGGAGTGATTTGAGATACCACTCTAATAGTAACTCTAGAGGGATATCGGATTTAATGATCCTCTTTCTCCTTTGCCACTCCTGAATATGGTCAGATAAGTGAGTGGATTTGTTCTGTTTGAAGGTTGATAGAAGGTCTATGCCAGCATCATACCAGACAAGAAGTTGAAAGTGATTCAGAAAAAACTGTTGCCAAATCCAAAAAGTTATCATAAGTAGCAACAAACAGTTCAATATACCATTTAGTTGCAGCACTAGTCAATGTTCTCTAAAAGAGCCTCAATATGATGGAATCACTGTTCAACGAATTAGAAGAGCACTAGAGATGAAACGTATGGACATGGTCCCCAGTATCTTCACCAGTCTTACCATCAAACTTTGGAATGTCCGAAGGAAACTTAGTGGGAACTGATGGCCATGTAGGATTATGGTGCACCAGATCGTTAGTAAGTTTTGAAAGATCTAGCAAATTCAAAGTTTCTAGAAAAGGTAAACTAGGTCGTGCTGATGGCATTTGGTAATTAGGAATTCAGTAGGAGGAACCTCCCAATATGTGTACTGCTGGTTGGGGTTTCCCCCAGCATCGGTTGTGAGGTAAAAGCATTGTTAAAATTTCCCTACCCATAAGAAAGAGGATTGCTTCTCGGGATACTCATCCATTGCGGTTGGGTGTTAGCCCCTCCGTAATGTGGGTTTAAAATGTTACCACCCCCTCCAGCAGACAGTGAGAAGGGGATGCTCCCTACAGGTATATTAGATGGATTTACATTATAACCTGCATAGGGGTTAAAACGAGGTGTAGTTGTAATGGACGGTGCCGTCATCAAACCCATAATAGGCATCGATGCATTAGGGATTGATCCTAAAGATGTGGAAGGAGTAGACTGTGGTATAACCTGGAACCATTGAGTAACAGGAGGTTGAGTAAATGTCACTGTAGGTATGCCTATCAAAGGGATATTAGCTGGTCCAAAATTGGGGGTAGAGACATTAGCTTATGTCGAAGCTTGTGATCTCAACATGCCTATAGTACTAGCATTAAAAATAAAAGATGGGCTCGAAGTAGAAGTAGTCTGCGAAGAGCTAGATGCTGCAGTGTTTGTAAAGGAAGGAGAGAGAACTCTCGAAACCATATTTGTAGTGGGAGTCTGAGGAACTCCCGAATCATCTCTTGGATTAGTCATGGAACGACCAGGGGTAAACTAGTACACACTATACTCGAGTTGGCCTTTACAAGTAATGGATCGTTTGTCCCAATAAGAGGAGGGTTGAAAGGAGTGCTAAACTCTCAAGAAGTTAAGTCCTCAACCTTGATAGTATCAAAGACCTGTTGATTTTGAATTCTGATCTATGGTTCTACAGGTGGTTCAGTTTTGCCTACAAGTTCGTATGAACCATGGGAATCCGTCCTCTGGCGTCGTGGTGGCGGTGAAGGCTCCACAATGAGTGGGGGAAGGTTTTTCAACCTCTGAGACATACGAAGAGGTTGGTCCTCCACAACTATATCAAAATAAAACTAAGTATAAAACCTAGTGGATACTAAATGACTAGGGAGAAAACAACATACAACTAAAAAAATTTCCTAAGTGATCAAAACCAGGCAAACAAAGCTAATACTCTCAGAAGCAAGTCTAGGATGATGAGGGCCCAGAATGAACTAATAGAGTATCGATAGTCAGTTACACGACGTCCAATGGAGGTCCTCTAGGTGAAATCATTTGAATCACCAAACTGCCCTCCCAGGATTACTGCAAAGGGTTACCTTCTGTGTCTGTCCGAGGTGAAGTGGAAATAGCTTTCCGCTCTACCGGTGAAGAGCCCTAGGGTTAAGATACTAAGGGTACCACAAATATGAAAATACCTGGGGGAATAGTCATCAACTTAGGCAAGATGCATGGGAAGGGTAGCAAAGCCCGAAATCCAAAAGCACTTAAAAGTACTAGTGGAATCTCGTACACGAATTAGCTCTGGTTTATGTTTGAAAGGAAAGTGAGGGGGTATATTCCTCAGCAGTTCCAGTCGCACACGGCCTCGTGCTTAACTCTAGGTTTGAGTAGAGCATTCCCAATATATTTTGATATAGGTGGGTTTACCTAAGAGATTGTCTTACTACGATTATTGAGTAATGAAACCGGTTTCGGTTAGTTTAAGGTGATTTACCCCGAAACCATATCCTAAGCTAGTTGATGAAGTGTCAAACATAAAAAGAAAAAAATGCTAATTAATTTTATTAAATTTTCTTTTTAGAGGCTACTTTTTACTCAAGAAGGGTAGTGAAGTGTGTGGAATGGTTTATGACAGAAAGAAAAATGTGTACAAATGATGCTTTTAAAACTTCACAAAGACAGCTTTTGTTTTTTCATTTATGTTTTTCAAAACAAGAAATAGGCAATCCTAAGCATAAGCATTTTTTTTTCAATTTTCTTTTTTAATTTTTAAAGCAAATAGAAAAATAATCTATCCTACTTTGAAACAAATAATGACAAATCTTACAACTATGCTACCACTTTTGAATTTTTGATCTTTTTTTCTACTTTGCAAAAAAAAATGAATTTGAAAAAGGACACAAGCAAGATCTAAAAAGAGTGTGGGTAAAGATGAAAAACCTAAAGGCTTAAACCAAACAAATCAACAGAATTGACAAAGACTTGACCTACAGAGTTGTTCAAATGAAAAAATCTAAATTTGGAACGAGATGTAAAAGAAAAAGGGAAAACAGATGCATGCAAAGGGAAAAACAAACCAAGAGGCTACTCCTAAGCATCAAAACCCAAGAAAAACATCTGCTAAACAAATAGGGTAGGAAAGCAAACCAAGGTAACTCTACCACCACACAAAATCAAAGGAAAAGTTGACTAGAAGGCTTCAACCAATCCAGACAGACCTGAACAGGCATCCAGAAGGTATCCAGACTATCAAACCTTTCAAAAACCACCCAAAAAATCAAACTGGGATCAAAACCCTAAAAAAAAAGACAAGACTCAGTAAAAGTGTGCAAGTATTGCAAAAAACAACAAGCGTTGAGTGTGCAGGTCTGTATCAATGCAACATGCGTCTAGGGAAAAAAGTGCACTACTGTACCTAGCAGAGGGTCACGCACAGCTTCAAAAGGCCAAAAAAAAATGAAAATACACCTAAGACAAGTGCTTAAGCAAGTGAAGCAATCCAAAGGAACTTTCAAGAGGTTAAACAAGACTCAAAGAAGACAAAGATTTCTTAGTAATAGTCAGAGAAGCAAGGAAAATGCCAAAAGTAGACCCAACAACCTGGAAACCAAACCCTAGTGGAAGGCTTAGACCTATAGGAAAGATGTGCTTCTGTTTGGTATAACAACTAGTGCTTGCAACACAAAATGCATGGCTATGTTTCAAGGAAACTAGCGCACAAGGAAAAAAGTGCGCTTCTGTATGCACAGAAGACCAATGCACATGGACTTAAAGCAATAAAAAGAGATTTTCTCAGTCATATTGAAATGAATCAATACAAAGAGGAAAAGCAAGGTAACCTATAAGAACCTCTCAGAAAACCAACAAACTGTAAAAACTGAAAGAAAGCCTAGACAAGGTCCCCAGAGTAGAAACAACCGATGATCCCCAGTGGAGTTGCCAGTTCTGTTGTGCAGGAATATACCCTATAGTGGGAGAGATGACACTACCAACTTACACGGGGTGACAGGTAAATAAATTATGCTTTGCACTAATTACTATGAATGAAGCGAGATTAGGATTCCGAAAATAGTACCTTTTTAACAACGGTTGGTCCTAGCTTTTTCCCAATCTTCCACAGTAATGTACCATTACTGCAAAACAAATAAACCTTCTTTAGCGTATATTGACTGTAAAATATATAATGAAATTGAAAGAAATTTAACATTAGTCACAATCAGACATTCAATAAAATAAACATTCCATTGGGATGGGAAGGGTTGTTGGGCCTGACCCAAGTGGGGCATTTTTGAGCAAGTCATATTTTGGAATTGCGGAGCTAAGCGCAATTCAGCTGAAGTATTTTTGGACAAGTTAGTTTTGGGATGTTGCGATGTAGAGCACAACACAGCGTCAGAAGAGCTACAAGGAGAACAACGCTATGATGTGGCCAGTCTACGCAGATCTGGCAAAGCAGAGTGTTGGACGAAAGACGACACGTATTTCGGTTAGACCATCGATGGTCTATTTTTGGTAAAGATGTTCCATGATTGTTAGGCGATGGGTAAGGAGAAATGCGGAAGGAAAGCGACTGGTCGCCCATGTAAAGAACCACTACACACGCTAGTTGCATAAGATCGTTAGAGGAAGAACAGCTCGGTGAAAGTGACCTGTTGGTGTGCGCGCAAAAAGGAGGTTGATAGCGATGTGAGCATGCCCTGAGGGCGGCCACGATGGAAGATCCACTACCAGAAGCCTACAAGTCCGGTTAGCTAAAAACCGCGACGGTTTTGTAAACCTTAGGGTTTTTTCCTGCAGATTGTAAAGACATGACCTACGAGCATGATCTATAAATAAGGCATATTTTGTATGGGAAAGGGTTACTCTTCATTGTTATAGTTTTCATTATTGACTGAATATATCTCTGTTGAGAGACAGTTTTGTAAAGGCTCTGCAAGCTGTGTGCGCAGAGGCCTATTGAGAGAGAAGAGAGTTTGCAGCTAAGTGCGTAGGCTAGAGCTGTTGCACCCTTCCCAAAGACTAATACAACAACAATTCCTGTGGATGTAGCTCCCATCTTGGGGGTGAACCACGTTAAATCTTGTGCAGTGTGATTGTTTATGTGTTTTTACACTTGTCTGTTTGCTTACAAATGAATGCTTGAGTTCTCATTTATCAGTTGATATGTTAATTATTTTATATATATTCGCCATGGAGAATGGAAAGGGAATAATATGTTAAGTATTACATGAATGGATGAATGTTTAATGCACAGTATGTCTGATTTAACGAATGCATAAGTCACCTAGATAGCAGTCAAGTTGGAGAGTTCGCGACATGAGACTCCCTTGAAGTGAAACACCGGGTGTGTGCAGAGTTGTGTATTTCATCCCATTACATAATTCATAAGATTAAATAACCTAAGGCAGTTGATGAATGAATAAGTACAAAGTAAAGCCTTCACGAGGAGTTAAGTCTGAAGAGGAAGCATATAAGTCAGTTGCATTGTCCTGTTAGTTGAATCCTACTTGCACCGCGCAGTCCTTGGATGCGCTGGTTGTGCAAGCATCTTAGCTTGTAGAAGTGTTGAACGCAGCGTAGGCTGTCGTCATGCAGTCTCCAGTCCGTAGCGCGAGCCCCACAGCATGCTGCACAGTAGTCCTATCCAAACAACTCATCACATAGCTGTGGAAACCTGATTCCGCAACACCCCCATAGTTCCACCTCAGGTGAGACATCAATCTATTCGCAGGATGTTGCCAAAAGGGACGGTGAAAAGGGGTTTTGTTGGTTCCTTGAAACCGCTAAAGAACTTGAGTCTACATTGGAAACCTCTAGAACAGTTATATAAGCCAACTAGGGTATTTCCACCTTTTATTGTCAAAGAAATGTGGTTAAGTACATATATACTTGATCTGTCCAAACACTTTTGCAACTGATTCCTAGGCTCCTGCTCCTCACAATGACTTAGAAAATCCTTCAACGTAATATTAGCTTCTTCTTCATTGGCCTATCCCTCATGGATTCCCCTTGTATTTATGGGACAAGGCTGGAAGTTAGATTCATGAGGTAATTGAATTGGGAGGTTGGGAGAGATACAAAACCAAACTCAACTAATACCAACTCGTGATCTTAATATATTTTTTCCATTCATCTTAATATGTGCACAAGTATCATAATAGTAAACCAGCGCACAGTATGCAACTAGTGCTTTTTACAACCAACGTACACATATTTTGAGGTAAGTGCGTGGGTTCTCTTCAACAGAACCAATGTTTAGAATGCTAGTTGTCTTTTTGAAGAATAGCGCACACATAATGAAAATTGTAGAAAAAATATGATTTTCAGCTGAAGGTGTATGATCTCAGTAGTGACTCATCTAAGGTCAATCCAGCTCTTCCATCCATGGTGTCCTTTTGTGTGATCGACAGGGCAATGTGATCACAGACCGAGAAGTGAAAATTTGACCTATAACAATATCTTTATAATATTCATATTCTATCTGGATAGCAAACAATTGCGCATCTGGTAGAATGTCTTCTAGGTTGGTAGGCTCTTCGCCTGACTCAATTTTGGAAAGAGTTAGGTCCTGAGTTAAACCTTCCTAGCTTAACAACGATTTCAAACTAATACTCCTGAAAGAGTAACAAACATCTACAGATTCTCCCCCCTAACACTGGTTTATTGACCAGGTATTTTAACGCTGAGTGGTAAGTAAACATACAAAAGTGTGCACCTAGCAAATAGTGTCTGAACATTTGCAGTGCATACACCATGGCTAAACCTTCTCTTTCTATTGTAGTGTAATTCTTCTATGATGAGGACAATTTTTTGTTAGAGAATGCAATAGGATGGTCAATTCCTCCCTCACCTGGATGATCTAGCACAACACCAAGTGCAATGTATGAAGCATCTACATGTAAGTGAAAATGTTTTCTCCAATTTGGAAAAACTAACATAGGCATAGTTACCATCCTTTCTTTCAGTGTGTCCAATCCTTTTTGGCAGCCTTCATTCCATATGAACTTTGCTTCTTTCTTCAGAAATTTTTCCATAGGCACAGTTATCTGCGCATATACTTTGATGAACTTCCTATAATAACCTATGTGCCCCAATGTAGTGCGTAGTTGTTTTACTGAATTAGGCTTTGGAAAGTTCACAATAACTGCGATTTTAGCTGGATCAACCATCATCCCTTGTTTACAAACAATGTGTCCCAATAGAATTCCATAGGGAACACATAAAATGCTCTTCTTCAAGTTGATGGAGATCTGATGTTGTCTACACTTCGCCAACATCAGTCTTAAGCTGCCATAATGGTTCTTTAACAACCCAAATATTGTTCAATCATCAAAATATACCTCTAAGAATTTATGGAAAAAATCCTTGCATGCAACAACAACTACTCTTGAAAAAATGGAAGGTGCGTTCTTCAGACCGAAGGGCATTATTGTGTACTGAAATGAGTCCCATTCTATGGAAAAATAGGTCTTGTGCCTGTCTACTGTATCAATTTTGATCTGATGGTATCCATAAAACCCATCAGTGAAAGAGTATGCTTCATTCATGTTAACAATCAAATTAACACCCTTAGTCATGTGACAGATGAATCATATGTTTACCATGCACTTGCAGCAGGAATACATGACACAAGTTCATTCAAAGATGAATCCTCTCTGAGAAATGCATTAATTGTGCTTAAAATCATTCTAAGTGGTGTAAAAAGCCTAAAAACTATTGAAAAAGGGGTTTTTAAGTGAAAATGATCTAAAATCATGAAAGGGGATTATCCCACACTCAAAAGAGAATCCTAAGGCCCATTTCCCAATCCTATATAAGAAAGGCTTTGGGGCATGGTAAAAAAGAGATAAAAAAATCAAAGGCATTCTGAGAAGATTCTGAAGGAGGAAGAAGAGCTCCAATTCTTCAAGAGCAAGGGTGAAGGAAGGAGAACTTATGGCAAGGGAGGAGGCATTCACACTAGGATTCCTGGTAATTATGTATATTCTCCATTGTTTTAGCATGAATTGATTCAAGTTTCTGCCATCACAATGTTTAGATGTTGATTGTATTGTGTGATTTAAACTTTTAAATGGTTGTAGATATTAATTTTGCTTATCTTAATTGATGAATGAATTTAGATTTTAAGGTAACTTGTGATAATTTGTTCATCTCTAACATAGAGACTCACCATCTCTTAGAAAAATAGTTAAACTAGTGTAGACAAAACCTTGCACTAAATACTATTATCAATTCCCTCCAACATTGTCTAACACCTCATCTATGAATGGAGTAGGAAATGGGTGATGCAGTGATGCATCATTTAGCTTTCTTAGATCTACACAGATCCTAATTTCGCCTTTAGTTTTATTTTCTTGGATAACCATGGGACTTATCCATTCTAACTCTTCTATAGGTTCAATGATTCCTACATCGAGCATCTTATCAAGCTCAGATTTTACCCTTTCTTTATATCTTGGATTGACTCGATAAGGTATCTTCTTAATGGGCATCACATCCAGCTTGAGAGGTAGTTTCATAACTCCCAAGTCACCCAAAATGGATTTCATTTAAGAAAAAATTGTAGGAAATAAGTCTTCATATTCACGAAGTAAATATGCTATCCACGCAACCATCTTTTCGTCCCAATAATCCCCTATAGAAGTGAAATTCAGTTCTTCAGTAGTTCCAATGTTCACTTTTCTAGTTTTCATAGGATTGCTTAGATTTCGAATTTCCAATGGAGGTCCTTTGAATTCGTGCTTTCCTTCCGACTCAGGTATGTTTACATTGCACAGATCATCACAACCATCTTTTCGTCCCAATAATCCCCTATAGAAGCGAAATTCAGTTCTTCAGTAGTTCCAATGTTCACTTTTCAAGTTTTCATAGGATTGCTTAGATTCCGAATTTCCAATGGAGGTCCTTTGAATTCGTGCTTTCCTTCCGACTCAGGTATGTTTACATTGCACAGATCATCATCATCACTTTCCTCTTCGTCTTCATCTAAAGTGAAGTTATAACATTCCAGGGCATGTTCTAGTTGTCTTTCCCATTCTGGTTGGTGATACATAGGTGCTGGTGTGTCGTTGAATATGTTCTTTTTGATGACCTGTAATGCCTCATTTATACTTGGACATTCATCCTCAAAGTTGAAAGTTGCTTGGAAGTTATTAATCATGAAAAATCATTCTACTATTCCTCTGCGAATTTCTATTTCTGTGTACTAGTTCTTCTGAATCTGCTCTAGTGTGTGTACAAATAGATGAACCCATTCTGTTTGCGGTATATGTGTCCATGCTTTCGTATAAAGGTCTATGTGATCTCTAGGATCAGTTAGTCCATTATATTTCACTTGTACAAACTCAGTTGCTTCCAGAAATATGATCTCCATCATATGATTACATCCCTCCCACGTGGCCATATTCTGCTTATGCGCAACCCACCATCTAGCAGGTGTAGGGCGCAGTGCTGTATCCAATGATGCTATCTTATGTTCATCTGAAACTAATATAATATATTCTTGAAAAAATGCATGAATATTAGACAAGCCATCATAATAAGGGATTGAACTTACCTCTACTCCAATCCAGCATAGTGATCTCGTGATCTGCGCACATCTTCTTGTAGATACTTCATGCATTCTACTCTGCCAATTCTCTAGTCTTGCATCCGAGTCTGATATGCAAGAACTGTAACATCACCAACTCAGTGTTCCATCATTAGTTGGGTTGACATAATATTACTAATTCACCGTCATCTTGTAGATATGATCCAAATCTTGTGCTTTGCATTCTTCTCTTATTGGTTTAGTATATCTAGGTCCTTGTGAAGGATCCAAGGGTGCGATGATCCTGATATCTATTCCTTCAAATATCATCTACTTCTTTTTCAAGTTGATAATTGTGAGGTTATCCATTGCCCAATATATCCCCAATAGTGCAAGATAGGGTTGACTATCATCTATGATTTCAATCACTTCGAAGTCTGCTCTACTTCTCACTCCATCAATATCAACAAGGATACTTGCTAATCTCCCAAAGGGTAGAACCTTTTACTGATTGGATAGCCTCAACTGTATTGGTGACCATGTTAACTTCGAATTTCCCATTTGTTCCCATGTCTGCTTTTTCAAGACATTTACTTATGAGCCTAAGTTAAGCATAATCTCGTTCATTTCAAAATGTCCGATCTGCGCATTTAGTCTCATTTCCCTTCTGGTTATTTTATGATTCTTAATATGATGAACCACCCTATGTGTTTCAGTCACTATATTACGTTGCTCGTAATGATTTAGTAGGTTTTGTAGTTTTGCTAAATCATTTTCGTGTTTCAACAACTTCATGCAGCTTTGTAACAACTGCGCAACAAGACTTATCATGTCTGTCGTGGTACGTGAGTGATCATACAAAGCTAGCATATCCTCTATAGGCGAAGTCTCACTTCGCAACCTTATTCGTGGAGTGACAGGTTATGGCTCTTTGAAGGTTTCATTGCTTCCATGAAGACTTCTTTTTCTTTGTTCAACTCAAAAGCATGTGTTTTTCGAGTCTCTTTTCTTATCCAAGTCCCTTCAGTAGGCTTCTATTTATCTTGGTGAATCTCAGAAGTTGAGGCTTCGATTCTTTGATCTGCACTCGTCGTGGATCCAATTCATGTCACAGCATGAATATTGCAATCTGTATTCCATTTTTCAGCTGCGATCATCTGTATGTTCTGATTCTGTGCTTATGGTCTTCTTTCTTTCATTTTTGCTTGCAAAACAGGGCATGCCTCAATGACATGGTCAAAATATTAACAGTATTTGCATGTAGTAAAAGAATTCATGCAATCTTTGGATAGATGTCCAGGTTGATGATAGTTATAGAATACTATTTGACCTCTTCCTCTTCCCTAGCTAGTGTTTCTTCCTCTACCTCTAAATCCACCACTTCCTTTGTACATGCCTTGATAATACTGCGTGGTATTATTGTTATGCGATGTTTCTTCTTGAACTTTGTAGACATCATGTTTTCTTTCTATCATGAGTTCACAGGATCTACAGTTGCTATCATCATGTCCAACTGATTTAGATAATGCACAATATTCTGGGCGATGTCCTCTACATCGAAAAATATCACACCATGGTTCTTGCTGCTGATTCAATGGGTTTGGAACGCCGCTAGTGATGTAATATTTAAATAACGAATAGTGCTCTTTGGAGTGACCTTCTCCCTTACACTTTGTACACCAAACCTCTTCTCGGGTTTCTTTTCCTTTCTTCATATCTTGCAGTTGTAATGTCAAATTTTCTAGCTGGGTCTATATCTAAACCATACCTGTGCTAGTATCTCCTATAGGAGAAGCCTCTAGTTTCATCGCAATCTATAGAGCCTTTGTCTGTGAAGTAACATTTTGTTGCATCAATGGTAATCTGATATGTGGCAACAACGCGGCTATGAACCATTCCTGGTGCTGTTGTGGTGCTATGTCAAACCTTACTTGATCTAACAACGCTTTGAAATTTTGATCAAATTCCCACACTGACTCACTCGGTTTCTGTTTAATTTCTTTGAGCTCTATGATACACTGCGATTCTGACTTTGGTTTTTTAAATTCTCTTATGAGCGTAGTCCTAATATCCACTACTGTCCTATTCTGTCCAACAGAGTACTTCATAAACCATGTTAAGGATTTGTCCTTAAATGTGGTGACTAGTTGTGCTTGTTTAACATCATCATCATGTACTTGCTTAACATTCCACACGGCTTCACAAAGAAACCAGTGCTTCCCAGGGTCTTCTAGACCCGTTCCTTTGAATATAGGAAGCTTGATGTCGTTTGTCATTCTTCTTCTAGGAGGCATAGTGTTCTGTGAGGTTTTAGGTATACTAATACTTGGAACATTCCAAGTAATTGCTCCTGCGGTGTTACTACTACTGTTGTTCTATGGGTTAGTAGTGTTTTTGTCATCAACTGGTGGTTTCTGTGAAGTGATAGTCTAATAGGTAGTTACTCTAGGCTCTGCATCACTATCAGTCTCAACCTGATATGAGTGTCTATTACTTCCTAACTTAGTTTCTAGAGAGGTGCGAGGTTCATGTTCGTTAAACCTCTTTCCGATACTATACTTTTATCTTTTACCACTTTGTAGCGTGTAGATGTTTTCCTCAGTGTTACTGTCTATGTTACTGAACATTACATATTTAAATCCTAGGAATCTTATTGCATTCTTAAGACACCTTTCTCTGCTAACATCATTTTAATGTATAGACTGAGATTGTTCAGGTACTTACCTATGAATCCTTCGAAAACATCTGCCTCTGCTGCACTGTAAGACTTCAGAGTGTCCACAACAAATTCTGTAAAGTAGCATTCTAGTATGCTATCTATTCAGAAGTCTACTACTCTTGAGATTTGCCTATCCACCACTTTAAGTCTCGGAATCAGTTCTAGAGTCCACGATGTAGGTTCTCCTCCCCGATAACAGTTTTTCTATTTTGCTAGTCTTGACAACCACTCGTATAGATTGTTGCTGAATAATGCAAAGAAAATTTCGTAAATATCATAATATAGGTATTTGTGCAACCATTCTTCGTCAGAGAAACGCGGATGTTTGTTCTCCTTCCTTGCAAACTCCTTTTCTGTATTATCCACCCAGTTTTGTATTTCTGTTCTCTCGGGATTCCAATATTCAGAACACATCACCAGTTCAAGCGCAGTAATGGAACCATTTGTTGGGCTATTAACCTTATTCCTTAACTTTCTTGTCTGACCCAAGTTCTGCACAATTGTGGTCCAACAAAAGCATTCTTCACCGACCCTTTCGGCAATAGCCTGTGAACAAGTTGAGGTCTCACCCGAGGCAAAGTTATGGGGGATTATAGAAGCAGGTTTCTATAATTAGGTGATGCGCGGTTAACAAAATGGTGAGCTGCGTGAAGTCACACCTACTTCGTGTCTACTCCTTACACTATAGTGCGCGTTGGGACTATGCACTTTGTAACGACCACAATACAATATGGTAGCGCAAATGCAGACTGCGTTTCTCAACAAATACCTACTTTACAGACTTTGCTAGTTTAAGGTTATTCCCATTACTTATGCATTCAACATATTCCAAAATGCTTGTACATTCAACTATATATGTTCCATACTTAACATATTATTCTCATTAGCACCTAATTTGTGCTAAGAAGTTGGAAGGGTTTTGGAGAATGAAAGGGTTCCAGATCCATGAAAGTGATTAGCGAAAGGCTCAGCCTTTATCCCACATGGACCAAAAATCAAAAGTTCAAGAGTTTGTGCATTGGGTTTGGTCCAGGGTAGGAGCAGTTGTGGGAATCCAGTGTTTTAATGGTGCCTAGAAGGTTAAATGCAAAGAAGGCATGTATAGTGCATAGTAACACCTATGGATGGTGTGGATCGTGATCAGTGAAGATCGACGATTGAGGGCATCCTTCGCGAAAAGAGGTGGAAGTTGTTTAAGCGGGGGTAGAGCTGTTAACCGACGGGCGTCTTAAAGTTTGATCAATTACAGAGGTCGCAGATCAATGGCCAGGAATTTGTTCATGTTTTAGACATGCGCAAAAAAGGCTACTTTTCATATTCACGAACTTTTGTTAACCTCCCGCTTTTTCCGACGGCGTCAATGTAACAGGACGAATATCTACGTCACAAAAATTAGTTCACGAATCTTACTTGCACGTGAAAGCTAGAGGTCAAAAAGCAAAGAACATGGTTCGGTCCACGCCATTTGATGGTCCAGATGAAAATAAGGTTGGAATCTACGGTGCTGGTCCGATCATGGGAATGGGAGCTGAAAGGAATCTCCACTGCCAGCGAATGATTGTCAATAAGATGGAAGCCACCTTAGCATCATCAGGTGTTTTTCCACCTAACCTGAAGGCCTATTTTCAGCATGTTTTGCGTCTATTATGATCTCAGGCATCATTCATACTCATTTGGGAGGTCCAGTCAGGAAATCATGGAAAAGGAAATTACGTGTAGATGCTGTCATTTTCAAGGTCATTATAGGCAGGGGTCCCTACGATTGTTGTTTAAAATCAGTGCATGAGAAAGGTGGTAAGCACGTCAGATTAGGCATCTTTCAGTTGGGATCCAGTCATGGAGAAAGATCAAGGAGCCGAAGTGGTCTTCATACCCGACAAGGCGTGGTCTGAAGTGGAGGAGGAGCACGTTCCTTCGTCCCCTGTAGTCTTCGACCATGTAGAGGAGATCTCAATAAGCGAACTCGAGGAGCAGGAAAAACGACAGATGTGTAGGACGGTTCGACGCCAGAAGAAGAAGAAGGAAGCCTGAGAAGAGGAGCAGGACACCCACCAAGATGTGGAGATTCTAAAAGACTTCATAGTCCCCATTGAGGAAGCAACACCTCCTCCCCCAGCAGAAGAAGCATAGGTGGACAATTCCTTGAAAATAGAAGATTTCTTTGATTTGTAGGGCCAAATAAAGGCTCGCGAGTAAGGTGGTGATGTGTCCGCGAGGTTTCTGTTCCCTTCCATGTCAATATGTTTTGATCTCAGCTTGTATGTAATGGTTCTCAATTTTTGAGGTTGTTGTGGTTTGCATCCCTACGAATTCGCACATGTAGGGTTAGTTGTATCCTGTCTGTTAGCAGTCTTTATTCATTTTTGTAATTTGCTATCAAAGGTGGCGGACTGGGCCATGCAGGTGCCAACATAGCTGTAGCTGTTTCCTGTTAGATGATTCAACCCTAAAGGGCCTATAAATACATATGTAATAGAGATAGAATGGGTTGGAAAATCAATGGGATGAGGCCTGTTAGAACTAAGCTCTGTTTTTGAAGCATAACCCTTAATAGAATTGCATTGTTTGAAGCTAGTGTTCAACAGAGATTCATGTGTCATTTAGCTTACAATTTGTTTCCTTCTTCTTCTCATGTGCATGTGATTACTGTTATTTACTTCCATTATGTTTTCTTTTTCATATATGGAATTAGTGTATAATAGTGCAGAATTCCTGGTTGCAAGCTCTGGATATTGTTTCAGATATTCACCAATTGTTTCCTCTAAAGTTGACATCGAATTCATCCCCGTTAGATGCTCATGTCAATGGAATGTACATCTCTTCTTCTTTTATCACTAGACAATAGAATTTTGACTGGAATCAGGTGGCTATCTTGCCTCTGTTTTGATATTCCATGCGGCATCACTGTTATTTGATTTAGGTGTTATGTTTTGACTCCATTGCCCAATGCTTTATCTCCTAATTATCTCACCAAACACTTAAACAATCGTCGTCCCAGAATCTGACCTTATGAATATGCTTTGATTGAATAACTTGAGTAAGGAGGTTGTGTGCTTCTCATTGATTATCTTTAGTCTTCTATAAAGGAAAGAGAGATCCCTCTCTAATTTCCCTGGGTCAAAAGTGCAATCTAAAGTGGTTTTGTGGTTACCCCATATTGGCTTTCTCCCACAAATGTGAGGGTCAATTTGGGTGTTAACAATTGGTGCTGTTGCCGGGGAATGAGAGTCATATGGTCCCTAGGCAGAACGATAAAGGTTTCAAATCTGATTGTTGACGGTGAACAATAGTCAGACATTGTGAAGGTTGTGTACCATTCACCTAGCGACTCCACTCATCAAGATTCCTGTATGAAGGTGACTCCACCAGGGAGATTGGTGACCCCATGTCAAATTTAAGATGCTGAAGTTTTTATGGTGACTCCATATTGAAGAGACCCAACATTCTGCTATTTCGCAAGCTGCTCCACTCATGATTCAAACAGATTTGTAGGCTCCACTGGAAAATGAGCCCAACTGTCCAAAATATGGAAGAACTAGGGTCTAGGTATCAGAGTACAAATTTCTTCAAAGAGGTATTATTCTTTTGTTTTGGTTTCCTTTTACCTTTATGTGTGTATATCAAGATATTTTTGTTTCACCAAAGATCTCTTAGTCCTAAGAGAGCTTCCTTTGTATATCCTTCATTAGATTTTGCAAATGTACATTCTTCTTTCATCCCCAGAGCCGATCCAATCCCTTCTTGCGAATCATGTAAGATCTATAGTCATCCTTGCAAACCCCATGAGATTGAGGCTGGTGACATTCTTCCTGAACATATTCCTTTACCTTCTAGACCTCACCAGAGATATAGCCCTTTGAAGCTACCCCTTGTTCTTCATGAATATCCACTCAAATACCACAGATACCTCCTTGTTTTTGATGGAGAAGATGGCACTATCACAGCTGAGAGACATCTCCATATTTTTGAACATTTTCTGGACCTTTTTGAGATAGAGAATGATGATGTTTGTACAAGAGTTTTTGCCCAATCCTTCCAAGGGGATGTGAAGAAATGGTTCAAACACCTGCAGCCTGAATCCATCCATACATGGGAGGATTTTTCTGATGTCTTCTTGGAGTTTTGGGGTAGAAGAAGATCATGGGACCAAATCCTTTCAAAGTTTTATTCCATGAAAAAGAAAGTGAATGAAACCCTGTCTAGTTTCAACAGGAGGTTTGCAAGATTTTATTACAACATACCAAAGGAAATTCAGCCCCTAGAAAATGCTGCTAAGTTACATTATGCATCCATCCTTCCTTCTAAATTGTCTTTTCTGCTATTGGAGAGGAAGTCTTCAACCTTGCAGCAGATGTTTGTTGATGCATTGGAGGTTGAAGATAATCTTAGGATGTCTGGAAAAATTTCAGAGCAAGGGATTAAGGGTGGAATGGAAAGGAGATCAAAGATGGAAGAAATATATGAACCAAAAGAGTTTGTTTTGTGTTCCCATCCTTCTATGATGAATTGAGAAATGGTCAGCCCATCCATGTACAAGGAGAGAAGAGAACTGATGTGTTTTATGTAGATTGCAATCTGTAGGTGGAAGTTCCTATTGGGGAAAGCTTTAAAAAGGATTTCAATCCTCCTATATACGATGAATATGAAGATGAACACTAGGAGGAGGTCCCTAAAAAACCAGCAGAGGATTCTACAGATTTTGAGATAGTTAGTGAAGAAAGCCTAAGAGCCATGCATGAGGAATCATACCCTCATCAAAGAGATAGAGAAGAAGCTAATTGTCAATGTACTTATGAAAGCTTCTTGCAGGAAAAGGTTTCTCCCTTGGATGAGGGTGAAGTATATTGTGATATCCATGAAGAATTTCTTGAATCTGACACATACATTCAGTAAGCTGGCCAGATAATAGGTATATTAGAGGAGGACTAGGATAGTCAGTCTAGTTTTCCTTCATATCATTCAGGCCTAGAATCTTTGTCCCATGGAGAAGTTCTTCTTCTTGATCCATTTGAAAAACAGGAAGGGATCTCTTTCGAAGCACCAGAGCAGAATCAGGTTTTTAACCAAGGGATTCTAGACAGCCTAGGAGGTGATGTTATGGACAGCTCATGTATTGAAACAACCTCTCATGTTACAAAGCTACAGTCACAACAGAAGGAGGTACATGAAGATGATTGTTTCAGTCCTATTAGGTTGTATAAGGGTTTTAGCATACATGATTTTCAGTTTCTACTTGAAGCCTGCCATGAGCATCAAACCCTTATACCTGATATGAATGACAAAGGAAAGGAGTAGGCTACCTACAGCTCTTTCGAGGAAAAATTTACTAGGATGCAAGAAAATTTATAGATTGACAAGGTGGCACGGAAGTTGCAGTAGGGGAAAACTTGTCCTGCCAAAGGGAGGGCAAGAAAAATTGGAGGATACCGTGTTTTGTATGACCCAATAGCAGATTACACAGAGAATTTCTTCAGCTGGGGTGATTGGTTTGGATTTTACTAGGAAGATTTCACCTATCATCATTGCTTAGTGCCAAGGATCTTTTATTTTCTGATTCTGGTTAAGCATGATGAGAAATTACACTTAGGGAATCAGTTTCTCGACTGGTTGCATTGGAATTTTTGTATAACTTGATGCTATAAGAATATTAGAAATCCAAGGTAGAGTATTTTTGTGCATAAATAAGCTCGGCATGCCGAGCACTTTTTCAGCATTTCGGTTGCAGTATTGTTTTGCAGTCTTCAGTTCAGTTTCCAGTATGTACAGTTCCATTCTATTTTTCAAATTCTGTCTTAGATAGGGATTTGTAGGAAGCTAATTTTTTAATAAAGAAGGGCCAATGGACAAGGCATTGGTCTGTGGGGTTATTTTCTACCTCACCGGGAGGATAACATCCCCAATATGAGACAGTTGTTAGCACCTGATTTGTGCTAAGAAGTTGGAATGGTTTGATGAGAATGGTCTACGCAGCGAAAAGCTTAGCGTTTAGCCCACATGGCCCAAAAATCAAAAGTTCAAGGGTTTGCGCATTGGGTTTTGTCCAAGGTAGGAGCAGTTGTGGGAATCCATGGTTTTAATGGTGCCTAGAAGGTTAAATGCAAAGAAGGTTCCTATAGTGTATAGTGGCACCTATGGATGGTGTGAATCGCGATCAGTGAAGATCGACGATCGAGGGCATCCTTCGCGAAAAGAGTTGGAATTTGTTTAAGTGGGGGAAGAGCTGTTAACCGGTGGGTGTCTTAAAGTTCGATCAACGGTAAAGGGATCAGATCAACGACCAGGAATTTGTTCACATTTTAGACATGTGCAAAAAAAGCTACTTTTCATATTCGCAAAATTTTGTTAACCTCCTTCATTTTTCGACAGCATTGATCTAACAGGACAAAGATCTACGGCTCAAAATTAGTTCACGGATCTTACTTGCACATGAAAGCTACAAGTCAAAAATCTGCGAACATGGTATGGTCCGCGCCATTCGACGGTCCAGTTGCAAATAAGGTTGGAATATACGGTGTTGGTACGATCATGGGAATGGGAGTTGGAAGGCATCCCCACTTCCAACGAATGATTGTCGATGAGACAGAAGCCACCTCAATGCCCTCAGGTGTTTTTCCAGCTAACCTGAAAGCCTATTTTCAACATGTTTTGCGTCAGTTATGACCTCAGGAATCATTCATACTCATTTGGGAGGTCTAGTGAGGAAATCATTTCAAGGGTGATTACACGTGGTTGCTGTCATTTTCAATGTCGTTATAGGTAGGGGTCCCTACGATTGTTGTTCAAAATTAGAGCATGAGAAAGGTGGTAAGCCCGCCAGATCAGGAATCTTTGTATTGGGATCTAGTCATGGAGAAAGATCAAGGAGCTGAAGTGGTATTCATACCCAAGCAGGCATGGCTGAAGTGGAGGAGGATCACGTTCCTCCATTCCCTGTAGTCTTCGACCATGTAGAGGAGAGCTCAGCAAGCGAACCCGAGGAGCAGGAAAACTGACAGGTGCGCACAAAGGTTTAACATCCGAAGAAGAAGAAGGAAGCCCTAGAAGAGGAGCAGGACAACCAACAAGATGTGGAGATTCTCAAATACTTCATAGTCCCCATTGAGGAAGCGACACCTCGTCCCCCAGCAGAAGAAGCATAGGTGGATGATTCCTTGAAAATAGAAGATTTCTTTGATTCGTAGGGCCAAATAAAGGGTCAAGAGTAAGGTGGCGACGTGTCCATGAGGTTTCTGTTCCCTGCCATGTCAATATGTTTTGATCTCGACATGTATGTAATGGTTCTCAATTTTTGAGGCTATTATGGTCTACAACCCTGCATATTGGCACCTGTAGGGTTATTTGTATCCTGTCTGTTAGCAGTCTTTATCCATTTTTGTAATTTGCTATCAAAGGTGGCAGACTGGGCCATGCAGGTGCCAGCATAACTATAGGTATTTCCTGTTATATGATTCGAGCCTAAAGGGCCTATAAATACATTTGTAATAGAGATAGAATGGGTTGGAAAATCAATGGGCTGAGGCCTGGGAGAACTAAGCTCTGTTTTTGGAGCATAATCCTTGATAGAAATTCAGTGTTTGAAGCTGGTGTTCAATCGAGATTCATGTGTCATTTAGCTTACAGTCTGTTTCCTTCTTCTTCTCATGTGCATGTGATTACTGTTATTTACTTCCATTATGTTTTCTTTTTCATATATGGAATTAGTGTATAATAGTGCAGAATTCTTGGTTGCAAGCTTTGGCTATTGTTTCAGATATTCACCAATTGTTTCCACTAAAGTTGACCTCAAATTAATCCCTGTTATATGCTCATGTCAATGGACTATTCATTTATTCTTCTTTTATCACAAGAAAACAACATTCTGACTGGAAGCAGGTGGTTATATTGCCTTTGTTTTTATATTCCATATTGCAGCATCACTGTTATTTGATTTAGGTGTTATGTTTTGACTCCATTTCCCAATGCTTTGTCTTTCGATTATCTCACCAAACCCTTAAACAATTGTCCTCCCATAATCTGACCTTCTGAATATGCCTTGATTGAATAACTTGAGTAAGGAGGCTATGTGCTTCTCATTGATTATCTTCAGTCTTCTGTAAATCAAAGAGAGATCCCTCTCTGATTGAACTAGGTTAGAAGTGCAATCTAAAGTGGTTTTGTGGTTACCCCATATTGGATTTCTCCCACAACCTTGAGGGTCAAATTGGGTGTTACAATTCTCATTCATCAGACATGTGAAAATACATATAATGGAATGAACATACATGAGCATAAGTATGAATGTAAAAATAAACACAAGTATACACAATCACACTCATTCAATCACATAACACACTTATTTACGTGGTTCACCCCCCAGATGGGAGCTATGTCCAAGGGAATTGTTATTTATATTGATGGTAACGGTTCAACAGTTCCAGTCTGTGCACTCAACTACAGACTCTTATTTCTATAGTAGGTTTCCACGCACACAGATGTAGAGCCTCTTTGTCACTTCAGTGGGCCTTTGTGCATATAGCTGCAGAGCCTCTTTACAATACTTAGTCTTTCAAAAGACCCAATAGAGGTCAATAAAAATCAACCCTTCCCTTACAAAATTTCCCCCTTTGATAGATCGTGCCCATAGGTCACATCTTTACAATGAATATGAGCTAAAAAACCTATAGTACCAAAAATCCCCCAAAAGTGGTGCGGTAACCCCACTAACCTAGCCTATCGTAGTTGACAGCTACTCCACTCGCCTCTGACCACCTTTCTCTACCACTCCTGGATCTGACGCCCTTCTCACAGCTGCAGTTCTCAAGGAACAACTCTAACCGCATAGTGGCAGGTCCCTTTTCACCACTCTTACTCTCATGTCACTGTTGATTTGTTGTTCTACTTCTAACGGTTTCCGACACTCTGGATGACAGGTCGCTTTCCTTCTATTCCGCACCATTGTTTACTCTGCTCATGGGATTTTGCAGAATTGCTTAACCAAAATAGGTCGCGGTCGGACCTCGCTTCACTTGTAATTTGCTGCCAAAAATAGCTACTACGCTAGAGCCCCGCTCCACGAAAGTTGTCTTCCCCAAAAAGTGGTTCACTTGGGCCACGCCCAACAGGTGGGACTTCTAGAGCCTCACCGTGGCATGCGATAGAGCATTAACAAAAAGATAAGCAAAAAGCTATAGATCCAGAGAAGCTGAAGACTGCAGAAACTCGAAAACAATTTTTGCTAGAGAAACCACATAAGAGGATAATTCTAGAGATATTTGAGTACATCCCTACGCGAAGAGATGATGTTCCAGTGGTAATATTGAAAAAGAATCCGCAATATGAAATTTTGGTGCCGGTGATGTCAATTCATGTTCAGGAGAGGGCGAATTTGCTAGGAAAAATTCCAGAATGAAAGTTCTCAGACCATGATTTGTTGCATTCAACTAAGAACCCACATTTTTAGCTAGATCAGTACATGTATAGACATTACGATGAAGCCAGTAAGAAACCAAAAATTCAAGCACAACATTGGATTGTGCCATTGCAATCTTCAAGATTGCTGAATTTACTGCGAATCCCACATTTTGACCGAAGTCTAGAGCTCACAGCAGTTGTGTGGACATTGTTGTCATGCTATCACCAGGGATACTTGTGATTAGATTGCAAGATTGACATTAACATTGATCTTACCTACAGGATTACACACTTGAGCAAACGAGGCACTGACCCTGCAACATAGTTTGTAGAAAAGAAAAAAGACAAAGAACTTGCAAGGAGGATGAAAAGAGAATTCAGCTTGATTAAAGGAACCTGTGGATATCAAGAGAATCAGATTAAGGATGTTTCCATTAGGTTCATGGTTCAGTTGCTTGTAGGAAAATTCCTAAGGAAATACAGACCGTCAGAAGTGTCAGCCGCTGCGATCTCCTTAGCTGCTAAGGATAAGGATGGATTACATTACAATTAGGTGAGTTACCTTTTAAATGAATTCTTAGATGATGTAACAGATCTACAAGCCAATGGCTATCAGTTTCACTATAGCTGGATGATAGTGTTGATCACATTCGTGGGATGGAAAGAGCCGAAATATCAACAAAATGTACCGGTGTTTGCTAGAGATTTCTGTGGACCCAGATATGCGAACACGTGGAGAAATTCAAAGCCAGATAGACAAAGAGTGAATAATGTACAGTTGTACACATTTTATGAGCAGCTCTACGAAGTAATCAGGTGTACTTCGCGCATTCCTAAGGCAATAACGAAAGTATACATCTGAAAAATGACATTTAAAGCAAGCCTTCACTTTATCTTCATACATCCTAGAGAACCAACAAACCCAGAATGGTACAATGGTCGATATTATCTGGATGCACAGAAGATTGACCTCATCTTGAATATTCGTTGCCCGAATGGAAAATTGATGCGCTAGAGTCACTTGTCACGACATATGAGGAAAGCACAAATGAAAGTGACACCCAAGAGGAAGAAAAAGAGCAAGATAAAGCTCAATAAAGACAACAAGCTACTGATTTTCCAACAGGATAAAAGAGGAAGAATCTCGACACAGTTGTGCCAGAGGGATAGAAAAGAAAGAAGCAGAAAGCAAGTAAGACCCTGCTCGATGAGAATTTTCACGATGATGACTATGACTGCATTGGAACCAAATTTTATGAGCATATTGAAGAGACACTCACAATA
Source organism: Larix kaempferi (assembly GCA_027924585.1). Classification (NCBI taxonomy): domain Eukaryota; kingdom Viridiplantae; phylum Streptophyta; class Pinopsida; order Pinales; family Pinaceae; genus Larix; species Larix kaempferi. The sequence goes on from BSBM01001150.1 coordinate 2,649,277, forward strand.
AAATCGAGCAAGCAAGAGAAACTACAAGCAAAAATGGTAGAGAGAGCATCGCATAATTGAAGAGCATGGTGGTGAGAGTAGAGCAAGTCCATAGAGACTTAATCAAAGAATCGGACTCCAAAGACAGATCAAAGGAGTCAAGCCGAAGAAAAAGAAAAGCGCATTCACTCACAATGCGATCTCGGTTAGTCTGCATAGGGCTGACGAATGTGATATTCCCTTCCGATGAAATCACTGAAGGTTTGAAGTAGCTAGCAAATTTGGATATTAATGTGGGAATTTTTCTCATTGAAGGACTACATGATTTACATCTGCAAGTTGTAGAAGAAATCAAGGACATAGATATGATATCTTACAAGCAACATCTCAAGCTAGAAGAAAGTTATAAAGAGATGGGGAATGAATGCAAAGAGAAGACAAGTGAGCTAGCACATGCTCATGAGAAGCAGAAAAAGATGAAGAAGGCCGTAGCAGAAGTCTACACGAAGATCCAAGACTTTGAAGAATAACCTGAAGTGGAAGTGACCGTTGTTAAAATTGGTGTTGCAATAGACAATCTCAAAGCAAAAATGGAAGATATGGAGGTTGGTTACAAAGACAAGATTGTTGAATTAAAGTCAAGGAAACAACTTGGCACTCTGCCAGATGTGAATAAAGCAAGGGAGGAAGAATTGAAGATTTCAACTAAAAAAATATCCCCAGAAAATGCGAGATGTCAAGACTTGCTAGAAGAAGTGACTAGGTCATGGGCCATGCTGCAAGAAGACCCATACTTACAGAAAATTCAGGATGAAGTCCAAGCGAAACATAAGGACCTCAACATAATGAACGTAGCTCTGAAATATTTTCCACCAAGGAAAAGAATACAGAAGTTCGCCGACAAAAAGGAGCTTCAGAAAGATTTGAAGGCATTAAGAGCAATTGAAGCTGAAACTTCATCGAAGTTGCAACCTATGTAAGAAGAGGCATTGGCACTCTCTGAGGAGATCGAGATGAAGCTGCAAGTGCTTCGCGCAACAGAGAGCACAATAAAATACGAAATGCGAGAATCTATCTCCGTGATGTTGCTCGATATTGTGAAAGAATATGAGCAAGAGACTAAGGAGGCTATTGCGAAGATAAGCGCAACACACCAAGAGTTTGCAACGAAGCTGAGAACACCAAGTGCTGCAAAGCCAAGGAAGCTTAGTGTAAGTGGCTCGGGGACAAGCCACAAGTAAGTGTTAGAGGTCTGTTGGGTGCAACCCAAGTAAGGAAGTTTTGGAAGCAAAAGTACAGTTAGGCGAGTACTGAATTCGACCAAATTTTGGAGATAAGCGACTCCACAAATCCCAAACAAAGGGTATTGTTATAGGTCAAATATGCACTTCTCCGTCTCGTGATCACTTTGACTTTTAGATCACACAAAGGGACACAAAGGATTGGAGAGATAGATTGCCTTGGATGACTTGCTGCCAGAAGTACACTCCTCACCTGCAAAAATTGCATTTTTCCCTGATTTTGCCACATGTATGCCCCTCTCTGCACTATAGACCAGCGTACACCTTCAAAAATACCCTACTCTCCTTAAGGAAAACCAACGTACATCTCCCAAAAGGTTGTAAATGCTTGTTGTAAATCCCAAAAGTTGCTTCCTGTATGCTACTCCTGTGTAATATCCTAGGCAAGATCTGTCCAGAATATTAACTTCCACTTCAAATTTTTAATGGCAAATTTCTAACAATTCTTAAGGCAAACTCTTAGACTGTGCAGGATGTAAGTGACGGGGATGGAAACTCTGAATGGGGATGATGGTAAAGAGATTAGGTTCTGGAATTTATAGGTGAGAGTGTGTAGCAACAGCAAAATATGGTTTCAGTAGAAGTCCTTGGCACAAATTACTAGAGCCATTCACCTTTTAGCAATAGAACAAATCTATTACCTACTTCGAGGCTTCCTGGGCTTCTAGCATATGCCAAAAAGACTGGGTGAGGGTTGATAAAGTTTAGGACAGAGATATATCAGTCATGTAACTCATAAGGAATGATGGAATAGATACTGGATGAAATTGGGAGAGTTTGGAGTAATTTGGGGATTAATTGCACATGGTGGACTGCTGAGCTAGTCAAATTACAGGATTTCCAAAAAGAGGCTAAAGGAATCCAAATTCTTATGAAAGGGACTGATATGGATATTATATTGAATTAAAAATCTCCTCCAACTGACAGAATGCAAAAATATTGCTTAGATTGAAAATGGCAGTGAAAATGGTAAAACTAGTCTAGAATGAGCACCCAACTAGCTAGTCTTGCATTGTAATTCATCTAACTGCTCCAAAACTTCAAATAATCTGTTCTGCTATTATATAATGCTCTGCTAAAGGATATTCAACACATATAAGACAAAATATGGGTTCAGAACACTTTCTTTTTCATTATTAGATTGCCTTCCAAAGTACATGCCTCGCAGGCCAGATTTTCATTACAATAGTGGGAGAAATGGAGAGAAGAATGAGAATATTACTGTGGATCTGCTCCTGAGCTATCATCAGGTCACCTACAGGTCATGTTACTTTCATTGGCTGCATACTGAACTTTTGGACTTGATTGGGGCGCATTCACTGAGCCACCCTCTCCTTCAGGGAAAGCTCCTCTAGATTTAGCTATGAATGGGAGAAGAATGTAAGAAGAGAGTGAGGATCATAAATGAATCTGATCTCTGGACATATAGCTCTCTGATATGCTAGAAATCATGGCATACTGAACTTCCTGGAGATTCTGGCTGCCATTCTTGAGAACTAGCTCCTCCTTCTGGTTATTTTCCTTCAAATCTAGCTGCTAATCCACTGTAGAATTGTCCTCCTCTTCAAGTTGACTATAGATATTCATGGCTGGACTGATATGAATGTTATTGGTTGCAATAACATATTTTGGACCTGCATAACACTTTTAGATAACTCACAAATTCTTGGGGCACATCACCCAAGCAAGCTTGTTGAGGCACAACACTAAACTAGAGAGGCTCAGAGCTCTCAAACCAAAATTGCAAATGACAAAAGTTCCTCATTGGAGTTGGTTGGATTCTTTTATAAAATTTATGATGACCTACTGGGTAAGTTACTTAGCTTTGGTGACTTGTGAGAGTATGTTACCACTTACCCATCCTACTCCAAGTCATGTAGGCTCCTTCTTGGAATAATTAGCAAGTTTTGTCTTAGAAAAACTTGCCAACTTTTGTCTCTCTTCACCCAGATTAGCAACTGTGCCTTAGTTAGCTGTCTGGATGTTGCTGAATCTTTACTTACAACTTTTCTTGTTCTTTCCATTTTATTTACTTTCCACTTTTATGCTTTTTCCTGTTTTTGCCAACTTTTTTGTTTGCTTTTGACAGTTTCTAATTTGTTTGCCTTCTCTTCTTTCCTCCTTTGGACTCCTTGCTTTTCCTGAGATTTGCCACTAAGGCAAGAGTGGTCCACATGACCAAATTCGACCTCCTAGCCATATTATCACCACTTGCCAATATTTATTAATAAAAATATTCCAACTCAGAATTAATTCCAAATTCAACATTTAAGCAATTAATTAATTCATGTGGTATAATTGCCTCAAAATTAACAACTACTCCAATTTGGCAACATCTTCCACATGGGTGCCCTCTTGGCCCACTTGCTCATTATCCATTAATTTTATTTATCAAAATTACCTTTAATAAATAAATTTTCCAACTTGGGAGACTTAGGCCAAAATTAATTCTAAGCAAATCGAACTAATACCATTTAATTCCCTTAGGGGTTGATTTTGTCCCCTTTCACCCATGGTATTGGATGAACCAAAATTGGGGACATGACAGTCCTCCCTTCCCAAGATTGCTTGTCCTCAAGCAATGTTATAATTCCACCAAGCTTCTGCTGCACCACTCTGATTTTATTTGTGCCCGTCCACTGAAAAATTTGAAAATTAAACTTGGGGCCTTCAAAAAAATCTAAGTAAAATGTAATATGACTAAACTGCATTGTAAACTCTATTTGCACTAAATCATGAACAAAAATCTTAGCCCAGTTAATATAACTGAGTAGAATTCCCGGATCCCACTACTTCCTCTACAAGGACCCATAATTTTCTGTCACCTGTAGAAATTTATCAGTCCAAGGAATTCCCAGATCAGAAAATATCAACTGCATTTTTCCAATCTCCAAGCATGTGGATTCCCTCCAAATAGGCCAACTTCTACAAGTAATCATTAATTTATCTTGGCAACTTTCCTGCTTAGCTACCTTCCCTTGACCATAAGCAAAAACATTTTTGCAAGGATATTTCATGTTTGTTAGGTAATCTTTCACCCAATCCATATGTGGATGAGTGACATCAGATGGCTGCAAATTATTCCTTTTCTACTGCTTGCAAATCATATAAAAATCAGCAATGATGAAAACAATTTTCTTGCAACAAAACATAAGATTCTTACCTTCTAGGTTTTCCCTTTCAGTGATGCCTCTATCCATCCAACCAATGGATGGAAAAACAGCTTTATTTGCTGATTCATATGGAATGTGATCAGCCATATGTCTGTCCTTTTCAAATAAAGAGAACTCATGATTTCTACGGAACTCCACAGGTGTTCCCCTCTTCATCCAATGGCTCAACTCTCTGCCAATGATCCAAGGGTGCCAAAATCCATCACATGACCCACATGTTGAAAGTAAGTGTGGATCTGATTCCTCCTTGTCAAAAGTGGCTACACACACATGCATGGGCTGCCTCCACTGCTGTAGGTTAAGGAACATGTCATCTGAGTCAAATTTAGGATCATTCTTCTCATCATGTGACACAAAAAAATAGAATCCTTTTACCCAATTTTCATTCCCATGGTTTGTGGCTGAATGTGAAGTGGGGAATGAAGGGTGGTAAGCCATGCTTCTCAAAATTTCATCTACTGAAGTTGTGGATGTATCCTCTCTCTTGATGGCTGAACCATTTATGGTGAAATCAACTACACCTTCCTTGGAAGAAAGACCTTCTTCAATGATCCTCTGTTCATTCTGGAAAAAATCATGCACTTCCTTTTCACCCACTTTTTTGGCACATTCTTCAAGCACATACCGCATAGACTACTCCTCATGGTCCACCCACTCATGAGGTTCCTTCATTTAATATTTTATGTCATTGACCCAAAAGGGATGACTCTTAGGAAAAATTGAGGATTCAGTCAATTCTTTCCACTCTTGCTGGAATTGTTCTATCATCATTTGGGATTCTGAGAGTGCACTTTGAGTGTATCTCAAAGAATATTTGGTGGCCAACAACTCACTTTTGAGCTTGTAGTTCTCTTCTTCATATCTGCAAATATTTTCTTCATCATGCAATGATGCATCCCGCAACAATTCAACAAGCTCACACATGTAATTTTTATCTGAAAGCAACTGTGAGAAATTACTTTTGATTGTGGACATTGCTTTTTGGATATTCTCCATAGCTGCAAAGAAATATTGATCTTCCCTTAAAGAAGCTTCCAAACACAACCTCGACACTGAAGAATGAGTGTCATGGGGAATTTTCAGGGCCTCTTGGATCTTCTATTCATCCATCTTCAATGACCCTGCAAGAAGATGAGTTTCTTGCAGATGTTCCTCCTCTTCATTTCCCATCACCAGATCGGTTTCAAGCAGTGCACTTGAGGTTTTGAAATCTGATCCATATGTTGCTGCTGCAATATATTCATCTTTTAGGTCCTCAAAAACATAATTTGGGCTGCAACATAAGTGCTCATTCATCCTTGGTGCAATAGAAATAACTTCTCTCAAAGTTTCAGCCTTCACACTACTTTCATTTTTTACACTAGAATTATGAACGTCATCACTAGGGGGCTCAAACATTCTGAAATTTTCAATGGACATGGATACCATCTCAGTTTGACCTAATGACACATAAAAATCAGAAATTACTAATTCACCATGTGTCATGTTCTCCTCCTTATGTGGTGGAATTATGATGGATTGTTCATCCACCCATTTCTCTGCTTCACACCCTACTGAGATGTGCTCAATTTCTGTTTCCTGGTGAGGCTCAAGGGGTGATTGTAAATCTGAATTATGTTCCTCTTTTGGATCAAATCCAAAAGATGTATCACCTTCATCATTTTGTACCATTTCTTCTCCACTTATTTTGAAATCAACCATCAAAATATTGAGAGTGATTTTACCTCCCTCATCTCCAACAATCTAATGTTTTGTTGGCTTGGTTTTGCAACCAAGCTTTGTGCAATGGGCACCTATCAACAATGTGATAGTAGTTACAACATAGAAAGCAAAAACGATTATGAATTAAATCTAAATCTAAACTAACATGTGCATATAACAAATAAATTTAAAAACGATTCATGGAAAGAACAATAAATAAAATAATAGATGTTTTGTATTAAGATACCTCAAATGGTGAGGATATGATGTTGAGAAACTCCAAGGGTGAGTAGCTCCAAGCTCCAATGGTCTCTTCTCCAAGATGCTGAAAATGGCCAAAAGTCTTAGGGGAGATTTTGACAGCGTGAGGATAGGATGATGGATGGATGGAAAGTGAGGAGCCCCTACCACCTTTTTATAGTTTTTGGTGGTGGGGAATACCATTATGGTTTTGAGGAAACCAATGGTATTGACCAACATGGTTTAGGTACCTTTTTCCCTCATTTTTTCTTTTTTGAATATTTTGAATATTTTTATTCCCTTTTAATATTTTTGGGAATTCTGGACCCTTTTTGAGGGTTTTTTATGCTTTTTGAGGAAAAATATTCATTTTGAGGGGAAAAAGGAGTGTATTATGGTATTTTGGTGACCTTTTGATGGCTTTAGAGGCTCAAATGGTGGAAAAGTGGACAAATGGGTCATGTGAATAAGGAAATGAGCTAGTGAGCACTTTTTGGGTGTTAACAGATTTCCCCCTAATGTGTGAGGGCAGGAGCTCATCGTATGGTTGATAGATATCATAGTTATTTTGACTTTTTCCTGGGGTTTGGGGAAGAGAAGAGACCGGTTGGAGACTGGATAAATGACCCTTGGAAGCTGCAAAAAAAAAAAATATTACATGGCCTCAATATGAATGAGGAATAATCTCTGATAATGGATGAGGCGGGCATACCCATGCTCGTATCAAGACATATACATAACAATTAGTCCCAAGAAGGGGGACCTGAATAATAGATAAAAAATATGCTGGTACATCATAATGGTCCAAAGGGGACACTATTTTGGGATGTACTCATGATCATAACATGAATGATCTCAATAACTTATACACTAGAATAAATGGACAACCGTTCTGAATAAGGTATCAGAAGGGTTGATGAACTGCTGAAACTGAAAGTGTCCAACATCTGTAGGGACTCAATGACTATGAGTCATCTCTGAGAAGTACATGTAACTGTATACTCAAGGGAGTATAAAACTGGGGTACATCTGAATACTGTCACCATGCGCAACCCGGATATCTATAGGAAAAATGTAACTGGTTGTTTCCATGAGTAGACTCTCAAATGTGGAAGAGTTAGGTGGTATCCGGGGTCTTCAACAAATAACTAAAAGGACCAATACCCTGTGCGAGTCTCAACAATGCGATCAAGGTGTTGAAGGCGAGCATGTGAGAAACAACCATTTGGAGAGGCACTGAGGACTCTTCTCGAAATGATTCGTAGGAACTCATTACAAATGGTGATGAGTCCAAGACACAGGGACCTCTAGGTCTATCCTCTAGAATAAATTTGGTTGTCGTCGACAGAGGGAGACCAACAACTAACAAGGCAATGATGTTTCCTTGATAGGAGCGCGAGGTGTAGAACTGAAGTGTGGTGGTACTGATGGTAGGACTGGCATACTTGTGGGGATGGGAATTAACTGGGGTCATAGAGTGGGTGGACTCAAACTTCATTTGTTCAGAGCATGATGACATGGTTGACCTGGAAACGTAGGAAACTGACTTGTAGGTGCGAGGATCATAGCTTTTAAGGACTAAAGGGTATGCATTAAATCGGGGGGGGGGGGGGGGGGGGGACGATTTGATGGGTGCTGTCGAGGGATTCTCAGGGTGACATACTGCAGAATACTCTGAACAAAGGTGACCAAAATGGGGAAGCTGCCATATGAGTAGACATGATCTGTTGTGGTGCCGAGAAGCACCATTGGGTCCTTCTTCGTAGTTTTAATGAGCTCCAAGAAGGGATAAAAGTGTGCTTTGAAATGGTACTGTCCTGTGGATTTTGTGAGTCCAGGACTGTTCGTGCTCATGGGTGCTTTCATTTTTAAGGAGTCTGAAAACGATAAGAAGACTCTGTAGTGGTGGTGGAGTGCCATCCTGTAGGTTTTTACGAGCCCAGGATGGTGATTGCTAGTGGTCGCTTTCATGTTTAGAGAGTCAGAAAGCAGTAAGTGGACTCCATTGATGTTCTTTTTTGTAAGTTAGTCTCCAAGGCCCGAAAAAGCATAAAATGATGCAAATGGAGAACTCTTCTAGCCAATGTGACTAGAGTATTCCTTTTTCGTAATTAGTCTACAAGGTCCGGGAAAGGGGTAAACTTATACTAGGTAGACATCCTTTAAGATACGTTTAGCAAGCATGAAAGGAAGCAAGATTGCTCGATGATCTTTTCATTGTTTTAGGAGTCAGAAAAGAGCTTAACAGAAACTCCCTAAGTGCCTTTTTCATAAAAGGAATTGCTTGGCCCGAAAAAGGGGTAAAACTATACCGAACAAAAAGGTATTGATGAGAGCAAGAAATGGTCTCAAGCATTGTCATGAGTGCGGAACACTGAATTCGGTGACATAAAGATTGTCAAAAACGAGCAACGACCAATGTGGCACGGAAATCGAGGTGATGAGTGGCATTTTGAAAAAATGCCCAAAAATTATGGGGGTGAGAGCGAGAAATGATCTCAAGCATCATCACGAGCGTGGAAAATGGAATTCGACGATATAAGACTCGTCAGAAACGGACAACGACCGATGTGGCATGCAAACCGAGGCAACGAGGGGGCATGGAAAAAATTCCCAAAAAATCTGGAGATGAGAGCGAGAAATGATCTCAAGCATCATCATGAGCGCAGAAAACTAAATCCGGCGGTATAAGATTCGTTACAAACGGACAACGGCTGATCTGGCATGCAAACCGAGGCAACGAGGGGGCATGAAAGAAATGCCCGAAAAAATATCGAGGTGAGAGCGAGAAATGACCTCAAGCGTCATCACGAGCGCGGAAAATTGAATCCGGTGATATAAGACTCGTCAAAAACGGAGAACGGTCGATGTGGCACACAAACCGAGGCAACGAGGGCATGAAAAAATGGTCAAAAAATGGACCTGGTGAAAACAAGAAAAGGAAAGGACTATCATGAAGTTCTCGCTATGCTGATTCCAACGGTACCAACGATTTGAGGAACAGACGTCATATGATACCGCAATGGTTTTTTGAAAAATTGTCAAATTTCTATAATTAGGGTGTGGCGCCAATATGACGTGTCATTGTTATGTGTGATTTTGGCAGAGCAATCAGATCTCTTTCTTGATTTCTGGGAGATTCGATGTAATACCCCAATTTTGACCCTTATGAAATATTGGCTTCTAATGTAAATATTGTATACACATGTTGTATGTTTCCCTAGCGTGGAGCTCAAGGCCAAGGCCCCGCTAGTTTATGTTCAGATTTTATTTAAATTAGACACGCTTTGATATTGTGTTACCCACGTGCTATTAAGCCATGGGATATTGTAAATTGATGTAAATATTTAATATTGAAATAAAATACCAAAACTGGCTATGGGAGCAACGAATGAGAAGGGGCCATGTGTATCCACTAGGGAGTGGTGAGGGGGTTGTGGGATTGAACCATAGGCTGCCATATGTCACCTTGAGAACCCATTTGACTTACCTTGGTGACATTTATTTATGATTGTAAGGAAGTGATTGAGGAATTCAGTCCATGGCTTCAATGGAGCATGGGCAGCCCAGAAATTCGTATGGCAGAGTATGGGCTCTGTTTTCTTGTACCACAAGCCACTCTACCTCATGGGAGTTGCTTCTTCCTCATCCCCATTCCAGTGGGAAACTGACCAGCACCATTTTCCATCCAAAAACGAATTGCCAGCAGGAGGAAAAACCAGAAATCGCGACCTTGAAAGAACCCACGTTTTGAAGAGCCAAAAATGCCCAGATTTGGCATTGGACAGTGAAATCCAATGGGGGGATCCATTGGTATGAACCTTGGGGCAAATTTGGGAGCATTAGCTATCCCGAAATCCATAGGAATACCCAGTTTTTGCAGCCCAGAAAACCAGTGACGGATTTGAGTTATTTGGTGAGCAGAATGGTGAGAAATCAAGTAGGAAATGACTGTGCAGAGGTTGGGTGTGCTTGATAAACCCAGTGAAGGCTAGGATCTCAAGGATTAGCAGCTGGACTTTTTTATGCCCGTCCTGAAGAGCACTGGAGGGAAGAGTTTCCTGAGGAACTGTGTAACAGAGAAGGGGATCTTCCTTTTATTGGATGTGGTAGGTAATGTGGGTGCCTGACTGTTGAGTTCACTTGAGATGCCTGTAGCTCTGTGGTTGAGCTCACTGGCTTAGCGTTACCCTCCTCTATCTTCTTGAATGCTTGATAAACCCAACGGTGTGTTGGTTTAGCATAGCTGATGACCGAAACCATGGTTGTGAGTGAGCCTAGCTAGTTCTTCCTTAGTGGATACACAACCCAGCTCGGGGGTGATCTTTCAGCTAAAAGAATACAAGCTGGACAAAGATCTATGGTTGGGTGGAACGTTGCTCTCACATAGCTAGTTGTTTGGATAGCTTCATCTTCAAGATAAGTGTTCTATGTATTATAAATTATTTGCATTTTGTGTTCTTCAATATGTTAAATTGTCCATGTTTAATGAAATGAATTGATTATCTTAATTTGGAATCTATGCATGGCATTGGAACGAGATTAAGTCTCTATATGCTGAATCATCCTCTGCTGTGATATATGTATATATGTTAGGTACTACTATTTGTGTGCTTGCTAGTATGTTTATTCCGCTGTGTTTATTTGAAGTATGAGTCTACACACAATAAGTCTTTAACTATTAACCATTATTGAGTAACGTATGGGGTTGAGATTCTGGAACGAAGCCAGTATGTTTGGTAGTGTTCTCTCCCCTGCCTTCGGAAGGCGGGAGGGGATGTTACAGAGTGGTATCAGAGCCCATGTTGCAACACTGGGGATGCTTGGGCCAAATTCTGAGTTACAGGCAGGTAACAGAATGTTTTAACGTGGTATTGGTGAAGTTTGGGGTGTCATTTTGATATGAAAAAATGGCAGGATCAGATTTCCCAGAAGTATCATAGGATAACACCATTGCATAGATCTCTCCAATATCTTTCCAACGGTACCAAATTCGTCCAATTTGGTTAAGGGACGAGGGAGATATGACCCCCGCAAGCACGCAGATTGCGTGCGGGTTGCGCGCGGGTCGCGCACAGATTGCGCACGGGTTGCGCGCAGGTCGTGCATAGATTGCGTGTAGATTGCATGCGGGTTGCACACGGATTGCGTGCAGGTCGCACAAATTGCGCGTAGGATTGCACGTGGATTGAGTGCAGGTTGCGCGCGAATAGTGCGCAGATTGCGCACAGGTGGCGCACAGGAGGAGCACAGGTTGCAAGGGAGTTAAAAAGGAAAAGTAGTTGAACCCAGAATTTTATAAAAGATGAATGGTGCATCGAAATTGAGATTCGTGAATTGCTGAGTGTTCCTCGTTATATGGACTAACTTTGCCCGATATAAAAGTTTTTGTGATTCTTCATCGATTTTCTTCCACAGGTGGCTGAAGTTGGCATTCTAGACCAAAATACAACTGTGTAAAATGTGCAGAATTATTGGTAAGAGTTGCCATTTTTGAAACAACGCTGTTTCCACACCCGATGTCGGAATGGAGCACGGGGACAGAAATTGGAAAGCTTGTCTAGTAGGGAATAATGGTGTATGACTAGAATTGGAATGAAGTTATCATACCCCATAAATAATTAGAGCAGAAATGTACCAGCGACGGTTTTGACAAATTATTGATAAATATGAGCAATTTCCAGAATTGCTTGAATGGGCAAGGGAAAGGAATGCATAGCAACTGTGTGAATTATTCCATGAGTTCTATTATGTTAAATATTGATTGTGTATATTTCTATATGCATTCTTATGATGTCTGACAAATATTTTCATAATGCACAGTGCTTGCAGCTCATAAAATTTATAATTGTAGCAGAGGTAGCATACAGGAAAGATGGTGACCATAAATGATGCTCAAGATCCTTATGAACACGAAGAAGATGTTCTAGGAGAAAATGTGCATGAAGAAAATGCGGAGACTGAATCCAATGGGAGAAGGGAGCAGGTGACTCCTCAGAATTTCGTTGAAACCATGGTGAGCTTCAATAAAAGATTGATGAAGGCTCAAGAAGAACAACACCAACTCAATGCTGCTATTTTGCAAAGCCTCACTAATATGCAGCATAAGATAAACCTTGGGTCCAACCCAAGCAATATGGGTGAGGAAGGAAGAAGTGCAGGGAATCATTCTAGAGGTCGCTCGAAGAGGAGGACTCCAAGCCCAAGGAAGAGTTCGGTGAGCAGAAAGCATAAAACATCTTCATCAAGGTCTTCTTCCAGCAGGTCGTGTGACTCCAAATGTTCTAGAAGAAGTCCAAGACGTGCACCTAAGAGATTGGATGGAAGAAAGAAGTTCAAGGGCATCCCACAGGGAGAATTCAGGAAGGCAAGACCTCCCGCATTTGATGGGGAAGGCAAGACTGGCCAAGAGGCAGAAGCATGGCTTCTTGGAATGAAGAAATACTTCAAAATTCAAGACTACTCAGGAAATGAGAAAGCCAAAATTGCCATTTACAATCTAAATGGTAGAGCTTCCATTTGGTGGGACAATCTCTTGCAAGTGAAAAGAATTAATGAGAGAAAGATCAGTTGGGAAAGATTTAAGAGGTACTTCAAGGAGAAATACCTTTCTGCTAGGTATTATGACGGTAAGAGAAAATAGTTTAATGAACTCAGGTTGGGACTAAAGTCTATGGAAGAGCATGTCCACAAATTCTTGGAATTAGTGAGGTATGTTGACTACATTAAGGATGAGAGAGTAAAAATCCAATGCTTCCTTGGAGGTCTACCTCAAAGCTTCAAGGATCGTTTTGAGTTTGTTAATCCACCAAGTTTGGATGAAGCCATTAGGATGGAAATGCATTGCTATGAGCAAAGTAAAGGAAAAATAGAGGCTAACCCAGCATGGAGAGGAAAGCCAAGAAGGAAGTTTGATCAAAAGAAGAATGGCTTCAAGCCACCATTCAGAGGTCACCCTAGAACCTTTCCACAGGGACAGCAAGCAAGGAGTGGATTCAAACCAACAGTGGCAGCAGACAAAGCATCAAAAGGACCACTTCAGTGTTAGGGATGTGGAGAAAACCACATGTTGAAGGATTGTCCACATCGAAAAGACAATTCTCGAAAGTTGAACAACTTGAAGGGAGTAGCTACGGTGGGGGACATGGCAAGGACAGCACCTCGGATTTATGCAGGGTTGGATAATCATCAAGCAGACCATCAATCATTAGTGGTGGAAGTCGAAGGTAAGATTGCTACGCAATCTATTTCTGTTTTGATTGATCCAGGATCTACTCATAGTTATGTTTCTCCAAAAGTGGTTGAAGGTTGTTCTCTTAGAAAAATGAAGCATAATAAGTCTTGGCTAGTGCAATTAGCCACGGGAACCAAGAGAAAAGTAAGTGAGGTAGTGATGGAGTGTCCCATAGAATTGAATGGACTCCACACATATGCTGAATTGAATGTGTTACCATTAGGATCCTATGATGCATTAATTGGCATGGATTGGTTAGAAAGACATAGAGCCAAATTGGACTGTTATGAGAAAGCACTTGAGTGCATTGATGAAAAGGGAAGGCCAATATTGGTAAAAGGGATTCCCAAGGTGCATTTGAAAAAGTTTTATAAGAAGGGTTGTCAATTATATGCAGTCCATATGCCAGATTCATTAGAGGACAAAGGGAAAATACTAGAAGTATTCAGGATATTGCAAGAGTTCCAAGATTTGTTTCTGGATGAGGTACTAGGGTTGCCACCGAAGAGAAACATTGATTTTACCATCGATCTTGTTCCAGGGGCAGCACCGAATTCCAAAGCTCCTTATAGAATGAGTACACCGGAGTTGGTGGAATTGAAGATGCAGTTGCAAGAATTAATGGATAAAAGGTATATCAGGCCTAGTGTGTCTCCTTGGGGAGCACCGGTGTTATTTGTCAAGAAGAAAGATGGGACTTTAAGGCTGTGTATTGATTACAGGCAGCTCAATAAAGTGACAGTTAAGAACAAGTATCCATTATCAAGAATTGATGACTTGTTTGATCAAATGAAGGAAGCCAAATTATTTTCAAAGATCGACTTGAGGTCTGGCTACCGTCAAGTGAGGATTAAAGAAGAAGACATTCACAAGACGGCTTTCAGAACTAGATATGGTCATTATGAGTTCACTGTGGTTCCATTTGGCCTTACCAACGCACCTGCCACATTCATGTGTCTAATGAATAGCATATTCAACAAATATTTGGATAAGTTTGTGATTGTGTTTTTAGATGACATTCTTGTCTATTCAAGAAATGAAGAAGAACATGAGGAGCATCTAAGAATGGTGTTGCAAGTTCTTAGAGAACATCAGCTGTATGCCAAGTTAAGCAAGTGTGAATTCTATCAACAGAGGATTCAATATTTAGGTCACGTCATTTCAAAAGAAGGAATTGCAGTGGATCCGGAGAAGATTAATTCCATCATGGATTGGCCAACTCCAAGAAATGTTTCAGATGTTAGATCTTTTATGGGCCTTCCTGGTTACTACAAAAGGTTTATTGAAGGATTCTCCAGGATAGCTCATCCGATCACTTCATTGCAAAGGAAGAACATCATATTTGTATGGTTTGAAAAATGTGAGAAAAGTTTTCAGAAGCTGAAGGAGTTACTTACCAGTGCTCCTGTTTTGAAGATAGCAAATCCAATGAAGGATTTTGTAGTGTGCACAGATGCTTGCATTGAAGGACTGGGTGGGGTTCTCATGCAAGAAGGAATTGTGATTTGCTATGAATCCAGGAAATTAAAAGAGCATGAAAAGAATTATGCCACGCATGATTTAGAATTAGCAGCCATAGTGCATGCTCTTAAGATGTGTAAGCATTACTTGATGGGAAGAAGATTTGAGCTTAGAACAGACCACATGAGATTGAAGTATTTGTTTGATCAGCCGAACTTGAATGCTAGGCAAGCTAGATGGATGGAAATTCTTTGTGAATTTTATTTTGAAATTAAACATGTAAAAGGGAAGGAGAATAAGGTTGCAGATGCTCTTAGCAGAAAATTTCATGTTTCAGCAGTAAGTATGTGCAAATTAGATTTGAAGACAAGAGTTCTTAAAGCCCAAAACGGTGACAAAACTTGCCTTCAAATTAAAGAAAAGTTGCAGCACGGTAATGTGGATGAAAAGTGTGCAGGATATCAGCTGGGTGAAGACAGTATCCTCATCTACAAAGATAGGTTGTACATTCCAAATAATGCAGATTTGAAGAAACTAGTGATGGTGAAATACACCAAATGCCGTACTCTGGACACCCAGGATATCAGAAGACTATAACAGCAGCAAGAAAGAAATACTTTTGGAATGGCATGAAGAAGGACATAGCTGAGTACATTGCTAGGTGTCAGAAGTGCCAACAAGTCAAGGCAGAACACGAGCATCCAGCAGGGTTATTGCAGCCCTTACGCATTCCGGAATGGAAGTGGGAAGTGATCTCCATGGATTTTATAACAGGTCTTCCCATGACAGTGAAGAAGCATGATTAAATCATGGTTGTGGTGGATAAGCTATCGAAGGTAGCTCACTTTATTCCTGTGAAGTCCACTCACAAGGCTAGTGACATTGCGAACATCTTCGTGAGAGAGATATTCAGATTGCATGGATTGCCTAAGGCAATAATTTCTGATCGTGATACAAAGTTCACCTCCAATTTCTAGAAGGGATTATTTCAGGAATTGAGAACTAAATTGAATTTCAGTATAGCTTACCATCCTCAAACGGACGGCCAAACCGAGAGGGTGAATTAGGTTCTTGAAGACATGCTGAGAATGTATGTGATGGACAAACCATCCAAGTGGGAGGATTATTTACACTTGGTTGAATTTGCATACAATAATGGACACCATGCATCCTTGGAAATGAGTCCATTTGAAGCAGTGTATGGCAAGGGATGCAGGATGCCAGTGAATTGGGACGGCCCAGTGAACAATGTAGTGCTTGGACCAGAGATGATCAAGGAAATGGAACAGGAAATTGTTAAGATCAGGCAGAATTTAAAGGCGGCTCAGGACAGGAAGAAGAGTTATGCAGATTTAAAAAGAGCACATAAGGAATTTCAGATCAGGGATCATGTTTACTTGAGAGTGAAACCAAGGAAGAGTTCCCTCAAGTTGGGGAGTTGTGCCAAGTTGTCACCAAGATATTGTGGGCCATTTGAAGTCCTTGATAGGATAGGGCCAGTTGCATATAGAATTGCATTGCCTGCTAACATAAGAGCTCATAATGTTTTCCATGTATCTTTGCTTAAGAAGTATGTACATGATCCTAATCATATGATTGATTGGAATGTGATACAGGTGAAACCTGAGGGAGAGTTCCAAGTAGGATCTATGCGCATCCTCGACAAGAAAGTCACATTGCTCTGGAACAGAGCCATCGGGTAGGTAAAGGTCCAATGGGAGCACCTTAGTCATGGTGACGCTACATGGGAGCTAAAGGATGCCATGAGGGAGGCATTCCCATTTTTGTTCAGTTTTGAGAACACCGAGGGCGGTGTTGTTCTAAGGGGGAGGGGAATGTAATACCCCAATTTTGACCCTTATGAAATATTGGCTTCTAATGTAAATATTGTATACACACGTTGTATGTTTCCCTATCGTGGAGCTCAAGGCTAAGGCCCCACTAGTTTATGCTCATATTTTATTTAAATTAGACACGCTTTGATATTGTGTTTCCCACGTGCTATTAAGCCATGAGATATTGTAAATTGATGTAAATATTTAATATTGACATAAAATATCAAAATTGGCTATTGGAGCAACGAATGAGAAGGGGCCATGTGTATCCACTAGGGAGTGGTGAGGGGGTTGTGGGATTGACCCATAGGCTCCCATATGTCACCTTGAGAACCCATTTGACTTATCTTGCTGACATTTATTTATGATTGTAAGGAAGTGGTTGAGGAATTTAGTCCATGGCTTCAATGGAGCATGGGCAGCCCAGAAATTCGTATGGCAGAGTATGGGCTCTGTTTTCTTATACCACAAGCCACTCTACCTCATGGGAGTTGCTTCTTCCTCATCCCCATTCCATTGGGAAACTAACCAGCACCATTTTCCATCCAAAAATGAATTGCCAGTAGGGGGAAAAACTAGAAATCGCGACCTTGAAAGAACCCACGTTTTGAAGAGAAAAAAATGCCCAGATTTGGCATTGGACAGTGAAATCCAATGGTGGTATCCATTGGTATGAACCTTGGGGCGAATTTGGGAGCATTAGCTATCCTAAAATCCATAGGAATACCCAGTTTTTGTAGCCCAGAAAACCAGTGACGGATTTGAGTTATTTTGTGAGCAGAATGGTGAGAAATCAAGTAGGAAATGACTGTGCGTAGGTTGGGTGTGCTTGATAAATCCAGTGAAGGCTAGGATCTCAAGGATTAGCAGCTGGACCTTTCTATGCCCATCCTGAAGAGCACTGGAGGGAAGATTTTCCTGAGGGACTATGTAACAGAGAAGGGGATCTTCCTTGTATTGGATGTGGTAGGTAATGTGGGTGCCTGACTGTTGAGTTCACTTGAGATGCATGTAGCTCTGTGGTTGAGCTCACTGGCTTAGTGTTACCCTCCTCTAACTTCTTGAATGCTTGATAAACCCAATGGTGTGTTGGATTAGCATAGCTGATGACCGAAACCATGGCTGTGAGTGAGCCCAGCTAGTTCTTCCTTAGTGGATACATAACCCAGCTCGGGGGTGATCTCTCAGCTAAAAGAATACAAGCTGGATAGAGATCTATGGTTGGGTGGAACGTTGCTCTCACATAGCCAGTTGTTTGGACAGCTAAATCTTCAAGATAAGTGTTTTATGTATTATAAATTATTTGCATTTTGTGTTCTTCAATATGTTAAATTGTCCATGTTTAATGAAATGAATTGATTATCTTAATTTGGAATCTATGCATTGCATTGGAACGAGACTGAGTCTCTATATGCTGAATCATCCTCTGCTGTGATATATGTATATATGTTAGGCATTATTGTTTGTGTGCTTCCTAGTATGTTTATTCCGCTGTGTTTATTTGAAGTATGAGTCTGCACATAAGAAGTCTTTAATTATTAACCATTATTGAGTAACGTATGGGGCTGAGATTCTGGAACGAAGCCAGTATGTTTGGTAGTGTTCTCTCCCCTGCCTTCGGAAGGTGGGAGGGGACGTTACAGAGTGGTATTAGAGCCCATGTTGCAACATTAGGGCTGCTTGGGCCAAATTCTGAGTTACAGGCAGGTAACCGAATGTTTTAACGTGGTATTGGTGAAGTTTGGGGCGTCATTTTGATATGGAAAAATGGCAGGATCAAATTTCTCAGAAGTAGTAGAGGATCATACCATTGCATAGAGCTCTCCAAGATCTTTCCAACGGTACCAAATTCGTCCAATTTGGTTAAGGTATGAGGGAGATATGACCCCCCCAAGCACGCAGATTGCATGCGGGTTGCGCACAGATTGCGCGCAGATCGCGTGCAGAATGCGTGCGGGTTGCGCGCGGATTGCACGCAGGTCATACACAGATTACGCGCAGATTGCATGTCGGTTGCGCGCGGATTGCGCGCAGGTCACACACAAATTGCGCGTAGGATTGCGTGCGGACTGAGTGTGGGTTGCGCGCGAATAGTGCGCAGATTGGGTGCAGGTTGCGCACAGGTGGCGCATAGGAGGAGCACATGTTGCAAGGGAGTAAAAAATGAAAAGTAGTTAAACCCAGAATTTTATAAAAGATGAATGGTGCATCGAAATTGAGATCCGCAAATTGCTGAGTGTTCCTTGTTATATGGACTAACTTCACCCGATATAAAAGTTTTTGTGATTCTTCATAGATTTTCTTCCACAGGTGGCCAAAGTTGGCATTCTGGACCAAAATACAACTGTGTAAAATGTGCAGAATTATTGGTAAGAGTTGTCATTTTTGAAACAACGCCGTTTCCACAACCGATGTCGGAATGGAGCACGGGGATAGGCATTGGAAAGCTTGTCTAGTAGGGAATAATGTTGTATGACCAGAATTGGAATGAAGTTATCATACCCCACAAATAATTAGAGCAGAAATGTACCAGCGGCGGTTTTGACAAATTATTGATAAATATGGGCAATTTCCAGAATTGCTTGAATAGGCAAGGGAAAGGAATGCATAGCAACTGTGTGAATCATTCCATGAGTTCTATTATGTTAAATATTGATTGTGTATATTTCTATATGCATTCTTATGATCTCTGACAAATATTTTCATAATGCACAGTGCTTGCAGCTCATAAAATTTATAATTGTAGCAGAGGTAGCATACAAGAAAGATGGTGACCATAAATAATGCTCAAGATCCTTATGAACACGAAGAAGATGTTCTAGGAGAAAATGTGCATAAAGAAAATGCGGAGACTGAATCCAATGGGAGAAGGGAGTAGGTGACTCCTCGGAATTTCGTTGAAACCATGGTGAGCTTCAATGAAAGATTGATGAAGGCTCAAGAAGAACAACACCAACTCAATGCTACTATTTTGCAAATCCTCATTGATATGCAGCATAAGATAAACCTTGCGTTCAACCCAAGCAATATGGGTGAAGAAGGAAGAAGTGCAGGGAATCATTCTAGAGGTCGCTCGAAGAGGAGGACTCCAAGCCCAAGGAAGAGTTCAGTGAGCAGAAAGCATAAAACATCTTCATCAAGGTCTTCTTCCAGCAGGTCGTGTGACTCCAAATGTTCTAGAAGAAGTCCAAGACATGCACCTAAGAGATTGGATTGAAGAAAGAAGTTCAAGGGCATCCCACAGGGAGAATTCAGGAAGGCAAGACCTCCCACATTTGATGGGGAAGGCAAGACTGGCCAAGAGGCAGAAGCATGGCTTCTTTGAATGAAGAAATACTTCAGAATTCAAGACTACTCAGGAAATGAGAAAGCCATAATTTCCATTTACAATCTAAATGGCAGAGCTTCCATTTGGTGGGACAATCTATTGCAAGTGAAAAGAATTAATGAGAGAAAGATCAGTTGGAAAATATTTAAGAGGTACTTCAAGGAGAAATACCTTTCTGCTAGGTATTATGACAGTAAGAGAAAAGAGTTTAATGAACTCAGGTTGGGACTAAAGTCTATGGAAGAGCATGTCCACAAATTCTTGGAATTATTGAGGTATGTTGACTACATTAAGGATGAGAGAGTAAAAATCCAATGCTTCTTTGGAGGTCTACCTCAAAGCTTCAAGGATTGTATTGAGTTTGTTAATCCACCAAGTTTGGATGAAGCCATTAGGATGGCAATGCATTGCTATGAGCAAAGTAAAGGAAAAATAGAGGCTAACCCAGCATGGAGAGGAAAGCCAAGAGGGAAGTTTGATCAAAAGAAGAATGGCTTCAAGCCACCATTCAGAGGTCAGCCTAGAACCTTTCCACAGGGACAGCAAGCAAGGAGTGGATTCAAACCAACAGTGGCAGCAGACAAAGCATCAAAATGACCACTTCAGTGTTGGGGATGTGGAGAAAACCACATGTTGAAGGATTGTCCACATCGAAAAGACAATTCTCGAAAGTTGAACAACTTGAAGGGAGTAGCTACGGTGGGGGACATGGCAAGGACAACACCTCGGATTTATGCAGCGTTGGATAATCATCAAGCAGACCATCAATCATCAGTGGTGGAAGTCGAATGTAAGATTGCTACGCAATCTATTTCTGTTTTGATTGATCCAGGATCTACTCAAAGTTATGTTTCTCCAAAATTGGTTGAAGGTTGTTCTCTTAGAAAAATGAAGCATAATAAGTCTTGGCTAGTGCAATTAGCCACGGGAACCAAGAGAAAAGTAAGTGAGGTAGTGATGGAGTGTCCCATAGAATTGAATGGATTCCACACATATGTTGAATTGAATCTGTTACCATTAGGATCCTATGATGCATTAATTGGCATGGATTGGTTAGAAAGACATAGAGCCAAA
The DNA here is from genome assembly GCA_027924585.1 of Larix kaempferi. NCBI lineage: Eukaryota > Viridiplantae > Streptophyta > Pinopsida > Pinales > Pinaceae > Larix > Larix kaempferi. The sequence continues at coordinate 2,670,603 of BSBM01001150.1, forward strand.
TTGGATTATTATGAGAAAGCACTTGAATGCATTGAAGAAAAGGGAAGGCCAACATTGGTAAAAGGGATTCCCAAGCAAGTTTCAGTAAGGCAGATTTCAGCCCTGCAGTTGAAAAAGTTTTATAAGAAGGGTTGTCAATTATATGCAGTCCATATGCCAGATTCATTAGAGGACAAAGGGGCAAGACTAGAAGACTTCAGGATATTGCAAGAGTTCCAAGATGTGTTTTTGGATGAGGTACCAGGGTTGCCACTGAAGAGAAACATTGATTTTACCATCGATCTTGTTCCAGGTGCAGCGCCGAATTCCAAAGCTCCTTATAGAATGAGTACACCGGAGTTGGTGGAATTGAAGATGCAGCTGGAAGAATTAATGGATAAAAGGTATATCAGGCCGAGTGTGTCTCCTTGGGGAGCATCGGTGTTATTTGTCAAGAAGAAAGATGGGACTTTAAGGCCGTGTATTGATTACAGGCAGCTCAATAAAGTGACAGTTAAGAACAAGTATCCATTACCAAGAATTGATGACTTGTTTGATCAAATGAAGGAAGCCAAATTATTTTCAAAGATCGACTTGAGGTCTGGCTACCATCAAGTGAGGATTAAAGAAGAAGACATTCACAAGACGGCTTTCAGAACTATATATGGTCATTATGAGTTCACTGTGGTTCCATTTGGCCTTACCAATGCACCTGCCACATTCATGTGTCTCATGAATAGCGTATTCAACAAATATTTGGATAAGTTTGTGATTGTGTTTTTAGATGACATTATTGTCTATTCAAGAAATGAAGAAGAACATGAGGAGCATCTAAGAATGGTGTTGCAAGTTCTTAAAGAACATCAGCTGTATGCCAAGTTAAGCAAGTGTGAATTCTATCAAAAGAGGATTCAATATTTGGGTCACGTCATTTCAGAAGAAGGAATTGCAGTGGATCTGGAGAAGATTAATTCCATCATGGATTGGCCAACTCCAAGAAATGTTTCAGATGTTAGATCTTTTATTGGCCTTGCTAGTTACTACAGAAGGTTTATTGAAGCATTCTCCAGGATAGCTCATGCGATCACTTCATTGCAAAGGAAGGACATCAGATTTGTATGGTCTGAAAAATGTGAGAAAAGTTTTCAGAAGCTAAAGGAGTTACTTACCAGCGCTCCTGTTTTGAAGATAGCAGATCCAAGGAAGGATTTTGTAGTGTGCACAGATGCTTGCATTGAAGGACTGGGTGGGGTTCTCATGCAAGAAGAAATTGTGATTTGCTATGAATCCAGGAAATTAAACTAGCATGAAAATAATTATGCCACACATGATTTAGAATTAGCAGCCATAGTGCATGCTCTTAAGCTGTGGAGGCATTACTTGATGGGAATAAGATTTGAGCTTAGAACAGACCACATGAGCTTGAAGTATTTGTTTGATCAGCCGAACTTGAATGCTAGGCAAGCTAGATGGATGGAAATTCTTTGTGAATTTGATTTTGAAATTAAACATGTAAAATGGAAGGAGAATAAGGTTGCAGATGCTCTTAGCAGAAATTTCATGTTTCAACAGTAAGTATGTGCAAATCAGATTTGAAGAGAAGAGTTCTTAAAGCCCAAAATGGTGAAGAAACTTGCCTTCAAATTAAAGAGAAGTTGCAGCACGGTAATGTGGATGAAAAGTGTGCAGGATATCAACTGGGTGAAGACAGTATCCTCATCTACAAAGATAGGTTGTACATTCCAAATAATGCAGATTTGAAGAAACTAGTGATGGATGAAATACACCAAATGCCGTACTCTGGACACCCAGGATATCAGAAGACTATAACAACAGCAAGAAAGCAATACTTTTGGAATGGCATGAAGAAGGACATAGCTGAGTACATTGCTAGGTGTCAGAAGTGCCAACAAGTCAAGGCAAAACACTAGCATCCAGCAGGGTTATTGTAGCCCTTACCCATTTCGGAATGGAAGTGGGAAGTGATCTCCATGGATTTTATAACAGGTCTGCCCATGACAGTGAAGAAGCATGATTCAATCATGGTTATGGTGGATAAGCTATTGAAGGTAGCTCACTTTATTCCAGTGAAGTCCACTCACAAGGCTAGTGACATTGCGAACATCTTCGTGAGAGAGATATTCAGATTGCATGGATTGCCTAAGGCAATAATTTATGATCGTGATACAAAGTTCACCTCCAATTTCTGGAAGGGATTATTTCAGGAATTGGGAACTAAATTGAATTTTAGTACAGCTTACCATCCTCAAACGGATGGCCAAACCGAGAGGGTGAATCAGGTTCTTGAAGACATGCTGAGAATGTATGTGATGGACAAACCATCCAAGTGGGAGGATTATTTACACTTGGTTGAATTTGCATATAATAATGGACACCATCCATCCTTGGGAATGAGTCCATTTGAAGCATTGTATGGCAAGGGATGCAGGATGCCAGTGAATTGGGACGGCCCAGTGAACAGGGTAGTGCTTGGACCAGAGATGATTAAGGAAATGGAACATGAAATTGTTAAGATTAGGCAGAATTTAAAGGCAGCTCAGGACAGGCAGAAGAGTTATGCAGATTTGAAAAGAGCACATAAGGAATTTCAGACCGGGGATCATGTTTACTTGAGAGTGAAAGCAAGGAAGAGTTCCCTCAAGTTGGGGAGTTGTGCCAAGTTGTCACCAAGATATTGTGGGCCATTTGAAGTCCTTGATAGGATAGGGCCAATTGCATATAGAATTGCATTGCCTGCTAACATAAGAACTCATAATCTTTTCCATGTATCTTTGCTTAAGAAGTATGTACATTATCCTAATCATATGATTGATTGGAATGTGATACAGGTGGAACTCGAGGGAGAGTTCCAAGTAGGACCTATGCGCATCCTCGACAAGAAAGTCACATTTCTCCGGAACAGAGCCATCGGGCAGGTAAAGGTCCAATGGGAGCACCTTAGTCCTAGTGAGGCTACATGGGAGCTAGAGGATGCCATGAGGGAGGCATTCCCATTTTTGTTCAGTTTTGAGAACACCAAGGACGGTGTTGTTCTAAGGGGGAGGGGAATGTAATACCCAAATTTTGACCCTTATGAAATATTGGCTTCTAATGTAAATATTGTATACACACGTTGTATGTTTCCCTAGCATGGAGCTCAAGGCCAAGGCCCCGCTAGTTTATGCTCATATTTTATTTAAATTAGACATGCTTTGATATTGTGTTACCCACATGCTATTAAGCCATGGGATATTGTAAATTGATGTAAATATTTAATATTGAAATAAAATACCAAAACTGGCTATGGGAGCAACGAATGAGAAGGGGCCATGTGTATCCACTAGGGAGTGGTTAGGGGGTTGTGGGATTGAACCATAGGCTTCCATATGTCACCTTGAGAACCCATTTGACTTACCTTGCTGACATTTATTTATGATTGTAAGGAAGTGGTTGAGGAATTCAGTCCATGGCTTCAATGGAGCATGGGCAGCCCAGAAATTCGTATGGCAGAGTATGGGCTCTGTTTTCTTGTACCACAAGCCACTCTACCTCATGGGAGTTGCTTTTTCCTTATCCCCATTCCATTGGGAAACTGACCAGCACCATTTTTCATCCAAAAATGAATTGCCAGCAGGGGGAAAAACCAGAAATCGCGACCTTGAAAGAACCCACGTTTTGAAGAGCCAAAAATGCCCAGATTTTGCATTGGATAGTGAAATCCAATGGGGGGCTCCATTGGTATGAACCTTGGGGCGAATTTGGGAGCATTAGCTATCCCGAAATCCATAGGAATACCTAGTTTTTGCAGGCCAGAAAACCAGTGACGGATTTGAGTTAGTTGGTGAGCAGAATGGTGAGAAATCAAGTAGGAAATGACTATGCAGAGGTTGGGTGTGCTTTATAAACCTAGTGAAGGCTAGGATCTCAAGGATTGGCAGCTGGACTTTTCTATGCCCATCCTGAAGAGAACTTGAGGGAAGAGTTGCCTGAGGGACTGTGTAACAGAGAAGGGGATCTTCCTTGTATTAGATGTGGTAGGTAATGTGGGTGCTTGACTGTTGAGTTCACTTGAGATGTCTGTAGCTCTGTGGTTGAGCTCACTGGCTTAGCGTTACCCTCCTCTATCTTCTTGAATGCTTGATAAACCCAACGGTGTGTTGGCTTAGCATAGCTGATGACCAAAACCATGGCTATGAGTGAGCCCAGCTAGTTCTTCCTTAGTGGATACACAACCCAGCTCGGGGGTGATCTCTCAGCTAAAAGAATACAAGATGGACAGAGATCTATGGTTGGGTGGAACGTTGCTCTCACATAGCCAGTTGTTTGGACAACTTCATCTTCAAGATAAGTGTTCTATGTATTATAAATTATTTGCATTTTTTGTTCTTCAATATGGTAAATTGTCCATGTTTAATGAAATGAATTGATTATCTTAATTTGGAATCTATGCATGGCATTGGAACGAGGGTGAGTCTCTATATGCTGAATCATCCTCTGCTGTGATATATGTATATATGTTAGGCATTACTATTTGTGTGCTTGCTAGTATTTTTATTCCACTGTGTTTATTTGAAGTATGAGTCTGCACACAAGAAGTCTTTAATTATTAACCATTATTGAGTAACGTATGGGGCTGAGATTCTGGAACGAAGCCAGTATGTTTGGTAGTGTTCTCTCTCCTGCCTTCGGAAGGCGGGAGGGGACGTTACATTCGACCGTTGGTTTTCGATTCCGCGAGTTTCAGGTAACCCTATTTTCCTTATCCTTTTGAATTATGTCTTTTTTGGTTAGCGGCGGGCCCCCGAAGGCCGCGAAATTCCATGTTGGCTTTCCAACGTGGAATATCGCAGGTTTTGCGTCATTTTCCGTGATGAATATCGCGAGTTTGGGGCCGACAGTTGCGATGTTTATCGCAGATATCGGGCTAAAAGTCACGATGTTCATTATGGCTGTCGAGCTGAAAGTCGCGATGTTCATCACGACTATGGGGCTGACAGTCGCGATGCTCATTGCGATTGTGGGGTCAATACTCGCGATGTTCATCGCGGGTTCACTGATGAAAGCTGCGATGATCATCGCGGCTTTTGATGGAAAAGCCGCGATGAAATTTTTTGAATTTTTTTTTCTGTTTCTAACAAATTTTCTTTGTTTTTTGGCAGGTTGTTGAGGAGACCACTGGTGTCATGGCAAGAGCGAAAGATGGAGGAGGACCTGACGATTCAGATTCGGACCAATCAGGGGGTCCGATAGACTTTGGCTGTAAGCGGGCTCTTGAAGTTCGCTCAGATTCCACCGATGCGTTCAGTAGGACCGCTGCTGAACAAATTGGTGGGTCTTTGGGTCCCTGTAGAGGGTGCTTTTATGGTTGGGGGTGAGAGGTTAGAGATCACCCTCACTGATGTGTACTTTCTTACCGGGTTTCCTCACTCAGGGGAGGTAGGGGATCTTCTGCCAAGGATCCCAGCAGGTTTGGATATCGAGGATCTGCTGGAGACATTCTGTGTTCTGGGGGCTATCGTGGGATATGTGGGCTATTGGGGCTTGTGTTCTGCGGGTGTTGGGTGCCGTGGTGCCACATCATTTTTCTGGGGGACTGTAATGTCCCTTGTTAGGAATTTTATGAAAATGGCAATTTTCCACTTTTTTTCCCTAGTTCGACCTTTGACTAGTTTTGATCTCTAGGTCCCAAATTTGCCCCAAATGATCCCAAATATTCTAAGAAGGTATATGAATGAGATTAGAACATAAATATGTGTTTTAGGGATGCCTTTGGACCTTTAAAATACTTCTGCAAATACTCTTTCAATTCTGGCCAATGTAGGGAACTTTACTAGTAATTTGCCTTTGACTAGTATTGGTCTCTAGGTCTCAAATTGACTCCAAATGCCTTCGAATATTCAAGGAAGGTGTCTGAATGATATTAGAACTTGAATATGATGTTTATGGATGACATATGGCCACCAAAAGACCTCTGAAAACTCTCTTAATATTCTGGACCAATTATGCAATTTTACTAGTAATTTGGGGTTCAAATCCCCTTGGGGTAAACACTGAAAATGGCTTCCCAAATGCCTCCAAACCCACTCAAATTTATGAACAGAGGTATGTAATGTGTTAAGTATGTTATTAAAGTCTCATATGCACCATTAATGTATTATTACAACTGTTCTCACCCTCTCCCATTCAACTGTAAAAATCTCCAATTCGACCCTTGGGGAAATGGCACTATTTCACCTCCCAATACAACTAAACTGAGTAAAAATGCTTCAAATGCTCAAGTACAGTACATGAAACTTGTATAAGACATCCATGGCAGTATATTGATCACAAATATATTAGATAATCATCCATTCATTCGAAATCATCATCAATACATTGGCTCACAACAAGGTAGTGGGGAAATGGCATTGTTCTTCCATTAAAAATGAGATTTATACATTTCTACTTGGAATTTAGACCTGAAACTTTTTGGAGATGAAGAACAGAGTATTTAATTCATATTACAAAAGAAATGGGGCATTAAAAGCTTCCCCAAAGAGTACAATAGCTCACCAAAAACGCCCTCCCTCAAGGATCAAGAATATGCCATCAAAACTGGAAATGGTTGAAGGAGTGAGCTGCAATAGAAGAAACCATGAGCTTCCCTGTAGCTTACACCTAAAAATAAAGACTCCATTAAAGCTCCAAATTAAAGGTCTGAATGGCCTTTCCAATTACCAACTTGGATGGGAATCTTTCACCCTCGAAATTGGCTAAGGCAAGAAACTAGTCATCCACTAGCTCTCCCTCTTCACAAATGCAATTGCAAATTCTACAAATGATAAAAAGATAATCTCATACTTCATTTATACATTTTATAACCAACATTAGCCTTCTAAGGGTTGAAATCCTCTCAATAGATTCAATATATTTCCATTTAGAAAATATTCCACATTTGCCACTTGTCTCCTAGTTCCAACCTTCCATCTTCTCCCAAATTCGATTTTGAGTCTCTTTGGCTTCTCCAACTCCCAAATTCGCCTTCCTTGAGCCTATTTTTGGGGTTGACATGTCATAGTGGTAAGATTTCAGAGGTCAGGTCTGCAATTTGTCATAGTTGTCATAGATGCTCCATCATTGGTGTCACAGGGGCTAGGGAATCTAGCCCAAGTGTCCACAAACTTCCACTTTGACTCTTTATCTTCCATGGAGGTTACCAATCCTTCCAAATTCAACCTAAGATGCTAAATGACATGTTTTATGACTTACCAACTCACCCAAGAGTGTTCACATTCCCATTAATTCGAATTTTCAAAAGAGAGATACCATGTATTATGAAAAATCAAGCTAGTGTGGGTCCCACATCCTCCATATGTCTCCAAAACCATTTGTCACCTAGGATTTCTCTTGAATTTATTTATTCAATCTATTTATCAAATACTTGAACCCTTATAATGTCTAAACATCATTTATTATCCCCCTTATTCCAAATCCCAAAGCTTCCACCCCAAACCTAGTAAACTAGTAATTTTCCTCCTTGGCAATTATTTGACCCTTAACATCAATTTTACAAACTCTAATGAATATGGCTAATGTGATTAGGCCATTGTGACCCAATTCCAAATTTGGGACATGACAAATCCTCCCTTCCCAATATTGCTTGTCCTCAAGCAATTTCAAACATGGGTGTTGAAGAACCTGCTTTCTGTATAATTATTTGAAGTTGCCATTGAATTGCCAAACCTTGAGTCTTTGAGTTTCCATGAATATTTTAGAGAGGAACCACCATGCTTGCTGCTGCACTACTCTGATTAAAATCACTTTATTAAGTGGGGAATCCATCTCCCATACTGCTTGCTTCCCCCCAAAAAATGAAACCAATGAGACAAAAATTATTCCAGGGTCCCATTGCTTGTATTGCACCCCAACAATTAAGAGTGCTCTTCAACCTACACCATTAGATAAGAGGATTCCTGGATCCCATTTTCTTGTATGCATTCTTCCAAACATCATGAGTACCAAATATATATCATCAAAGTACATAACAACATAATGAAAATGTACATCAAGGATATGCTTCATCAAAGAGTCATGAAAGTGCTTATACCTCCAAGCAAGTAGACCACCATTTTCCACGTGCATACGAGCTTCAAGTGACCAATCAAATCTGCTCCAATGACATAGGTGAGGATCCCATGTCCTATAATGCTGCTCCAAAAGGATGTGATATGCATCAAAATATTCAGCCATGTATTCTTTCATCCAAGAAGTGAATGAAGAATCTCCACTAAAATCTGAACCAAATAATGAGCAGAAAAAACAAGGAGACTTCAAATGACTCAAAGAAGTCTCACCCATACATCCATGAATGTGAGAATCATAAAAATATAACAAAGTATGTGGCTGCCAACAAAAATGTTCTCCAATCATAAATCTATTCTCCCAAGTGTTGGATGAAGTTCCTCCAACATCAAATGAATCAAATGTTGAGCAAGAAAAACCACGAGTCTTCAAGTGACTCAAATGCATATCATAGGTGCATCCATGTAGATTTGCATCATCATAAAGTGACAAATAATGTTGCTGCAAATGTGAATAAGAATTTTCTCCAACCATGTCATCATAAAAGGTAAATCTAGGAGTTCCATACTCCTCATGTGGCACCATCAAAAAGAACCCTTTCACCCATACTTCATTGAGACTAATACTGCAAAACATGGAATTGTAGGATGTAGGAGAATGAACTAACTCACCCAAATGATCAAAAAGTGCAGAAGTTTCATCATGGGAAGGATCCATGTGGGTAGTATCATACAGCTACTTCAAAAGTGGGAAACCTTTGTCATAGATTGGTTCCCATGTAGAGGAATCATGCTCTTCTTTAAAAATTGCATAACCTTCATCAAAAGACAATTCAAATTCCTCTTCCACCACATCAAGTGTTTGGATCTCTTCAAGTTCATCTTCAAACACATCAAGAACATTCAAATTTTCACATTTCTCATGATCCACCATGTCATGAGAATCCTCCAAACAATCTACCATTTGACAATCTGAAACATAGGAGGAGAAACAAGTATCTTGCAACTTTTCAAGAAGTTGCTCATTTTGAATTGTGAGCTTATGATTATCCTCATTATTCTTCAAGTATGCATCATGTAACAATTCATTAATCTCAAACAAATGGTTTCTATCCAAAAGCAAAGACATGAAATTACCTTTGATGTGGCACATTGCTCTTTGAATCGTCTCCATGTCTTCAAGGAAGGATGTTTCCTCCAATGAAGTAGCTCTCCAACAAGAATTTGACACCAATGCTTGAGTGTCATGGAGAATGCTGAGGGATTCTTGGATCTTCTTTTCATTCATCTTTAAGGACCCTTCAAGAAAATGAGGCTCTTGCAAATGAACCTCCTCATCTTCTTCAATTTTGCTTGGACCAACTTCATGAAGCTCAAGTGGTGATGGGGAAGTTGATCTTGGTTCTTCTTCAACTGCTACAAGGTCTTCATTATCATGCTTAATGGAACTTGGGTTTGCAGCAACACTTTCAAAAGTGATATCTATGTCACCAACATAGAGGTGTGAGCACCCATCAGTAGGTACTCCTTCATAGTTTAAGCATCCATCAGTAGATGCTCTTTGGTTCATGTCTAAGCTAGAAGGTGTCTCGAAATGATCTTCCATATTTTTAATAGAATCTTCTTCATGCTCTTGTGATGTCTCTTCATTTTTATCCTTCAAGCAAGATGATGCATTTTGCCCCTTGTTTTCCTTATGATCATTATCTTTGGAATCTCTTTTTGAAGAATTCCCAAAAGCTCTCCTCAAGTGGGACATAATTTCATGCACACATGTATGATACTCACTCCAAGGTTCTTTACAAGAAGGGCATAAACCTTTCTTTACTAACTCCACATCTTCATGTTTGGGCCTATTTTCAAAAACATGTTCAGCAAAGTACTCAAAAGACATGGCATTTTGTGTATTTTTGCTAAAAGCAAGATATTCTTGATATTTTTGATATTGTTGGGGCAAGGTTTTATATTTTGCTCTCCATCTTTGGAACTCACTCATAGAATTATCCTTGGTTGGTGTGACACACTCATATTCATCAGATTTAAAGTCATAAGAATAATCTTCATTTCTCTTGAAATTGTAAGAAGTGTTGCATGATGGCATCTCTTCCTCGTACCATTCACATTCTGCTTCATATTGCTCATAAGCATCTGCATATTCCTCATAAGAATTGTACTCATAAGATTCATCATAATAGTACGACATGGCTGCCTATTATTATTGAATGTATGTACCTAATCCAAAGGTGCAAGGACCATGCTCTGATACCACTGTAATGTTTCTTGTTAGGAATTTTATGAAAATGGCAATTTTCCACTTTTTTTCCCTAGTTCGACCTTTGACTAGTTTTGATCTCTAGGTCCCAAATTTGCCCCAAATGATCCCAAATATTCTGAGAAGGTATATGAATGAGATTAGAACATAAATATGTGTTTTAGGGATGCCTTTGGACCTTTAAAATACTTCTACAAATACTCTTTCAATTCTGGCCAATGTAGGGAACTTTACTAGTAATTTGCCTTTGACTAGTATAGGTCTCTAGGTCTCAAATTGACTCCAAATGCCTTCAAATATTCAAGGAAGGTGTCTGAATGATATTAGAACTTGAATATGATGTTTATGGATGACATATGGCCACCAAAAGACCTCTGCAAACTCTCTTAATATTCTGGACCAATTATGCAATTTTACTAGTAATTTGGGGTTCAAATCCCCCTGGGGTAAACACTGAAAATGGCTTCCCAAATGCCTCCAAACCCACTCAAATTTATGAACAGAGGTATGTAATGTGTTAAGTATGTTATTAAAGTCTCATATGCACCATTAATGTATTATTACAACTATTCTCACCCTCTCCCATTCAACTGTAAAAATCTCCAATTCGACCCTTGGGGAAATGGCACTATTTCACCTCCCAATACAACTAAACTGAGTAAAAATGCTTCAAATGCTCAAGTAAAGTACATGAAAATTGTAGAAGACATCCATGGCAGTATATGTATCACAAATATATTAGATAATCATCCATTCATTCGAAATCATCATCAATACATTGGCTCACAACAAGGTAGTGGGGAAATGGCATTGTTCTTCCATTAAAAATGAGATTTATACATTTCTACTTGGAATTTAGACCTGAAACTTTTTGGAGATGAATAACAGAGTATTTAATTCATATTAAAAAAGATATGGGGCATTAAAAGCTTCCCCAAAGAGTACAATAGCTCACCAAAAACGCCCTCCCTCAAGGATCAAGAATATGCCATCAAAACTGGAAATGGTTGAAGGAGTGAGCTGCAATAGAAGAAACCATGAGCTGCCCTGTAGCTTACACCTGAAAATAAAGACTCCATTAAAGCTCCAAATGAAAGGTCTAAATGGCCTTTCCAATTACCAACTTGGATGGGAATCTTTCACCCTCGAAATTGGCTAAGGCAAGAAACTAGTCATCCACTAGCTCTCCCTCTTCACAAATGCAATTGCAAATTCTACAAATGATCAAAAGCTAATATCATAATTCATTTCTACATTTTATAACCAACATTAGCCTTCTAAGGGTCGAAATCCTCTCAATAGATTCAATAAATTTCCATTTAGAAAATATTCCACATTTGCCACTTGTCTCCTAGTTCCAACCTTCCATCTTCTCCCAAATTCAATTTTGAGTCTCTTTGGCTTCTCCAACTCCCAAATTCGCCTTCCTTGAGCCTATTTTTGGGGCTGACATGTCATAGTGGTCAGATGTCAGAGGTCAAGTCTGCAATTTTTCATAGTTGTCATAGATTCTCCATCATTGGTGTCATAGGGGCTAGGGAATCTAGCCCAAGTGTCCACAAACTTCCACTTTAACTGTTTATCTTCCATGGAGGTTACCAATCCTTCCCAATTCAACCTAAGATGCTAAATGACATGTGTTATGACTTACCAACTCACCCAAGAGTGTTCACATTCCCATTAATTCGAATTTGCAAAAGAGAGATACCATGTATTATGAAAAATCAAGCTAGTGTGGGTCCCACATCCTCCATATGTCTCCAAAACCATTTGTCACCTAGGATTTCTCTTGAATTTCTTTATTCAATCTATTTATCAAATACTTGAACCCTTCTAATGTCTAAACATCATTTATTATCCCCCTTATTCCAAATCCCAAAGCTTCCACCCCAAACCTAGGAAACTAGTAATTTTCCTCCTTGGCAATTATTTGACCCTTAACATCAATTTTACAAACTCTAATGAATATGGCTAATGTGATTAGGCCATTGTGACCCAATTCCAAATTTGGGACATGACAGGGACAAATGATGATGGTGGATTCTGTGCTGAGAGGGACCTACTACGCATGGGGTCAAATGTTTTTGGCTAGTGTCCGGAGAGATCTGGACAAGGTCAGCCAGGAGGGGGGAGAGTTCTACTATGCCTCCTTCCTGTGTTGTTTCTTCTTTGAGCGGGTACCGACCCTTCGGCCACGGGTGCCGGTTCAAGACAAGTTGGTGAGTGAGCTGCGCATGGTGCGGTGGGGGCAGATGATGCCCAACGGTGGTGGTGGTATTCGCGGGTTCTTTTCACAGGATATGTATGAGCAGTGGGAGCAGATCCCCCTGCTAATTGATGACTATCCATATGCTGGTATGGATTATTGAGGAGATCCAGAGATGCCTCGAACATAGGGATAGTCCTGGGGTTTAGATGGTATGTTTTTGTGTTTGGTTCTCTACTATATCATGTGTTTTTTAGATTTTTGTGTTATGATTATAGTTAGAGATATTTATATGATGGTTCACTTGCGTGATTGTGTAGATGTTGGTCCTATACCACCGACTGATCATGTGGTTGGTAGGGGACGGGTGATGATGGTCGTTCTACCTCCTGTAGCAGTACCGCCTCCTCATGCTCGAGGAGTTGGGCCTCGAGATGATGCCATTGAGGTCGCACGAGAGACACTGGACATGATCCTAGCAGGATTGCCAGAGGATGGGTGGAGGGACTTGGATCGGGACATCGTCGAGCGTTGTTTCGATGCGCCTTGTGAGTAGTGCTCTATACTGCTCCGAGCAGCATTGGTGGTGGATGAGTGGAGGGATGGGGCTTGGCATGATCCAGCAGGGTCGGTGGAGGGGAGGATTCGGGTGCAAGATTATCCAGTAGGGTCGGCGGAGAGGAGGATTCGGGCTCGGCATGATCCAGCGGGGCCAGCGGAGGTGGTGCCAGAGGAGCCCAGAGAGCATGATGATTAGATGATCTTGTATCTGCCCCCAAATGCTGATGAGCATATGGGGAAGTACCTTTTTGTACAACTTATGTATTTTTGTATGTTGGGTGCTCAGGGCACCTATGACATGTTGACTATATCATTATATATATATATATATATATATATATGTTTTGGTATATAGTCATGTATGCACATGGATGCATTTATTGTCTATTTGTTTTCCCGTGGAGGCATGTCTGATTTTCTGTATGCCCATGGAGGCACATGTTATGCATGTGGATGCAATATTTTAATTTTTGTATATGCCCGTGGAGGCACATATTATGCATGTGGATGCAACATTTTAATTTTTGTATATGCCCGTGGAGGCACATATTATGCACATGGATGCACTTTGTAATTTTGTATATGCCCGTGGAGGCACATGTTATGCACGTGGATGCACTTTGTGTATTTACTACATGGTTGGATTGGTGTGCCAATCAAGAATGTTGTTGGCCATATGGTCTGCTACACTGTTGAGATTCATTGGGACATGTGTGAATGAAATGGATTTAAACTGTCGAATCATTTCTTTAGTGCGCAAGAATTTTCTGAAAAGACAGGGATTGTGTACCTGGTAATCATTGTTGAGCTGGAAAACAAGGAGTTGTGAGTCCAAGAAAATGTTAAGGTGACTTATGCTCATTTGGAGAGTAGCGGCTAGGAGAATGGTCACGGCATCGTATTCATCTTGGTTGTTGGTGGCGGCACCTATGCACACTTCGTCGATGTATATCAACTCATGTGAAGGGGAATATATTACCCAAGCTGCGGAGGTGAGATTGGGGGACCAACAACTTGCACCATCAGCGAAACCAATGTAAAAAAGTGAAACAGGATCCATCTGTGGTCATGCAGAAAAAACAAATGTTTAGGTTTTTGTATTTTTTGGAAAAAACAAAATAAGACTGTACAATTATGAATGGTGGTGTCCATCAGATTTTCTATGGGTAAAATCGCTTGAGGTACAACCCGTTGCATGGGTTGCATAGGGGGTTTCCTTCTGAATCGGTCAGAATGTATGCCCCCTATCCGAGGCAAGTATGTATAATGTATGGGCCTTGCCACATGGACACAAAATTTCCTTTTCCGGTTTTGTTATGAGCTTGATCATAGGCGAGGACAAGGTCCCCTTCAGTAAAGGTTTTTGGGTGGACATGTTTGTCGTAACTTAGTTTGGATCAGTTCTTGGCTGCTTCCATGGTTTGGAGGGCTGTGCGCCGATCTTCATCAGCTTGCTCCATAAGTAGTAAGCGTTGGTCAATTGGGGAAGTGTCCGGTAGGAGTTCAACGGCCATATGTAGGGATGGAATCTAGCACTCAATGGGGAGGACGGATTCGACACCGTGAACTAGATGGAAAGGGGTAAAACCGGTGGCGGTTTTGGCTGACGTGCAGTATGCCCATATTGCTAGGAAGAGCATGTGATGCCAATTTGATTTGTGTTTGTCAACAGTGCACTGGAGGATGGTATTCAAAATTTTGTTAATCGCTTCGACTTGGCCATTCCCTTGGGGGTAGTAAGCGGAGGAGAAATGGTGTTCAAATTTTAGTAGGGTTGATAATTCTCTCCAAATGGCATATTTGAAGTGAGAGCCGTGGTCTGAGACGAGTTGCTTTGGCACTCCAAAACGAGCGATAACATGGTTGAGGAAAAAATGTGCTACGGTGTCGGCTTTGCAATTGTAAGTTGGCATGGCTTCCGCCCATTTGGTGAAATAATCTACGACCACAATGATGTGTTTATGACCGCCGGCAGACGTGGGATTGCAATCTAGGAAGTCGATGGCCCATTTGCAGAAGGGTCCGACAGTGATGACTGGATGAAGGGGGGCGGGTGGGGTTCTTGCCTTGGGGGAAAAAAGTTGGCATTTTTTATAATGTTTGACTGCGGTGATGTAATCAGTAAATAATGAAGGCCAAAAGTAACCTGCACGGATGATCTTTTGGGTGGTCGACATTGTTAAGATTTAATATGCTACGACAGAAAATAGCAGCATTACATTCCATTTCACAATAATAGCATATATAGGATCACTGAAGAAACAACAAGCATAGCATAAACACAATAGACACAGATTTATCCTGGGAAACCCTCATGGGGTAGAAAACCCAGTAAAGCTTCCTCAATATAGATGACCAGCAATACACAAATATGCAAACCAAAGACATGATCTCCTCCTCCATCATAGCAGACCTCTCCTCCACAAGTGCGCTACTCTCAAGTGAGTGAGTGTGTGTCAAATGAGGAATAAACCTCCTCTATTTATACACTACTCCGACTTGTCTTTTACATAAATCATGTAGGCTTGTATTTAACCGTTGGGTTAAATACCCCACTACAACTGACTGGGCCGACCCCTCTAGGGTGGTCTAATAACCCTTTGACCCACATAACACATATAGGGCCGACCCCCACTAGGGAAGTCTAATAACCCAAGTTACCACATTCCGACGGAGGAATAAACATCTCTGGATATACAATAAGATCTTCAAGGAGGAATGAAACATCTCCAGAATAATAAAGTACAAATATAATATTCTTTGAAAATACAATATCTCAACACTCCCCCTTAACGAGAAGGATATTATAACAGCATCTGCATGAGCAAGGAGTCATCAACATCATACATGATACATCTATAAATCATTGGAAGCTTTCTCAACATCATCAGTAACTCAAGCAGTTACTGGAACATCTTCAATACTGGAACATCAACATCTTCAGTACTGAGTCTTTATCTTTTGCAGCACTCGACCAACTACAACAACATCAACATTTGGATCCTCACGATCATCAACATCGTCATCATACGATCATCAGCATCGGGATCATCTCGATCTACAGCATCTAGATCATCTCGATCCACAGCATCTGGATCATCTCGATCTACAGCATGTGGATCATCACGATCTACAGCATCTGGATCATCTCGATCTACAGCATCTGGATCATCATGATCTACAACATCTGGATCATCTCGATCTACAGCATCTGGATCATCTTGATCTACAACATCTGGATCATCTCGATCTACAACATCTGGATCATCACGATCTACAACATCTGGATCATCTCGATCTACAGCATCTAGATCATCTCGATCTACAAAATCTGGATCATCATGATCTACAGCATCTGGATCATCTCGATCTACAGCATCTGGTTCATCTCGATCTACAGCATCTGGATCATCTCGATCTACAGCATCTGGATCATCTCAATCTACAGCATCTGGATCATCACGATCTACAGCATCTGGATCATCTGTATTAGTATCCACACCAATACATCTATCATCAAAACATGTATTCTTACTAATACATATATCATCAAAAACATGTATTCTCACTAATACATCTATCATCAAAAGCATGTATTCTCACTAATACATCTATCATCAAAAGCATGTATTCTCACTAATACATCTATCATCAATACATAGCAGCATACTCTACAACACACACGATCATATTACAGGATGATCAATCCTGCTCTCTTTAGGACATAGGTCCATGGATGATACAATCTAGATCAAGTTCCAGGATGATCAATCCTTATCACTTTAAGAAAAGTCTCATGTCTAGGGACGATGCAATCCCATCACGTACATTTTGAACCCTGTTCATGGACGATGCAGTCCTCACACGTACCTTTAAGACAAGTCTCATGTCTAGGGATGATGCAATCCCGATCAAGTTCCAGGATGATTAGTCCTTATCACTTTAAGACAAGTCTCATGTCTAGGGACGATGCAATCCCGATCAAGTTCGAGGATGATCAGTCCTTATCACTTTAAGACAAGTCTCATGTCTAGGGACGATGCAATCCCGATCAAGTTCGAGGATGATCAGTCCTTATCACTTTATGACAAGCCTCATGTCTAGGGACGATGCAATCCCGATCAAGTTCCAGGATGATCAGTCCTTATCACTTTAAGACAAGCCTCATGTCTAGGGACGATGCAATCCCGATCAAGTTCCAGGATGATCAGTCCTTATCACTTTAAGACAAGTCTCATGTCTAGGGACGATGCAATCCCGATCAAGTTCCAGGATGATCAGTCCTTATCACTTTAAGACAAGTCTCATGTCTAGGGACGATGCAATCCCCATCAAGTTCCAGGATGATCAGTCCTTATCACTTTAAGACAAGTCTCATGTCTAGGGACGAAGCAATCCCGATCAAGTTCCAGGATGATCAGTGCTTATCACTTTAAGACAAGTCTCATGTCTAGGGACGATGCAATCCCGATCAAGTTCCAGGATGATCAATCCTTATCACTTTAAGACAAGTCTCATGTCTAGGGACGATGCAATCCCGATCAAGTTCCAGGATGATCAGTCCTTATCACTTTAAGACAAGTCTCATGTCTAGGGACGATGCAATCCCATCACGTACATTTTGAACCTAGTTCAGGGACGATGCAGTCCTATATTCAATTCTCAGATACATCATGTCTACGGATCTCTTTAGGACTGAAGTCCAGGGATGATCCAATCCTCTTTCTTTCTCAAAGACACCTGTCTATGGCTCACTTTAGAACTTGAGTTCAAGGATGATGCAATCCTCACATGTCCATGAAGGACTTCATTCTCGAAGACATACGTCTACGGCTCTCTTTAGGACTGAAATCCAAGGATGATTCAATCCTCACATGTCCATGAAGGAATCCATTCTCGAAGACATACGTCTACGGCTCTCTTTAGGACTGAAGTCCAGGGATGATCCAATCCCCCTTCTTTCTCGGAGACACCTGTCTACAGTTCCTTTCAGAACATGTGTTCAAGGATGATGCAATCCCCTTGTCACCTTAGACCCTGTCTAAGGACCATCCACAAACCTCTCTGTCGGCATCACCAATATAGGTATCCACATCATCGACCTCACTGTCGATGCGGGAAATCTCATCTTAAGTGATCACATCGCTCCCCCTTTCGAGGAGGGTCTTTCTGAACTATTTTAAGTTTGTCTCGGAAAAATTTACTTGAGGTAGAGGTTTGGTTAGTACATCGGCAACTTGTTACAAATTCGAACTTTAATTCTTTTCTACACCATATCTTGTATATAGAAATGTCAGATCTCTATGTGCTTTGACTTATCATGGAATACTGGATTCTCTGCCATTTTGGTACAACTCTGTTTGTCACATAGGATCACAGTTGGGTCCATTTTTTATGTCAAACAATTCTAAAGCCATACGGCTTCACAACTAGTAGAGAAAGCAGCCATATATTTCGCTTGTGCTAAGAGCCACACTAGATTGCTTCCTTCTAAACCACGAGATCATGGCTGATCCTAGACAGTAACATCCTCTCGATGTGCTCTTCCTGTCTGATACAATTTCTGCCCAATCAACATCTGTGTAGCCATCTGAGGTCATGATCTCTAAGATAACATAGATCAAAGTCTATCGTATCCTTTAGGTACCTCATCACATGCTTTGCAACTAACAGGTGAATACATCTAGTTTCCACTAGATACTGACTCAAGGTGTTCACAGCAAAGCATATATCTCACCTAGTATTTGTTAGACACATCAATGACTCAATATTTTGTCTGTACAGAGTTATATCCACTAACTCTGATGAGTCATCTGCTAACAAATTCAAGAGTGGCCATTCCAACACATCACGTCCTTTTAATATTTCTCAGCCTACTTTCCCTGGTTGAGAAAGATTCCTTCTGAGCCTTGCCATACTTCCAGACATAGGAAGTAATGCATCAATCTGAGATCTTTCATTTTCATTTCTGCAGCCATCTTCTTCTTTCTTTTCATGATCTGTTTCTCATTCCTTGTCAGAAAGAGATCATTGTCATACAATAATGGTATGATAGGTTCATCATCCAAAACCTTAAGGTAAAGGTTAGGTAAATCCCAAGCTTATCAAGAAACTGTCAATTCTCCCTTTTTGACTGAGCATCATTCACACTCTGCATTGAATGATCTTCTGCATATCTATCTGTGCCATCTCTCGTTAGATGGGTCTACTGATATGAGCCTCAATATCATTCGAAATATGTGGTGAGTTCCTTCTTGCATCCATGTCATCTGTGTATAGAAACCATATTCAACCTTGTAGCAAAGGTTGAGATCCACATCACCCATGGTGATCATTAATCTCATCAATTGATTATCGATCCTGGGAACCCATACAGAACCTGATTCAAACTTCTTCTTTAATTACACCATTAAGAGAATGGTCTTATCTAGCCACTTGAAGCAAACATCTCATCATGATTCTCTTCTTCTTTCTAAGAGAATCTTCTAGCCACGAGCCTTCTATAGTGTGTTTGATTTGTAAATCTTTTTGTTGAACATCCATCGCTTGTTCAGTGTTCATCATTCATCATGATCTTTCCTACAAATCAAAATTAAGTACATGATTAGTAATACTTCATAATCATCAAATCATATTGACATGATAACCTATTATGCATACAGATATAGTTATGCAACTATTTTGACCAATACTTTGGAACAACACTTTCCCATATCCTGTATGCATACAGTGGCTATCTAGATGCCTTCCATCTCTACCAAAACATACTATCGAGAGTGTGCACAGCTCTCAGCATGTCAGCAAAGAGGTTTCATTCTAGACAAGAAACAATGGAATGTTTGTCCAACTTACCAATCATATGCATATTAGTAGTATACTGTTCAATGCTCTATGAATGTTTACACTCAGCATGATATATTCTAGCAATATAAATATGCATACAAGCAATATCATTTACTATTTCAAATAACAACTCAAATACTTATCTTTTATGTTTGTGTGGTTGCCTCCCGCTTGATCTTCTATATGTCTTTTGAACTTCTATTCATTCTGTACCACTGTGCATGCTCAAGTGTGCACTAGTGTCATCCTCATGATCTCATACACAAACATACATTCATTAGTATATTCTCAATATTATCAAAACATTCTAATTCTAAATAATCTTGAATATGTATAGTCATGATCATTAGTATTCAAGGTTTCAAGGAAGTCTTCTTTTACTCATGCATATTCTTGTTTGATCATAGTACTCTTTTGGTTAATCATCAACATAAGAGACATAATATGCATAAACCCTTTATTACTAACTTTATGAATAAGCATAACCAATCATACCAAGTATACTTATATAAGGGATCCTAACACAAGGTAAGATTCTAACTTGACATAGGAAAACATACCTGGATTAGTATACCTGCTTAGTTATGTACAACATACCTAAACAATCTCTTCAATGATTTAGAGATCCTGAGCTAGAACCTGCATGTCTCATAGGTTAAGCATAATATACAAATTCATACATACCTCGTAAGTAGAACAAAGATTATAGATGAGTCTTTGTCTTCATCTTGTCATGGTCATGGAACTTGATTTGTCTTTTGTGATGTACCTGTATCTTGTTAGCAGACAATATCAACCTCACACAACACCATAATGCATTAGTACAATCATATAGCCCTAATCAATGAATGTCTTCGATCATTCACATGCATTCATACTGTTACTAGGGTGATAAGACAATTCTAACATTAATCAAGATTGTATTAATAAATAATATGAAGACAAACACATTATTAACTTAATCAAGAATCAGATTTCAAGACATACCTGAACGTCCTTAAGACATACATGTCGAGACTTCTTGTAGTCTTCTTATGTAAGGCCTTAGCCTCAAATCCCCCTGAAACTTGATCTGGAGCTTGATTAGGGTTTGTTAAAGAAACCCTCAAAAATTTAATCTTTGACTTTCACACTTCTGAATGGATGGAAAGATGTGTCTTCCTGAGCTGATCAAACTAGCATACTTCAATTTTGAAATCTCCAAAATTTGACCCTTCAAATTTTGCCTTCGAAACTTCTGGATCTTCTAGACAGGATCCCGAACTAGGTTTTGATGAAGCCCACCCTTCTACCCAATCAAAAGGTTCGATCCAAGGCTCTAAACTCTTATTTTTCTTAGGAGCTTCCAGCCGTGGTTACAGACTTTAAAAATTCCAACTTTTGCTGAAGCCCTAATTTTCCATCTTTCCGATCAAAATCCCGAACTGGGGTTTGATCAAGCCCAGTCTTCTACGCAACCAAAAAATTCAATCTTGGTCTATAAATTTCGATTTTCCTAAGTAGCATTCATCCATGGATTCTGATTCCAAAAATTCTAACTTTCTCCGAAACCCTTAATTCCAGAAGCCATGAATGAAGGTGCTCCAAAAATAATTCTGTTTTGACAGAAATATGTACCTGATTGTTTCTGCTCTAACTCCGAACTTTTTGCTCCACAAGGTATGAAAACTTTTTTTGTGGTATCCTGACCTATCATCTTTCCATCCCGACAGGTCTGACCTCAATTGGATTTTCTAAGAGAGAGTTATGCCAAGTGTCGCAACGTGACCTGTTTATGGGATAAAATAGAAGAGCGAACTTGTACGGTGCCACATGTCACTGGTTTACCTTCGGCCGCTGAAAACGTTTCTTGAGATAGTAAAGTCTGTGTACTACCTGTCACTTTTTACGAAATTGCATTTGGAGATTCCCAGGCCAAGTTATGACCTTTTTTCCTAGGTCACCTGATTTTGACTGAGATCTGGAAGAGACAGAAACCCTAACTTGTACTGATCATAACTCACAAATTACAATGAATCTGAGGGTGCCCTTTGGACACAAGGTACCTGGGGATGTTATCTACGCCCTGTACATGTTTCAGTTCCTGAACCTTTGTATAAATGGATTTATAGTGAAAGTTCCGCGATGACTGGTTTTGTCTATGTAAAACCCAAACCTTCAAATTGTCGCAAGTGAAGCAAGTGTCGTAAGTGCCATACATTGCCTTCCTTCAGGTTAGATCTGATACCATGTTAAGATTTAATATGCTAAGACAAAAAATAGCAACATTACATTCCATTTCACAATAATAGCATATATAGGATCACTGAAGAAACAACAAGCATAGCATAAACACAAGAGACACAGATTTATCCTGGGAAACCCTCATGGGGTAGAAAACCGAGTAAAGCTTCCTCAATATAGATGACCAGCAATATAAAAAGATGCAAACCAAAGACATGATCTCCTCCTCCATCATAGCAGACCTCTCCTCCACAAGTGCGCTACTCTCAAGTGAGTGAGTGTGTGTCAAATGAGGAATACACCTCCTCTATTTATACACTACTCCGACTTGTCTTTTACAGAAATCATGTAGGCTCGTATTTAACCATTGGGTTAAATACCCCACTACAACTGACTGGGCCGACCCCTCTAGGGTGTTCTAATAACCCTTTGACCCACATAAAACATATAGGGACAACCCCCACTAGGGAAGTCTAATAACCCAAGTTACTACATTCCGACGAAGGAATAAACATCTCCGAATATACAATAAGATCTTCAAGGAGGAATGAAACATCTACAGAATAATAAAGTACAAATATAATATTCTTTGTAGTTACAATATCTCAACAGACATGCCGAAGAAATGGCCTCCGCAGGAACCGCTATGGAAGTCATTAAGGACTTGTTCTGCTTCGTCATGAGATAGGCAACATCGTAAGATGGTATCGATGTCGTGTCGATAAAGTACATCGCCTAATAGGAGATATCGGGGGGTGTGGTGTTGTATATGACGACGTCCATCATGATCAATGTTGGGTCGATATTTTTGTGTGTGGACGTAGATTAAGATGTTGCCATACCATGGGTCATCAGAGGAAATGATGAAAAGGTGGTCGTCAATGGTCTGTTTAGATAGTGGGTGATGACGAAGAGAATGGGAGATCTGTGAAGAGTTGAGCGAGTGCTAGGGCCTTGGTACTCTTTGGGGTTTTGAAAGTTAGGTCGTATTCTTGCAGGATAATCACCCATTTATCTACATAGCCTTGAAGGAGGCGACGTGTCAAGAGGTAAACCATTGGATTGGAATTGGCTACAACCGTGGTGTGGCTGAGGAGAATGTAATGTCCTAGCTTTTGTACTGAAAAGACGACAGTGAGGGCCATCTTCTATTCATGTGGGTAGCGGAGGGGTGGGCCTGACAAGTTCTGGCTCACATAGTAGATGACTTGCTCTTGGTGAGCAGTATCTTCTTGGACAACAACTCCAGATACGGCATATTCGGATGTTGAAACATAGAGGGTGAAATCTTTTGTGAAATCTAGAGGAAAGATCAACAGGGCGTTCGTGAGTGCTTTCTTTAAGTCGGTGAAAGCTGATTCTGCTTGTTGGTCCCATATGAAATGGGTATGCAGACGTAGTAGTCGAAGGAAACCATGGACCGTCGTGGCATAGTCAGAGACAAAGTGGCGGAGGAAGTTGGACCTCCGTTGAAGGCTTTGAAGTTGTCTTAATGTACGGGGTGACGGTAAGTCTACGATGGCTTGGACTTTCAAGGGGTCTACAGTGATGCCTTTTTCTGAAATGACAAAACCCAGCAGGTGACCTGTTGTAACGCAAAAGACACACTTGAGTGGGTTCAAGCGGATGTTGTATTTTTGACAACGCAAGAAAACTTGTCGAAGGTTGTCTAAATGGTCAGATCGTTTCTTAGATCGAGCAGTGAGGTCGTCTAGAAAAACTTTTATGATTCTATGTAGATCGTGGAAGCAATAAGTCATGGCGCGTTGAAAAGTGGCTCCAGGATTCTTGAGACCGAAAGGCATGACGCGATAGGCGAAGGTGCCCCATGGGGTAGTGAAAGCTGTCTTGTATTGATCTTCTTTACGGATTTTGATTTGGTTATATCTGGAGAAACCGTCCATAAAAGAAAGAACCTCATGCCCCACACATTCATCAATTAGTTGGTCAATGAATGGTGTGGGGAAGTTGTCATTGGGACAAGTGAGGTTGAGGTCTCGGAAATCAGTACAAACACGTATGGTGTCCACTTTCTTGTTTACTGGAACTGGGTTAGAAACCCAGGTGGTGTAGGCAATAGGATATATGAATCCTGCTTTTTGGAGTTTCTCAATCTCAACCTTAATAGATGGGAGCTTAGATGGGTGAATTGGGTGTTGTTTCTATCGGACAGGAGGCACATTGGGCCAAGTGTCGATGTGATGTTCCACAATGTTAGGATCGAGGCCAAGCATCTCGGTGTAAGACCAAGCGAAGACATCACGAAACTCTTGGAAGAGTTTCTTATATTCCTGAGTCTCCGCTTGAGTGCATGATGCACCTAGCGAGATGAGCTCAGGTTTTCCAGGTGTGGTGGAAATGTCGATTTGTATAATAGGGGAAATGTTGGACATATTCCCCTCTTCAAAGGCATCTGGTGCTGGGATGGGGTCTTTGAACCAATCAACCTTAGTTGGTAGAAAATCTTTTGATTCGACTGATAGTTGGTTTTCTACGGTGGATGTAGACGCCTCAGGGAGGAAGTATGATCGATGGTGCATATAGTCCCAAGGGCAGTCCAGTGCAGTGAGTGTTTCTGGAATTTGCTCATCAATACGAAAGTAATCAGACCATAAATCAACGGGTTCGGGTTTTTATGTGGTTGAAATCATATAGATGGTATTGATTTCTTCCGAAGAAGATGATTTCAGAGGGTAGATCTCCTCGATGGAGGGAGGAGATATCTTTAAGTCGGCATTGTTCATCTGGTATAAAGCTGCTCTATAATCTAGTAGATCAGGGTAGTGGTGTGAATAATGGCCATAAATGCCGCATATCGCACAAGGGTGGTTAGTGCGAAGCGCTTTGTCACGAGGTTGAGGAGGTGGCTCAAGTCTTATAACTGGAATTTCGATGTCATCATCCAACATATTCATGTGTTCTTGGAGTGCAGGTAATTGTGGACATTGATGAGTGGCATGGCCTATGTCGTCACACAACGAGCACTTATGGGGAATGCGAATAGTTGGAGGGTTCTTGGCTACCTTGGGGGTTGCTGGGGGGGTGTGAGTTATGGGTCTAGTGTTATAAGTTTGTGGGCCTTTGCCTCCTATGTTTCGTAATGGAGGTGGGGCGTTTCTAGACGTTGATGGCATAGTCACTATTGGAGGTGATCTGTTTTGCAGATGAGTGACAAGAGGGGGTGGGTGGTTGGTAGTAGGGATAGGTTGTACCAGTTGTAAAATAACAGTCGAAGTCGGCGGGGGGCTCGAAGCAGGTAAGTACCATACAGGTATCCCTAATGTTAAACCAGGAAGGTTGAGTGTAGCCATTATTGGCAAACTGACAACTCCGGAAAATGGGAACAAGAACGGGATAGTATGAATTGGCGTTGTTCCAATATGAGTAGGCACTGTGGGTGTTTTTGGTAGTGACAAGGGCTACTGTGTGGTGTGCGACAGGGTGCACAAATCGGATGTTTTTGTTATCGGTAAAGGTGGTGGGATTGATGGAAATGTGGAAGTCATAGGTGACTCGGTGTAGATTCCAGGACCAATTGATGAGACAAATGATGTCGGTGCAGTTTGAACGGTTTGTTCAATCATTGGTAGCACATTTTGAGGGGCTGCGGGGGTGTTAGGATCATAATATGTGAGTTGATCAATCTTGATAATGCGTCCTTCATGTGGGAACATCATGAGGTGGAACACAAATGAAGCGACGGCTTTCATTTTGTACATATATATACGTCCAAGAAGGAGGTTGTAGTCGAGCTGGGCATTGATCACTTCGATATCGATGAGAACTAATTTTCCACCTAGTTCTATGGGTACGTTCGCTAAGAGGCCTTGTGGTTGAGCTGAGCGCTCGTCGTAAGCTCGTAATGCTATGGTGGATGGTTGTAAAGCGGGGGAGCCAAGTTTCTGCCACACAAGAGTGGACATAACACAGGTTGAAGCTCCTTCATCGATGATGGATCGATGCACAACAAGGTTTCGAATGTTTACTAATACTTGGAAGGCCAAATTTGATGGCAATCGAGGTTTGGCTTGGTCTAAGTCAAAATCCATCATGTGTGTATCGTCAGGGTCTACTCCTTCGATGGTGGATAGTAGTAGTTTTCGTTGTGTAGGGCATGTTTTTAGTACCTTAAAGTAGACATAGCAGCGGGGGATTGTGCTAGGTCTTCTACGACATTATAATTCGATGTTGCGTGAGCATTAGGATTGTTGTTAATCCTTTGCAAAGGGATGCGAGGGATTTTAGTTCCTCCATCCAATGGCATATTTGGTATGGCTAGTGGTTGATCTGGTGGAAGGGAGGTGGATGCGTCAGTGGGAGGATTTTTTGGGGGTGGGCCATACTGATTCCTGCGAGTTTGGAGGTTGATGTCATTAGATGACATCATTAATAAATGGTGTGTGCCTAAATCCGTATGCTGATAATCAGTTATGGCATAGGTGATTTGTTGTTGAGGTGCAACAGATTCTTGTGAAAGATCCATTGGGCGAGCATTTACTACTCCCTGGTTTGGTGGGTTTTGCAATATCATGGGTTGTGGTTGATTAAGTGGAGCTGGCTGTCCAGCATTGCCCTAGAGTTGGGCATCGTCATCCCAAAGCTTACATGCTTTCTCTAAATGGGGGAAGTTGTGAGTGTAGTGTCCATAGAATCCACATATAGAACATGGATGGTTTGTTCTTAGGTTATTGTTTTTTGGTTGCTTGGGATGACGATCAGGATTCTGCTTTGGGGGAGCAGCGTTGTTATTATTTGGAGGATTGGGTGGTGGTGGACCTTGATTATGTTATTGGTTGTTGCCGCGGTTACGTCCTCTTCCGCGGTTTTGTTGTCTTCCCTGGTTTCGTTGGTTGTTTTGGTGTTGGGGCTGATTGTGTTGTGTGTACACTTTCCCTTGAGTAGTGGGAGGATTTTTGGGTGCCGCAGGTGCAAGAGCAGGTTGGGTGGATAATAAGATGGTGGGGCTGGAGGAGGTCTAGTTGCCTACTGGGGTTGTTGGTAACCTTGAGCTATTGGAAGTGTTGGGTTAGCTGGTGTAGCTTGCTGGGGGTAATACATTGGTTGGGCCGATAAATGAATTGGGTTCTGGGTGGCCCATTGGTTATAGTATGTGGGTGGTACATATGTCGATGGTGCTTTCCCATAGCAATGTTGTGGACAAGAGGGTCCATGAGTGTGATGAGTCTGATTCGTTGGAGCGTACGAATTCGTCGCTCCATAATTAGATGTATCCCTAGAGAGGTCTGGGGCATTTATGGTGCTCACCATGATAAAAGGTTTATTTTGTGCTGTGAATTGGCCGATAATACCATCAGTGGCATGTGATGCTCCCGGAGCATCACCGCGTGAAGAATTTCCTCGTGGGACGTCTGGTATGATGGTGTAGAGATAGCCTAACTGGGCATAAATCAGGTCGAACTGTTGAGCTTTTAAGATAGCTTCTTCTTCTGACTGGGGTCATTCAGAAGCTACATCATTGGCTATGAGTGGTAGGACTGATTTGAGAAACCAATCCAAAAATATACGGTCGTCCAGTTTTATCTTGCAGAGGCTACGATGCTTGCGCCACTCATGGATATGGTCGGTGATGTGGGTGGCTTTGTTTTATCTGCAAGATACCGTATTTCAACTCCTACATCATAGTGTAGAGGTAGCTAAAAAAAACTGAAGGAAAGTGGAGGCGAGGGACGTAAATGTATGGTGGGTCCCATGTGGTTGTTCAATGTACCACTTGGTTACAGAGCCAGTGAACGTTCATTGCAACAGTCTTAGTCTAATGGAGTCATCCACTATGGAGTTAGATGAACACCATAGGTGAAATGACATTATGTGGTTTTGGGGATCCTCCCCAGGTTTTCCTTCAAACTTGGGGATGTCCAAGGGGAGCTTTGTAGGCATGTGTGGCCATGTAGGGTTGTGCTTGATAGGATCTTTGGTTAACCTGGCTAGGTCTGGTAAGTTCAGACTAGCCATGTATGGTAAACTAGCAGATGGGTGTGGCATAGTGTCTGGGACATAACTGTTAATGGTGGTATTATGTAGTGGTCCAGTAGCCCCTAAGGGTATGCTAGGTATTGAAGGTATGTGTCCTCCAACCGTTGTGGTGTGGGATGGGCCAGCACTCCCAAGTGCAACATGGGTTGCAGAGGGGTTAGGAATAGTGCCAAGAATTCCTGGGATCTTGGTTGTGGTAATGAGAGGGGGTGTGATTCCTATGTTGGGCATACCCATAATAGGAGGTAGTCCTGTGTTGGGCATACCTAAAGGTGGAGTGGCCGCTATATTAGGCATGCCTAAAGGGGTTTTTGTTACCATGGGTGGCACAGTAGTAGAAGGGTTTGTCGATGTATCTCCAATATCACTGGTGAAGAGGGGGTCGTATTGTGATCCAGCCATGGGGTTGGTTGGTGATATTACAGTAGGGTTTTTGGATTCATCCTCAGAATCATATGTGAAGTGAGGCGCGTCAGAATCGGATGACTGTGTTCTTGGACGATGATGTGTCGATTCAAGGGATAAGGCTCTATGTCTATGACGTGTAGAGCCAAGTGTACTGAACTGAGGGGGTTCACCCTGAAGACGGCGTGATCATCTTAAATTCTCAATGGTGAGAAATATTTTAAAAATTTCAGTGGAAGGTGGTGATGTAAAAAAATCGAAACCCTAGTGGAATAATGAGTGCAAGACGGGAGTGAAAAAATAAAGGCTCTCATGCCAACAACCAACCTCAAAATCACTTATTATAACAGCTGTGCTATAATAAGTGGAGGGATCCAACAAAGTGGTCAGAATACCAAAAGTCAAACAGTTCCTAGAAAAAAGTGGTGCTCACTAGACCAAAGGTGTGTATTGTATCATGCAAACACCTAACTATAAGTATTGTGAGTCAACAAACGATATTCTTTGCAAGGTGATGAAATCCAAGTCAGACAATATAGAGTGTTGAATCAACGGCTAGATATCCCCCTACCAGGAGGGACGCCGGGTAGACAATCCTAAAGAGTGGCAACTAGGATACCCCGTTCCTGACACATTCGGTTGGGTGAATCTGCAGTTTGGTTCTATCGTCACTGTACCCCCATTCGAGTGTACACCGAGAACTTTGAAAGGTATCCTTCAGTTACTGAATGGATTGCGGTATTCCACTCAGACTTCCGAAACCAGTCTGGCTACTTCAACCCTCCTAAGGGAGAGGCCTTCCCGATAAATTGGTTGATAACTGTGTCAAAATTATAAGGGATTTTTTGGACCCTAAAGACAACCACTATGTCTCAAATATAAATAATTGAGGGGTGTTATTGGAACACCTATCCCCTCAATTCTACCTAACTACAAGATTCTTTTAAGTGCTCCCCAAGTGGGGTTAAAAATTTTGTTGAGTTAAGGTAAATTTTAAGGCTCAGTTTGATTAATGTGGCAGAGTCGGTGCAAGTGTGGTTATTGTTGATGTATATGTAACTTCGGAATGTATTTCACATATATGTATATTGTATTCCTATAGAGATGTTATTATTCCTCTATATGGAAGTGTCGTCATTTATATTGTAAGTGTCGTAACTTATACTTGATGGGTTATTAGACCACCTTGTTGGGGTCGGCCCTGTATAAGTCATGTGGGTTAAAGGGTTATTAGACCACCCTATTGGGGGTCGGCCATGTGGGTCAAAGGGTTATTCAACCACCCTAGTGGGGGTCGTCCCAGTCAGCATTATGTTAAGTGGTTAAGTTGAGGCTGACCTAGTTGAATAAAGGTCAAGTCAAGTTAGTGTATAAATAGAGAGTGTGTCTCTCTCATTTTACACATTCTATTCTCTCATTCACACTTGGGAGAGTGGCGCACTTGTGGAGGAGGAGGCTTTACTGCTAGGAGAAGACTATCTCTTGTATTCTGGTTGTATCATTGCTCTATCTATCTCTGAGGAACTTATTGGGGTTTTTCACCTTTATGGTTTTCCCCAAGTAAACTCTGTGTCTCTTGTGTGCTTGCATTATTGTGTCCATGATTGATATGCTGTACATGTTGTTCTCTTAGTTAAGTTCCTAGATCAGATTGAAGTAATTTCTGAAAATTTAACATGGTATAAGAGCTAGCCTAAAAGAAGGCATGATATGGCATGTATGACACTTGTTGCACTTACGATGCTAGGGCTTGATATAGCAAAAACCAGTCATCGTAGCACTTTCGCTATAAATCCATTTTGGAGAAGTTTTCAGATCTGAAACTTTTATAGGTAGAAGCTCCAATCCCCATGTACCTTGTTTCCAAAGGAGAACCTCTAATTCATTGTACTTTGTGATTTATGATTTGTACAATATAGGGTTTCTGCCTCTTCCAGATCTGAGTCAAAATCAGGTGACCTTGGGAAAACAGTCATAACTTGGGCTAGGAAGTTCCAAATGAAATTTCATAAAAAGTGAAAGGTAGTACACAGAATGTACTATCTCAAGAAATTTTTTTAGATCCCGAAGTTGAACCAGTGACGCGTGGCACGACGTACAAGTTTGCTCTCCTGTATTATCCCATAAACAGGTCAAGTTGCGACACTTGGAATAACTCTCTTGAAGAGAATCCAATTGAGGTCAGACCTATTGGGATGGAAAGATAATAGGTCAATATATCTGAGGAGAATTTTTCAAAGGCATAAGTTGAACCAGTGACATGTGTCACGCTGTACAAGTTTGATCTCCTGTATTATCCCATAAACAGGTCATGTTGTGACACTTGGCATAACTCTCTCTCAGAGAATCCAATTGAGGTCAGACCTATCGGGATGGAAAGATAATAGGTCAGGCTATCTTAGGAAGAGTTTTCAGACCCTGTAGATCAAAAATTTTAGAGTTACACCAGAAACAATCAAGTACATATTTCTGTCAAAACATAATTATTTTTTAACACCTTCATTCATGGCTTTCCGAAATTTAGGGCTTCTGAGAAAGTTGGAATTTCTCTAATTGGAGACCACGGCTGGATGCTACTCATCAAAATAGAAATTTAGAGACCAAGATCATATTTTATTGTTTGGTATAAGGCCGGGCTTGATCAAACCCCAGTTCGGGACTTTGATTGGAAAGATGGAAAATTAAGGCTTCTGCAAAACTTGTAATTTTGGAAATTTGTGACCACGGCTAGAAGCTCCTTAGAAAAATTGAAGCTTAGAGATTTGAATCAAATTTTTTGGTTGGGTGAAGCTCCAAGAAACTCAAACCCTAATTGAGGGTCCTCCCAGTGAATCCAGAAATCTAAAAGGCAATTTCGAGGGGTGAAACTTTGCAGTTTTCAAATTCTGAGTATACCAACTTGATCATCTCATCAAGGCGCATATTTCTATCCTTTTGGAAGTTTGAAATTCAAAGTTTGAATTTTTGGGGTTTCCTTGACAAACCCTAATCTAGCTCCAGGTCCAGTTCTTACAAATCAAGTGGATTGGGTTAATCCTAGAAGAAGATGGATTGGTCACCTGCATAAGTGAAGAAGTTCCTGTCTCAGAGGGAGATGAGGCTAAGGCTTTCCATAAGAAGATTACAAGCAATCTTGACAGGTATGGCTTATAGGTATGTTTCATGGTTAATTTTATCATATGTTTGTCTTCAAATCATTACAGTACAATCTTGATTAATTACTAGACTTGTCGTATCACCTTAATAGAAGATATTCGTTGATTAAGGTTTTGACACTTATGAATGTACTAATGCATTGTGATGTTGTATGAGGTTTATGTTGTTCGCTAACATAAAAGGTACACCAAGAAAGAAAAATCATGTTCTACTTCAAGAACATATGATCATGGTGACATGAAGACAAAGATTCATCCATTGTCATGGATCACATAGAAGATCTACTTTCGAGGTATGTATAACTTGTTCCTACAATGGTTAACCTATGAGACATGCAGGTTATTAGCACAAGTCACTGAAGAAAACCATAAGAAATTATGCAGGTATGTTATACATAACTAGCTAGCATGCTAATCTAGGTATGTTTTTCCTATATCAAGCTAGAATCCTACCTTGTGTTAGGATCTTATACTTTTGTGTTGTTGATAATGATTATTCATGAAGTCATAGGTTTGAATAGTCATGGTTGTATGCATATTATGTTTCTTACCATAATTGATGATATGACTAACCAGAAGAATCATGAAGGTATAGGTTTGAGTAATCATGGGTTTATGCATTGATGATTTAACTAATCAGAAGAGTCCTATGATCAAAGAAGAATATGCATGAGTAAAAGAAGACTTCCCTGAAACCTTGAATACTAATGTTTATTATCTGTGAATGATCATGACTATACATGTTTAAGATTCTTGTGTTTTGATAGTATTAAGATTATACTAATAAATGTGTGATTATGTATGAGACCTCAAGGATAACACAATGATGATACTAATAAGCATGCATAGCGATTAAGGATGGATGTAAGTTCAAGGACAGGTAATCTAGGAAGCAAAGATCAAAAGGGAGCACACTCCAGTTGTTCCTGCAAGAAAGCAAAGGAGCACACTTCAGTAGTTTCTACAAGGATGCAGATATTCAGAGGGAGTTGACCATCTTTCTACATTCCACAACAGAAAGGTGTAGAAGAAGCTACTTCAGCAGCTCCTGCAAGGAAGCAAAGACTCAGAGGGATTCCACCCAGCAACCAAACAAAGATAAGTATTTTTAATTATCATTTCTTGCATATTTGTTTGTTTAAATAAAATTGTTCAATGATGTATATGCACATGTTCCTAGACTTAGGATATGTATTGTGCATATTAGAATGATTGCATTAATGAACAGTATACTACTAATATGCATGTGATGGGTAAGTGGCCTATGGCACTGTACAACATTCCAGTGCTACTTATCTAGAATGAAACCTCTTTGCTGACATGTTGGGAGTAGTGCAAACTCTTAACAATGTTCTGGTAGAGACTAGAAGGCATCTAGAAAGTTGTGGAACATGGATAAATGTTGTATTGAAGCATTGGCTAAGATAATTGCATGACTGTATGACATATTTTTTATGTGTAAGAATTTGTCTGAAAATTATGAGATGTTTCTAATCATGCAATTTAACTTGTTTTGTAGAAAAGACCGTATACCTTCACCTACAAAAGAAGGACTACAACATTTGTTCAAGCAACAAAATTATCTATTGAAGATATTGAAGTTCCCAGGATACGGGAAGAATGCCATGATCCATCGATCATGAAAAATGATGTCTGGGATGCGGTCCCAAGAGCTGAAGGGAAGTCTGTTGTGACTTCCAAATGGAACTATCAGATCAAGCATGCTGCAGATGGCAGCATAGAGAAATATAAAAGTGATGAAATAGAAGATACATCAGATGGATTTCAAGACAACCTTCTTGAATGGTGTAGTCATATATGTGTGCAGAACTTGGTAGGATAGATAGCTTTATATCCAGTTTGGGCTTTATCAAGAGTAAAGCGGATTCCAACCTTTACTACAAGGTTGAGGAAGGCAATCCAGTGATACTACTTTTGTATGCAGATAACCTATTTGTTACAGGTGAAGATAGATTGAATGCCGACATGCAGTGGAAGCTTGCTGCCGAGTTCGAGATGAAGAACTTGGGGATGATGCACTATTTTTTTTTGGCATGGAGGTGTGGCAGAGTGCATATGGAATCTTCCTTGGACAAGGGAAGTATGCAATAGAGATCCTAAAGAGATTCGGGATGATGGATTGCAAGGCCATGGCCACACCTATGTTATCGAATCTGAAGCTTCTTTGTGATGCTTCATCTGAGCCGGTTGATGTCTCTATGTATCGTCAGATGATTAGGTCCTTGATGTACATGATGAACATGAGATCAAATATTTGCTTTGTGGTGAACACATTGAGCCAGTTCTTGACGGATCCAAGGAGTGTTCACCTGGTTGCTGTAAATCATGTTCTGAGGTACCTGAAAGGTACAGTGGATTATGGGCTCAAGTATGAAGCGAATAAAAATTTTAACCTGCAGGGTTATGTTGATTCAAATTGGGCTAGCAGTGCTGTAGATAGGAAGAGCACATCTGGATGCTGCTTTAGTATGGGATCAGGTGTGATCTCTTGGTTTAGCAGGAAGCAGTCCTGCGTAGCACTAAGTACAGCTAAGGCAGAGTATGTTGCAGCCTGTTTAGCTAGTTGTGAGGTAGTATGGCTACGGAAGCTACTGTCTGAGTTATTTGATCTCCCATTGGATGCTACTGGTATCTTTTGTGATAACCAAAGTTGTGTGAAGCTCTCCGAGAACCTAGTGTTTCATGACAGGTCGAAACACATAGAGATCAAATATCACTATATCAGGGATATGGTGCAGAGAGGAGCTGTGAAGCTCCTGTACATTGCGATGGATGAGCAGATTGCAGATGTGCTGACGAAACCACTAGCCAGAGTGAAGTTCAAGTACTTCAGAGAGAGGCTTGGTGTTCTTCGGATTGATGACACTTCGAGGAATAAGTGATGGACACATTTGCAGAGGCAATTCCAAGCATGTTGGAAGGAGGATCCTTCACATGGCTATGGATGTAAGCGCTAGATGATGAGCCTCAGGACGATGCTCCAGTTACTGCTCTGTATATGCATCAGGATGATGCTAGATATGATCAGTTGGATCCTTTATATGTATATGTATGTATGCATCATGTTGGATGCTGGATATGATCAGTTGGATCATTTATGTATGTATGCATCATGTTGGATGCTGGATATGATCGGTTGGATCATTTGTATGTATTTTGTATATGCATCATCTTGGATGCTTGGACCATGTATCTGTATATGTATCAGGTGGATACATTGTATGATCAGGTAGATCATGTATGTTGATATGTATCATGTATGATCAGGTGGATCATGTATCTGTATATGTATCAGGTGGATACATTGTATGATCAGGTAGATCATGTATGTTGATATGTATCATGTATGATCAGGTGGATCATGTATGATGAAATGTACCAGGTAGATACTTGGTATGCATCAGGTAGATGCATGATATGATCAGGATGATCGTGGATGACGAGCTTCAGGATGTTGCTCCAGATGACTTGCAGCAGGATGTTGCAGTGATGATGATCAGGATGATCATGTATACATCAGGATGATGTATGGTGAGTATCATATTTATACTTTATGGCTGTGGATCAGGTTGTGCAGATGAGCATATAATTTGGACCTGGGAGATTTGCAGATAGTCTTTGGAGGCTTTTCATATGGCATATAATTTGGCCCTGAGATATCTGGCAAATGCTCTTTCGAGGTTTTGCTCTGGGAGGACATATAATTTGGCCCTGGGAGATATGCAGATAGTATTTCGAGTTTTTTCCTATGGCATATAATCTGACCCTGGGATATCTAGCAGATGCTCTTTCGAGGTTTTGTCCTATGGCATATAATATGTCCCTGGGAGATTCGATAGGTTGGGTTGTGTGCCTGTAATAAGTCCTGGGATGCTCTCGTGAGGTTTTGCCATGACCACATATAATCCGTCCCTGGGAGATCCTATATGTAGAGTCGTGTGCTCATAACAACCTGGGATGCTCTTTCGAGGTTTTGTGATGCACGTAATAAGTCTTGAGGATTCCACAGTATGGCCAGTGATGACAAAGACCTACAGGTGGTGGGCCTACATCCAGTATGAAAAAGGACTGGCTCTATAGAACTTCCTATGACGAGTAGATTCAGAGATTGATAGAGGTAGCAGCAGCAGTGACGATAATGATGACTCGATGACGATTATCGAGTGACGGTGATCCAGAGAAGAAGACTTGTGCTAGAAGACCTGTGTCGAGAAATACCTTCCTAGTTAAGAGGGACTGTTGATGTATATGTAACTTTGGAATGTATTTCACATATATGTATATTGTATTCCTATAGAGATGTTATTATTCCTCTATACGGAAGTGTCGTCATTTATATTGTAAGTGTCGTAACTTATACTTGGTGGGTTATTAGACCACCTTGTTGGGGTCGGCCCTGTATAATTCATGTGGGTCAAAGGGTTATTAGACCACCCTATTGGGGGTCGGCCATGTGGTTCAAAGGGTTATTAGACCACCCTAGTGGGGGTCGGCCTAGTCAGCATTATGTTAAGTGGTTAAGTTGAGGCCGACCTAGTTGAGTAAAGGTCAAGTCAAGTTAGTGTATAAATAGAGAGTGTGTCTCTCTCATTTTACACATTCTATTCTCTCACTCACACTTGGGAGAGTGGCGCACTTGTGGAGGAGGAGGCTCTACTGCTAGGAGAAGACTATCTCTTGTATTCTGGTTGTATCATTGCTCTATCTATCTCTGAGGAAGTTATTGGAGTTTTTCACCTTTATGGTTTTCCCCAAGTAAACTCTGTGTCTCTTGTGTGCTTGCATTATTGTGTCCATGATTGATATGCTGTAGATTTACTATACATGTTGTTCTCTCAGTTAAGATCCTAGATCAGATTGAAGTAAGTTCTGAAAATTTAACAGTTATCAAACTGAAATTGATTTGCCTCGCTTGGGTGATTGATTACAAATGAAAGAAAAGACACTTCCAGTTTGAAAAAAATAAAGGCTTTTTTTGAAATGTAAATGCTTGAAAAAACTATTCAAAAATAATGGATCTTTGAAATAATTTAAAAGGAAGCAAATAACATAAATATTTCAAGAAATAAATGGATCTGTTAGAAAATTACTTGTGCAAACTATTGAGCAAATAAAAAATAAAACCTTTGATCTAAATAGAATGCATAAAATCTTTCTTTCAATTACTGAAAATTTTTAAAAAGACTTTTATGGAGCATATATAAATACAAAAAGATTCAGTATGGCTGTAAAAATGCAGAAAAAATAATGTTGTAAAATAGGCTAAATGGGCAAAAAATACAGCAAATTTTTTTCTAAAAAATTGGTCGAATTCAAAATAACAGCATCACTGGTTTTGGGGAAATAGCCACGATGT
Organism: Larix kaempferi; assembly: GCA_027924585.1. Lineage (NCBI taxonomy): Eukaryota > Viridiplantae > Streptophyta > Pinopsida > Pinales > Pinaceae > Larix > Larix kaempferi. Next base: position 2,707,678 of record BSBM01001150.1, read on the forward strand.
GCATCGTGGGTTTCGGCTGCGGAGTCGCGATGTGTAGCATGGAAAATGGCCGCGAAGCTACAATGTGCAGTGCAGGTTTCGGTCACACAGTCGCGATGTGTAGCGCTGCAAATGGACGTGAAGCCACGATGTGCAGCGTGTAAAATGGCCACAAAGTTGTGGCGCGCCGCGCGGAAAAAGGCCGCGAGGCCGCGATGAGCCGTGCGACTGTTGGGTGAAAAGCCTTAAGGCGAAAGCCGAAAAATGGACACCGAAAAATGAACCTGAAAATGGAAATTTCAGACTGTTAATGGCAAAAGAAAGGTCCAAGATCTAGAATAGCAATGGATCTGTTGTCTAGGATGGCAGATCTATGAATTAAAATGATTAAAACTAACAAAAACTAAGATCTAAAGAAAAAAACCAAGATCTAAGAATTCAAAGCCGGCGGAGTCACCAAAAACTGTTGGCTTGGTTTTGCAACTAAGCTTTGTGCAATGGGAACCTATCAACAATGTGATAACAGTTTCAATATAGAAAGCAAAAACGATTATGAATTAAATCTAAATCTAAACTAACATGTGCATATAACAAATAAATTTAAAAATGATTCATGGAAAGAACAAGAAATAAAAGAATAGATGTTTTGTATTAAGAAACCTCAAATGGTGAGGATATGATGTTGAGCAACTCCAAGTGTGAGTAGCTCCAAGCTCCAATGGTCTCTTCTCCAAGATGCTGAAAATGGCCAAAAGTCTTAGGGGAGATTTTGACAGCGTGAGGATAGGATGATGGATGGATGGAAAGTGAGGAGCCCCTACCACCTTTTTATAGTTTTGGGTGGTGGGGAATACCATTATGGTTTTGAGGAAACCAATGGTATTGACCAACATGGTTTAGGTACCTTTTTCCCTCCTTTTTCCTTTTTTGATTATTTTAAATATTTTTATTCCCTTTTAATATTTTTGGGAATTCTGGACCCTTTCTGAGGGTTTTTTATGCTTTTTGAGGAAAAATATTCATTTTGAGGGGAAAAAGGGGTGTATTATGGTCTTTTAGTGACCTTTTGATGGCTTTATAGGCTCAAATGGTGGAAAAGTGGACAAATGGATCATGTCAATAAGGAAGTGAGCTAGTGAGCACTTTTTGGGTGTTAACATGTTTGACTGCTGGATCTTCCACTGTGCATTGACCTTCTTCACCCACTTCTTGGAGTAATGGGGCACCAACAAGGTCTTGTTGGTCATTTATTTCCAAGAAACTTAATGTCTCTCCACATTGTGTTGTGCTCAGTCACAACCTTTAGACTTCCTTCCTGAAGGAAACCAAACACTCTCAAAATGCTTGGCCCTGCCAATGGCCTTGATGAAACTTCCTTCTTGATTCCTTTTTTTTGAGATTGGGATGGATCCATATGTAGGGATGCAACTTCATTTTTATTTTTTCCTACTTCTTCTCCACATGAAGAACTAGGTGGCTCTTGGTTTTCTCCCTTGATTTTTCCTGGCTGTGAGGACACATCTTTATCCCTCCTATCCATCTTAGCTCCTAGGTGTAAAAATCTTGGCTCGACTTCCTTGCACACACCATCAACCATATGTGAAATCCTTATTCTACTATCACTATTGTAGGGGTCTTTGAATAAACTCTGAATCTCTAAATCACAATAGTGTCTAAAGGTCAGGGACTTATGAACCTCCTTTTTCAAGGCAGAGTACTCCATGAAGTACTCATAGGATTTGTTAGGGCTCCCTCCCTTGAGTATTCCTTCATAATCCCAGTTAGCCATAGGTATGTATTTTCCTATGCCCTCTTCAAACATATGTTCAACAAGGGAATCATATTCAACTTTCAGCAAATAGAAATTTCCAATAGGGGTTGACTCCTCTTCATATGGTTCAACATATTCATCATCATATTGCTCATAAAAAGCATCATCTGAGTAAGAGTCTTCTTCATTGAATATTGACATGACTATAAATTCATTAAATTAAGAGTCTTATTTCCACAGGAGTAGAGGAAAGAGCTCTCATACCACTATAATATCCTAGGCAAGACTTGTCCAGAATATTAACTTCCACTTCAAAGTTTTAATGGCAAATTTCTAACAATTCTTAAGGCAAACTCTCAGACTATGCAGGATGTAAGTGACGGGGATGGAAACTCTGAATGGGGATGATGGGAAAGAGATTAGGTTCTGGAATTTATAGGTGAGAGTGTGCAACAACAACAAAATATGATTTCAGCAGAAATCCTTGGCACAAAGTACTAGAGCCATTCACTTTTCAGCAATAGAACAAATCTATTTCCTACTTCGAGGCTTCCTGGGCTTCTAGCATATGCCAACAAGACTGGGTGAGGGTTGATAAAGTTTAGGACAGAGATATATAAGTCATGTAACTCATAAGGAATGCTGGAATAGATTTTGGATGAACTTGGGAGAGTTTGGAGTAATTTGGGGATTAATTGCACATGGTGGACTACTGAGCTAGTCAAATTACAGTCTTTCCAAAACGAGGCTAAAGGAATCCAAATTATTATTACATGGATTTATATGGATATTATATTGAATTAAAAACCTCCTCCATCTGACAGAATGCAAAAATATTTCTTAGATTGAAAATGGTAGTGAAAATGGTAAAACTAGTCTAGAATGAGCACCCAACTAGCAAGTCTTGCATTGTAATTCATCTAACTGCTCCAAAATTTCAAATAATATTTTTTGCTATTAGATAATGCTCTGCTAAAGGATATTCAACACATATAAGACAAAATATGGGTTCATAACACTTTCTTTCTCATTATTAGATTGCCTTCCAAAGTACATGCCTCACAGGCTAGATTTTCATTACAATAGTGAGAGAAATGGAGAGAAGAATGAGAATATTACTGTGGATCTGCTCCTGAGCTATGATCAGGTCACCTACAAGTCATGTGACTTTCAATTTCTACATACTGAACTTCTGGACTTGATTGGGGCGCATTCATTGAGCCACCCTCTCCTTCAGGGAAAGCTCCTCTAGATTTAGCTGTGAATGGGAGAAGAATGTAAGAAGAGAGTGAGGATCATAAATGAATTTGATATATGGACATATAGCTCTTTGATATGCTGCAAATCATGGCATACTGAACATACTAGATATTCTGGGCGCCATTCCTCAGAACTAGCTCCTCCTTCTGGTTATTTTCCTTCAAATCTAGCTGCTAATCCACTATAGAATTGTCCTCCTCTTCAAGCTGACTATAGATCTTCATGGCTGGACTGATATGAATGTTATTGGCTGCAATAACATATTATGGACCTGCATAACACTCTTAGATAACTCACAAAGTCTTGGGGCACATCACCCAAGCAAACTCATTGAGGCACAACACTCAACCAGAGAGGTTCAGAGCTCTCAAACCAAAATTGCAAATGACAAAAGTTCCTCATTGGAGTTGGTTGGCTTCTTTTATAAACTTTATGATGACCTGCAGGGTAAGTTACTTAGCTTTGGTGACTTGTGAGAGTAGGTTACCACTTTCCCATCCTACTCAAAGTCATGTAGGTGCCTTCTTGGAATAATTAGCAAGTTTTGTCTTAGAAAAACTTTCCAACTTTTGTCTCTCTTCACCCAGATTAGCAAATGCGCCTTAGTTAGCTTTATGGATGTTGCTAAATCTTTACTTACAACTTTTCTTGTTCTTTCCACTTTATTTACTTTCCAATTTTATGCTTTTTCTTGCTTTTTCCAGCTTTTCTATTTGCTTTTGCCAGTTTCTAATTTGTTTGCCTTCTCTTCTTTCCTCCTTTGGACTCCTTGCTTTTCCTGAGATTTGCCACTAAGGCAAGAGTGGTCCACATGACCAAATTCGACCTCCTAGTGCCAACCGGCTTCCTTACAAAAAATATATATACATATACATCATTATACGAAGCAAACCCGCCGAGGTACTGAACAGGCCTACTGGTAGTGGGTCCATGCTAAGTAAAATCTTAAACAAGGAAGCTAGGTAAATGCAAGTAAAACCGTTGTGGTACTGAACAGGCTTGCTGGCAGCGAGACTGTGCTTGTATGGTATCAAGATAAACCCGCCGAGGTACTAAATAGGCCTACTAGCAGTAGGTCAATATCGGGTAAAAGAGATCGGTTAATGCATTACTATGCACATGATTCATATATAAGAAACTTGAGTATACAAACACATGTTTTGGCCAATCATCTATACTGTCATTAGAGAATAACTCTAAGTTGAACTTGGACCTTGTCATCTAATTCAAACAATACCTAGGATGTTATTATCCTATAAATGGGACCCATAATTCAAACAATACCTAGGATGCTATTATCCTAGAAATGGGACCCATAATTATAAAAATGTCACAAGCTTTTACGGTGCACCTTATCTATATCTTGGGATGACAATAAATCTTTAAAATGAGTCATGGATGGCTAGTTTTCCTGTGGCATCTTTCATATCAAATTATAATATCATTCTTCATATGGTCCTTTTTAAGCACTGTTCTATTCTTTACCATAAATGTACATATTTGAATCATCTACATGTTTAGTTAATATTTTATTTTCTTGAGAAAAGTATTACAACATTTTTCAGCTATTGATAAAATAATTGAATATCTAATGCTCTTTTTGTTGGCTTGAGGACAAGCCATATCTTTGGTTTGGGGGAGGATTAGAACTATTTTAAACTATTCTTTTTTATCATTCATAAAAAAAAAAGTTTATTTATCTCTAAAACTGATAGGTGTTGCAGGTTAATGCAAAAGCAGAAGGCGAATTGTTTTAATTAAAGACAAACAAAAAAAGGGGGACATGAATTAAAAGTTCCAAAAATCAAAGTTTACAGCATTTTTTGTGCACTAATAGCCTTAAAAATTCCTTGCAAAAATCAGTTCCAGTTGGCTTCAGCAATAAAAGTTTGTATAGACAAAAGTCTGTATGAAAGGCTGAATGACGGATCGAATGCTGATCCAAATGAATTGACGAATGCAGCAAATAAGCAACGTTTTGAATAAAAGTGCTGAAGAAATTTTTGCTTTAAACAATATGCTAGATATTTCTGAAATTTCTGACTAACCAATGATGATAGGGATCAATCAAACATCAAATCTTGTACTTGGTTTTATTCCCTTATTGATCTCATCTTGTTAAACGAATAAATATTGTGTCATTATGAATCATTGCATGACCACTATGGTCTTACATGTCGTATAAATCGCCAGCATATGGATCGGATCCTTGTGATCTCCCACGTGTAGAATATCCCATTATGTGAATTTCATTCAACCTATCCAAAGCTTAGCTTTGGATATGGTTGAATATGCTATACCAAACACGCATCTACCGAATTCATGCACTTCAATTCTGGCACTTAACTCAAGATCTTCAAAGTACAAGTGTGATCTTTCAAAACACGCTTTACCTATGACCATCCAGCCATCCAAGCAGACCTCAATTTAACTGATGGTTGCGTGAAATTTTGCTTCACTCTGTTCACCCTTTATTTCTCTCTCTGCGAGCTGCATCCTCTGCAAATTCCTTGTATCTCCTGCATTTATCTATTGCATCCCCCATCCTCCATCAACAATTCCTAAACATTGCAATCCTGGTAGCTACCAAGATCTTCTTCATATCCCTGAGTTTAAAAGATGCCATGAGTTATCCTCTCAAGCAGGTTGGAATTCGTTTCTCCACCGCCTTTATGGTCATGACCATGAGATTTCGTTGCTATTTGCCAAAGGTTTCGATGGAAAAACGACCAAGGTTGGCCATCTTATTTTATCCATAACAAAAGAGTCAATACCATTAGCTACAAAGCTCCCTAGAGAAGGTGTTCGATGGCACAAGCATTTGTTTCTTCCACACGAAGCTCACCAGTTCGCTCTCAAGCCCGATTTTCAACATATTACTAGCACAAAAGGTTTTCATAGAGAATGGATCAAGCCAGTTGGATCTTTTGACCATTATCATTCACTTAGTCACCTGCGACGGTAAGTTCACTGTTTTTAAAGCTTGCCATGTTAGACTGTTAGCTCATTTTGTCAATAATCAGACCTTAAATTTCCCATTCTACTTTCTAAAGAGCTTGGAAAATATGTCAAGTCAAGTTAGAAAGAATACCATTAACCCTTCTGGTAGCTTATATCACCATTGTCTCATTAAGCTTTTAATCATTCATCAATTAGAGGAGAGACGTCAGACTTGGGACCATTTTATTTTTGAGATATTAAACCCTCATTTATCTACTGTCAAATCTTCCCCTTCTCAAGAACACCTTCATGCCCAAGAAGAACCAAACACTAAACGTATACGATTTGATGAGAGTTCCTTAGATGATATGCACTCTGTCCATTCAATACATTCTCCTACTGAACCTAGAGAGACAAATTATGACCAGTCCATTGATCAGCCTGACATTCAAACTATCATTCAGCCCTCATGCTCAAATATTTAGTTCGACGATCATACCTTTCAGTCATCCCTCCTCACACTAGCTAATGCATCTATTCAAATGAGTGAAGCCCGTGCTACAAGAAGCTCTCCTGCGTGTAACAAAGACAAAAGCCCTGAAGAACAGACTATTAATATTGAGACATCTCCAAAAGAGAAGAGTCCTCAAATGGACTCGGAGCATGATATATAACAACCTATTTCGAGTCAGCAAAAATGGGATCAGTTAACCCAAGATATAGCATAATTAACAGAACAAATTCAAATCTATGTGGAGACAATCTCCGAGCTCCTTGAAGAAAAGAAGATGTTGCATACACAATTGAAAAGAACTGAATGCTCGGTTAACGCCAAAATAACATCCAATGTTGTCCTTAGGGTAAAGTATAATTCCTTAAGGGGTCATTTCAAGAAGCTCCAGGCCAAGCATGCATCTCCATCATTTGAGTCGAAGACCGCTGCTATCACAGCTCATCCTTCTTCCTAATCACCTTTTGTTCTGCTCAGTGGGACCTGGCATGACTCCGGTTTGGGGGAATGTTGGTGTCGATTTTTGTCACCATTTTTTATCATTCAATTTACTTGAAGTGGCATTAATTCTATCATTTTTTGATATAGTAAGTTGTTTTCTTAGCCATTCATCTCATCAAACAGTCGAGGTATGCACAAATTCACTTACCATGCAAATCTTGTTATGTTTCGTATATTATGGTTTATTTATGATTAAAATGATGTTTCTGGGCATAATTAACACTTATGTTTTTAATTGACAGGCTATGATTTGCAAATGACCCATCATTCAGACCATGCGCTACGTGCTCATCCTAAAATGCGTTCAGCTCATCGTTTAGCCCTCTGTTTAGCCCGCGAAATCTATGGTTGACACATCTCAGACCATTGAATGAAGAGAAGGACACATGGCTTCTGTTCGACACGCAATGGGCCTGGTTAATGAGCTATTTCTCTAGAAGATCCCTCCTTGTGTTCACTAAGCTTGACAACACATCTCACGTCCACGTTAACACTTTAACCTCCAGTTCGCCTGCACATTCAGCCTGGAATCACGCTCAGTATGCCAACATAACTCTTGTTCCCATGTTAACACCCTAGTGCACCAGTTCTGTTGTTCATTTGGTCGGGAGTTACGCACACCTGTTCACGCCTCCTCACGTTCATTCACGCCGTCATTCTGGAAGGAGCTCGCTTGCCCATGATTCAACCCACTGGCACACTGCTCATCCACGTCTAAGTTAGATCGATGTTGTAGCTGCCCTGTGAAAGAACCAACCCCATCAAAGTCTGAAGGACACTCCTTGTGTTGGCATGTATCAATTAAATCAACAGTTAAAGTCATTTAAACACTCCTATTTTTAGAGAGGTCGACTCTGTCGACCCTCTCACCCATTGTAACTTATAAATAGTCATCTTGTGATTGAGACGAGTTAGTCAGAGTATTAGTCTAAGTTTTTGGAATCTAGCTAGTTCCCAGTCGTAGATAGTGGAAGAAAGAGTTTTGTAATTTTTCTCAAGTTAATGGAAGTAGTAGCTCGTTGATGTTCTGCTGGTAGTCGTTTAAGTTGATCTAGTTCACCCTCCGATTGCTGGGAAGGGCCCCTCATCAACTGGAGGTTTTATTTACATTTTCTGCATTTCTTTTCTTGCAATTAACTAGTTTATTTCCTGTGTGTGTAATCTAATTCATGTTCCTATGTGTATTATCTTCATTCCTCTGTAATTAATATTATGTTGTTAATACAACCTTCCTTCTTCTGAGTTAAAATGGTCGACCAATGTTCAATAGTTTAATAATTTGTAGTTTGCTTTCAGTCCTTCTTCCATCATCATAGTTAGATATTGCTTCCAAATTCTTCCATAGTTAGCATTTCTTATTTATCTTCCTCTATTAGTTCTTCTTCTTATTTGTTGTAGGTTAATTCTCCCTTCTTCCATTCCAACCTTCTTCCTACTTCTCCTAAAGTTATTCTTCCTCTTAGATAATGATTAGCATAGATAATTTCTTATTAGTTTAGCCTCTAATAATCTCTCTACTGCTTCCTTTGCACAATAGGATCATTTGCATACGCCAGCTGGTAACTAAATCATCCAAAAACTCTTCTTTCCCTCACTTTAAAACATTTTCCTCCATTCGGATCGTCATTTAGACTGCCATTCAGACCGGTGTTTAGATCTTCATTCGGACCTGTGTGTTTTCTGTATTATTTTAGGCCTTTTTCCGAATCTAATTTCTTCTGTCTTTAATCATCATTCTTCCTGTTCCTCCTTAATAGTTTGAGATGTAATTTAATCTTGTTTTATGTTATTTGGAGTTCTTAATTCAATTTTCATCATTATTTCCTCTTTTCTTACTTCCTCCTTATCCCCTTCTTATATTTCTTCCAAAATTTAGTTCTTTAACTTGTTTTGTTACTTAGTTACTGTTCAGAATGTATGAATATTGTTCCTAAATAGTTTATTTCCAAGTTATAGTTGATAATTATATTCTTTGAGTTGTTTTAGTTTGTTAATCTTAAGACTAGTTTCTATTTAATGAAGATGTTCATGTTGCAAGATCTGGATCAATAATAAAATATCTTTATCAAGTTTTCTACTTGATTCCAAATCTAATATAGTTCAGTTTAACATCTTTGTTAAGTTCTTCTATTTGCTTCTAACTTATATTAGTTTCATGTTGTTCACATATGGATAAACAGTAGTTCATAATGTTTAAATTTAGTGGTAGTTTGTTGATATTTAGTTTACATATGTTTGTAGAAGTTAAGTTAGATTTACTTCCATTTAGCTTCCTTATTACATTTGAAAGTCATTACAATACATTTACTCAAGTTCCTATTACATTTGATGTACGTAATCAAGAAGAATGGAATTAGATGGTTTAGTCTAGAATAGTTTACATTTACAAGTTCTCCCTATTAAACATCTAATATCCGTAGCTCTGATTCTTTTCATAGTTGTTATCTAGAAGTTTAATTCAGTAGTTTCTCACTTTTCTGGAAGTAATTTGTTTTTAAGTATTTGTTTCCATCTTTCTTATTAATTAACCATAGAAGTAGAGTAGTATGATCTAGTATTATTCTGATCTATGATTTAATTGTATTCTTAAATATTTAACTCGGTTTTTCATTTTGAAAGATCTTTTGATCTTTTTCCTTACTAAACATTTTTTCGGTCTGACAAGCCTGAAACTTTAGAACCTTTTCTACCTTGGCATATATTTTGCTTCAACTCTAAGTTACTGATCCTGGTTGATAATTAATACTAGGTGTTTTTATTCGAGATAGCTCACACACCCAACATTAAGCACGAGGTTGTGGGAGACTGGAATTGCAGGATATCCCCTGACTTTCCTTTTGACCATAAACCAGAGTTGACTCGCGTACGGGGGTCCTTTCAGACTTTGGGATTTGTTACCCTGCCCATGTGTTTCGACTAGGCTGACGACTGTCCCCCCAGGTTATGTTGTATTGATGGTAGCCTTAGTGTCAGACCTGTAGGATCTTACACAGATAGAGTGGGCAGTTATTCCCTCTTCACCTCGGATAGACGTGGAAGGTAACCCTCTGGGAGTAATCCTAGGAAGCGGTTTGCTGATTCAAGCGCTTGCACCTAGTGGACCTCAAGAGTACACCACGTAACTGACCGTCGGTACTCTGTTAGTCTGTTTTGGGCCCTAATCATCCCAAACTTGCTTCCGAGAGTATTTTCCATCTGTTTGATTGGTTTGATTACTTAGAAACTTTTTAGTGGTATGTTGTTTGCTCCTTAGTTGTAGTGGCCACTAGGTTTTTACTTAGTTTTTATTTTATTTTTAGCTGTGGAGGACCAAGATCTTCGTCGGTCTTGAATGTTTCAAAACATTCCCCCACTTATAGTGGAACCTCCACCGCCACCGCGACGTAGGAGAATGGATTCCCGTGGTTCTTTTGAACTTACGGGAGGCACAGAGGTTCTTGGAGAACCACAGCCTAGAACACCGGACCTAAAAATGTTGGACACAGTCGAGGTTGAGGATCTAATTGCTACAGAGTTTAACACTCCTTTTAACCCTCCTCTTACAGTACCCAACGATCCACTTCTATTTCCTATTGGTTTCCAATAGCCTGAGTTTAGTGCTTATCTTTTTACACCGGGTTATACCATGGTTAACCCAAGATATGAGGAGGGAGTTCCACATACTCCCACAACTGCCATGGAAGAAAGGATTATGAATCCTTCTTTCTCAAACACTTCCCAATCAAGTTCGTCGCAAAATGCTTCGGCCTCGACCCCATCCTTCAGTTTCAATGTTGGAACCCTAGGCATGCTGAGCTCATTAGCCTCGACATCTGCCTCAATTGCTACCCCAACATTTGGACCTAACAATGTACCTCTATCAATGGTACCCACAGTGAGTTTCAGTCAGTCTTCTACCACTCAACAGTTACAAGGTGTAACTCAGAACATTGCTTCTTCATCCATGGTCGAATATATCCCTTCTACATCCATGTCCTCTATGGGTACGATGATGTCACCATCCACTACTACCACGCCGGGTTTCAACCCCTATGCAGGTTATAATGTTAATCCGTTGAATATGCCTATGGGGAGTATCCCTTTCTCTCTGTTTGCTGGAGGAGGGGATAACATCATTAACCCACAGTTTGGTGGGGTTAACCCCCAGTCACAATGGACTTCTACCCAAGGATTTAATTTGCTAACCTTCAGATGGAACAATTTCAATCCTTTCATTTCACAACCGGTGGCTAGGGGCAACCCCAACCAATAGTACACGAACCAAGCCATGGGTGGTCCCCAATACCAAGTTCCTGTTTACCAAATGCCATCGGCTCAACCATGTTTACCTTTTCTGGAAACTTTAAACTTGCCATATCTTTCAAAGCTTATGCATGACCCGATGCGTCATGATGCTGTTTGGCCACCAGTTCCCACCAAGTTGCCCTCGGACATTCAGAAGTTTGAAGGCAAGGCTGGTGAGGACCCTGATGACCATGTCACAACTTTTCACCTATGGTGTTCCTCCAACTCATTGAACGATGATTCCATAAGGTTGAGGCTCTTTCAAAGAACCTTAACTAGTGTCACAGCCAAGTGGTATATCGAATTTCCCACTGCTTCCTATGGCACCTTTCAGGATCTTGCCATTGTATTTTTGAACCACTTTCAACTTCCTGTCCAGTATGATTCCGGTACAGAGATTTTGTCGACCTTTCGGCAAAACAAGGCCACTCATCTGTTTGACCATATTCAGGTGTGGCGAAGGTGAAAGATTCTCATCAAGGCCGACATTACCCTAGCATTCTTGTTAGAATAGTACCTTAAGTCTCTTCTTCCTTATGTTTCTAAGGAAGTTGCCACTTCAGGGGTGTCTTTCGAGGAGGAGGCCATTTTGAGAACTCAGGAGCTCGACTTAGTCTATGCTCAGTCTGGGCTATTGTGCGAAATTATTCCTAATGCACCGAGGTCTAATATAGACCTAGGTAAGCCTAAACCTGGATCGCATGCTGATGGAATTGTGGGTTCAGTTGACTCTGCAGCGTTTGACTCTCTAACAAAGAAGGTTCACACCTTGTCATTCAAACAATTTTCTACAGAAGCAACTTCTGTTGCATCCTCCACTTCTACTATAGAATCTATACAGTAGGTGCAAACAAACCAAAAGGGCTATCGATAGCCCAAAAGAAAGGGCAAGAAAGGGGATGGAAACCAAAAAAATTCCAACAACAAGCAAAATGCCGAGGAGGGAAAAAAAGAGAAAAGGAAGGCTAGGTTCCCTTGCAAACTGTCTCAAGAGGACCAACTTACCCACCAGTGCCCTCTAATGGAAGAAGCCCATAAGTTGATCCGTGAGAAGAAACTGGCTGTCTTGAAAGATCCTTTTCCTCATGGACAGAATTCATCTTCTGGCAGCTCTAGTGCTGGTGGCACCACTCATGCCACCCCTGCTAATCAGTCATTCGTTAACATGGTTAACGTAGATGCTCTACTTCAAACCAGAGCAAAGAACTATACCCCGGATCTGCAGCAGAAAGATGCTCCTGAATCCTCTACTCCTCTTCACATACCTATGGAGACGCTGCCGAAGATACTGAAAGGTGTCTACAAACGGGCTGCGCACAAACCCAACGCGCGGGCTGCACCCACCTACAATGTTGTGGAGGACTCAGCCCAAACCCCTTGTGCTATGTCTACCTTGGAGGTACTGCAAAGTTTCCCATTTCAACGCAGTGCACTCCTCGCAATGATTGGGAGTGTTGATTCATCTGCCATGCTTGCGTGCTTTGATATAACAGATATTAAGTACCATTTTTCGTATCATGTTTCCCTTCAGATAGAGTTTTCCCATGGTTCTACGACCATTCAACGATCTGTTGTGGATGAGGGCGCATCAGCGTGCATAATTTCTATCTCTTGTTGGAAAGCTTTGGGCAAACCTGAGTTATCTCCCTCGAACACGATACTCACCACCTTCAATGGAAGATCTTGTTAAATTTTCAGAATTTACTTCAACTTGATCTAGGATCTTAACTGAGAGAACAACATGTATAGCATATCTACAGCATATCAATCATGGATACAATAATGCAAGCACACAAGAGACACAAGATTTACTTGGGGAAAACCATAAAGGTGAAAAACCCCAATAACTTCCTCAGAGATAGATAGAGCAATGATACAACCCAAACGTAAGAGATAGACATATCCTAGCCGCAGATCCTCCTCCTCCATAAGTGTGCCACTCCTCCTTGAGTGCATGAGTGAGAAGTGAGTGATCAAATAGAGTGCCTCCCGCACTCTATTTATACTTGACTTGACTTGCCTTTTACATAAATCATGTAGGCTCGAACTTAACCATATAACATAATGCTAACTCGGCCGACCCCCAATAGGGTGGTCTAATAACCCTTCAACCCACATGGCTGACCCCCAATAGGGTGGTCTAATAACCCTTCGACCCACATGACTTATACAGGGCCGACCCCAACAAGGTGGTATAATAACCCATCAAGTATAACTTACGACACTTACAATATAAATGACGACACTTTCGTATAGAGGAATAATACCATCTCTATAGGAGTACATACAACATACATATATGAAATACATTCCAAAGTTACATATACATCAACACTCCCTCTTAACTAGGAAGGTATTTCTCAGCATAGGTCTTCTAGCACAAGTCTTCTTCTTTGGATCATTGTCACTGGATAATCGTCATCGAGTCATCATCATCGTCACTACTGCTGCTATCTCAATCAATCTCTGAATCTACTCGTCCTAGGAAGTTCTACAGAGCAAGTCCTTTTTCATACTAGATGTAGGCCCACCCCTTGCAGGTCTTTGTCATCACTGGCCATACTGTGGAATCCTCAGGACTTATTACATGCGTCACAAAACCTCGAAAGAGCATCCCAAGCTATTACGAGCACACGTATCTACCTATAGGATCTCCCAGGGCCATATTATATGTGACCTCACCACAAAACCTCGCAAGAGCATCACAGGCTGTTACGAGCATGCATCTCTACCTATAGGATCTCCCAGGGCACGAATTACATGTGGTCACCACAAAACCTCGCAAGAGCATCCCAGGCTGTTACGAGCACACAGCTCTACCTATAGGATCTCCCAGGGCATGAATTACATGTGGTCATGGCAAAACCTCGCAAGAGCATCCCAGGATTGATTACGTGCACACAGCCCAACCTATCGGATCTCCCAGGGACAAATTATATGCCATAGGACAAAACCTCGAAAGAGCATCTGCCAGATATCCCAGGGCAACGAATTACATGCCATAGGAAAAACCTTGAAGGACTATCTGTAGATCTCTTAGGGCCAAATTATATGTCCTCCTAGAGAAAAACCTCGAAAGAGCATTTGCCAGATATCCTAGGGCAACGAATTACATGCCATAGGAAAAACCTCGAAAGACTATCTACAAATATCCCAGGGCCAAATTATATGCTCATCTGCACAACCTGATCCACAGCCATAGAGTATCAACCTGATACTCACCATACATCATCTTGATGTACACATGATCATCCTGATCATATAATGCATCTACCTGATGCAAACCAAGTATCTACCTGATACATATCATCATACATGATCCACCTGATCATACAATGTATCAACTTGATATAAGTACAAATACATGATACATATCACCATACATGATCCACCTGACCATACAATGTATCCACCTGATACATATACAGATACATGGTCCAAGCATCCAACATGATGCATACAAAATACATACAAATGATCCTACTGATCATATCCAGCATCCAACATGATGCGTACATACATATACATGATCCAACTGATCATATCCAACATCCAACATGATGTGTACACACATATACATATAAATGATCCAATTGATCATATCCAGCATCCAACATGATGCAGACATACATATAAAAATGATCCAACTGATCATACACAGCAGTAAACAGAACATCATCGTGATGCTCATCATCCAACGCTTACATCCACAACCATGTGAAGGATCCTCCTTCCAACTTGCTTGGAATGGCTTCAACAAATGTGTCCATCACTTCTTCCTTGAAGTGTCCTCGATCTGAAGAATGCCAAGCCTCTCTCTGAAGTACTCAAACTTCACCCTGGCTAGTGGCTTCGTCAGCACATCTACAATCTACTCGTCCGTCACAACATACAGGAGCTTCACAGCTCCTCTCTGCACCATATCCCTGATATAGTGATATTTGATCTCTATGTGTTTCGACCTGTCATGAAACATTGGGTTCTCGGACAGCTTCAGACAACTTTGGTTATCACAAAAGATACCAGTAGCATCCAACGGGAGATCAAATAACTTACACAGTAGCTTCCATAGACATACTGCCTCACAACTAGCTGAACAGGCTGCAACATACTCTGCCTCAGCTGTACTCAGTGCTACACAAGACTGCTTCTTTCTAAACCAAGAGATCACACCTGATCCCATATTGAAGCAGCATCCATATGTGCTCTTCCTATCTGCAGCACTGCCAGCCCAATCTGAATCAACATAACCCTGCAGGTTAAACTTTTGATTCACTTCATACTGGAGACCATAATCCACTGTACCCTTCAGATACCTCAGAACATGCTTTACAGCAACTAGGTGAACACTCCTCGGATCTGTCAGGAACTGACTCAATGTGTTCACAGCAAAGCAAATGTCTGGTCTCGTGTTCGTCAGGTACATCAAGGACCCAATCATCTGACGATACATAGAGACATCAACCGGCTCAGATGAAGCATCACATAGAAGCTTCAAATTCAATTCCATAGGTGTGACCATAGCCTTGCAACCCATCATTCCGAACCTCTTCAGGATCTCTACTGCATACCTCCCTTGTCCAAGGAAGATTCCATCACTCTGCCACACCTCCATGCGAAAAACAAATAGTGCATTATCCCCAAGTTCCTCAACTCGAACTCGGCAGCAAGCTTCCGCTGCGTGTCGGCAATCAATCTATCTTCACCTGTAACAAACAGGTTATCCGCATACAAAAGTAGTATCACTGGATTTCCTTCCTCAACCTTGTAGAAAAGGTTGGAATCTGCTTTATTCTTGGTAAAGCCCAAACTGGATAGAAAGTTGTCTATCCTACCATACCAAGTTCTGCACACATATATGACTACACCATGTTGTCTTGAAATCCATTTGGTGCATCTTCTATTTCATCACTTTTATAATTCTCAATGCTGCCATCTACAACATGCTTGATCTGATAGTTCCATTTGGAAGTCACAACAGACTTCCCTTCAACTCTTGGGACCGCATTCCAAACATCATTCTTCATGATCGATGGATCATGGTATTCTTCCTGTATCCTGGGAACTTCAATATCTTCAATAGATAATTTTGTTGATGAACAAATGTTGTAGTTCTTCTTTTGTAGTTGATGGCATACGATATTTCCTACACAACAAGTTAAATTGCATGATTCGAAAACATCTCATAGTTTTCAGAACAAATTCTTACACATAAAGAAATATGTCATACATTCATGCAATTAACTTAGCCAATGCTTCAATACAACATTTATCCATATCCCGTAACTTTCTAGATGCCTTCCAATCTCTACCAGAACATTGTTAAGAGTGTGCACAACTCCCAACATGTCAGCAAAGAGGTTTCATTCTAGATAAGTAGCAATGGAATGTTGTACAGTGCCATAGGTCACTTACCCATGCATATTAGTAGTATACTGTTCATCAATGCAACTATTCTAATATGCATAATACACAACCTAATTCTAGGAACATCAGTATATACATTATTGAACAGTATTATTTAAACAATAAAATATGCAAGTAATGACAATTCAAATACTTATCTTTGTTTGTTTGTTGGGTGGACTCCCTCTGAATCTTTGTAGCTCCATTCTGATGTGGATTGTGAGAAGTGGTCAACTCCCTCTGAATATCTGCATCCTTGCAGAAACTACTGAAGTGTGCTCCTTTGTTTTCTTGCAGGAACAACTAGAATGTGCTCCCTCTTGATCTTTGCTCCCTAGATTACCTGTCCTTGAACTTACATCCATCCTTAATCACTATGCATGCTTATTAGTATCATCATTGTGTTATCCTTGAGGTCTTATACATAATCACACATTTATTAGTATAATCTTAATACTATCAAAACACAATAATCTCAAGCATGTATAGTCAGGATCAATTCAAACATAGATAATAAACATTAGTATTCAAGGTTTCAAGGAAGTCTTCTTTTATTCATACATATTCTTATTTAATCATAGGAATCTTCTGGTTAGTTAAATCATTGATCAAGAGAAGAGATATAATATGCATAAAACCTGTGATTATTCAAAACTATACCTTCATGATTCTTCTGGTTAGTCATATCATCAATTATGGTAAGAAACATAATATGCATACAACCATGATTATTCAAACCTATGACTTCATGAATAATCATCATCAACAACACAACAGTATAGGATCCTAACACAAGGTAGGATTCTAGCTTGATATAGGAAAAACATACCTGGATTAGCATGCTAGCTAGTTATGTCTAACATACTCGGATAATGTCTTCTGGTTCTCTTTAGTGACTTGTGCTAGTAACCTGCATGTCTCACAAGTTATACATACCTCGAAAGTAGATCTTCTATGTGATACATGACAATGGATGAATCCTTGTCGTCATGTCACCATGATCATACGTTCTTGAAGTAGAACATGATTTGTCTTTCTTGGTGTACCTTTTATGTTAGCAGACAACATAAACCTCATACAACACCATAATGCATTAGTACAATCATAAGTGTCAACACCCTAACCAATGAATATATTCTATCATGCATTCATAATTTTGTTAAGGTGATATGAAAAATATAAAATCAAGATTGTACTAACTGTAATAACATGAAGACAAACATACCATAAAATATCGAAACATACCTCGATGAGTCATACCTGTTGAGATCGCTTGTAATATTCTTATGTAAGGCCTTAGCCTCATCTCCCTCTGAAACAGGAACTTCTTCACTTATGCAGGTGATCAATCCATCTTCTTCTAGGATTAACCCAATCCACTTGATTTACAAGAAATGGACCTGGAGCTGGATATGGGTTTGTCAGAGAAACCCCAAAAAATTCAAACTTCCGAAAGGATAGAAATATGCGCCTTGATGAGCTGATCAAGCTGGTATATTCAGAATTTAAAAACTGCAAAGTTTCACTCCTCAATTTTTCCCTTGAAATTTCTGGATTCACTGGACGTGACCCTGAACTGGGGTTTGATGAAGACCACTCTTCTTCCCAATCAAAAGGTTTGATCCAAATCTCTAAGCTTCTATTTTTCTGAGGAGCTTCCAGCCGTGGTCACAGATTTAAAAAATTCCCATTTTTACAGAAGCCCTAATTTTCCACTTTTCTGATCAAAGTCCCAAACTAGGGTCTGATCAAGCCCGGGCTTCTACCCAACCAAAAATTCTGATCTTGGTCTCTAAATTTTTATTTTGATGAGTAGCATTCATCCGTGGTCTCCGATTACAAAAATTCCAACTTTCTCCAAATCCCTAAATTCCGGAAGCCATGAATGAAGGTACTAAAAATTAATTATGTTTTGACAGAAATATGTACCTAATTGTTTCTAGTGTAACTCTGAACTTTTCGATCCATAGGGTCTAAAAACGTTTCCTGAGATATCCTGACCTGTTATCTTTCCATCCTGATAGGTCTGACCTCAATTGGATTCACTGAGAGAGAGTTATGCCAAGTGTCGCAACATGACCTGTTTATGGGATAATACAGGAGAGCAAACTTGTACGACGTGCCACGTGTCACTGTTTTAACTTCGACCTCTGAATAATTTTTCTAAGATATTACAGTCTGTGTAATACCTTTCACTTTTTACAAAATTTCATTTGCATCTTCCTAGCCCAAGTTATGACCTTTTTCCCAAGGTCACCTGATTGTGACTCAGATCTGGAAGAGGCAGAAACCCTATATTGTACATATCATAAATCACAAAGTACAACGAACTAGAGCATGTCCTTTGGAAAAAAGGTACATGGGAATTTAATCTTCAACCTGTAAAGGTTTCAGATCCGAAAACTTTGCCAAAACAGATTTATAACGAAAGTAATACGATGACTGGTTTTTGCTATATCAAGCCCTAGCATCGTAAGTGCAACAAATGTCATACATGCCATATCATGCCTTCTTCAGGCTAGCTCTGATACCATGTTAAATTTTCAGAATTTACTTCAATCTGATCTAGGATCTTAACTGAGAGAACAACATGTACAGCATATCTACAGCATATCAATCATGGAGACAATAATGCAAGCACACAAGAGACAAGATTTACTTGGGGAAAACCATAAAGGTGAAAAACCCCGATAACTTCCTTAGAGATAGATAGAGAAACGATACAACCCAAACATAAGAGATAGACATATCCTAGCAGCAGATCCTCCTCCTCCATAAGTGCACCACTCCTCCTTGAGTGCATGAGTGAGAAGTGAGTGATCAAATAGAGTGCCTCCCGCACTCTATTTATACTTGACTTGACTTTCCTTTTACATAAATCATGTAGGCTCGAAATTAACCGTATAACATAATGCTGACTGGGCCGACCCCCAATAGGGTGGTCTAATAACCCTTCGACCTACATGGATGACACCCAATAGGGTGGTCTAATAACCCTTCGACCCACATGACTTATACAGGGCCGACCCCAACAAGGTGGTCTAATAACCCATCAAGTATAAGTTACGACACTTACAATATAAATGACGACACTTCCGTATAGAGGAATAATACCATCTCTATAGGAGTACATACAACATACATATATGAAATACATTCCAAAGTTACATATACATCAACAGATCTTTCCATCCACACGGAGTCTTACCATCGTTTGTTGTCGAATTGGCGGGCAAGCTAGTATCAGTAGAGTTCGAAGTTCTGGATGCTCCATTCGATTACAACTTGTTATTGGGTAGGAGCTGGACATATGCCATGTAGGCAGTGCCATCAGCTGTCTTCCGATTCATAATGTTCCCCCACGAAGGAAAGATCGTCACAGTCGATCAACTTTCGTTCACCTGGAAGAACAACCAGACTTCATCGGATTCATCCATTTCGTTGATTAATCAATCTAGCCCAGTCACTGAGAGCTTAGGAGTAGGCCTCTATGGGTCCTTAATATGCACTTTTGACCTGCCTTCTCCCACTTTGTTTATTGGTTCTGAAGAATGTTCATCTTCTGAGACCTCTACGGTCTGTTCAACGACAAATCCACGGACTCTCCCTACTGAATCAAAACCAGTTGTGCCTGTATCTGTTGCAGAGATAACCCATGTGGATTCACAAAAACCTGCAGTAGAACATATCACGACTCCGTTGGTCTCTGTCAAGTCATATATGGGCCCTGCTCCTGCACGGTCAACGGACTCTATTCTTTCTCCTAATAGTTTAGACTTAGTTTTTCCTTCCGACGAAACATTTTTTGAAGCTATGATAGGCCTGAGTCACCCTTGGGAACATTTACATCCCAAGTCCTATCTACTTGACATTCTAGACTTGATTGAGAGAGGTGAGTTCTTTCCAAGACCCAGTGAAAATGTTGATTGGTCCTCTGTCCCTTCCACTTCACAAGTTGTTTTTTCCAAAGGGAATAGGACGAGTACAACGAGAACCATCTCGATCAACATTTCCACTGAACCTAGGGTCACCAAAAACATCTTTATTGGAGTGGACTTTTATCTTGATGAGATCATTCCGTACACCAATTTGTTTAATGATTTATGTGACATCTTTTCCTAATCTCATGATGAGATCTCAAGCATTGACCCTATTTGAAGAAATGCTATTGTGCTTTTTCATGTATTTTTAGTTGTACATTTTTGTAAAGTTAATTTTATTTACAGGTTTTGTAGTCTTATGCATCTTTTATTTTTGGTGTTTCAGATATCACTGAACACTTCATAGGGTTTGCTAATGGTGCTAGCTTCCACACCCGTCAGTTAGCCTCAGCTACTTGGGTTATTTACTCACCAACTGGCCAATTGGTGTCTTCGAGAGGGGCTTGTCTAGGTCTCACAACAAACAATGTGGTCAAATACAGTGCAGTCATAGAGCTACTTTGAGATGCTCTATTTTATGGCATTTCAAATTTGGAGGTACGGCTCGACTCACAGTTAGTTTTTTTTCAGTTACTGGGTGTTTATCATGTTAGAAATCCTTCTTTGCTACGTCAGTTCATGCGAGTTAGGTTACTTGAGAGACAGTTTGATTACATCACATATCGACATATTCCAAGGAACTTGAATGCATTAGCTGATTCATTTGCAAACTACGTCTTAGATTGGCATTTGTATCATTCACACACATAATAATTCATGCATAAAACATAATAACACACATGTAGATAACTGATACTGTATATATATCCGATACTGTATGAAAAAAGTAATGTGAGTTTGGATCACAAGTCTGTCACAAACTCATGTCATAAGTTACAAAATTGGGCTCGATGGCCTCAAAAATATACATAGAATATCCTTCTCCTATGGAGAAGGTGGGGCCTCATCTGCCTCTCGGTAACATATGACTAGCCTATCTACTTTCCGTAGCAACCTAATCTAGGATGGGGGCACATCTACTACATCCTCCTTCATACCAACAGGCATCCGCTCAATACGGTATGTAGGATTATCATGAGTCAACCAACTCATCTTCCTCTCTAGGGTCCCCATTGTCGCATCAACTGCACCCACTTCTACTAGTCTGACGAAAGTATATGGGTGTCCCTCAGGGCGCACTAGTCCAACATCTGCATTTGACACTTTGTTTCAGTATTTTGAACTCATCATAAAAATCATATATGCGTAAATTTGAAAAAATTAAATAATTTTTCAAAAACATAAACATACCTATCTCTCCCCAGGCTGCACCTGAAGGAAGGATCAACTCAGGATCACCTGGAAGTCCATACCAGCATATGGAAACTGCTCAAGAGCTGGCACCTGTCGTTCTCACCAACCCCATAAGTCATCCACTTGGTAACATAGGTTGCTCTCACCACCACCCTGGCGGAGGAAGATCTCACCCCAATGGGCCAGCATTGGCTCACAAGGGTTGATAGAGGGAATTTCCATGCCCAAACTAATAGCAGGCATCCTCTCAAAGAAGAAGGTGCAAATGATGCTCCCATACCCAAAATTCTTCATTCTCCAGGTCTTACACCCCGAGAGTTGAAGCTTCATGTTCTCCAAAAGACTAGAACGCTAGTCATAAACATGTTGTTGCAAGCATTCAACACCTATGTGCATATAATGCCTCGAGGCTAGATGTTGAGAAGCACTTCCCCCCATTCAGTTGAGAACACTCAGAATAACTTGAAGAGGGAAGCTCACAACAATAGAAATTAGAACTTGACTACCACATTTCTCACTTCTTGGTACAAAGTACGCATTTATATATTCTTGCACTGACAATGCACGCACTTTGCTAGAAGACCCTTTTAGATTCACCATATCTCCTCTATGAGAGAGACTCGTGATAAAGTAAATGACATCTATGGTGAGCTCCAGGATCTCACCTTTGATATCAAACACCATGGCATTTGCATCCTAGTATCGAACAAGTCTTTCAAGTAGGCGGATTTGTACCCGTATGTTGTTGAATTTTGAGCATTAATTCACAATACTCTAGGATCTTTACTAAGAGAATAACATATACAGTATATCAATGCATGACAATCACAATAAGTATGACAAGCATCACAAGAATCAAAAGCATAAGAGACAAGAGACACAGAGTTTCCGTGGGGAAAACCCTAAGGTGAAAAACCCCACAACTTCCTCAGAGATAGAGAGAGCAATGGCTCAATCAAAGTACAACCAAAATACACTGAGATAGTCTCCTAGTAGCAAATGATCCTCCTCCTCACTAGTGCACCACTTTCTGAGTGAGAGAGATGTACTTTTCCGAATGATCTAAATAGAAATCACCTGATCTCTATTTATACTAACTTGTTTGTCCAGTGACCTTATGGGGCCAAAATGTCTAGCTAGGTACATCCACATTATAATATATATTTCAGGGTTGACCCCACACATGGTGGTCTAATAACCCATCGGCAAGTACACACACTTGCGACACTTGTCAATCCACATGACAACACTTCCTTATAGAGGAATAACACATCTCTTATAAGGGTACAATAAATATATATAAAATACACAGATGAAATACATTCCGAAGTTACATATACATCAACACTCCCTCTTAATTGGGAAGGTATTTCTCGACACAGATCTGCTAGACAAGTCTTATTCTCGGGATCATCGTCGTCGTCATCGTCATTGTTGCTGCTATCTCAATCAATCTCTGACTCTACTCGTCATAGGAAGTTCTACAAAGCTAGTCCTTTTTTCATACTGGATGTAGGCCGACCACCTGCATGTCTTCATCATCACTGGCCATACTTGTGGAATTCTCAGGACTTATTACATGCATCACAAAACCTGATTGTAGCATCCCAGGCTATTACGAGCATACAGGTCTACCTGTAGGATCTCCCAGGAGCACATTACATGTGACCCATCACAAAACCTGGCTGAAGCATCCCAGGCTGTTATGAGCACACAACTTTATCTGTCGGATCTCCCAGGAGCACATTACATGTGATCTCACCACAAAACCTGGCTAAAGCATCCCAGGCTATTATGAGCACACAGCTCTACCTGTCGGATCTCCCAGGAGCACATTACATGAGGTCCACCACAAAACCTGGCTGAAGCATCTGAGGCCTTTTTCATCCTGTCCAGATCTCCCAGGAGCAAATTGCATGTGGTCATGGCAAAACCTGGCTGAAGCATCTGAGGCCTTTTTCATCCTGTCTAGATCTCCCAGGAGCAAATTACATGCCATAGGACAAAACCTCGCAAAAGCATCTCAGGATGTTATGGGTACACAACTCCAACCTGAAGATCTCCCAAGGCACAAATTACATCTCCTCCCAAAGCAATGTCTTGAAAGAGCATCCCAGGCTGTTATGGGTACGCAACTCCGACCTATAGGATCTCCTAGACATGCTCATATGCACAACCTGATCCACGGCCACAAAGTATCATCTGATACTCATCATACATCATCCTGATGTACATATGATCATCCTGATCATCATCACTGCAACATCCTGCTGCATGTCATCTGGAGAAGCTCGTCATCCACAATCACCCTGATCATGCAATGCATCCATCTGATGCACACCAAGTATCTACTTGATACATATCATCATACATAGTGTATCCATCTAATACATAGATACATGATCCACACAATGTATCCATCAACATACATGATCTACCTGATCATACAATGTATCTACCTGATACATATATAGATACATGGTCCAAGCATCCAACATGATGCATATACAAAATACATACAAATGATCCAACCGATCATATCTAGCATCCAACATGATGCGTACATACATATACATATAAATGATCCAACTGATCATATCCAGCATCCAACATGATGCATATATACATATACATATAAATGATCCAATTGATCATATCCAAAGCAGAAACTAGAACATCATTCTGATGCTCATCATCCAATGCTTACATCCACAGCCATGTGAAGGATCCTCCTTCCAACATGCTTGGAATGGCTTCAGCAAATGTGTCCATCACTTCTTCCTCAAATTGTCCTCGATCTAAGGAACACCAAGCCTCTCCCTAAAGTACTCGAACTTCACCCTGGCTAGTGGCTTCGTCAGCACATCTATAATCTGCTCGTCCGTCGCAACATACAGGAGCTTCACAGCTCCTCTCTGCACCATATCCCTGATATAGTGATATTTGATCTCTATGTAGTTCGACTTGTCATGAAACAATGGATTCTTGGACAGCTCCACACAACTCTGGTTATCACAGAAGATACCAGTAGCATCCAATGGGAGATCAAATAACTCAGACAGTAGCTTCCGTAGCCATACTGCCTCACAACTAGTTGAACAGGATACAACATACTCTGCCTCAGCTGTACTCAGTGCTACGCAGGACTGCTTCCTGCTAAACCAAGAGATCACACCTGATCCCATACTGAAGTAGCATCCAAATGTGCTCTTCCTATCTGCAACACTGCCAACCCAATCTGAATCAACATAACCCTGTAGGTTAAACTTTTGATTCGCTTCATACTTGAGCCCATAATCCACTGTACCCTTCAGGTACCTCAGAACATGCTTTACAGCAACCAGGTGAACACTCCTGGGATCCGTCAGGAACTGGCTCAATGTGTTCACCGCAAAGAAAATATCTGGTCTCGTGTTCGTCAGGTACATTAAGGACCCAATCATCTGACGATACATAGAGACATCAACCGGCTCAGATGAAGCATCGCATAGAAGTTTCAAATTCGATGCCATAGGTGTGGCCATGGCCTTGCAATCCATCATCCTGAATCTCTTCAGGATATCTACTGTGTACTTCCCTTGACCAAGGAAGATCCCACCTACACTCTACCACACCTCCATACCTAGGAAATAATGCATCATTCCCAAATCTTTCATATCGAACTCAGCAGCAAGCTTCCTCTTAGTATCTGCAATCAATCTGTCATATCCTATTACAAATAAGTCATCCACATACAGGAGTAGAACCACAAGATTCCCTTCTTCAACCTTGTAGTAAAGGTTGGAATCTGCTTTACTCTTGGTAAATCCCAAACTAGATTGGAAACTGTCCATCCTACCATACCAGGTTCTGGGAGCTTGTTTCAAGCCATACAGGGCTTTCTTTAATCTGCACACAGATGACTCCCTGTCATGTATTTCAAAACCGTGTGGCTGCTCCACATATACTTCTTCTTCAACTACACCATTCAAGAAAGTAGTCTTGACATCCATCTGGTGTATTTTCCATTTCATCGCTGCAACTAGGGCAAGTACTATTCTGATGGAAGTATATCTGGCTATAGGTGCAAAAGTTTCTTCATAATCTATTCCCTCTTTCTGAGAGAAGCCACGAGCTACAAATCTTGCCTTGTATTTCTCCACACTACCATCTACAGCATGCTTGATTTTGTAAATCCATTTGGAAGTCACAACAGACTTCTCTTTAGGTCTTGGGACAACATCCCAAACATCATTCTTCATTATTGATTGATATTCCTCAACCATGGCATCCTTCCATTCTTTCTTTTCCGCTGCTTCTTCATAACTAGAAGGATCTTTGTTCATAATGCCACAGAGTAAAGAAACATAGCTGGTTTGTGATCTGGTTCTCTTCTTTGCTCTATGTTCCTATTTTGGAATGCCAAATATTTCTGCATCTTGAATGAGCTCTCTAGCCCATGCAGGTTTCCTCTTGTGGGAATTATCCTTACGAGGTGGATCTACAGGTTCTTGCGGATCTTCAAACTCATGAACAACTTCTGGAACTGCTTCAGTCATGGTAATGTCTTAAAATTTAGTTTCCTTAGGTTCTTCATAAACTTCGATCGGTGCCTTCCTTGATTTGATGAATGCTGAGTTCTCATCAAATGTCACATCCCTGCTGACATCAATCTTCTTGAACCCTGGAAAGTATATTCTGTAAGCCTTCGAGCTTTCATTGTAACCCACAAAGATGCCCTTCTTTCCTGAAGGATCTAGTTTGGTCCTCTTTTCCTTTGGGACATGAGTGAATACTGGACAACCAAATATTCTGAGATGGCTGACTTCAGGTTTCTTACCAGAGAAGACCTCTTCTGGTGTCTTGTTGTCCAATATCTTGTGGGGTGTTCTGTTATGTACATATACAGTTGATCTAGCTGCTTCTGCCCATAGATGCATAGGCATATCCTGGTCATGGAGCATTGCTCTTTCTACTTCCATTATTGTTATGTTCTTCCTTTCTACAACTCCATTCTATTGTGGATTGTAAGGAGCAGTCAACTCCCTCTTAATCCTTGAATCACTGCAAAGCTTCTTGAAGTCACCTGAGGTGAATTCTCCACCATTATCGGATCTGAATGTTTTGATCTTCTTGTCAGTTTGATTCTCCATCAAGGTTTTGAATTCTTTAAACTTATCAAACACCTCATCTTTGTTTTTCAAGAAGTATACCCAAGTCTTCCTGGAGAAGTCATCAATAAATGAGACATAGTAAACATACCCACTTAGAGAACTGGATGACATAGGACCACATACATCTGAGTGGATGATTTCCAGGATGTCTTTTGCCTTGCTTTCACTGCTTGGGAAAGCCTTGTTAATGTTCTTACCTTTGCAAACACCTTCATGTTTGGTCTTGATTTCAGGAAGACCCTCTACAGCCTTACTTGCAATTGGAAGTGCTCTATAGTGCATATGAGCAAGTCTTCTATGCCAAAGTTCACTTGGATCCATGGATTCATGTACCATGGCATGTTCAGGTTGTCCCTTCAATTTATACAAACCTCCCTCTTGCTCTCCAATCACTACTGCATCATCTATGTTCTTTCCCTTTGGCCACATTAGGACTTGGCCATCCACAAATGCAACCCTCATGCCTTTTGCATCCAATGCAGAGATGGAGAGTAAATTCTTGTTGAGACCACGTACATAAAGAACTTCTTTCATCTTCAAAGATTTTCCAGAATCTAGGTTGTAGGAGGCTTCACCACTTCCTTTGATTGTGTATTGATAATCATCCCCAAGTTTCACCTTATGGGGTGATTCATGTTCAGATAGATTCACAAAACATTCCTTAAACCCAGTCATGTGTTTGGAAGCCCCACTATCAATCAACCAATCATTACAACCATGGGAGATGGTACCTGTGAGAGCAGAGATCAGAACATACTCTTCTTCACTTGATGAGTTATCATCACTTTCTGCCCTAGCCTTCTTCTTGGGTAGTACATCATCCTTGGTAGCATGAGCATGAAACCTTCTTTTGTTGCCCTTCTTCTTCTTGTTGGAGTTGTTGTTGTCCTTCTTGTTCTTGGGACAATTTATGGCAATATGTCCTTTCTCATTACAGGTGAAGCATATTCTTCTTTCTTTGAAGTGATGTGAATATTTCTTGGAGTGAGATGGCTCTCTCTTGGTCTTCCCTTTCTTGGTGTGAGCTGTGAGAGCTTGATCTTCATTCCCCATCTTTTTTTCTTGTGCCACAATCCTTGCTTCTTCTTGTTAGCATTCTTCCCATAGTCTATTGAAGGAAATCAACTTCTTTCTTGCATAGATTCCTTGAATGAAGGAGTCCCATGGCCTAGGTAAGCCATTCGGAGTGGTCATGACAACTTCACCATTCTCTACCATTTCATCCACTGCTTCTAGTTGTTCCTTGATCTGGGAGACTCTTGAAAAATAAGATTGAATGGTTTCTCCATTCTGAAACTTTACCCCTTTCAATTGGTTTCACAGGGTCATCTTCCGATTTATGTTCTTCCCTTCAAATAGCTTGATCAAAGAGTCAAACATCTCTTTGGGTGTCTTTAGAGAAGACACATGGGGTATGAGATGGTCTTTGATAGAATCAACAATGATTCTCTTTGCCTTGACCAACTTCTTCTTATGCAATATTTTAGCCTCTTCATCCTCTGGGATAGGGATCTTCATCCTCTCGGATAGGGATGTCTTCTTTTATATATGAGTCCAACTCATTCTCTTCCAGGATTAACCCAATCCTATACTTCCAAGCTCGGAAGTTATTAGCCCCTTCATGCTTATCCTCAATCTTGGTGTGGTGAGACATCTTAAAGAGTACTTCAAATGGAAATAGAAAAGATTTAGGTCTTACCACTTGAAATGCTAAAAATTGGATCTGTTCCTGGATTAGGGTTTGTCGAAAAAACCCTAAAAATTCAAAATGTGAATTTCAAATTTCTGAAAGATAGAAAGATGCACTGTGATGAGCTGATCAGCCTGGTGCATTCAGAATTTGAGATCAGCAAAGCTTTACCCTTCAGATTTGTCTTTTTGTCCTCCTGGGTTCACTAGGGAGAGCGTTGAATTAGGGTTTGAGTTTCCCAGAGATCTACCCAGCCAAAAATCTCGATCCAAATCTCTAAACTTCGATTTTTGCAAGGAGCTTCCAGCTATGTCTTCAGATTTCAGAAATTCTTGTTTTTGTGGAAACCCTAATTTTTAGGGCCAAATCTAAAAAAGCTCGGAATTGAATTTTGATTGGATAGATAGATGCGCCTTGATGAGTAGAGTCAATCTACTATACGGATTTTCCAAAATCTTTGGAGAGAAAACCAATAAACAGGAAACTCAAGTTTTCGTCACTCCAAAATGTCTTCTTCTCAGGTTAGCTCTGATACCATGTTAAATTTTGAGCATTAATTCACAATACTCTAGGATCTTTACTAAGAGAATAACATATACACTATATCAATGCATGACAATCACAATAAGTATGACAAGCATCACAAGAATCAAAAGCATAAGAGACAAGAGACACAGAGTTTCCGTGGGGAAAACCCTAAGGTGAAAAACCCCACAACTTCCTCAGAGATAGAGAGAGAAATGGCTCAACCAAAGTACAACCAAAATACACTGAGATAGTCTCCTAGTAGCAGATGATCCTCCTCCTCACTAGTGCGCCACTTTCTGAGTGAGAGAGATGTACTTTTCCGAATGATCTAAATAGAGATCACCTGATGTCTATTTATACTAACCTGTTTTCCCAGTGACCTTATGGGGCCGACTTGTCTAGCTAGGTACATCCACATTATAATATATATTTCAGGGCCGACCCCACACATGGTGGTCTAATAACCCATTGGAAAGTACACACACTTGCGACACTTGTCAATCCACATGACGACACTTCCTTATAGAGGAATAACACATCTCTTATAAGGGTACAATAAATATATATAAAATACACAGATGAAATACATACCAAAGTTACATATACATCAACACATGTTGACCATTTTATAGAATTTCAATAATCCACATCTTCTGAGCATATGAAGGGTTGTTAGATCTTGCAATGTTGCTCTATCCATGTCCTCATGCTCTCTTTCTCTCCATACCAACACCATCCTGCCAAAAAAAAGTCAATTTTTAACCTTTTTCAACTTTTTGGCCACTTTCAGGGGTGTACGCTGCTCTTCACTCTAGACAGGCATGTTTAGAACGCTGTTGTTCTTCATGCATAGTAGCGCACACGTAGAACACGTTGTGACCATTGCCAAAACATGATTTTTAACTATAAATATTGACAAAAAAGACATGAAAATGCAAGTTTGGGAGGAATGAACTTACTTGGTGGAAGCGGAAGATGGATTGGTACTCCGGTTTGATCGTAGTGAGTGGAAGAAGATCAAGGGTTTGCTCCAATTATTTCCCTAGATTTTTCAATTGTGATATTTATATTTCTAATTAGAAACTACTTATATAAAAGTGACTTAACTCTTTACCCACTTTTTGCAAAAGTATGTAGTTCCAAATTTCTCTTAAAGGGTCTTATTTAATCACTAATACCTACAAGTTTGGTGAAGTACTTCTACCCTAGATATTTCAAATTTTCACTAGATTCTCACAGCGTTGAACCGGTATGACTTAATTTCTTTATTAATAGACCAGCATAGACATTGTATTGATCATTTATTATGAAATAGAGGAATTTTGTCATCACTTACTAACTCGATTATTGAAGATTATATTTTGGCAGGTCATGAACATACGATCCTAGTAGTTGTCTTTTAAGTCGTTTTAAGCTCTTGTTTTGACTATAAAAAACTAAACAAGATTAATGAGCAAACTTGGCCTCTTCAATCTCGTTAAAGGAATTGAAGGTCCATCCGCTTAGGTATAAGTTTAACCCTTTTCTGGATCTTTGAGGATTAACTACAAAAAAGGAATATTGTAGTCATACGTGGCTAGAAGAGTTCTCCTCTCATTGTTTTATATTTTTACGAGGGAGGGGACTAACTATACGAAAAATTCCTTTTGGAGCCTCTATTTAGGGTTTTCAGGCTCTCTAAATATAAAAAAACAAAGCGATCATTCACCTACTCAGGCTCGATGTGAAATCCACGAGAGGGTAAATAGATGATTGTTTAAGTTTTTTAGACTCTATAAATAGGAAAAAACCAGCGAGCATTATGGCTCGATATTAAAATCCATGAGTAGGTGTATGGAGTTATTGTTTAAGTTTTTCAGACTCCTTAAAATTGAAAACACCAGCGAGCAAGAATAGATCTCAGCTTGATATTAAAATCTAGATATCACTGTTATAGAGTATTCTTCTATCTCTTCTTCGAACTCTGTAAACAATGAAGAAGGTCCTGAGTCTTCCTCCCATGGGCTCGTTAAACTATTTACATGGTTGGACCTATTGAGTTTTCTTTTCTTCTTGGACTCATTAAAACAACAAGAAGGATATTCTTTTATAAAAAAGAATAAGGGATAAGAAGGGTGTATCACATCTCTTTCAGTTTTAAAGGTAGTTATGACAGTCATGTCCTTGAACACAACACCTACTTGAGTCTTTCATGTCAGTTGGGTTTTAGTTTTTGGCCTTAGGGTGAACTTGATCTCCGAGTTTTTACTCCCTCGGTTGGTTATTCTTCCAACCATATGGAGGGTCTGTTATGTCTCCTACATCACAGACTTATATCATTTTCCCCTCATGTTGAAAACTGCCTAAGTCACTTAGTGTCATGCTCCTCGTTCAAGGATACAACCTGTGTCGGCCATTCTATAGTTTATCTTGACTTCATGTGTCGGCCATCTTGGTGTTAGTTTGTTTCATCTTGTTACTCGTCGTACTCCACATCAGCTCATACATGTGAGTGTTCCTCATGCTGGATGATGGAGGATGCATTAATGCCTCCCTTCCAGTTGACTTCTTCCCATCGAATTCATCTCATTATGCTCTGGGAATGAAGTTTAGAGTTTCGGTTAGTACCTTTGGGATTGCAGTCATCAGTGGAAGTTTCCCTCCCTGTTGAATAAATGGGAATACATCAATGTCTCTTATTCGACAAGTTCCTCAAGTGTTCGACTTCAAGTCCTCTTATTCACACTTGTTGGACCGTACTAGGTACCTTGGGCCCATTATCATCATCGAAGGAAGCCCTTGCGTTTGTTAACGATATACATCAATGAACGGTAATCAAACGATACCCCCCATGTTCAACTTCAACTCATTTATTCGCATGGATAGGGTTTGTACCTTGGGTTATTTTGGATGAATACCTTAAGCCTATGAAAGCATCACCATATTCATGTTACCGCCCAAGCTACGCAAGACTAAGCCTCACTCATTTTGGCTCTTCATGAGACATAGATCCAGCTTGTTGTTATTGCTATGATATCTCATTTTGACATGGATCCATGCTTGTATTTCAGTGGCCATGCTCTATATATACATCTCCTAGTTATGTATTGGATATCGTGTTACACATCTATATGATGTCAAGATTTTAATTGCTTGTTGACCTTGATCATTGTTTCAGGTGTTTTTGTGACTTGGTTTTGCGGTTTCTTGCTCCTCCTCTGACTTGGTATTATAATGTATTTCGGTCATCGTTTCCCTATGACCTCACACATTAGGGGGCATCTGTTATAGGTCAAATTTGCACTTCTCCGTCCCGTGATCACCTTGCCTTGTAGATCACACAAAAGGACACAAAGGATTGAAGAGCTATATTTCCTTGGATGACTTGCTTCCAGAAGTACACTCCTCACTTGAAAAAATTGCATTTTCCCCTAATTTTGCCACATGTACGCCCCTCTCTGTACTATAGACCAACATACACCTTGACAAATACCCTACTCTCCTCAAGGACAACCAGCGTACATCTCCCAAAAAGTTGTAAATGCTTGTTGTAAAGCCTAAAAGTTGCTTCCAGTACGCTACTCCTGTGGTATGAAACCCGCGTACATATTAAGATGAAATAAAAAATATATTAATTTGACGAATTAGGATTAGTTGAAGTTGGTTCTGCAACTTCCCCAACCTCCCAATTCAACCACCTCTCGATCTAAACTGCCTACCTTGTCCCATAAATACAAGGAGGATCCATGAGAGAGGGACCTAGAAGAAAGGCTTTAAGCATTGTTACGCTGGAAGAAAAGTTCCAAGTTAGAGTGAAGAACAGGAGCCTAGGATCCGGTTGCAGAAACATCTCTACACATCAGGTATATTGTACTGATTTCATGATTCTTTGGTAATAAAAAGGTCGAAACACCCTTCCTGCCCCAAATCAGATATCTATTTGGCTTAATTCTTTATTATAGTTGATGTTAAATTGTTTTATAATTTCATCATATGTTATATGGTCAAGATACGCCGAGGAAGGTATCTTTTGTATTGCAGGTTCGCCAAGCAGAAGAGAAAATAGGAGACCAAGTGAAAGCTAGGACCAGCCGTCGAAAAGAGGTATTTCTCTCAATCTCGATCTCTTTCTTTTGCAGTAACCTAATGCAATATAATCAATGTGTTTACCTTTCAACCCCTCCCAGTTGGTAGTGTCCATCTCCTCACTATAGGGTAAAAATCCTGAAAAACAGGTATGGAGCAAAGTACAGTCGACAGGAAAGAACTTGTCCCCTTAGTAAATACGAAGTACTAAGGACAACCGGAGGTGGTTGAAGCAGTTGAATATCAAGCGGTGACCTGACTGCTACAGGAGAAAAACGTAAAGAAGTGGAATGATGTAAAGGACATGCCACTACATAAGTTAGGAATGCACCCGTTAGAGAAGTGCCAGAAGTCAGAAGAAGCAGCGCCGCTGGTACAACAAATTTAAATATAAGTGTGTTCTACAGGAGAACCACAGGATTTTTGGGTTTAAGGGTACTATGGAGGTTGACCCATAGTTATTGTAAAATGTGACCTTCGGGCACATCTATATATATGAGAATTTTTGTATAAGGAAGGGTTGGTTGGTTGGGTTGTTCGGATGGATTGAGTTTTGTTAGTTATAACTCATAGAGAACTAAGAGAGAACAAACTCTACAGCAGAGTGCATAGAGATATGATTGTAGAGAAGAGCGCAAAATGGAATTGTTAACCCTTCCAAGTAATAAAATAATAGTTCATGTGGACGTAGCTCCTGCTTGGGGGTGAAGCACGTAAATATGTGTGTTATGTATGAGTTTATGGCATGTTTTGGGTTTGTGTTCTTATATGTTTATGTGTTCGATTTCACATATATGTGGATGGAAATCATATGTCAAGTAACATAACACATTTTTATGAATACTGCGAAGTAATACTAAGTATGATGAATGCGTAGTTTGTTGATGTATTTGTAACTTCGGAATATATTCACTTGTATATTGTATGTATTACATTTGTACTTTATTGTATCACCAACAGACATGTATTATTCCTCCGATTGGAAGTGTCATCATTTGTATTTGCAAGTGTCGCAAGTTACATTGTAAGTGTCATAACTTATATTTGATGGGTTATTAGACCACCTTAGTGGGGTCGGCCCTATATGAGTCATGTGGAAGGGTTATTAGACTCCATTAGGAAGTTGGCCCAGTTAGGGTTAAAAGCAAGTTAAGTTAAAGTATAAATAGAGTGGTTTCACCACTCTATTTACTCACTCACTCACTCATCCAACTCGCATAGTTGAGAGAGAGGAGTGCACACAAGTGGAGGAGGAGTAGCTGCTGAAGAGATCTATCTTTTGGGGTTTGATCTTTGTGATCCTTGTATTGGTTCTTATTCTATCTCTGGGGAAGTTGCGGGGTTTTTCACCTTCTTGGTTTTCCCCAAGGAACCATTGTGTCTCTTGTGTCTATGATTGTTATGTTGTGCATGTTATTCTCTTAGTAGGATCCTAGATAATATTTGAATGAAATTATCAAATTTCTAACATGCTATTAGAGCGGGACTAAGAAGAAGACACTATGCAGCTGCAGAATCTAAGGCTTCTTAATTTTTGGGTTTCTCTCCATAGATCATCAAAGGAAGGAGGCTAGGCTGACTCTCCTAAGGAAGGAGCATCTTTCTATCGAGACACAATTTGATTTTGAGCATTTTCAGTTTTTGTCCTATCACTGCTGCGGGAAATTAGGGCTTTTGATAGAAGTGGAATTTGGGAATTCTCTCATCATAGGATTGATCTCCTTAGCAAATCGAAGTTTAGAGACCAAGATCAAACTTTTTGGATGGGTAGAACCCCAAGCTCTATCAAACCCTAGTTCGGGTTTTTGACCAGAAAACCAGATTTTGACAGAAATTGCAGATCCGAAATTTGCAGGTCAATTTTGAGGGGTCAATTTTTGGAGTTTTCAAAATCTGAACACACCAGCTTGCTCACCTCAGTCAATTGCATCTCCCTGTCAAGATGGAATTTTGAAATTCCAAGTTTTGATTTTTAGGGTTTGTCTGACAAACCCTATCCAGCTCCAGATCTAGATTCAACAAATCAAGTGGTAAGACCTAACATATTTTTATTTCTATTTTAGTTTCTCATTAAGATATCTCACCACACCAAGCTTGAGGATAAGCTTGAAGGCGATTATAACTTCCGAGCATGGAAGTATAGGATTGGGTTAATCCTAGAAGAAAATGAATTGGACACCTACATAAGTGAAGAGGTTCCTGTTCCAGAGGGAGATGAGGCTAAGGCCTTACACAAGAAGAACTTGTTCAAGGCCAAAACAATCATTGCAGATTCCACCAAAGACCATCTCATACCACATGTGTCTTCCCTAAAGACACCCAAGGAGATGTTTGATTCCTTGACCAAGCTATTTGAAGGAAAGAATATAAATCGGAAGATGACATTGCGGAACCAATTGAAGAGTGTGAAGATCTAGAATGGAGAGACCATCCAATCCTACTTTACTAAGGTCTCTCAAATCAAGGAACAACTTTAAGTTGTGGGTGAAGTAGTGGAGAATGGAGAAATTGTGATGACCACTTTGAATGGCCTAGCTAGGTCATGGGACTCCTTCATCCAAGGAATCTATGCAAGAAGGAAATTGATTTCCTATAGTAGACTATGGGAGGAATGCTCACAAGAAGAAGCTAGACTTGTGGCTCGAGAAGAAAAGATGGGAAGTGAAGACCAAGCTCTCACAGCACACACCAAGAGAAGTAAGTTCAAGAGGGAGAAACCTTATTACAAAATATCTTCTCATCATCATCAAAAGGAGAACATTAAGGAAGATCTCTCACACAATAGATGTTACACATGTGATGAGAAGGGACACTATACTTGAGATTGTCCCAAGAACAAGAAAGGATTTAACAACAACAAGAAGAGATATCATGCTCGTGTTGCTGAGGATGATGAACCTCCCAGGAAGAAGACAAAGGAAGAAAGTGAAGAATTTTCAATTGCCGAAGAATATGTTATAATCTCTACTCTTACAGGTACTATTACACATGGATGTAATGATTGGCTTATTGATAGTGGGGCTTCCAAACATATGACGGTATTTAAAGAATCTCTTATGGACCTATCTGAACATGAGTAACCTTATAAGGTGAAACTTGGGGATGAGTATCAATACCCAATAAAAGGAAGTGGTGAAGCCTCCTACAAGTTAGACTCTGGGAAGTCTTTAAAGATGCAAGATGTTCTATATGTACCTAGACTCAAGAAGAATCTTCTCTCCATATCATCTTTGGATGCAAAAGGGATGAGAGTTGCATTTGTGGATGGCCAAGTACTTATGTGCCAAAAGGTAAGACCATATATGATGTAGTAGTGATTGGAGAGAAAGAAGGAGGATTGTATAAATTGAAGGGACAACCTGAACAAGCCACGGTACATGAATCCATGGAGCCAAGTGAACTTTGGCACAGAAGGCTTGCACATGTGCACTATAGAGCACTACCAATTGCAAGCAAAGTAGTAGAAGGTCTTCTTGAAATCTAGTCAAAGCATGAAGGTGTTTGCAAAGGATGTGCAAAAGGAAAGAACACAAAGAAGGCATTTCCAAGCAGTGAAAGCAAGGCAAAAGGAATCTTGGAAATTATCCACTCTGATGTATGCAGTCCAATGTCATCTAGTTCTCTTAGTGGGTATGTATATTATGTTTTCTTCATTGATGATTTCT
This sequence comes from Larix kaempferi, assembly GCA_027924585.1. Taxonomy (NCBI): domain Eukaryota; kingdom Viridiplantae; phylum Streptophyta; class Pinopsida; order Pinales; family Pinaceae; genus Larix; species Larix kaempferi. The sequence goes on from BSBM01001150.1 coordinate 2,744,665, forward strand.
CTAGGAAGACTCTGATTTATTTCTTGAAGAAAAAAGATGAAGTATTCAGCAAATTCAAGGAATTCAAAGCCTTGATAGAAAACCACACTTAAAAGAAGATCAAGACCTTTAGATCTGACAATGGTGGAGAATTCACTTCATCAAGCTTCAAGAATCTATGCAGTGATTCAGGGATTAAGAGGGAGCTAGATACTCCATACAATCCACAATAGAATGGAGTTGCAGAAAGGAAGAATAGAACTATCATGGAAGTAACACGGGCAATGCTTCATGACCAAGATCTGCCTATGCATATATGGGCAGAAGCAGCAAGGACAACTGCATATGTACATAACAGAACACCTCACAGGATACTTGACAATAAGACACCAGAAGAAGCTTTCTCTGGTAAGAAACCAGAAGTTAGCCATCTCAGGATATTTGGCTGTCCAGTATATCACTACAACAAATCCTAGAATTAGCATCTATTTTAGCTCCCTTTTTAGCGTCCACTATCACTTTTGGTGTATTTTCATCATTTTTTGTACAAAGTGGATGCTTTTCCATAAGATGGTGCTTTTAATGGCGTTATTTGCATCCATTTTTTAAAGTAGATGTTAATTGGGACGCTAATTAGCAACCCAATTAACGTCACAATTAGTGCCACAATTAACATCCCAATTAGCATCCCAATTAATGATGCAATTAGCATCACAATTAACATCCCAATTAGCATCCATAATAACATCCCATTTAACAACCAGAATAGCCTCCAAAATAATGTCGAAAATAGCGCCAGGTATAGAGTAAGTGATTGCGCCAGAAATTGCCCCGGGAATTTTGAAAGGAATTACGCCAGGAATTCTAAAAGGAATTACACCATGAATTGCAGCCGGAAAAATGCTTGATATAGCGCCAGGTATAGATCCAAGCATATTTCCAGGCATAGTGCCTGGAATTGCTAAAGGAATTTTGAAAGGAATTGCGCTAGAAAAAAGTGCCGGGAAAATTCCAATGTTGCACTAGGGATAATGCTAGGCATGTTGATAGAAGTAGCACCTAAATGGCCATTTTGGAAACTAAGAGACCCTAATTAATCGTAAATAAACGTAAGAAATCCTATGGTCCATAATGACATTATAGTGTTCCTAATGACATGTTTATGCATATATAGACAATTATAAATATGGCAATGATGATTTATACAATATTTAATAAGATGTTGGTGATGACGATGATGTCAATGCCAATAATTATGATGCAAGTTATTATGGAATTTTTTGATATTGGTTGGTCCTAATGGAAACATAATTCACCTTAATGGCATAAGAGTGACCATAATATCCCCTAGATGACCCTAATCACATCTGACTGTCCCTAACAACATTTGAGTGACCCTAATGAAACTTGACTCACCATAAAAGCATGAGGATGATCATGTTGATGATGCATGATGGAAAGGATGTTGATGATGATGATTATGATGATAATAATAAGGTTGAGATGAATGAATATGAACATGATGATATATGATCGGATGCCAATGATGATGATGATGATGATGATGTTTATGTACTCATGTGTGGTGTTGATGATGATGGTTATGATAGCGACGATATCAATGTCAATGATCATGATTCATGTGATAGTACTTATGGATCTTTATTTATTGCAATGGCACCTAAATTACTGTAATCATGGCACTTTTGGATCTCGATTGATCCTAATGTGGGGTAAATTACCTTAATGTCACCTAAACTGATCTAATGGAATTTGATTTTCACCAACAACATTTGATAGACCCTAATGGCATTTGATTGACTCTAACAACATGATGATGATGATGCATTATAATAATTATGATGGAGCTTATGGATATGATTTGATAATTATAAGACTATATCATCCATTCTTGCAAGGAAGTAGGGTTCCTTGCTCATTATTATCACAATTATGTTGATGATGACAATGATGTACTTGATGACTATGATGATGATGGTGGTGTTGATTTATTGTATGATGTTGATGATGATGTCGATGTCAACAATTATTATGCATGTAGTAGCACTTCTAGATCCCGATTGATCCTAATGGCACCTAAATGTCTGTAACAACATCTGAATGACCCTACTATCATCGAAATGACTATAACGACATCTAAACGACCCTAACAATTACATGACATGAATCCTAATTGTGATGAGTGATTATAAACACTAATGCCATATGACTTACCATAATGACAATGATGACGATGATTTTATTGATGATGTACTTGATGGCAACAATGACGATGACAATGAGGATGATGATGAAGATGATGTTGATGTACCATATGACATTGATGATGATGATGACAACAATGTTGATGTCCATGATGATGATGCATGTGATAATATTTCCAGACACTGATTGATGCTAATGGCACCTAAATTTATGTAATCACATATGAGTGGCATACTAATATCACCTAAATGACTCTAATGACATTAAATTGTTATCGACAACATTTGAGTGACCTTAATGGCATTTGAGTGATTGTAACAACATGAAATGAATGCAAATGGTGATGATTGATGATGAACGATAGTGGCATATGTCTAATCCTATCAATGATGATGACAATGATGTGGTTGATGATGTACTCATTGATAAGGGAGACGACGAACATGATGTTTTTGATGATGTACTTGTTGATGTTGATGTTGATGATGATGACGATGGAAACAATGATGATGATGATGTTGATGCAATGTATGACATACTTGAAGATGACATTCACTTGTCCTAGACAAAATTTGAGTGACATTAATGGAATTTGAGTGACTCTAAAAACATGACATTAATCCAAATGGAGATGAGTGACGATGAACCCTGATGCCATATGAGTGACCATAATGACGATGATAACAATGATGTTGTTGATGATGATGATGATGTTGACAATAGGGATCAAGATGATGATGATGTACCGTATGACATATTTGATGATGAAATTTAGTCGTCCTCGACAAAATTTGAGTGACCTTAATGGCATTTGAGAGACTCTAAAAGCATGGCATGTATCCAAACGACAAAGACTGATCATGAACCCTAATGGAATATGAGTGATACTAATGACAATAATGGTGATGTAGGTGATTATAGCACTATTTGATCTTGAATAATTGTTGGGTGTGTGAGCTATCTCAAATAAAACACCTAATATTTAATTATCGACTAGGATTGGTAATCTTAGAGTTGAGGAAAAATATATGCTAAGGTAGAATAGTACCTAATTTTTCCAGCTTGTCAGACCTTCAAAATATTTAATAAAGAAAATATCGAAAGATCTTTCAAAATGAAAAACCGAGTCAAACTTCAGAAAAATAAGAGAACTAAATCAAATCTAACTAAACAACCAACTAGAATAGTATCAAATCATACTACTCTACTGCATATTTAAATGATGGAAAGAAATAGAAAAATAACTGACAACCAAATAAGAATTACTAGGGAGAACTTGTAAATGTAAATAATTCTAAAACTAAACTGCTTAACTTCAGATAGAGAACAAAAATAAACAATCTATGCGATAATTGAATTTGATGAGAAATTACATAAACTGGAACTATGCTAATAAAAGAAAATTACAAGCTAAACAATTTCAACAACTAATTCAAGAAGAAACATCTATTCCCATGTAACAGGAACCAGAGTGAATGTATCATAATGACTTTCAAATGTAATAGTGAAACAAAACGGAAGTAAATCTAATAAACCTTCAATAAAGAGATGTAAACTACAAAGAGCGAAACTACAGTTCACTTTAAACATGTTGATCTATCTACTTTCCATGAAACTAATGAATGGAAAATAATTCTTATGATTAACAAATTAAAAACTACTTAAAGAAGGAAATTGTTAACTATGATTCAGAAGTAAACTATCTAGAAACAAATGGATGGATTCTGAAATAGTAACTAACTATCAAATCTAATACAAAAGCTTAACTTTGGAAGAAGGTTTGCAGAAAGTGAAGTAAGGAAATGTAGAAGGAGGAGATAATAAGAAAATTTCAATTAAAAACTTTATGTAACATAAAACCAGATTTAAATTACACCTATAACTGTAAATTAGAAGCAAGAAGCATTATATTTAATAAGCAGGAAATACTGGAATCTATAAAAAATAAAACTGATGTAGAAAAGGTAAAAATCCGAATGACGATCTGAATGTCAGTCTGAACGACATTCTGAATGGAGGAAAAATGAACTAAACTAAGGCAAAGAAGAGTTTTGATTATCTTGACGTCAGCTGGCGAATGCAAATGAACCTATAATGCAGAGAAAATAGTTAGAAAACTTGTTGAGAAGTTATCTTAATAGACAACAACCTATTTTAATCATTGTCTAAAGGAGATAAACTATTTCTATGACATGTGGAAGAAGGAGGTTGAGATGAAAGGATAGAGTCAACGTACAGCTACAGGAAGGAAACTAACAGAGAGGAAGAAATTGAGGCTGATGCTAACTATGGAGAATTTGATAGCAATATCTAATTATAAATGATGGAAGAAAGAAAAACTGAAAACAAACTATGAATTATTAAACTATTGGTCGACCATTTACTAATCCTATACACACAAATTAAATTAGCAGCATAACATAAATTACAGAGAAAGAAGAAAATATCATTTACAAAAATGAAATTGATTATAAACACAGGAAAACAAACTAACTATTTGTAGAAAAGAAAATGCAGAAAACAAAGACAAAACCTCTGGCTGATGAGGGGCCCTTCCCAATAATCAGAGATGGAAAAATGAATTGATTTGGCTACTCAGAATATCAACAAACTGGAACTTCCATTAACTTGATAAAATTACAGAACTTTGTCTCTACGTTGTCTCTGAATAGCTGCAAGCTACTAAGACTGAAAAACTAGCTAACTCAACTTCGACTAACTCGACTCAGTCATGGAGAAGACTATTTATAAGTTACAATAGGTGAGAGGGTCGACAGAGTCGACCTCTCTAATAATAGAGGTGTTTGACTGACTATAATTGTTGATTAAAACATGCATGCCAATGCAGACAGCATCTACCCAGCTTGCACGAGGTTGGTTTCTTCACGCAGGTGCTATGGCATCGATCTACCCTTGATGAGGGACGAGCTGTATATTGAAGGAATGATCGTGGGCAGACATGATTATTCTAGAACGTCGGCATGAATGAGCATGAATAGGTATGAGAAAAACGAACTGAGGAGAGGTTGCTCGAGTAGTGTTGTGGCAATGCGTTGTGCTGGTAGGCTGAACATGTGTGACCTAGAATCCTTCCAGAACAATAGCGTGAATAGGAAGCATGATTCTAGGCTGAATGGAAGGATGATTCAGCATGTTGGAGAGTTAACGTGGGTGTGGTGATGCATTGGCAAGCTCAGCGAACTTAGGGATGGATCTTCTAGAGCGACAGTTCATTAACCATCAGCTCCACTTGGAAAACAGAACCCACGTGCCCTTCTTCTGCTTTAACAGTCTAATATATGCCAACTGTGGATTTCGGGAGCTGAACGCGGGGTTGAATGATGAGCTGAATGCGTTTAAGATTTAACACATAGCACATAGTCTGAATGAAGGGTCATTCGCAAAACGAAATCTATCAATTAAAACATAAATGCCAATAATGTCCAGAAATTGTCATTTGAACATAAACAAACCATAATATAACGAAGCATAACAAAGATTTGCATCATAGGTAAATATATGCATACATGGACTATTTGATGGGATGAATGACAAGAAAACAACCTAATATAACAAAGAATGACAGAAATAACGCCATTTTGAGTAGATTGAATGATAAAAAATAGTGACAAAATGGACACCAACATTCCTCCAAACTGAGGACATGCCAGGTCCCACTGAGCAAAGAAAAATTAGGAAGAAGGCTGAGCTGCGGTAGAAGCTGCCTTTGACTTGGATGATGAAGACATAGATTTGACCTCGATCTTCCTGAATTGGTCCTTTAAATAATTATATCTCATCTTTAGGACAGTATTGGATGTTGTTTTGACATTAACCAAACATTCAATGTCTTTTACTTGTGCACGAGGGCCTTGTTTTCTTCATGAAGCTCAGAAATTGTTTCCACATAGCTTTGATATTCATATGTTAGTCATGCTATCACTTGGGTCAACTTATCCCATTTTTGCTGACTCGAAATAGTTTGTTTTATATCATGCTCTAAGTCCAATTGAGGACTTGTCTCTTTTGGAGATGTCTCAACATTAATAGTATGTTCTTCAGAACTTTTCTCTTTATTATATGCAAGAGAGCTTCTAGCAGCAGGGTTTCACTCATCTGAGTGGATGCATTAGATAATGTGAGGAGGGGTGAATCAAAGGTATGATCGTCCAACTGAATATTTGAACATGATGGATGAGCGACAGTCTAAGATACAGACTGATCAACAAAACAGTCACAATTTATCTTTCTAAGTTCGGTAGGTATTGATGAGAAAAGTGGAGATTCGAGAGCAATCTCAGGAGAGTGTAGTGAGTGGATAGAGTGCATATCATCTAAGTAACTCTCATCAAACCGTACATGTTTAGCGTTTGGTTCTTCTTGGGTAGAAGAGTGATTCTGAGTAGGGGAAGTTTTGACAGTAGATAAATGAGGGTTCAGTATCTCAAAAACAAAGTGATCCCAAGTTTGACCTCTCTCCCCTAATTAATGAATGATCAGAAGCTTAATAAGACAATGGTGATACAAGCTTCTAGAAGGATTAATAGTGTTTCTTATAAATTGACTCGACATATTTTCCAAACTATTTAGGAAGTAAAATGGGAAATTTAAGGTCTGATTATTGACAAAATGAGCTAATAGTCTGACATGGCAAGATTTAAAAACAGTGAACTTACCTTCGCAGGTGATTAAATGGATGATAACGGTCAAAAGATCCAAGTACTTTGGCTTGATCCATTCTCTATGGAAGCCTTTGGTGCTACTAATGTGTTGAAAATCAGGCTTGAGACTGAATTGGTGGGATGTTCGTGGAAGAAACAGATGCTTGTGTCAATGGGCACCTTCCCTTGGGAGCTTTTTAGCTAAATCTATTGACTCTTCTGTTACAGAGAAAACAAGATGACCAACCTTGGCCGTCTTTCCATCAAAACTTTTGGCAAATAGTAATGAAATATCATGGTCATAGCCATCAAGGCGATGGAGAAATGGACTCTAGCCTGCTTGAGAGAATAACTCATGGCATCATTTAAATTCAGGGATACGTAGAAGATCTTGATAACTACTAGGTTCGTAGTGGTTAGGAATTGTCAATGGAAGACGAGGGATACAATGAATAAGTGCGGAGAATACAAGAAATTGCAGAGGATGCAATTCACAGAGAAGAAATGAAGAGCGAATAGAATGAAGCAGAAGTTCACGCAACCATCAATTAAATTAAAGTTCATTTGGATGGTTGAATGGTCATAGGTGAGAATGCTTAAAAGGATCACGCTTGTACTTCGAAGATATTGATTCAAGTGCCAGTATTGAAGTGCGTGAATTTAGTGGATGCATGTTTGGTATAGTGTGTTCAACCATGTCCAAAGCCAAGCTGTGAACAGGTTGAATGAAAATCACGTAACAAGATAGATTACACGTGGGATATTTGTTGAAATATTGTAACTTCAAAGAATATTATATTTGTATTTTATTATTCTGGAGATGGTACATTCCTCCATGGTGACCCTATTGTATACCCAGACATGTTTATTCCTCCAAGAGAATGTGGTAACTAGGGTTATTAGATCTCCCATGTGAGTTCAGCCCTGAGTTTACTATTTGGGGGATATTAGACTCTCCTGGGAGAGGTCAGCCCCATTAGGGTAAAAGGTCAGTCAGGAGATGAGTATAAGTAGAGGACGATGTTCCTCACTTATCTCATTCATTCATCCACTTGGGAGTGGCGCACAAGTGAGAGAGAGGTTTGCATAGGAGGATAAGGAGCTCTAGTCTTGGACTACATCTTGTATTTGGTTGATTATCTATATTTAGGAGAGCTTTGCTGGGTTTTCTACCCCATGAGGGTTTCCCAGGGTAAATCTTTGTCTATCTTGTGATTATGTTTCTTTCAGTGATCTTGCTAGTCAAATTAGGCTAAACTTAACATGGTATCAGAGCTAGCCTGAATAGGACATCTTTCACAAGGTGAAAATATCTCTCTCTCCTCCTCTGGTGAAAATTAGGGTTTCTGCAAAAGTTGAAATTTTTGGATTCTGATTACATGGTTGGATAGCCCTCCTCAAAATCAAAGTTTTGAGCCCTGGATCGATATTTTTGGTTGGGTAGAACTCTAGTAAAGTCAAACCCTAGTTTGACCAAAAGTGTAGAAAACTAGAGAACCATAAAAGTTGCGCACCTATGCACCAGTGAACCAGAAAAGCTGTGAACCTGTGCACTAGAATACCAAAAAAAACCAAAAATTTTGTTGCAGATCCGAAAGGTGAAAAGTTGAAGTTTCCAGAAGTAGAACACACCATAACTTTCAACTCCATCAAGCACATCTCCTAGTAAGTGTTATTCTATCTCTTGAGAAACTTCAATCTCTTTGACCCTTGGATAATATGGCTCCAATCACTAAGCTTGAAGACAAGCTAGAGGGTATAGAAAATTTTCGGCCATGGAAATACAGAATTGGTCTCAATCTTGAAGAGAATGGCCTTGCCCAATATATCAAGGATGAGGTTGCAGAACCTGAAGAAGATGAAGCCAAAGAGAAGCATAGGAAGGATTTGATTGGGGCAAAGAGAATCATTGTTGATTCTATCAAAGACTACTTGATTCCCCAAGTGGCATCCAAGAAGACTCCAAAGGAAATGTATGATGCCCTTTCCAGAATGTATAAGGGAAAGAACATCAATAGCAAGATGAATCTGAGAGCCTAATTGAAGAGTACCAAGATGAATAAAGGAACAACTAGATGTCATTGGAGATACCCGTGATGAAGATGAACTAGTGATGACTTCTCTAAATGGTCTCACTAGACCTTGGGAGTCATTCATCCAAACTATCTGTGCCAGGAAAGAAAGTATGAAGTTTGATGTGGTATGGGAGGATTGCATTCAAGAAGAAGCTAGGGTATCCAATAGGGAATCCCTTCTCAAAGAAGATGACCAAGATTTGGCTACTCACACCAAAAGAAGAAGATGGATTCACTTCAACTCCAAGAAGAATGGTCACAAGGAGTCTCAAACTCCACATAGATTTCAAAAGAAAAGAAGAACAAATTCAGGAGGAGACCTCTCATCAATACAGTGCTTTTGTTGTGACAAATTGGGACACCTTGCTAGGAATTGTCCTTTAAAGAAAAAGAAGAATAACACTCATTACAAAATACATCAAGCACATATAGCAGAAGATGATAGTGAAGAAGAAGATGATAGGCCTCAAAAGAAAAAGATCTAAAATAGAAAAAGAAGATGCAGAAGAATATGTGTTATTCTTTGCTCTCTCTGGGTCTGTGACACCTTGAGAAGATACATGGCTCATTGATAGTGGTGCTTCAAAGCACATTACAGGACAAAATAAAACTCTCTCATGTCTTGAGGAGAAGACCTTTCCACAGAAGGTATCTCTAGGAGATGTTTATCAATATACTATCAAGGGAATTGGTGAAGTAAGCTACAAGCTTGATTCTGGAACCCCATTGAAGATGAAAGAAATATTATATGTACTAGGTTTAAAGAAGAACCTACTTTCTATCTTAGTATTAGATAAGAAAGGCTATAGGGTTGCATTCATAGATGGCCAAGTACTCATGTGGCCCAAAGGAAAAACAATTGAGGATGCAATTGTTATTGGTGAAGAGGAAGGAGGTCTATACAAGCTCAAAGGCCATCCAGAAGCTGCCCTTGTTCATGAATCCACTAGCCCAAGTGAGATTTGGGATAGAAGGCTTGTTCACATTAACTACAAAGCACTACCTCATGTGAGAAAGGTAGTCATAGCACTACTAGACTTAAAAGTTAATCATGAGGGCACCTACAAAGGATGTGCAAAAGGGAATAATATCAAGAACGCATTCCCAAAGAGTGAAACAAAGACTAAGGGTACATTGGAATTGATTCACTCAGATGTATGTGGACCAATGCCATCCACATCTTTGAGTGGATATGAATACTACCTTACATTCATTGATGACTACTCAAGAAAGACTTGGATATATTTCCTGAAGGGAAAGGATGAAGTCTTTGGAAAGTTTAAGGAATTCAAAGCCTTGATAGAAAATCATTTAGAAAAGAAGATCAAGAGACTCGGTACAGATAATGGTGGAGAATATACTTTAAAAGACTTTGAAGTATTTTGTAAAGAAGCTGGGATCAAAAGGGAGCTAACCACTTCCTACAATCCTCAACAAAATGGTGTTGCAGAAAGAAAGAATAGAACCATCATGGAAGCTGTAAAGACAATGATACATGATCAAGAACTACCTATGTATTTATGGGATGAAGCAGCTAGGACAACAGTCTATGTGTAGAATAGACTATCTCATATGCTCTTGACTTCAAGACCCCAGAAGAAGTGTTCACAAGGAAGAAGCCTGAGGTAAGTCACCTCAAGATATTTGGATGCCCAGTATACATTCACATCCCAAAAGAAAAGAGGACCAGGCTAGATCCCTCTGGGAAGAAAGGAGTATTTGTTGGATACTGTGAAGCATCCAAAGCATTCAGAATATACATCCCAGTATTCCATCATATGGAAATAAGTAGGGATGTGACATTTGATGAAGAGGCAGCTCTCAAGAGATCTAAGAAGTCCCAGTATGAAGAAGTATATGAGGAAGATGCACCTTCCAGAATTACAGAAGATGCACCCATCCTTGAAGAGACAACACCTGAAGACCATGACATGATGGAACCACAAGAACCCACCATCATGGAAATATCAAGGAAGAGAAAACCAGCATGGGCAAGAGACATTATTCTAGGAGCATAAAAGTATGGAGCTCCTGAAGGCTCCACTAGGGTGATCAAGAAACCAAAGACAATCTCCAACTATGTGGCCCTAATGTGTGATCTTGTAGATCAAGAACCCGCCAGTTATGAAGAGGCATATGATAAGAAAGAGTGGGTGGATGCAATGATGGAGGAATACCAATCAATAATGAAGAATGATGTTTGGGATATGGTTCCCAAACCAAAGGATAAGAGTGTGGTATCCTCCAAATGGATATACAAGATAAAGCATGCTGTGGATAGCAGCATTGACAAGTATAAGGCAAGGTTTGTGGCCAGAGGATTCTCTTAGAAAGAGGGAATTGACTATGAAGAAACATTTGCCCCAGTTGGAAGGTACATTTCCATTAGAACCATCATGGCACTTCCATCCATGATGAAGTGGGAATTACACCAGATGGATGTGAAGATAGCCTTCCTGAATGGTATGATTGAGGAGGAAGTGTACATAGAACAACCACAAGGATTTGAGGTTGAAGATAGAAGAACCCACGTATGCAAACTAAAAAAGGCTTTGTATGGGTTGAAACAAGCTCCCAGAGCTTGGTATGGAGGAATTGACAGTTTCTTGATGAGCTTGGGCTTTACCAAGAGTAAAGCTAATCCTAATCTTTATCTCAATGTTATGGACGATGAACTTGTCATATTGTTTCTATATGTGGATGATCTATTTCTGATTGGAAATGAGAAACAGATTATCGAGTGCAAGAAGAAGCTCTCTTCATAATTTGAGATGAAAGATCTCGGATTGATGCATTACTTCCTAGGTCTGGAAGTATGGAAAGGCCCAAGAGGAATCTTTCACATCCAGGGAAAGTATGCTGTCGAAATCTTGAAGAGATTTGACATGTTGGAATGTAAAGCCACGGCCACTTCCATGGATTCAAACCTGAAGCTATTAGCTGATGACTCATCAGAGTTGGTGGATATGACTCTGTATAGATAGATTATTGGGTCATTGATGGATTTGAAAAATACTAGACTAGATATATGCTTTGCCATGAATACCTTGAGTCAGTATCTAGTGGAACCTAGAAAAGTTCACTTGGTAGTTGCAAAGCATGTGATGATGTACCTAAAGGGTACGATAGACTTTGGTCTATGTTATCTTGGAGATAATGATTTCAAACTGCATCGCTATACAAATCCTGATTGGGAAGGAAGTGTATCAGACAGGAAAAGTACATCGGGAGGATGTTATTGTCTAGGATCTGCCATGATCTCGTGGTTTAGTAGGAAGCAGTCTAGTGTGGCTCTCAGCACAGTTGAAGCAGAATAAATAGCTGCTTGCTCTGCTAGTTGTGAAGCAGTATGTCTTCGAAAAATGTTATCAGGACTGTTTGACTTAGAGATGGACCCCACTGTGATCATGTGTGACAACCAAAGTTGTATCAAGATGACAGAGAATCCAATGTTCCATGATAAGTCAAAGCACATAGAGATCCGATATTTCTATATATGGGATATGGTGTAGAAAGGAGTTATCAAGCTCGAGTATGTAAGCATTGACGAACAAGTTGCTGATATATTGACCAAACCTCTATCTTGAGTAAAGTTTGAGTATTTCTGAGACAAGATTGGTGTAGTTCAGAAGGAACCTCCTCAAAAGGGGACGTGATGTGGTCATTGATGATGAGATTGCCTGCATCGACAGTGAGGTCGATGATGTGGATACCTATATTGGTGATACCCACAGTGAGCTCATTGAATGGTCCTTAGACTGGCGTTTAAGTTGACAAGTGGATTGCATCATCCCTGGACTCCGGTCCCCTGAATTGATCTGTAGACATATTTCTTCAAGAAAGAAGTCCCTAGTGGACGAGAGGGATTGCATCATCCCTAGACTCCGGTCCCCTGAATTAATCCATAGACATATGTCTATGAGAAAGAAGCCCCTAGTGGACGAGAGGGATTGCATCATCCCTGGACTTCGGTCCCCTAAATTGATCCGTAGACATATGTCTATGAGAAAGAAGTCCCTAGTGGATGAGAGGGATTGCATCATCCCTGGACTTCGGTCCCCTGAATTGATCCATAGACATATATCTCCAAGAAGTGGTCCCTAGTGGATGAGAGGGATTGCATCATCCCTGGAATTCGGTCCCCTGAATTGATCCGTAGATAGATGTCTCCGAGAAGTGGTCCCTAGTGGACAAGAGGGATTGCATCATCCCTGGACTTCGGTCCCCTGAATTGATCCGTAGATAGATATCTCCGAGAAGTGGTCCCTAGTGGACGAGAGGGATTGCATCATCCTTGGACTTCAGTCCCCTGAATTGATCCGTAGACATATTTCTCTGAGAAGTGGTCCCTAGTGGATGAGAGGGATTGCATCATCCCTAGGATTTAGTCCCCTATATTGATCCGTAGACAAATGTCTACGAGAAGTGGTCCCTAGTGGATGAGAGGGATTGCATCATCCTTGGACTTTGGTCCCCTGAATTGATCCATAGACATCTGTCTCCGAAAATTGATGATAGGACTGCATCGTCCCTAAACATTTAGTTCAAAATGATGTGTTTGGATTGCATCATCCATAGACATGGGACTTGTCTTAAATTGATAAGGATTGATCATCCTGGGAATTTGATCTGGATTGTATCGTCCATGGACCTATGTCCTAAAGTGACAGGGATTGATCATCTCGTAATAGGATGTTGTGTATTGCAAAGTATGTTGCTATGAAGATGCTGTAGATCAAGATGATCCAGATGTTGTAGATCGAGATGGTCCAGATGTTGTAGATCAAGATGATCCAGATGTTGTTGATCGTGTGATGACGATGTTGATGATCGTGTGATGACGATGTTGATGATCGTGTGATGACAATGTTGATGATCGCATGTTGATGATGCTGATGATCATGTGATGACGATGCTGATGATCATGTGATAATGATGATCGTGGGACAACGATGCTGTTGATCGTGGGGATCCAGATGATGATATTGTTGTAGTTGTTCAAGTGCTGTAGAAGATGAAGATTCAGTATTGAAGATGTTGATGTTCCAGTATTGAAGATGTTCCAGTAACTGCTTGAGTTGTTGATGATGTTGAGAAAGATTCCAATGATTTATAGATGTATCATGTATCATGTAGTCAATGACTCCTTTCTCCTGCAGATGTTGTTATAATATCCTTCTCGTTAATGGGGAGTGTTGAAATATTGTAACTACAAAGAATATTATATTTGTATTTTATTATTTCGGAGATGGTGCATTCCTCCATGGTGACCCTATTGTATATCCGGAGATGTTTATTCCTTCGAAAGAATGTGGTAACTAGGGTTATTAGATCTCCCATGTGAGGTCGGCCCTAATTTTACTATTTGGGGGTTATTAGACTCTCCTAGGAGAGGTCGGCCCTATTAGGGTAAAACGTCAGTCGAGAGATGAGTATAAGTAGAGGAGGATGTTCCTCACTTATCTCATTCATTCATCCACTTGGGAGTAGCGCACAAGTGAGAGAGAGGTCTGCATAGGAGGAGAAGGAGCTCTAGTCTTGGACTACATCTTGTATCTGGTTGATTATCTATATTGAGGAAAGCTTTGTTGGCTTTTCTAACCCATGAGGGTTTCCCAGGGTAAATCTTTGTCTATCTTGTGATTATGTTTCTTTCAGTGATCTTGCTAGTCAAATTAGGCTAAACTTAACAAGATCATAACGATTTGATCCAGATGCTACCGATTCATGTGATATATAGGATCACGACGGTCATGTAATAATTTGAAAGATCAGAATGATATATGACACAAGATTCATTCATTCAACGAAGGCGATATAGGTAAAGGAATAAAACCAAGTGTGAGATTTGACGTTTGATTGATCCCTGTCATCATTAGTTAGTCAAAAATTTCAAAATATCTAGCATGCTATTTGATATATATTCAAGCTAATATTTCATTCGACAATGCATTCGTCATTTCATTCGGATCGGTGTTTGACCTGTCATTCAGTCCTTCATACAGACTTTTGTCTGTATAAGATTTGCTTACTAATACTTGACTGAAACTAATTTGCAAAAAAATTCTGATGCTATTAATGCACAAACGCTGTAAACTCTGCTTTTCTGGGTATTTTAATTGCATTCCTCTTTGTTCTTGATTAGATCAATTTTCTTCTGCTTTTTGCATAACCTGAAAAACACCTATCGTTCTATCAGAGATAAATAAAATTTCATAAATATTCAACGATTAAGAACAATTCTAATCTTCCCCCCCAAACCAAAGATATGGCGTGTCCTCAAGCCACAAAAAGAATATTAACTATTCAATTATTTTCCCTTAGGATGTTTACCGATAGCTGAAAGTGTTATGATATTTTTCTCAAGAAAATGAAATATTAGCTAAACATGTGGATGATTCAGATATGTACATTCATAAAAAAGAATAGAATAGTGCTTAAAAAGGACCATATGAAGAATAATAGTATAATTGATATGAAAGATGCCACAGGAAAACTAGCCATCCATGACTCATGTTAAAGATTCCTTGTCATCCCAAGATATAGATAAGGTGCACCGTAAAGCTTGTGAGATTTTTATAATTATGGGTCCCATTTCTAGGATAATCACATCCTAGGTATTGTTTTGAATTAGATGACAAGTTCCAAGTTCAACTTATAGTTATTCTCTAATGACAATATAAATAATTGGCCTAACATATGTTTGTATACTCAGATTTCTTATACATGAATTATTTGCATAGAATTGCATTAACCAATCTCTGTTACCCAATATTGACTTGCTGTCAGCAAGCCTATTCAGTACCCCAGCGGGTTTATCTTGGTACCATGCAAGCATAGCCCCACTCCCAGCGAGCCTGTTCAGTACCCCGATGGGTTTACTTGCATTTACCTAGCTTCCTTGTTTAAGTTTTTACTTAGTATGGACCCGCTGTCAGTGAGCCTGTTCAGTACCCCGATAGGTTTGATTCGTATAATGATGTATATATATATATATATATTTTTGTAAGGCAGCCGATTGGCACTAGAGTGTGCTAAGCCTGCTAAACACATAATTCAAAATATTAGAACGAACCTTTATGAGCAACTTTATTAATAATGGCCAAAGTTCAAGATCATGTCAAAAGACAATAACCTAAAGCTGTTCTTTGATCTATATCTATCTTTTTCATAAGAATCAGTAATGTTCTCCACAAAAAAATAAAAACATCATTCACTTCTAAGCTACCTTTAAAAGATGCTTTAAGAGACAAGTTTTGATAATGAATCTATGGATGAGCTAGTGATCCAAGGTGTAGAATAAATATTTATAGAGATCATAATGATGAAAGTAAGTCTGTTATAGGTGGAAACACGAAGGTGGGTTACACTTTGGTGAGAATCGGGCGCCGAAGAGACCTAGCAAAAGTTATTTGGCCAAATAAATTTAATTATTCGGCCGAATACATTTAGTTATTCGACCGAATAATTTGGTTATTCGGCCGAATAAGTTCTACTTTATTCGGTCGAATAATGTTTAACGGGCCACTGTTAGACCTAATGGTGGCCTCGATTTGTGTGCGAGGTTTAGCCGGACGGAAAAAATGCATGGCATTGTCTAATTATTCAGCCGAATAATTATTCTCCATAAAAGCTCGGCCACGGCCATCGTTTGTCATTTTCAGCAGGATTTCGTGGACCCCGTTTTGAGACCCAATGTCGGCCTCACCTTCGTGCCACCCATCTTGCCATTGGTCCGTCAAGCCACTGGTCCATCTACCCAGCTGTCGGTGAACTCCGCCACACGCTTCCCTGCTCTCTGCGTCTCACTTCTTTGCCACCCTCTGCGTCACGTTTTGCTTGTCTTTTCTGCTTATGGTCGTGGTGGAGTTGTATAACCGTTGGTTGGTCATTGCGCTTTTGGACGTGTGGACGTCTGTTGGTGGAGTGTGCATCCGCCACCTTCTGCCTCTCCCATATGCTCCTCCTTTCTGTGTCTGTTCACGGTGGAGTTGTATAGTCATTGGTTCGTTGTTGTGCATTTGGATGTCTGGACGCCTGTTGGTGGAGTGTGCGTTTGGACGTCTGTCAGTGTAGTGTGCAGCTGGACGTCTGTTGGTGGAGATTTGTTGTTGGAGTGTTCGCCTGGTGGCGGACGATCATATTTTTGGAGAGTTTACATTGGTTGACGATCGTTCTAGTGTTCGTTTTGTCGGTGGACGTTTGCATAAGAGTGGGATGTTGTGGCTATGGACCTGTTGTCGCGGGGTTGTCTGCAGAGGTAAATGTTTTTGTTTATTTATGTTTTTTTTTTTTTTGAAATTTCTTATATTAATGTTTAATTGTTATTGCAAGTTCTGTTTTTTTTTTTTGCTTGGGCTTGTTTTTCCACTTTCTCCTGGGTTCTGTTCGGCTGGGTCTAAATTCGCTTGAGTTCTGTTCGGCTAGGTCAAAGAAGTGAAAATATAAATAGGTAAGCTGAAACTCAATTTTTTTTAATTATTGAATTAAGTATTAATTAAAAAAAATTGAATTTGTCTCTGTAAATGAACTGTGTCCAATTGGACAGAGTTCATGAACTGTGTCCAATTGGACAGAGTTCATGAACTTTGTCCAAAATTGGGCAGAGTTCATGAACTCTATCCAATAAAAAAGACAAGAATATTAGTATAACTTCTTTTAAATGAGCTCTACCTTATTTCCAGAATCTTTGTACATGAGTTAGCTAAGCTGACCTTACTATTACTAAGAAAGAGCATAGATAATGATACTTTTTACTCATAGATAGTATAATCATAGTAACCTAATATGGAAACTGTAGCTTAAGCAAATAGAGTGGATTAGTACTAAGAGGTTTAACATGAACTCTGTCTAATTGGGCAGATTTCTTAAACTTTGTCCAAATCGTATGTTGAAAATGATTTAAATTTAAATATAAAAAGAGAAATATATGCAGTCTTTAGTTAGTTAATCTTGTTAAACTATTTATTTTGCTTATGTGTTTAGAAATGAAAATAAAAGTAGTTCTATAATTGTATTTGCAAATGATATTTCCCCTTTCTATATAGGTTTCTCTTTTCGGTTGAACTCTGTCAACATGGACATGGACAGAGTTCATGAACTCTATCTACATTGATAGAGTTCATAGATCAATATATTAGTTTTATTACAAACCGTGTTAATGCATAGCTACAGATACAACAAAACTTTAGACATGATTAAACTTTACTTTGGATACAAAAAAACTTTAAACTTTACTTTAGACACAACTAAACTATAGACATGAATAAACTTTACTTTAGATGTAATAGGAAAGAACAAAATTCAATTGTATTATGTACCAAACTGAAGACCATTTTGCAACATGGCAAATTTCTAAAACATGGCCAAACTTGTGAAAAATAATACCATGCATTGTTAATATTTTAAGATTGTATGGAATAATGAAAATACTTGTAGATATAATTTATGTTTAAATATTATTAAAATAGCAATTATGTAATTAATTTAAGATTTTAATGAAAAGTTAACATGTTCATGAACTCATTCTTTAACATAAAGAAATGTAACCCTTCATTTTGTATTTAACTATATTGGTTATATTCATTTTAAACATCAAAAACACTTAGAAGATTGGCATATTAATTCCTTATTAGCTATACTCATTTTAAGAACTATTAGATGATATTAGGTATATTTAGGTCTTTATTACATAACTTAGTTTCTTTAGCAACTAGGTTTTAGAATTTCTAGAATTACTATCTAGATGTAACCCTTAACTTAGTATTTAACTATATTGGCTCTATTCATTTTAAACATCAAAAACTCTTAGAAGATTGGTACATTAATTCCTTATACATCCAACAATATTAGTTATAGTCATTTTAAGAACTATTAGATGATATTAGGTATATATAGGTTCTTATTACATAACTTAGTTTTTTTAGAAGCTAGGTTTTAGAATTTGTAGAATTAACATGTAGAATTTGAATATGTAATCAGCTGATATTTGTGTAAGTGTAAACATTATATCATATGGAAAGAGAGGAGTCTTTGAGGTGAAAGCATAGGAGGTCTTCACAGTCTTCTGGGGTTGGTGTTACAAGTGATAATCGAAGGTTGTCAACTTCCCCTTGAGATTCTATTTTATTGTATAGTTCACATTCAGTTGATCATTGATGAGGCGAAAGGGGTACAAATGATTCCCCTATATCTTCTGTGGGAGAACGCCGATCTCGACCTTCTATTGGTATATGAATATCGATCTTTTAATATGTGTACATAAAAATTGTTTTTTTGTGTACGCAAAGTTTGTACATGTGTTTAAACAAAACTTTGTTTTTATTTGAAGCAGAGCATGGTTCAGAAGATGCTTGTAATTCTATAGAGAGGGAGGCAGAGCGAGCAAGGAAGACAGATGAGGGTGCAGAGCAAGGTTCTCAAGAGGCTTGTCATTCTACACAAGGTGACAATGGTCGAGCCAGGACGCAATATGTTGAACTAATTGAGGGTTCTACACCCATTACAACATATCCGTCTGATTTACCTCAGGAGCTTCCATGGGAAAGTGGTGATCATCAAATGACTCTTAAAAGATTTAGATCCCACTATGGTAAGTTGGAAAATGATTTGTTTACTATGGATCTGCCTCCAGAGAGTAAAAAAAGTTTGGATATTGTTTTGGGATCATTGCAAAAATTCATTCAGGCATATGAGAATCTCAGACCAACTACAAATGGTTTTGTTGATTTGATGCGAAGATGAAGGGAACAAGTGATGGGTCCAGACAAGTGGGTTGTTGTGAAGGAGAGAGTGACAAAAGAATAGGCCAAATCAATTTTTAACTTCAAAGAAGGTCTAAAGCGAGAAATGTTGAAAATGCAATATTTCAAGAATCCTGATCTTGCACATCTACTATACGATCGGTTTCTCGCAGCCTATGGTTGGTTTCCATGGAACGATGAGGTTTCTCAATATTTTGCTAGATTTTTTTATGCTAAGTTTTTTTAAAATATGAAGCCAGGGTATACTTATGTTCATTCAAAATTATATGGAGTTGGAAAGGGTCAAATATATAATCGAAAAGGTGCTCTTAGAGACCCTACAACTCTTCAACCTCCACCCTAGATATCTCTCCCACCCAGGTTGGTGGCATTAAGATCAGAGATAGAACCCACATCCCAACTTGGGACAACTGCAAGAAATTTTTTTGGCGATGGTTTATCGTCAGCATTAATTGGAGTAGATGTGGGATTGGTTCGAGAAAGGGCTCGTTACACTATTCGTCAAAATTTTGTTTACAAAACTAATGATGAGGTAGATGGAATGAGTATTGGAGATCTCAGGGCATATGCCAAGGTTTGTCGTGACATAGCATCAAATGTTATATCCAATGACACATCGAGTTTGGGAGAGGTTTGTTGATTATGATATGACTTGATCTAAATTTAATCTTTTATTCATTTTGAATTGAATTTTTTGATAGATTATATGAATGATAAATTATGTTTTTTTGATGTAAAGTAATAAGTACATTATGTAACTGTTTATTGGTTACAGTTTTCAAGAATGATGAATGAACATTCTTTCCGTCTTTCCACTAGCGAAAATATAGACCATATTGGAGAGGTATATTTATTATTTACATATTTATAATTATGTTTCAAATTGATATATATTATCTTTTTTTTTAATTTTAATTTAACTATGCATCTTATTGTTAATTTGATTTATCCATGCAGGTTTCTTTAGATACGAACTTTTTAAATGATTTACCATCTATTGTGAGCTAATGTTTTTAATTTTTTTGTTTTAGTTTTAAGTTAATTGCTTAATTTTTTTTGTTTTCATTATGTTTTATTTATTAACACAATTTATATTTTAGAGGGGAGAGATAGGTTCTCTGCTGATTGCAGTAGATATTGACACAGAGGTAATTTTATTCACACTTGAATTGATCTTTGATATAAGTTTAATATTTTAATCTTTTTGGATTTAGTTAAGATTTGTTCAAATAATTTATGAGATTTATAAATTGATTTTATACATGTTGTAACTTGGGTCTCTTAAATCTTTTGGAGGCAAAGGGAAAACTCCTTTGGAGAATGGTGGTGGACAAGCATTTGAAGAATTTGATATAATTTTGTTAATAATTGAATTGTTTTTTGATATATAAGTTTAATATTTTAATTTTTTGAATTTAGTTTAAATAATTTAAATGATATTCATAATCTGCTTTTATACATGTTGCAGGGTGGGTTGAGTCCAAGGGGAGGCCCTAGTGGAGGATAGCACAGTGGACATTTTTTTTTTTTAGCATGGTGGACTTTTTGTTTGTTTGTTGATATACATAGATTGTAAAGATTTGTTTTGGACATCGAGGAGATTTATTTTTGGACTAGATACATATGTACATTGAACTCACATGTTCATGAACATTTTTTGATGATTATATATATGTACATTAAACTTACATATTCTGTATTTGCTTTAAATGATCTACTTATTTTTATTTATTTAGCATATTTGGTGTGATTTAAAGGTTTAGAATATGTATTTGCATGTTTAAATTAATGAATGAATATGTAAGAATGAATGTTAAGGATGTTATAATCTAGGTGCAATGAATGAATGTTAGGTTTTTATAGGAAATTTAAGAATGAATGAATGTTAAGATTGAATGTTAAAAATGACTTATCTTTGAATGTTAGGAAGTTTAGGAATGTTATGAAGTTTTGATAGAAATATGAATGTTAGGAAGTCGAAAAATGAATGTTAACAAAGTTATGATAGGTGTAATGAATGAATGCATGTTAGGTTTTTATATGAATTTTAAGAATAAATGAATGTTAAGATTGAATGTTAAGAACTTGATATCTTTGAATATTATGAAGTTTTTGAATGTTAGGATGTTTAGGAATGTTAGGAAGTTTAAAAATGAATGTTAGGTTCAAAGTTCAGGAATGTTAGGAAGTTTTGATTGAAATATGAATTAATGTTAAGATTGAATGTTAAAAACATGAATGTTATCTTTGAATGTTAGGAAGTTAAGGAATGTTAGAAGTTTTGATAGAAATATGGATGAATTAGGAAGTTTAAAAATGAATGTTAGGTTCAAACTGGAATGTTAGGAAGTTTTGATTGAAATATGAATGTTAGGAAGTTGAAAAATGAATGTTAGGTTCAAATTTTGATAGGAATGTTATGAATATGTTAAGAATGAATGTTATGGTAAGAATGGATGCTAAGGAATTTATGATAGGTTCAATGAATGAATGAATGCTAAGAATGAATGTTAAGATTGAATGTTAAGAACATGATTTTTATCTTTGATAGAAATATGAATGTTAGAAAGTTTAAAAATGAATGTTAGGTTCAAAGTTTAAGAATTTGTTAGGAAGTTTTGATTGAAATATGAATGTTAGGAAGTTGAAAAATGAATATTAGGTTCAAATTTTGATATTAATTTTTAATTAATAATTCTTATTTTCAATGTCCAAGTACATTTTATGCGGCTGAAATCATGGCAAATGGGGATTTAACGATTTTTTTGTTTTTAATCATAAGTAAAGATTACAGGATTGTGAAGCTTGTGCTAAATTAGAGCAATGATTTTAGACAACAATTTGATGAATTCATCAATTTGTTGTAAATAATCATTCCTCTAATTTAGCATAAGCTTCACAATCCTGGAACCCATTCTTGTGATTAAAAATCAAATGATCGTTGTCTCCATTTGCCATGATTTCAGTTATGTGAACTTACACAAGTGATATTTTAAAGTAAAGATTCGGGGCGAAGAGTGGTGATAGCCACATCTGTTATCTCATCCCTTAAGTGGTGTAATAGACATATGGGGACCCGAATAAAGTATTTTATATAGAATTAAGACAAAAATTTTACACATTGAAGTTTTCATTATCAAATAATTTTTTAATTCATTTTAGCATACTAGAATACGATCATTTAAACTCTTATATTCTAGTTCCTTTCAAGATCATAGACATAGTTGAAAGAAAAAAATATATTGTACACAACATTTGACAATGACCTGGACAAAACCATTGATCTATTAATTTTTGATATAGTTAAAAATATCGCAATGGAATGTTGTCCTCAATTATCCGTTCATGGCCATATTTGGACAGTTTCCATTTTTTTTTTTTTTTTGATGGAACTTGAACCAATTTTATTCGAGATGCACATACTAAATGACTATATTGGCAACATATAACATTAGGTTCATAATCTTGAAAGTAGACATAATTTTCAGTCATATGGGTCTGCTGAAAAAAATAGCCTTTTAAAATGATGGATCCTCTCTCGTATGTATATCCATTGTCATTGTAGTCTTCCAATAACTTCATCTTTCCTTCAATGCATCGCATCAAATGATACTTCACATTTTCGTTGTTGTCTATAGGTGCAATCACAGCAAAAACATCCCCTATGCAAATTACAATTGATGTTAGGATTTTTAAATCAATTAAATTGACTAATATACATGTATAAGGTGATGGACAAGAATGAACAATTGACAAAACAGTTGTACTTGATCATTACCTTCTCTAACAAGATCTGAAATTCTGTCGCCATTAGATGATATTAATATTTCTTCTGATTCTAATTCTTCTATGCTTTCTAGTGGCATTTTTCCTTTAGGATTAATCTCTGTGTGTTTCCAATATTTTACGTAGTTGTTCATTATGTTTTCACAAACTTCTGTAGATTCAATATTTCAGTGCAAATATGACAAAAGCATGATTGCTTTCTACTGTCAAATGCATACACGTCTTGGAAGGATTTTGTTTGAATAGAGTGAAAATCTCTAGTCCCATGTATGGTGCTAGCGTTGTATGGTATTGATCTATTTATATCTTGGACCCCAACAAGCCAAAAAAACCTAGTACACAAATGACAAATTTTGATGTTAGTACATACTTTTTTTTAAATTGACAATAAAATATAAATTAAAACATTTGTGTACATGCCTGCGCACATCTTTTGATTGTTGATTATAATCTTGGTTTAGATGTGATTTACACCATTGGAAAACCTCTGCAGTTGAATGAAATCATGCAGAATGTTAAGATTTAATATGCTAAGACAGAAAATAGCAGCATTACATTCCATTTCACAATAATAGCATATACAGGATCACTGAAGAAACAACAAGCATAGCATAAACACAAGAGACACAGATTTATCCTGGGAAACCCTCATGGGGTAGAAAACCCAGTAAAGCTTCCTCAATATAGATGACCAACAATATACAAAGATGCAAACCCTGAGCATAAGCTCCTTCTTCTCCATAGCAGACCTCTCCTCCATAAGTGCGCCATTCTCAAGTGAGTGAGTGTATCAAATGAGGAACACACCTCCTCTATTTATACACTACTCTGACATATCTTTTACACAAGTACACGTAGGCTCGTATTTAACCAATGGGTTAAATACCCCACTACAACTGACTGGGCCGACCCCTCTAGGGTGGTCTAATAACCCTTTGACCCACATAACACATACAGGGCCGACCCCCACTAGGGAAGTCTAATAACCCAAGTTACCACATTCCGACGGAGGAGTAAACATCTCCGGATTCATAGTCTAATTACATCGGAGGTATGGAACATCTCCGGAATAAATAATATACAAATATAATATTCTTTAAAGTTACAATATTTTAACACTCCCCCTTAACGAGAAGGATATTATAACAATATCTGCACGAGCAAGGAGTCATCAACATCATACATGATACATCTATAAATCATTGGAAGCTTTCTCAACATCATTAGTAACTTAAGCAGTTACTGGAACATCTTCAATACTGGAACATCAACATCTTCAGTACTGAGTCTTTATCTTCTGCAGCATTCGAACAGCTACAACAACATCAACATCTGGATCCTCATGATCATCAGCATCGTCATCACACGATCATCAGCATCGTCATCACACGATCATCAACATCGTCATCACACAATCATCAGCATCGTCATCACACGATCATCAGCATCGTCATCACATGATCATCAACATTGTCATCACACGATCAATCCAGTTCTCTATGCAAACTAGTCATGTACCTTTTGAACCGAAGTCCAGGGACGATCCAGTCCTATCATGTACCTTTTGAACCGAAGTCCAGGGACGGTCCAGTCCTATCATGTTCTCGGAGACCACATGTCTACGGCTCAGTTTACAGGACCAAAGTCCAAGGATGATCCAATCGTTACCGTACATTTAGGACAGCGTCCAAGGATGACTTAATCCTCCACCGTACATTTAGGACCACGTCCAAGGATGACTTAATCCTCCACCGTACATTTAGGACCATGTCCAAGGATGACTTAATCCTCCACCGTGCATTTAGGACCTACGTCCAAGGATGACTTAATCCTCCACCGTTCATTTGGGACCTACGTCCAAGGATGACTTAATCCTCCACCGTGCATTTAGGACCTACGTCCAAGGATGACTTAATCCTCAACCATGCATTTAGGACCTACATCCAAGGATGACTTAATCCTCAACCGTGCATTTAGGACCTACGTCCAAGGATGACTTAATCCCTCACCATCCACCAAGGACTTCATTCTAGAAGACTTACGTCTACGGCTCTTCTTTAGGACTGAAGTCCAGGAATGATCCAATCCCTTCACATGTTCACCAAGAACTTCATTTTCGAAGACATACGTCTACGGCTCTTCTTTAGGACTGAAGTCCAGGAATGATCCAATCCCTTCACATGTTCATCAAGAACTTCATTTTCGAAGACATACGTCTACGGCTCTTCTTTAGGACTGAAGTCCAGGAATGATCCAATCCCTTCATATGTTCATCAAGAACTTCATTTTCGAAGACATATGTCTACGGCTCTTCTTTAGGACTGAAGTCCAGGAATGATCCAATCCCTTCACATGTTCATCAAGAAGTTCATTTTCGAAGACATACGTCTACGGCTCTTCTTTAGGACTGAAGTCTAGGAATGATCCAATCCCTTCACATGTTCATCAAGAACTTCATTTTCGAAGACATATGTCTACGGCTCTTCTTTAGGACTGAAGTCCAGGAATGATCCAATCCCTTCACAACATGTATAACAAAACATGTATCCTCATCATCAAAAAATGCATAACCACAACATGTATCATCATCATCAAAACATGTATAACCACAACATGTGTCATCATCATCAAAACATGTATAACCACAACATGTATCATCATCATTAAAACATGTATAACCACAACATGTGTCATCATCATCAAAACATGTATAACCACAACATGTGTCATCATCATCAAAAGCATGTATACATCTATCATCAAAGGCATGTATTCTCACTAATACATCTATCATCAAAAGCATGTATACATCTATCATCAAAGGCATGTATTCTCACTAATACATCTATCATCAAAAGCATGTATACATCTATCATCAAAAGAAAAAATATAAGATAATTCTAAGTAACTAGGTGCAGTAAATAGGTAACCTCATCATTGATGAGACAGACTTGTTATCAGATACTATGCTACTCCCCCTTTCGAGGAGGGTCCTTCTGGACTATACCAAGCTTGTCTCGGAAGTATTCAAACTTTACTCAAGAAAGAGGTTTAGTCAAGATATTAGCAATCTGATCCTCAGTGCTTATATACTCGAGCTTGATAGCTCCTCTCTGCACCATATCTCGTATATAGAAGTATTGAATCTCAATGTGTTTTGACTTATTGTGGAATACAAGATTTTCTATCATCTTGATGTAGCTTTGATTGTCACACATAATCACAGTGGAATCCATTTCTAAGTCAAACACTCCATATAATAGCTTCTGAAGCCACACTGCTTCACAGCTGGCAGAGAAGACAACTATATATTCTGCTTCAGTAGTACTGAGAGCCACACTAGATTGTTTCTTGCTAAACCATGAGATCATGGTAGATTCAAGACTATAACATCCACCTGATGTACTCTTTCTATCTTAGACACTTCCTGCCCAATCAAAATTTGAGTAACCATGTAAACGGAGTTCATGACCTTCAAGATAATATAGACCAAAAATCTAATGTACCTTTTAGGTACCTCACTACATGCTTTGTAGCTATTAAGTGGACCTTTCTAGGTTTTACTAGATACTGACTCAGGGTAATTTACAACAAAGCATATATCTGGCCTAGTATTTGTTAAATACATCAATGACCCAATGAATTGTCTATATAGGGTTAGGTCCACTAAATACGATGAGTCATTAACTAATACCTTCAAGTTGGAGTCCATGAGAGTGGCCATGGATTTATACTCCAACATATCAAATCTTTTTATAAACTTCACAGCATACTTACCTTGATTTAAAAGATTCCTTTTGGATCTTGCCATACTTCTAGACCTAAGAAGTAGTGCATTAATCCGAGATCTTTCATTTTCATTTCTGCAGCCATTTTCATGACCTGTTTCTCATTCCTTGTCAGAAATAGATCATCATCATACAATAATGGTATGATAGGTTCATCATCCACAACCTTAAGGTAAAGGTTAGGAACAACTTTACTTCTGGTAAAGCCCAAGCTTTATCATGAAGCTGTCAATTGTCCATTATTCACACTCTGCATTGAGTGATCTTCTGCATATCTATCTGTGCCATCTCTCGTCAGATGGGTCTACTAATATGAGCCTCAAAATCATTCAAACTCTGTGGTGAGTTCCTTCTTGCATCCATGTCATATGTGTATAGAACCCATATTCAACCTTGTAGCAAAGGTTGAGATCCACATCACCCATGATGATCATTAAGCTCATCAATTGACTACCGATCCTGGGAACCCATACAAAACCTGATTACATTATTAAGAGAATGGTCTTATCTAGTCCCTTGGAGCAAAACATCTCATCATGATTCTCTTCCTCTTTCTAAGAGAATCTCTTAACCACAAGCTTTCTATAGTGTGTTTGATTTGTAAATCTTTTGTTGAACATCCATCGCTTGTTCAGAGTTCATCATTCATCATGATCTTTCCTACAAATCAAAATTAAGTACATGATTAGTAATACTTCATAATCATCAAATCATATTTGACATGATAACCTATTATGCATACAGATATCATTTACATAGTTATGCAACTATTTTGACCAATACTTTGGCACAACACTTTCCCATATCCTGTATGCATACAGTGGCTATCTAGATGCCTTCCATCTCTACCAGAACATACTATCGAGAGTGTGCACAGCTCTCAGCATGTCAGCAAAGAGGTTTCATTCTAGACAAGCAACAATGGAATGTTTTTCCAACTTACCAATCATATGCATATTAGTAGTATACTGTTCAATGCTTTATGAATGTTTACACTCAGCATGATATATTCTAGGAATACAAATATGCATACAAGCAATATCATTTACTATTTCTAATAACAACTCAAATACTTATCTTTTATGTTTGTGTGGTTGCCTCCCGCTTGATCTTCTGTATGTCTTCTGAACTTCTATTCATTCTGTACCACTGTGCATGCTCAAGTGTACACTAGTGTCATCCTCATGATCTCATACACAAACATACATTCATTAGTATATTCTCAATAATATCAAAACATTCTAATTCTAAATAATCTTGAATATGTACAGGCATGATCATTAGTATTCAGGGTTTCAAGGAAGTCTTCTTTTACTCATGCATGTTCTTGTTTGATCTAGTTAGTTAAATCATCAACCAAGATAAGAGACATAATATGCATAAGCTCTTGATTACTAACCAATCATACCAAGTATACTTACACAAGGTAATATTCTAGCATGACATAGGAAAACATACCTGGATTAGTATACTTGCTTAGTTATGTACAA
This sequence comes from Larix kaempferi, assembly GCA_027924585.1. Classification (NCBI taxonomy): domain Eukaryota; kingdom Viridiplantae; phylum Streptophyta; class Pinopsida; order Pinales; family Pinaceae; genus Larix; species Larix kaempferi. Next base: position 2,773,433 of record BSBM01001150.1, read on the forward strand.
CATACCTAAACAATCTCTTCAATGATTTAGAGATCCTGAGCTAGAACCTGCATGTCTCGTAGGTTAAACATAATATAACAAAGTCATAAATACCTCGTGAGTCTTTGTCTTCATGTTGTCATGGTCATGGAACTTGATTTGTCTTTTGTAATGTACCTGTGTCTTGTTAGCAGACAACATCAACCTCACACAACACCATAATGCATAAGTACAATCATATAGCCCTAATCAATGAATGTCTTTAATCATTCACATGCATTCATATTGTTACTAGGGTGATAAGACAATTAATAACATTAATCAAGATTGTACTAATAAATAACATGAAGACAAACACATTATGAACTTAATCAAGAATCAGATTTCAAGGCATACCTGAACCTCCTTAAGTCATACCTGTCAAGACTTTTTGTAGTCTTCTTATGTAAGGCCTTAGCCTCAACTCCCCCTGAAACTTGATCTGGAGCTTGATTAGGGTTTGCTAAAAAAACCCTAAAAATTCAATCTTTGACTTTCACACTTCTGAATGGATAAAAGAATATGTCTTGCTGAGCTGATCAAACTGGCATACTTCAATTTTGGAATCTCCAAAAATTTGACCCCTCAAAATTGCCTTTGAAACTTCTGGATCTTCTGGATAGGACCCCGAACTAGGGTTTGATGAAGCCCACCCTTATGTCCAATCAAAAGGTTCGATCCAAGGCTCTAAACTCTTATTTTTCTGAGGAGCTTCCAGCCGTGGTTACAGACTTCAAAAATTCCAACTTTTGCTGAAGCTTTAATTTTCCATTTTTCTGATCAAAATCCCGAACTAGGGTTTGATCAAGCCCGGTCTTCTACCCAACCAAAAATTTCGATCTTAGTCTCTAAATTTCGATTTTCCTGAGTAGCATTCAGTCGTGGACTCTGATTCCAAAAATTCTAACTTTCTCCGAAACCCTAAATTCCGGAAGCCATGAGTAAAGGTGCTCCAAAAATAATTCTATTTTGACAGAAATATGCACCTGATTGTTTCTACTATAACTCTGAAATTTTTGCCCCACAGGGTATGAAACCTTTTTTCTGCAGTAGCCTGACCTGTCATCTTTCCATCCTGATAGGTCTGACCTCAATTGGGTTTTCTGAGAGAGAGTTAGGCCAAGTGTCGCAACGTGACCTGTTTATGGGATAAAACAGGAGAGCAAATTTGTACGGCATGCCATGTGTCACTGTTTAAACTTCGGCCTCTGAAAACTTTTTCTGAGATAGCTCGACCTATTATATTTCCATCCTGACAGGTCTGACCTCAATTGGACTCTCTGAGAGAGAGTTATGCCAAGTGTCGCAACGTGACCTTTTTATGGGATAAAACAGGAGAGCGCACTTGTACGGCGTTCCATGTGTCACTAGTTCACCTTCAGCCTCTGAAAACGTTTCTTGAGATTGTACAGTCTGTGTACTACTTTTGACTTTTTACGAAATTTCATTTGGAGCTTCCTAGCCCAAGTTATGACCTTTTTTCCAAGGTCACCTGATTTTGACTGAGATCTGGAAGAGGCAAAAACCCTAACTTGTACTGATCATAACTTACAAAGTACAATGAATATGAGGATGCCCTTTGGACACAAGGTACCTGGGGATGTTATCTTTGACCTGTAAACTTTTTCGACCCTGAACCTTCGCCAAAATGGAGTTATAGCGAAAGTTCCACGATGACTGGTTTTTGCTATGTAAAACCCTAACCTTCAAATTGTCGTAAGTAAAGCAAGTGTCGTAAGTGCCATACGTTGTCTTCCTTCAGGTTAGCTCTGATACCATGTTAAGATTTAATATGCTAAGACAGAAAATAGCAGCATTACATTCCATTTCAGAATAATAGCATATACAGGATCACTGAAGAAACAACAAGCATAGCATAAACACAAGAGACACAGATTTATCCTGGGAAACCCTCATGGGGTAGAAAACCCAGTAAAGCTTCCTCAATATAGATGACCAACAATATACAAAGATGCAAACCCTAAGCATAAGCTCCTTCTTCTCCATAGCAGACCTCTCCTCCACAAGTGCGCCATTCTCAAGTGAGTGAGTGTATCGAATGAGGAACACACCTCCTCTATTTATACACTACTCTGACATATCTTTTACACAAGTACACGTAGGCTCGTATTTAACCAATGGGTTAAATACCCCACTACAACTGACTGGGCCGACCCCTCTAGGGTGGTCTAATAACCCTTTGACCCACATAACACATACAGGGCCGACCCCCACTAGGGAAGTCTAATAACCCGAGTTACCACATTCCGACGGAGGAGTAAACATCTCCGGATTCATAGTATAATTACATTGGAGGTATAGAACATCTCTGGAATAAATAATATACAAATATAATTTTCTTTGAAGTTACAATATTTTAACACAGAACTATGGTTCATTTGCCATCTTCGAAGTGCTCTTTTTACGCATGCTCCTACACCATCATGTTCACCTTTTCCATGACCAGTTTCAAAGAAATTCTAGCGATGTTTAATTTTCAATGCTTTATGAAGTCAACATAACCAATAAAATGATCACGAAGATTTAAATTGTCCTGCACATCCATCCTACCATATCCAATGCTCATTGAATTTAACGTTACGTCCCTTTAGTGAATTGTAGAAAATACTTTCAATACAATGATGAACAAAATGTGTATCGTGTGTACGATCGTCACTGATATAAAAGTGATATTCTTTAATCACATCTCGATTGTCACACGTGCTTTCAATGCCATCAACATCCTGTTGAGAATGTCTATATAAAACATGGACAAATATCGAAACTTGGTCAGAATGATAGTATTCACTCTGTATCTCTTTTTGTGTAGCAAATGTGTAATTTTCTGCAAAATCAACCACTGACAAAATTGTTCCTGGTGGTAAAATTTCACGAGACTGTTTGAATTGAAGGTCTTGCCATTGTGCTCTATGTGAATGCTTGGTGTATTTATAAATTTCACTTTCAAATTTCTTGAGAAAATCTATCACACCTATTTTATCTTTTCGCAAATCAATCCTTTTGGAATGTGCATCACTAGTACTTGTAATGTATCCATATCCTCTCCAATCAATGATTACATTTGACAGCGAGTGATCAGTATCGATAGGATATCTATTGTGGAATAAAACCAAATTTCCACAACAATTACAATGTTTTCCATTGACACATTTCTTATTATAAAATACTTCATCGTGATTTCTCTCACATAGGGTTTGAGATATGAATTCACGTATTGTGGGCGGAGGTCGTGAATTTGTCGAAAACATTTTTCCAAATTCAAGAAACATGTTGTAATATAATTGAAATTGCACATGATAATGGCAACAACATGTGTCACGTATAGTAATAGGTCTAACATACCATGGTTTTAGTTGTACAAATGTAGTGATTGACACATTAATTCCATGATGATCTTTCTTGAATTTATTGAACAATTGTTGTTAACACCCAAAAAGTGCTCACTAGCTCATTCCCTTATTCACATGACCCTTTTGTCCACTTTTTCACCATTTGAGCCTCTAAAGCCATCAAAAGGTCACCAAAAGACCACAATACACCTTTTTTCCCCTCAAAATATATATTTTTCCTCAAAATACACAAAAAACCCTAAAAAAGGGTCCAAAATTCCCCAAAATATTAAAAGGGAATAAAAATATAAAAAATATTCAAAAAATGAAAAAGAGAGAAAAAGAGACCTAAACCATGTTGGTTAATACCATTGGTTTCCTTAAAACCATAATGGTATTCCCCATCACCAAAAACTATAAAAAGGTAATAGGGGCTCCTCACTTTCCATCCACATTTCATCCTATCCTTATGCTGCCAAATTCCCTTTGAGAGCCATTGCCTCCCATTCGAGTTTGAAGATCCCCATTAAAGCTTTGGAGAAGAAGAGACCATTGGACATTGGAGCTTCTCAACCTTGGAGTTGCTCAACAACCATCATCCTCACCATTTGAGGTAATACAAAAATAAATTCTTTTAAATCTCTTGTCTTATTTGCTTATTGTTATCAATCAAGTTCTTTATTTTTCTTATACATGTTAATGTTAGATTAAATTCAGCTTATTGTTATTTTCTTTTCATTCGAGACTGCTATTACAAGTTAATAGGTGCATCCTTGCACATGCTTGGTTGAAAAACAAAGCAATAGTTTTTGGCGATTCCACTGGTATTCGAATTTTTGAATCTTAAATTCTAGCTTTAGATCTTCATTTCTTACTAGTTTTTACTATTCCAATTTCTAGATCTACCATACTGGATAGCATATCCATTGTTGCCCTAGCCTTTGGCCCTTTCTGTAGCCTTTAACAACCCAAAATTTCACTTTTCGGTTTTGTTTCCAGTGACCATTTTTCCGTTTTCGCATTGCATTTTTTCGCCGGACAATCGTGCGGCTCATCGCGACCTCGCGGCCTTTTCCTGCGTTGGGCATCGCAGCCTCGCGGCCTTTTTCCATGTTGCGTGTCGCGACTTCGCGGCTTTTTTCCACGCTACACATCGCAGCTTCGCAGCTTTTTTCCACGCTGCACATTGCGGCATTTTTCCGTGCTGCACATCGCAGCTGTGCGCCTTAAACCCGCAATGCACATCACGGATTTTGCCCATAAACCCGCGATGCCGCTGTTTTTTTGCTCGGCCCAATTTTTAGAAACTTTTTGTTGCATTTTTTCCCATTTAGCCTCTTTCGTCCAACATTATTGTTTCTGCAATTTTTTCCAGCATTCTGTTTTAATTACTGCAGCAACAGTAAATCTTTTTCTATCACATATGCCCAATTAAAATCTTTTTAAAAAATTTCAACAAGTGAAAGAAAGGTTTTTTTTAGCACTTTGATTAGATCATAGATTTCACTTCTTTGCAAATTTTGAACCACCTTTCTGATTTGCTCAATAGTTTTTCCCAAGCAAGCACTTAGAAATCGATTTATTTCTTACAATTTTTACGATATTTGCTTTCCTTTAAAAATTATTTCAAAAGTCCATAGTTTTTGAATTATTTTGTTTAAAGCATTTACATTTCAGAAAAAGCCTTTTATTTTTTGTAAATTGAAATCATCTTGTTTTTAATTTGTAATCAATCGCCCAAGCGAGGAAAATTCTCTTTTCAGTTAAATAATCACACTTGTACCCAATCTACCACATTTTTTATTAACTGAGCCTTAAAATCTACCTAAACTCAACAAACATTTTAACCCCACTTAGGGAACACTTAAAGAATCTTGTAGCTAGGTAGGATTGGGGGGATAGGTGTTCTAATAACACCCCTCAATTATTTACATTTGAGACATAGTGTTTTGACTTCTAGGGTTCCAAAAATCCCTTATTATTTGTTGACATGGTTATACACCAATTTATCGAAAAGGCCTCTCCCTTAGGAGGGTTGAAGTAGCTAGATTGGTTCCGGAAGCCTGAGTGGAATACCGCTATCCATTCACTAACTGAAGGATACCTTTCACAGTTCTTGGTGTACCACCCGTATGGGAGTACAACGGCAATAGAACCAAACTGCAGATTCACCCAACTGAATGTGTCATGAACAGGGTATCTTAGTGACCAATGTTTAGGATTGTCTACCCGGTGTCCCTCTCGGTAGGGGGATATCTAGCCTTTGATTCCACTACGCATATTGTCTGACTTGGATTTCATCACCTTGCAAAGGATATGTTTCATTGAGTCATAATACCACTATTAGTTAGGCGTTTGCATGCTCTACTACCCCCCTTGGTCTAGTGAACACCACTTTTTTCTAGGAGCCGCTTGATTTTTGGTATTCTGACCACTTTTCTTGATTCCTCCACTTATTATAGCATAGCTATTATAGTAAGTGCTTTTGAGGTTGGTTGTTGGCATGAGAGCCATTGTTTTTTCACACTCCCCTCTTGCACACATTGTGGCATTAGGGTCTTGAGTTTTTTATCTCACCACCATCCACTGGTATTTCTAGACATCTCTCACCATTGAGAACTTAATATGATCCCACCATTTTTAGGGTGAACCCCCTCAGTTCGGTACACTTGACTCTACACGTCATAGACGTAGAGCATTATCCCTTGACTCCACACGTCATCGGCATAGAACCCAGTCATCTGATTCTAACGTGCCTCATTTTACATCTAATTCTGAGGCTCAATCCGAACACCCTACCGAGACATCACCAACCAACCCCATGGCTGGATCACAGTATGACCCCCTTTTCACTAGTGTTGTTGGAGCTACATCAACAAACCCCACTACTACCATGACAACCACGATAGCCACAACCCCCTTAGTCATGCCTAATATGGGGTCCACCCCCCCTTTAGGCATGCCCAACACATAACCAACACCTATTTTAGGTATTCCCAACATGGGCGTCACCCCCTCCCTCATCGCCACTACCCAGATCCCAGGGATTACTGGAAACATTCCTAACCCATCTGCAACCCATGTTGCACTTGGGAGCGTAGGCCCCTCCCACACCACATCGGCTAGAGGACACATCCCTTTCACAACTAACATACCCTTAGGGGGCACTGGACCAATCCACAATACTACCATTAGCAATTATCCCCCAGTGACCATGCCACACCCATCTGCCAGTCTGCCATACATGGCTATTCTAAACTTACCAAACCTGGAAAGGTTAACCAATGACCCTATTAGACACGAGCCTATGTGGCCCTCCATGCCCACAAAGCTTCCCTCAGATATCCCAAAATTTGAAGGAAAAGCTAGGGAAGATCCCCAAAACCACATCATGTTGTTTCACCTATGGTGTTCCTCTAACTCCATAGTAGATGATTCCATTAGACTGAGACTTTTACAAATAACTTTCACTGGCTCTGCAGCCAAATGGTACATTGAGCAACCACATGGGACTCACAACACATTTACATCCCTCGCCTCAACTTTCCTCCAGTTCTTTCAACTACCTGTACGTTATGATGTAGGAGTGGAAATACTTTTGTCTTGTAGACAGAACACCGCTACACACATCACCAATCATATCCATCAGTGGCGTAAGCGCCGTATCCTCTGCAAGATAAATCTTGACGACCGTATCTTTTTGGATTGGTTCCTCAAATCACTCCTCCCCCTCATAGCCAAAGATGTAGCTTCTGAATGACCCTAGTCAGAAGAAGAAGCCATCTTAAAATCTCAGTAGTTCGACCTCATATATGCCCAGTCTGGATATCTATAAACCATTTTACCTGATGCCCCGTGTGGCGATCCATCCCGGACTGACACGCCGGGGGCATCCCATGCCGTCGATGATATTATCGGCCAGGTTATGGTGTAGAACAAACCGTTTACCATGATGAGTACAAATAATGCCCCAGACGTTTCTAGGGCTACATCTCATTCTGGAGCTACAACTTTGTATGTTCCAGCAATACACACTCACCACACTCATGGACCCTCATGTCCACCTCAGTGTTACGTGAAAGCACCATCAGCTTATGTACCATCTCCATATTATAACCCAGTGGCCCACCAAACTCCACTTCAGCCACAAGCCCAAGCAGCTTATTATCCTCAACAGACAACACCTCTTGCTTCAACACTTCCACCAGCTCAAGGTTACCGTCAACCACAACAAACACCAGGGCCACTTCAAAACCCTCCTACTTACTACCCACCACAACCTGCTCCAGATCCTGCATGACCTCAAAACCCACCTACTACCCAAGGGCATGCCTACGCATAGCAAAACCAACCTCCAAACTAGAACAACCAGCGTAACCAAGGAGGTCAACAAAACCGCGGAAGAGGACGTAACCACGGAAACAACCAGCAACACAACCAAGCTGCACCACCACCTAATCCTCTAAATAATAATAATGTTGCTCCCCCCAACCAAAACCCTGATCGTCCACCGAAATAGGCCAAAAAAAATAACTTGAGAACAAACCATCCATGTTCCATATGTGGAGTCTACGGCCATTACACACATAATTGTCCCCATTTAGATCGAGCATGTCAACTTTGGACCGACGACGCCCAACGTCAAGGACATGCTACATAGCTAGCACCTCCTCCCCAGCAATAACCCATGATATTGCAAAATCCCTTACCAAACCAAGGCACAGTAAACACTCGTCCAAATGATCCCCCTCAATGATCCGCTGCAACACAGCAACAAATTACTTACACAGCAGCCAACTACTAGCATACAGAGTCCAACACTCAACATTTTCTAATGATGTCATCCAATGATGTCAATCTTCAAACCCACCGAAACCAATATGGCTCAGCCCCTGAGGTCACACGTACTGACCCATCTCTGAGTACCCTCCCAATCGACCAACCTCTTTGCATACCCAATGTGCCCATAGACGGAGGTCCCAAAGCACCTCATTTCCCTTTGAGACGAATTAACAATAACCCCAACGCTCATGTAGCTTCCAACTATAACATTGTAGAAGACTTAGCCCAGTCCCTTGCCGCTATGTCTGCTCTTGAAATCTTAAAAAATTGTCCTACAAAGAGAAAATTGTTGTTATCTTCCATTGGTGCCATAGATCCTAACAACTCTAACATGATGGCTTTCGACTTAGAACAAGCTGAACCTCACCTGCCTTCATCTCTAGCTTTTCAAGTTTTCATGTCCATTCGCAACCTTGTTGTTTATCGATGCATAATTGATGAAGGGGCCTCTACCTGCGTTATGTCAACTTTCATATCGCAGAAACTCGGATCCCCAATGCTACAACTGTCAACTACCGCATTACGAGCTTACGATGGTTGTGCAGCTCAACCTCAAGGTTTGTTAGTGAATGTACCCATACAGCTTGGGGGTAAACTGGTTCTCATAGATATAGAGGTCATTAACGCCCAACTTGATTACAATCTCTTTCTGGGATGAAGCTACATGTATAAAATGAAAGCTATCGCTTCTTCAATTTTTCGCCTCATGATGTTCCCCCATGAAGGACCAGATTACATACTATGATCCCAATGCCCCCGCAACACCTGAGAATGTTCTTCCATGATCGAACAACCCGTTCTCAATGTGTCAACATCATTTGTCTCATCAGTTGGACCTGGGATATATTCGGATACTCCCATGACTAGCTCTTTCCCATCAATCCCACCCCCTCTTAAGGTAACTGAAGTATCCGATTTGTGCACCCTATCGCACAACAAACAACAACATCCTCAACCACCTCCCCAAGCACCCATCGTGCCTAGTCATATCAGAACAACACTGATTCACACAATCCCATTCTTGTTTCCGTTTTCAGGAGTTGTCAGCACGCCAGTAATTGCTACACTCAACCTTCCAAGTTTAACATTAGGAATACTTGTATGGTACTTACCTGCCCCAACTCCCCCACAGAATCCAACTGTTGTCCTACAACTGGTACAACCTATGAATATGTCGAACCATCCACCACCTAGCATACCAAACCCCCAAAATCGCCCACCATCTAGTGGTTCAAACCCCCAAACCGATCAATTCTAACAGGGGTCACTACATAGAAATCTAGTTATGTCCCCCCTCAATCCCGCCACACTAAGGGTAGAGGTCAACAAACCTACAATACTGCACCCACAACTCGCACCCCCCTAGTAACTCCCAAATTTGCTAAGAATCCCCCAACCCGTGTGCTCCCTAAGTGCTCCTTGTGCGACGATATAGGCCACACTACCCATCTATGTCCACAACCACCGGCACTTCAAGAACACATGAACATGTTGGATGATGACACCAATGTTCCAGTTGTCAAACTAGAACTCCCCCCCTCAACCTCGCGATAAATCATTGTGCACAAACCACCCTTTTGCAATATGCGGAATCTACGGCCATTATTCACATCACTGCCCTAATCTCCCAGATTACAAAGCAACACTATACGAGATGAATAATGCTGACCTAGAGATATCCCCACCACTTATTGAGGAAATATTCCCACCATAATCTTCCCATTCAGAAGAAATCAATACTATTTATATGATTTCAACTACCTATAAACCCGAGCCAGTTAATTTATGGTCCCACTACTTTCATACTGATGAGGAAATTCTAGAAACACACACCGCACTGGACTACCCTTGGGATGATATGCCCCATCGATCATACTTTCTCCCTGAGGCGTCTACGTCCACCACGACAAACCAACTATTTGTTGAATCACAGGACTTCTTACCAACTAAGGTCGATTGGTTCAAAAATCCAATACCAGCTCCAGAAGCCTTCGAAGAAGAAAACATGGCTAACATTTCTCCCATTATAAAAATTGACATCTCCACCACCCCTGGTAAACCCGAGCTTATCTCTTTAGGCGCATCATGCACTCAAAAAGAGACCCTAGCTTATAAGAAACTCTTCCAAGAATTTCAAGATGTCTTCGCCTGGTCTTATACCAAGATGCCTGGTCTTGATCCTACCATTGTGGAACATCACATAGACACTTGGCCCAACATATCACCGGTCCTCTAGAAACAACTTCCCATTCACCCATCCAAGCTTCCAGCCGTCAAAGCAGAAGTCGATAAGCTTCGAGCAGCAGGCTTCATATACCCAATTGCATACACCACATGGGTTTCAAATCCAGTACCAGTTAATAAAAAAGTCAGAACCATCTGCGTCTGTACTGACTTCCGAGACCTCAACCTTGCTTGTCCCAAAGACAACTTCCCCACACCATTTATTGACCAACTAATTGATGAGTGTGTAGGGCATGAGGTACTTTATTTTATGGACGGTTTCTCCGGATACAACCAAATCAAAATCCATAAAGAAGATCAATACAAGACCGCTTTTACTACCCCATGGGGCACCTTCGCCTATCGCGTCATGCCTTTCGGTCTTAAGAATGCGGGAGCCACTTTCCAATGTGCCATGACTTATTGCTTTTATGATTTGCATAAAATCATAAAATTTTATCTAGATGACCTCACCGCCCGATCTAAGAAATGATCTGACCATTTAGAAGATCTTCGACAAGTTTTCTTGCGTTGCCGCAAATACAACATCCGCTTAAACCCACTCAAATGTGTATTTTGCATTCCAGTAGGCCGCCTGCTGGGGTTTTTCATTTCAGAAAAAGGGATCACCATTGTCCCTCTAAAATTTCAAGCCATAGTGGACCTACCGTCGCCACGTACATTAAGACAACTCTAAAGCCTCCAGGGGAAGTCCAACTTCCTTCGTCATTTTGTCCCAGATTATGCCACCACAGTACATGGTTTCCTCCATCTGCTATGTCTTCATACTTGCTTCGTATGGGACGACCAAGCAGAAGGAGCCTTCACGGACCTGAAGAAAGCACTTACAAGTGCCTGGTTGATTTCTCCACCAGGTTTCACAAAGGACTTCACCCTTTACATTTTGGCATCAGATTACGCTGTCTCTAGAGTTCTCATCCAAGAAGACTCTGCTTGCCAAGAGCATGTCATTTACTATGTGAGCCAAACTTTATCAGGCCCACCATTACGCTACCCGCATGAAGAGAAAATGGCCCTCACCGTCATCTTTTCTGTACAAAAGCTGCGACATTATATTCTCCTCATCCATACTACAGTTGTGGAAAATTCTAACCCAATGGTATATCTCTTCAATCGTCGCCTCCTACAAGGCCGTGTTGCCAAATGGGTGATTATCTTACAAGAATATGACCTAAATTTTAAAACCCCGAAGAGCACCAAAGCATTAGCACTCGCTCAACTCATTACGGACTTTCCATCATCGTCATCATCACTAACTATCCATACTGATATAATTGACGAACATTTGTTCATCATCTCGTCTGACGACCCTTGGTATGGCGATATTTTGATATACCTCCACACACAGAAATTTCAACAAAATATTGACCGTGCTAGACACCATCACATCCATCACCATGCCCCTCGTTATCTCCTCTTGGGTGATGTCCTCTATTGACGTGGATTTGACACAATATTACGACGATTCCTTTCCCAAGACGAAGCAGAACAAGTCTTCAACGACTGTCATAGCGGTGCCTGCGGCGGCCATTTCTCTGGAATGGCCACCGCCAAAAAGGTAATTCCTACAGGTTATTTTTGGCCATCATTATTCACTGATTGTATCACCGCAGTCAAACATTGCCAGAACTGTCAGCTCTTTGCCCCCAAGGAAAGAACCCCCCCCCCCTGCCCCCCTTCATCTAGTCATCACCGTTGGACCATTTTGCAAATGGGCCATCGACTTCATAGATTACAATCCTGCGTCAGCTGGCGGCCATAAACATATTATTGTGGCTATCGACTATTTTACCAAATGGGCAGAAGCCATGCCTACTTACAATTTCAAAGCCAACGCTGCAGCCGTTTTTTCCTCAACCATGTTATTACTCATTTCGGAGTACCAAAACAACTCGTCTCAGACCACAGTTCTCACTTCGAGGACTTTGTTTGGAGAGAATTATCAACACTCCTTAAGTTTGAACATCATTTCTCCTCCGCCTACTACCCCCAAGGGAACGGCCAAGTCGAAGTTGTTAACAAAATTTTGAAGACCATTCTCCAACGCACTATCGACAAACATAAATCCAATTGGGATCATATGCTTTTTCCCGCATTATGGGCTTACAGCACATCGACTAAAACCACCACCGGCTTTACCCCATTCCATTTAGTTCATGGAGTGGAATCTATCCTCCCCATTGAATGCCAGATACCAACATTACAAATTTCCGTAGAACTTCTCCCCGATACATCACTGATTGAAGAACGCTTACTTCTTTTAGAGAAGGCCGATGAAGAACGCCATGCATCTCTCCCAACAATCAAAGCCACAAAAAACAGATCTAAACTTCATTACGATAAACATGTTCACCCACGAGCATTTAGTGAAGGCGACCTGGTACTTGTCTACAGCCAATCCCATGACAAAACATGCAAAGGAAAATTCCAATCTATGTGGCAAGGCCCATATATTATACAGACTTGCCATGGACATGGAGCATACATTTTGACCGATTCAGAGGGAAATCCCATGCGCAACCCCCGTAACGGGTTGTACCTTAAAAGATTCTAACCATGAAAACACTTGGACACCACAGTCCATATTGTACAGTTTCCTTTAATTGATTTTTTCACTGTAAAATTTTCAAAACGTAAAAATTTGTTTTTACCTCCATGACCACAGATGGATCCCATTCCACTCTACCACATCGGCTTTGCTGATGACGCAATTCATTGGTCTCCAAACCTTGCTTCAGCAGCTTGGGTAATATATTCCCCTTCACATGAGTTGATCCACCTCGACAGAGTGTGCATAGGTGTTTCCACAAACAACCAAGTTGGGTACGACTCCACGACCGGTCTTTTGGCCACTGCTCTCCAAATGAGCATAAGTCACCTTAGTGTTTTCCTGGACTCCCAACTCCTTGTTTCCCAGCTCAACAATGATTAGCAAGTACGCGATCCCTATCTATTTAGAAAATTCCTGCGCAGTAAACAAATGATTCAACATTTTGAATCCATCTCTTTCACTCATGTCCCAAGAAATCATAACACTGTAGCAAACCAAATGGCTAACAACATTCTAGATTGGCACGTCAACCAAAACATGTAGGACATCCAACATAAATCACATAGGAATTATAAAATCAGCAAAGCATTGCATCCACATGCAACAAATGTAAATGAAAAGACAAGATGTGCATCGACGTGCATACACGACTATATACCACAACACACACACACACACACACACACATATATATATATACATACATAATCATATAGTCACAATGCCATAGGTAACAAAGCATTACATCCACATGCAACAAATGTAAATGAAAAGACAAGATGTGCATCAACGTGCATACACGACTATATACCACAACACACACACACACAGACACACACACACACACATATATATATATACATAATCATATAGTCACAATGTCATAGGTGCCCTCAACACCCAAATATACAAAAATACATAGCCATACAAAAAAGATACATCCCCATATCCTCATCAACATTTGGGGGCAAATATAAGATCACCTATTCATCATCATCCCCAGGATCCTCTGGCTCCTCCTCCGCTGGCTCCTTCGGATCCTCCTGATCCCAAGCCCTCCTCTCGGCCATCACAACTACTACTCTGAGCAGGATAGACCGCCACTCACAAGGAGCATCGAAACAACACTCAATAGTGGGTCGGTCTAAGTTCTTCCATCCATCCTATGGTGCTCCCACTAGAAGCCCCTCCAAAGTCTCCCATATTCCCTTTAGGGCATCATCTCGGGGATGCACAACTCCTCGAGCACGAGGAGGCCGTGCTGCTACAGGTGGAGGTACCACCACCATCACCCGTCCCCGACGGCCTACATGATCAGCTGGTGGCCTCAGACCAATATTTGCACAATCACACAAATGAACCAAGTCAATATCGTATAAATATCTCTAGCTATACTCATAACAAAAAAATATAAATATGATATAACAGGGAACCACAGACATACCGTCTAGACCCCAAGCCTATCCCTGAGCCCGAGGCATCTCCGGATCTCCTCAAAAATCCATGCCAGCATATGGATAATCATCAATAAACAGGGGTATCTGCTCCCACTGCTCATACATATCTACCGAAAAGAAACGTCGGATACCACCACCACCCCGGGGCATCATCTCCCCCCATTGCACCATCCGCGGCTCACTCGGAAACCCATCTCGAACCGGCACATGCGGCCACAAGGTCGGTACTCGCTCAAATAAAAAACAATAGAGGAAGGAGGCATATCTAAACTCGCCCCCCTCCCGACTAACCTTGTCAGAAGCTCGTCGAACACAAGCCAAAAACATCTGACCCCAGGAAAAGTAGGTCCCTCTCAACAAACGGTCTACCATCATCGTTTGCCCCCTAGACAAATGATGTGGTGCCTAAGCACCCAACACACGCAGAACACAATCCCCTATCGCCCGCATCTCCCACTCCCGTAAATCTGTCGGACTCAGTGCGTTGTTCTACGCAATAGATCCTTGAACACAAAATCTCTCCAAGAGATCCTCAATGTCCAAACCAGCTGGAATCCTTGGTTGGAGCTCTCCTATCTCCCCCAAGCGACGTAAGCCAGTAAGGAAATAAACGTCAGACAAGGTGATCTCTAGTCGCTCACCCCCCACCACGAATGCACCCTCCGTCGGAACCCAAAAATCCACCAATTTGTTCAGTAGATCTCTGACTGAATGCATAAGTGGAACTTGAGCGAACTTTAGGAGCCCGCCATCAGCCAAGGCCTCCCGGACACTCGGGTCATCCCGAATCCGACCCATCAACTCCACATCTATCTCTCTCTCCCGCCACGATACTAGCGGCCTCCTCAGCATCCTGCCAAAAAACAAAGGAATTTTTTTTTTAGAAACAAATTTTTTTCCAAAAAATCCCATCGCGACTTTCGAGCTCTTAGTCACGATGATCATCGCGACTTTTTAACCAAAAGCCGCGATGATCATCGCGAGTATCAGCCCCACAGTTGCGATGAACATCGCGACTATCAGCTAAACAGTCGCGATTAACATCGCGACTGTCTGCCCCAAATACGCGATGCACATCATGGGTATCAAGTCCATACCCGCGATGTGCATCGTGCAAAAAGAGTTGAAACCTGCGATATTCCACATTAGAATGCCAAAGTGAAATTACGCAGCCCTCGGGGGCCCCCCGCTAACCAGAAAGGAAATAACTTGAAAGGCTAAGGCGAATAGGATTACCTGAAACTCGTGAATTGAAAATCCAACGATCGAATCTCGCACAAATAGAGAAAAAGCTCTGACCTAACTCAATTGCTCTATGAAACTCGCACATAACAATGACACATGTCACATTGGGCCCACACACTATTTATAGAGATTTGACCATTTTTCAATCAACAATTTCGGTATCATACGACGTTTATTTTTCAAATCGTTGGTACCATTGGAATCAACACATCAAGAACTTCATAATAGTCCACTCCTATTCCATTTCCACCAGGTCTCATTTTTGGGCATTTTTTACATGCCCCCTCATCGCCTCAATTTGTGTGCCACTTCGATCGTCGCCCATTTTTTACGAGTTTTATATTGTCAGATTCAGTATTCCGTGCTCGTGATGATGCTTGAGATCTTTTCTCTCTCTCACGCCCATATTTTTTGGGCATTTTTTACATGCCCCCTCGTTGCCTCGGTTTGCGTGCCACATCGATCGTGGTCCATTTTTCACGAGTTTTATATCGTCGGATTCAGTTTTCTGCACTCGTGATGATGTTTGAGATCATTTATCGCTCTCACACCCAGATTTTTTGGGCATTTTTTACATGCCCCCTCATCGCCTCGATTTGCATTCCACATCGACCGTGGTCCATTTTTTACAAGTTTTATATCATCGAATTCAATTTTCTGCGCTCGTGATGATGCTTGAGACCATTTTTTGCTCTCACCCCCATGATTTTTGAGCATTTTTTCAAAATGCCACTAATCGCCTCGGTTTACGTGCCACATTGGCCATTGCCCATTTTTTACGATCTTTATGTTGCCGGATTCAGTTTTCCATGCTCGGGACAATGCTCGAGATCATTCCTCGCTTTCACCAATACCTTTTTGTTCAGTATAATTTTATCCCTTTTTCGAGCCGAGCAATTTATTTATGAAAAAGGTACTTAGAGAGTTTTTGTTAAGCTCTTTTCTAACTCCTAAAACAATGAAAAAATCCCCGAGCAATCTTGCTTCCTTTCATGCTCACTAGAAGTATCTGAAAGAGTGTTTACCTGGTATAAGTTTACCCATTTTTCGGACCTTGTAGACTAATTACTAAAAAGGAATACTCTAGTCACATTGGCTAGAAGAGTTCTCCATTTGCATCATTTTACGCTTTTTTTTTGCCTTGGAGACTAACATATGAAAAAGAACACCAATGGAGTCTACTTACCACTTTCAGACTCTCTAAAATTGAAAGCAACCATGAGCAAACATCGTCTTGGGCTTGTATAAATCCACAGGACGGTACTCCACCACCAATGCAGAGTCTTCTTATCATTTTCAGACTCCTTAAAAATGAAAGCACTCAAGAGCATGAATAGTCCTGGGCTCACATAAATCCACAGGATAGTACCATTTCAGAGCACACTTTTATCCCTTCTTGGAGCTCATTAAAACTATGAAGAAGGAACCAATGGTGCTTTTCGGCACCACAAAGATCATGCCTACTCATATGGAAGCTTCCCCATTTTGGTCTCCTTTGTTCAGAGTATTATGCAGTATGTCACCCTGAGGGTCTCCCAAAAGCATTCACCAGCTTTTCCCCCCAGAGTCATTCCAGTCTACAATACATACCCTTGAACCCTTAAAAGCTATGGTCCTCACACCTAAAAGTTAGTTTCCTATGCTGCCAGGTCAACCATGTCATCATGCTCTGAACAAAGGAAGTTTGAGTTCACCCACTCTATGACCCGAGTTTTTTCCACATCCCCAAAGTTTGTCAGTCCTACCATCAATACTACCACACTTTATTTGTACACCTCACGCTCCTATCAAGGAAACATCATTGCCTTGATAGTTGTTGGTCTCCCTCTGTCGACACCAACCAAATCTATTCCAGAGTATAGACCCAGAGGTACCTATGCCTTGGAATCATCACCATTAGTGATGAGTGCCTACAGATCATTTCGAAAGGAGTCCTCAGTGCCTCTCCAAATGATTGTTTCTCACATGCTCGACTTCAACACCTTGATCGTATCATTAAGACTCGTACAAGGTATCGGTCCTTTTCGTTATTTGTTGAAGACCCCGAATATCACCTGACTCTACCACATTTGAGAGTCTAATTAAGGAAACAACCAGTTACATTTTCCTATAGATATCCAAGTTGCGCTTGGCAACAGTATTCAGATGTACCCCAGTTTTATACTCCCTCGAGTATACAGTTACATATGCTCCTCAGAATTGACTCACAGTTATTGAGTCCCTACAGATGTTGGACACCTTTAGTTTTAGCAGTTCATCAACCAATCTGATACCTCATTCAGAACGGTTGTTGCTTTCTTTTCAGTGTATCAGTTACTCATATCAGTCATGGTATGACCATGAGCATATCCCAGCATCGTGTCCCCTCTGGACCTTTATGATGTACCAACATATTTTTATGTATTTTTTTTCAGGTCCCCCTTCGTGGGCCTAATTGTTATGTATATGTCTTGATACGAGCATGGGTATGTCCGCCTCATCCATCATTAAAGACTATTCCTCATTCATTTTGAAGCCATGTAATATTTTTTTTTTTGCAGCTTCCAAGGGGCTGTTTCAATCTCCAAACGGTCTCTTCTCTTCTCCAAACCCCGAGGAAAAGACAAAAGAACTATGATGTCTATCGGCCATACGATGAGCTCTTTTCTTCACACATCAGGGGGCAATATGTTAACACCCAAAAAGTGCTCACTAGCTCATTCTCTTATTCACATGACCCATTTGTCCACTTTTCCACCATTTGAGCCTCTAAATCCATCAAACGGTCACCAGAAAGACCACAATACACCTTTTTTCCCCTCAAAATACACAAAAAAACCCTAAAAAAGGATCCAAAATTCCCAAAAAATATTGAAAGGGAATAAAAATATAAAAAATATTCAAAAAAGGAAAAAGAGGAAAAAAGAGACCTAAACCTTGTTGGTTAATACCATTGGTTTCCTTAAAACCATAATGGTATTTCCCATCACCAAAAACTATAAAAAGGTGATAGGGGCTCCTCACTTTCCATCCACATTTCATCCTATCCTTATGCTGCCAAATTCCCTTTGAGAGCCATTGCCTCCCATTTCGAGTTTGAAGATCCCCATTGAAGCTTTGGAGAAGAAGAGACCATTGGACATTGGAGCTTCTCAACCTTAGAGTTGCTCAACAACCATCATCCTCACCATTTGAGTTAATACAAAAACAAATTCTTTTAAATCTCTTGTCTTATTTGCTTATTGTTATCAATCAAGTTCTTTATTTTTCTTATACATTTTAATGTTAGATTAAATTTAGATTATCGTTATTTGTTTTTCATTCGAGACTGCTATTACAAGTTAATAGGTGCATCCTTGCACATGCTTGGTTGAAAAACCAAGCAACAATTGTACTTGTGTCATATCCATTATATGTTTTGGACTTCTTACATATACTCCTCGTGAGACTCTTTGTCGTATCACATCCCTTGAATTTGATAAAACTTGAGCATGTGTCAACCAATATTCCCGTACAATATCTTTAACACCTGCTCCCATTCTATCTTTGTAAGGTTGTCTACAAATAATTGCCCAGCAAGCAAGTTCATCATTTTCATCTATTTGCATTCTGAATTTGCTATGTTTGTATAATGTCTTTCTTCAGGTTCCAACTACTTTTGCTAGCTGTGTTGTCAAACTTTTTTGTTTAGTACTAGTCGAAATAATTGCTATATGAATTGCTCTTCGTGCAGCACTGATGTCTTTCTTCCTAGATTTTCCAAATTTTTTTATTGCATCACCTATATTTTCTATCAAATTATGTTTCAATTTCGACTCTTTGGTTTCCTTGTGAATACCTAATAATAACGTAGCATCTTCTAACTTCTTGGTCACTAATAAACATCTCAAAATTTGTGCTTGTCCTATTACTGAATAATTCTTCAGAACATCATCATAATTTTTTGAGCCCGATATTGTGCAGCATATATGGGTATTTTTTTTCCATATTTGTTGCAATCAACATTTTCTAACGTTTCATCATCAATGGTGAAAGTACCTATACATCAAATTTAATTTAATTTAACATGTATCCAAAAATAAAATTCATTATAAAAAATGAATTTGGAAAATACATGATATATACATACCTGGTCTAATTTCTGGTTCTTGAACTTGATCTTCAATATTGACTTCATCGACATTAGTATGTAAATCACTATTTACATCTTCAACAATGGTCTCTTCAACTTCAATTTGTTCTTCTTGTACTCTATTTTCAATTTCCATTTCATCAACATTATCATGTAAAACTATATTTGTATCTTCAATAATCGTAGCTTGCGTTTCTGCAAGGCTTGCTTTGTTTGCATGATATTTAAGTTTTTTTTCTCTATTATCATCATTAGCAGCATGTTTACGATCATATTTTCTTTGATAGTTTTTCTTACTACCCATGATTGTTTAATCTATAAATGATAATTAAAGAATCATCATTTTATAGTTAAAAAACAAAATTAAGATTTAAAAATAGTTACGAAATTTATAAACACATGAACTAAAATTTACTTCACCTTATCAAAATCTTGTAAGAGTCTTTTGAAGAAAAAGTCCTAGGAAACAAATTTCCTTTGAAAAGAACCTTCTTTGAATTAAATAAGAACTCTTTGACAATAAATTACCTTTGAAAAAACCCATTGGAAAATAATAAGAACACCTTCTAAATAAATCTTCTTTATAAAACTGCTGGAAAAAAAAATTCTTTGAAAAAATACCTGGGAAAAAGATTTCTTTGGAAAAACCCTTGCAAATAAATAATTTTTTTGCAAAAATAATTTGGGAGAACAACTCTCTGAAAAAACCCATTTTCAAAGAAAAAAGAAGGAAAAATATATCTCCTTTGCAAAAATACCTTGAAATAAAATCTTATTTGCAAAACTACCTTGGAATAAAAACTCTGTAAATGCACCCTTTGGAAAGAAACATTTTCTGAAAAAAAACACTTGTAAAAACGTCTTTTGCAAAAATATCTAGAAAAAAAAAAATTTGAAAAAACCCATTTAAAAAAAAAACTCGTTTGCAAAAATATCTTGGGAAAATAACTCTTTGAAAAAATCATTTTCAAATAAATAAGAAGAAAAAATACAATTCCTTTGAAAAAATAACTTGGAATAAAAACTCTTTAAAATCACCATTTTGGAAAAAAACACCTTGAAAAAACCCATTGCAAAGAAATAAGAAGTGCAAAAAACTTGGAATAAAAACTCATTTTGCAAAAATGCTTTAGAAAAAAACTCTTTCAATGTATTCCTTAGAAATAAATAGGAAAAAAAATACCTTATAAAAAAAACTCCCTTTGCAAAAAAAACTCCTTAGAAAACCCCATAAAAAATAACATTTTTTTTTTCCCTGCCGCGGAGTTTTTTTTATGTTTGGTTATTCAGCCGAATAACCTTTGTTCTAACTGACGTTTCCGTTACGAAAAACAATTATTCGACCAAATAATTATTCGGCTGAATAATTATTCAGCCGAATTATTATTCGGTCGAATAACCTCTGAAACCTGAAAAGCTCATGTTTCCTCACAGTTTTCAGGTTTCTCCATTTTCGGAAGGTAAAAAGAATCTCTTACACTCCAAAGCGACTGTCGAACTTAATACCATTAGTTTTTTTATTGAATCTACTTTCCGAATATATAGATTTTGTTGTGTATAGGTAAAATCTGATATTTTTAATTATTGTTTTTTTAACAGGTGTCGAGTTTGGTTTCATCTCTTTCAAAATGGGGTGAAATGAAAAATCCATAACTTTAAAAATAAACCACCAAAAAAATTGAAAAAACTATGGTGCAATTAACTAGCTTGTCTACTTCAAAAGAGTATTCATAGATTTTTTAGTTTTATATTTAATTGAGAGAAAAATTTTGCGACAAAAAATATGTTGAAAATCGACAAGGTTTCCCCATTGATCGAATTCAAAAAAATATAATAATTAGTATATGGATCCATTGGTTACAAACTCATAGTTATGCAATAGTATATTGTGTGTATATTGTCGTAGCATATTGTTTTTTTGCAAAAAGCAAGTTTAACAATGATTTTACGTGTGCGACAAAACATGGCTATTTTGCAGTCCTTTCATTTTATAAGAACACACTGTCAAACATTTGCCGAATCGACATATCAAATCTCAATATAAAAAATTGAAAAAAATATGGATAGCAAGCTAACATAATTCTCTAAAAGTTTTCTTTTTAGTGAAAAGTGAAATTCCAAACAAAAATATCACTTTTATTCACCCAAAGTTGGAAAACATGAAAAACTCAGATTTATTTTCTCACGGGACCCCCCAAAAGTAGTGCCCTGTCTGTAGTTTTGAATTGTTTTTGTTTAATGTATCTATCATGCCACTTTTACATTGGTTTTGTATTAAAATTGTACGTTGAATAGCATCTTGCCTAATCTCGTCTAACTCATTTATCTACAGGATTCGTTGACTCTGTGCTTCTTCTAAGTTCATCCCTAACTGTGCAGCCATACGAAAGGTTTTGACTTTAAACTCAATAGGTAGAAGAACTTGTTTACGATAAATGATTTCATAAGGTGTGTGACCAGTAGTGTTTCTGCAAGTTATTCTATAAGCCCACAGAGCTTCAGGAAGCCTATCTGCCCAATCTTTGTGGTGTAATTGGATAGTCTTAGTTAGGATGGCTTCTAATACCTTGTTGGTGGACTCTACCTAACCATTAGCTTGCGGATGATATGGTGAAGATTTACAATGTCTAATACCATACTTGTCAGTAAGCTCTTTCATTAATTTGGAGGTAAAATGAGATCCTTGATCGGTTACAATTTCCCTAAGTATGTTGAATCGGGTAAATATCTCTTCATAAATGAATTCTACCACAGAATTCTCTGTGGCTTGGAATAAAGCTTTAGCTTCCACCCATTTGGTGACATAATCTGTACAGACTAGGATGTACTTCTTCTTGCGAAACATCGGGGAAATTGGTCCAACGAAATCTAGAGCCCATTTTTCAAATGGCTCAATCATAACTTGAGGTTGCAAAGGCATCTCATCGGATGGTGTAGGTCTACCCATTCTTTGACAACTATCACATCCCTTGACATACTTTGCAGCATCTTTAAAGATGCTTGACCAATAGTACCCAGAGTGCAATACTTTGTATGTTGTTGTTTTATCAGAAAAATTCCCACCGCAAGGTCCACCATGACATGCATGTAGGATCTCTGCCATCTCGTCCTCTCGTACGCATCGTCTAATAATAAGATCAGGACTACTGCGAAAGAGATCATTATCTACCCAAGAATAATTGGAACTTTGAACTATGATCCTACGTTTCTCAGGTGGGGAGAGATGGTTAGGTAGCTTTCCAGTTGATAAATAATTGGCTATGTCTACAAACCATGGGGTTCGAACAGATACAACGAACAAATGTTCATCTGGGAAGCTATCATCTACAGGGATGGCATTATCATCAATTTGAATTCAAGATAGCAAATCAGCTACTACATTCTATCGACCGGGACGATCAACAATGGTAATGTTAAATTCTTGCAACAAAAGAAGCCATCGAGTCACTCTGCCATTGGTGATGGGTTTATTCATTAAAAACCTGATGGAGGAGTGGTCAGTGTGTATAAAAATTTCATATCTTGTGATATAATGACGAAACTTGTTGATAGAGTAGAATATTGCTAGGAACTCCTTTTCCGTAACAGTGTACTTCGATTTTGCAGGAGTCAAATTTTTACTGGAAAAATAAATGGCATGTGATGTTTGTCCCTCCTTTTGACCTAAAACTACCCCTATAGCTATGTCAGAAGCATCAGTGGATATATGGAAAGGAAGGGACCAATTTGGGCCCCTGAGTATGGGTGCCACTGATAGCTTTTCCTTCAAAGTTTCGAAGGCTTGTTGACATAGTTCAATCCATCGAAACTTCATGTCTTTCATGAGTAGTTTGAACATAGGTGTGGCTATTTTAGTGAAATTTTCAATGAAACGTCTATAATAGCCGGCATGGCCAAGAAAAATTCTTACTTCTTTCAGAGTTTTTGGAGGATGAAGATTAACAATGATTTATATCTTGGCAGGATCCACCTTGATACCTTGAAGAGAGACATGATGTCCCAAGACTATGCCCTTAGTGAGTAACATCTTACATTTTTCATCACTGAGAGCTAAGTTCGTTTCTTGGCACCGAATAAGAAATGATTCGAGGTTATCAAGGGCCTCTTGGAATGTATTACCATAAACTATAAAATCATCCATATAAACTTCTATACAGTCGTGTATGAGATCAGCAAATATTCCTAAAACTGCACACTGGAAAGTAGCAGGTGCATTACATAGGCCAAATGGTAATACTCGATAGGCATACGTCCCCCAAGAACAAGTGAAGGTTTTCTTGTCCTAATCCTCAGGTGCTTTTAGTATTTGATTATATCCACTATACCCATAAAGGAATAAGAAATATTGTTTTCCTGATAAGGTGTCTAACACCTGATCGATGAAAGGAAAAGGGAAGTAGTCTTTAAGAGTGACCTTGTTCAGTTATTGAAAGTCAACACAAATATGCCATTTCCCTATGACTTTCTTTGGAACTACCACCAGAGGAGAAACCCATTTACTATTGGAAATTGGGTAAATGAATCCAGCATTAAGGAGCTTTTGTATTTCATCTTTTACTATGCCTTTTAGTGATGGGTTCATTCTTCTCTGGGGCTTCCTAACAGGAGGTATAGTTGGGTCTGTGTAAATGTGATGGATACAGGTTTCTGGGTGTATACCTTTCATATCGGTATACTCCCATGCAAATGCTCCAGTTTGACTCTTGAGAACTTTTAGTAATTGTTTTTACTGGTATGGTTCTCATCTAAACCTGCATTTATATGCAGAAATTTGTCGAAACTAACCTCGCATGGTATGGTATAAGGTCCTAGATGTTCTTCGATTCCGAAGACACAGGGTGTACTCATGAATGTTGAGAGGCTCATATTTTCTTGGAATTCATCTCCAAAGATATGGTCAAATTAGGAAAAAGATTGAGGAAAATCTATACAGGTTGTGGAAGAGATAAATTGGTTCAACACATTCTCGGTGTTCTGTTCTTAAAGTGCCCAGGAGAAATCACTAACAAGGGAAAGTTCTTCCAAGTTCTCATCTCCAAAAGCACAATCTAACCAGAATAGTTTTTCAACTATTGGCTGAGTTTGTGAATATAAGGCTATTTTTCTTGTAGAAAATCCATTAGAGATAACCATCTCTCCATCCCTACATCCTATAAATGCATTGGCAGTAGCTAACCAAGGTCTTCCCAAAATAATGGGGTGACCTTTGGTAGGTTCTTTTGAGTCAATAACCATGAAGTCCATGGGATATTCCCAAGAAGTTACTGATACAGTGATATCATCTAAGATCCCAGCAGGCTGCACCATCGTGCGATCTGCTAGTTCTAGCATTATTGGAGTAGGGAAGAGGAATTGTCCTAGATTGAGAGTTTCGACAACTGTGGTATTCATCAAATTGATAGCAGCTCCTAGATCAATAAGTGTATTTCCTATGGTGGTGTTATTAATGATAACAGTCACCACAGGATTCCCTAGGTTAGAATATTTTGGGATTCTAGGTTGGTTTGCTATGCAATCTGATATCTTTCCTATTACATGAATTGTCGGAGGGTCCTTTTGTTTTCTCCCTGGTCTCTTAATACAGAGTTCCTTTATTACCTTGCTATAGATTGGAATATCCTTAATGGATTCTAACAAAGGGTTCTTAATGAAAATATTTTTCAATTCGTTAATGATATCGTACTCTAGATAAGTTACAGGTTTCTCTATTATTAGACGCTCCAGATATGGAGGTGACTTTTCTCCTGAAATTACTTCTTTACGTTGATGGTTGTGTGCTGAAGGTTTAGGAATAACCACATTTTCAAGAATGGCATTATTCAAAACTTCAGTAGGTATGTCTTCTTCATTCTCTTCTTGAATAACAACTGATGACTTGGGCTTATCTTGCAAAACTCTTCCAGATGACAGTTGTATCTCATGTATAGGTGCAGTCGAAATGACATATGATGGAAGAGGTAACAACCCAATGTTGTTAAGAGCTTGGGTTGGTTTCTTGTTAGCATTTGGTATCGGTTGTGCAGGTAATATTGTGGGTCTTGGAGGATTCATGTTCTGGAAATGGTGAGGTTGATTTGGGATAGGGGGTAATGAATGAGGTACAAATCCAGGAAAATGTTGTTGAACATTAGGTGGGTAAGGATAGTTAGGCATAGGATGAGGTGTTTGAGTATAAGTTTGTCCTCTCCATCCATGTGGCCATTGTTGTTGTTGAGCATTCTGAGGAGGGTACTGCGGTGGCCAATTCTGCCAACCTGAAGTGTTCCATTGTTGAGAAGGTTGATAAGGATAGTAATAGGGTGGAATTTGGGATGAGTCTTGATATGATGGTTGATCTCTAGGTTGCCAAGATGTTGGGTGTGTGAGCTATCTCAAATAAAACACCTAATATTTAATTATCGACCAGGATTGGTAATCTTAGAGTTGAGGCAAAATATATGCTAAGGTAGAATAGTACCTAATTTTTTCAGCTTGTCAGACCTTCAAAATATTTAATAAAGAAAAGATCGAAAGATCTTTCAAAATGAAAAACCGAGTCAAACTTCAGAAAAATAAGAGAAATAAATCAAATCTAACTAAACAACCGACTAGAATAGTATCAAATCATACTACTCTACTGTATATTTAAATGATGGAAATAAATAGAAAAATAACTGA
This sequence comes from Larix kaempferi, assembly GCA_027924585.1. Taxonomy (NCBI): domain Eukaryota; kingdom Viridiplantae; phylum Streptophyta; class Pinopsida; order Pinales; family Pinaceae; genus Larix; species Larix kaempferi. Next base: position 2,799,908 of record BSBM01001150.1, read on the forward strand.
CAACCAAATAAGAATTACAAGGGAGAACTTGTAAATGTAAATAATTCTAAAACTGAACTGCTTAACTTCAGATAGAGAACAAAAATAAACTATCTATGCAATAATTGAATTTGATGAGAAGTTACATAAACAGGAACTATGCTAATCAAAGTAAATTACAAGCTAGATTATTTCAACAACTAATTCAAGAAGAAACATATATTCCCATGTAACAGGAACCAGATTGAATGTATCATAATGACTTTCAAATGTAATAGCGAAACAAAACGGAAGTAAATCTAATCTAACTTCAATAAAGAGATGTAAACTACAAAGAGAGAAACTATAGTTAACTTTAAACATGTTGATCTATCTACTTTCCATGAAACTAATGAGACTAGAAGCAAGTAGAAAACTTGATAAAGATATGAATATAGAAGGGAGTAGATGATGTGAAAATCTCAAGATTTTTTTAACCAATAAACTTGCATGTGAAATTTGCATGAAACATTCATAAACATTGCCTTAAAAGATGATTTAAAAATATTTCAAATCAACACATAAGCACATAAAGAATAGATGCAAGCCAGAAAAATAACACAACAGCTGATAACGGAGTTCACCCCTCCTGGGCTACGTCTCCTGGCCACTTCCAATGGGAAGGCCGGTCTTATTCAGTCTTCAAAATTTACAAATTGGGTGTTCTAGAAAACACCTCTGTTTTTTGTCTATCAAATGCAGAAATAGACTGCACCATTGCGTCCATCTCGAAATTCTGAGCAAAATCAGTATAAAGTTGACCCTGTTTGCTTGAGGCCTCCTCTGGCACGCAATTCGAGATAACCAATCTGCACAAAAGACAAAAGTACTAAATACTCTTGTACTTCACCTCGGGAACTGTGCCCATACTCCACCTCGGAAACTGTGTAGGCGCTCTATACTCCAAATCCCGACTTCTAAACATGATGTGGCTCGGTTTTTGTAGCTCTTTTTTATAGTGAAAGGCACTATAACTTCTTAAGCTAAATCCGCCGATATGGACTCAATCGTGACCCCCGTGGCCTAATGGTAAAGCTCATCAATATCTGGGGAGAGGTCTCGGAGTCAAACCTGCAAGCCTCTCCTATATCCATGCTCTTTTTGATATATGGTACATATATGAATATAACATGTTGATTTTGGTGCGGTGGGCTTATCATATGTGAGCACATTATTATATGGTTTTAATAATGCGATATGGTTCAATATACTTCGGCGGTTAGACATAGTTTGGGTTCCACCGCTTTATTGTAGTGCTCCACGTTATAATATATGATATAACATTATAACACCCTTTTTTTTTCCATGTTATAATATATTAATACCATATGGTATAATACGTTGGTTCTCCATTTCTTTAACATGTTCCACATTATAATATAGTTTTATGCCTTTATTACATTATGACTTGTTATAATGTTGGTTTTTGCTCTTTTTGATATATGGTACATATATGAATATAACATGTTGATTTTGGTGCGGCGGGCTTATCATATGTGAGCACATTATTATATGGTTTTAATAATGCAATATGGTTCAATATACTTCGGCGGTTAGACATAGTTTGGGTTCCACCGCTTTATTGTAGTGCTCCACGTTATAATATATGATATAACATTATAACACCTTTTTTTTCCATGTTATAATATATTAATACCATATGGTATAATACGTTGGTTCACCATTTCTTTAACATGTTCCACATTATAATATAGTTTTATGCCTTTATTACATTATGACTTGTTATAATGTTTGGTTTTAGCATATATGGTATGTGAACATATTAATATAGTTACCATGGAGGTGATACTTGGGGTCAAGGACCTCCCTTTATTTTACACTTTGCTAATGAAGCTAAAGATGACCTTTCCACAAGGTCTTGGGTTCGATTCCCAAAGCTTCAACATAGCTTATAAACCATAACCATATTTTTAACCATTCTTGATGAAACTTCAACCACTGACAACTTCTTCATCTAAAGTCCGTTTTTTCAGGAAACAAGCATTGACGGAAATCTGTCGACGAGCCCTTTGACATGATAACCTTTGTACTAATGTTTGAAGACTTTAAACCTAATCGACTTTAGAAATATCCTCCTGGATCAGTAGAAAACTTGATAAAGATATGAATATAGAAGCAAGTAGAAAACTTGATAAAGATATGAATATAGAAGCAAGTAGAAAACTTGATAAAGATATGAATATAGAAGCAAGTAGAAAACTTGATAAAGATATGAATATAGAAGCAAGTAGAAAACTTGATAAAGATACTTATTACTAATCCAAATCTAAATATTATGAATGGCTCATTATCTGCATGAATGGAAAATAATTCTTATGATTAACAAATTAAAAACTACTTAAAGAAGGAAATTGTTAACTATGATTTGGAAGTAAACTATCTAGAAACAAACTGATGGATTCTGAAACAGTAACTAACTATCAAATCTGATACAAAAGCTTAACTTTGGAAGAAGGTTTGAAGAAAGTGAAGGAAGAAAATGTAGAAGGAGGAGATAATAAGAAAAATTCAATTAAAAACTTTATGTAACATGAAACTAGATTTAAATTACACCTAGAAGTATAAATTAGAAGCAAGAAGCATTATATCTAACAAGCAGGAATGACAGGAATATGAAAAACATAAAACTGAAGTAGAAAAGGTAAAAATCAGAATGATGATCCGAATGCCAGTCCAAACGACAGTCTGAATGGAGAAAAAATGAAGTAAACTAAGGAAAATGAGAGTTTGATGATCTTGACGTCAGTTGGCGAATGCACATGAACCTATAATGTAGAGAAAATAATTAGAAGACTTGTTGAGAAGTTATGTTAATGGACAACAACCTATTTTAATCATTGTATAAAGGAAATAAACTATTTCTATGACATGTGGAAGAAGGAGGTTGAGATGAAAGGAGAGAGTGAACCTACAGCTACAGGAAGGAAACTAACAAAGAGGAAGAAATTGAGGTTGATGCTAACTATGGAGGAATTGATAGCAATATCTAATTATAAATGATGGAAGAAAGAAAAACTGAAAACAAACTATGAATTATTAAACTATTGGTTGACCATTTACTAATCCCATACACACAAATTGAATTAGCAGCATAACATAAATTATAGAGAAAGAAGAAAATATCATTTACAAAAATGAAATTGATTATAAACACAGGAAAACAAACTAACTATTTGTAGAAAAGAAAATGCAGTAAACAAAGACAAAAACTCTGGTTGATGACGAGCCCTTCCCAGCAATCAGAGATGGAAAACTGAATTGATTTAGCTACTCAGAATATCAACAAACTGGAACTTCCATCAACTTGAGAAAATTACAGAACTCTATCTCTATGTTGTCTCTGAACAGCTGCGAACTACTAAGACTGAAAAACTAGCTAACTCAACTTCGACTAACTCGTCTCAGTCATGGAGACGACTATTTATAAGTTACAATAGGTGAGAGGGTCAACAGAGTCGACCTCTCTAATAATAGAGGCATCTAAATGACCATAACTGTTGATTGAATGGTGCATGCCAATGCAGAGAGCATCTACCCAGCTTGCACATGGTTGGTTTCTTCACGCAGGTGTTGCAGTGTCGATCTACCCTTGACGTGGGACAAGCTATATATTGACGGACTGATCGTGGGTAGGCAGGCTTCTTCCAGAACGTCGGCATGAATGAGAGTGAACAGGTGTGAGAAAAACAAACGGATGAGGGGCTGTTGGAGCACTGCCGTGGCAATGCGTTGTGCTAGCAGGATGAACGTGTGCGACCTGGACTCCTTCCAGACCAATAGCATGAACAGGCAACATGATTCCAGGTTGAATACGAGGTTGAATCGACGTGTTGGAGAGTTAACATGGCGTGGTGATGCGTTGGCAAGCTCAGCGAACTTGGGGACGGATCTTCTAGAGCGACAGCTCATTAACCATCAACTCCACCTGGAAAACAAAACCCACATGCCCTTCTTTTTCTTTAACGGTCTGAGATATGCCAACCGTGGATTTCGGGAACTGAACACGGGGCTGAATGATGAGCTGAATGCATTTAAGATTTAACACGTAGCACATAGTCTGAATGAAGGGTCATTCACAAAATGCAATCTGTCAATTAAAACATAAATGTCAATAATGTACAGAAATTGTCATTTGAACATAAACAAACCATAATATAATGAAGTATAAACAATATTTGCATCATAGGTAAATATATGCATACCTGGACTGTTTGATGGGCTGAATGACAAGAAAAAAACCTAATATAACAAAGAATGATGGAAATAACACCATTTCGAGTAGATTGAATGATAAAAAATAGTGACAAAATGGACACCAACACTAATACTAATGTAACCTAAATGACCCTAATGGCATCTGAGTGACCCTAATAGCACCTAAATGACCCTAATGGCATATGATTGTCCCTAGCAACATTTGAGTGACCCTAATGGAACTTTAGTCACCCTAACAACATGAGGATGATGTTGATGTTGATATATCAGAATTGATGCCTACATTGACTATGATGATGATATATGATGACTTCAATGATGATGACATGAAAGATTATCATGATGATATATGGCGATGATGATGATGATGCTTATGTATTGTATGATCATGTAGACCCATCGATCATGACAATTACTAATGATTTCTATGATGATGACTATGATGACAATGATGATGACGAAGAGGAGGAGGTTCATGACAATTACTAATTATAAATACCCACCAATCTAGTTAGGCAAGGGGAAGCCTTCTTTACAAAATTAGTGTAAGGTAGTAGTATGCCTTGTTCCATCACAATGTTGATGACATGAATGACTATCATGATTATATAATATGACGATGGCAATGTTGATGATGATGATGATGAAGATGTTGATGTACCGTGTGATGTTGACTATGAAAATGATGACAATGTCTATGTCCACAATGATGATGCATGTCATAACATGTCTCGATCCCGATGGACTATCATCCTACATTCATACATTGCTTATTTTAATTGTATCTCAACCATTAAAAAACGCACAATTTTATAATGCAAGAACAAGTCTTCATTATTTATTGAATCTCTTTCCCATCTAGACTTTATTTAGACATTTTTCCATTCTAGTATGTTACTAAGTGAAGCTTCAATAAGCATAAGTCACTTAAGTGTCATCATGTAGTGAGCAATATTTCCTTGCGTTTAGTCAATCTACATAAATATTTCCTTTTATAGACCTCTAATAGACCGTTTAATAAATCAATGCACAACCATGGGTTTTAAAAAATGAAATTAAATGGAAAAGAATATCCCTCAGATGGGGTGATACTTAGTTAAGGAACATTTAAGTCCCGACTTCCCATGGAAGGAAGAGACCGACTTAAAATTTTGTACCAAGTGTGGATTCGGGGAGAACTATCTTGAAGAGTGCCATGTAATGTTAGATTATTTGAATAAAAGAAAAGAAGTTAATATTTTGTCGTGTGTCTCTAAAAATGAAGAATCTAACACTAAAAATATGCATGTAATTACATGACAAGGCAAAAAGACTAGAAGTGATAACCCTCATGTCACCTAACTTCACAATAGACAACACAATTATCCTTATCCCTCAAAGCATATATATATATATATATATATATAAATGCCTCATAAATATTTTCACAACTAGCCTCTGATGAGAATAAGGAAGAAAATAAAAGAAAAATACTTCATGACTTGTCACATCTATTAACAATAGAGGAAGTTGAGGAAAATTTGATCAACTTAATGAACCTAATCATACATAATGGCTTAAATGAAAAAAATACTAAAATTTTATACACTCTGAATCAAAAAGAAAAAGTTGATATGGATCCCCTCATCGTTTTGGAAGTTGATGGGTTTCGAATTTCACAAGTCATCCTTGACTTCAAATTGAAAGCAAATATCATGACCAGATCGACATTGGAAAGCATTGGTCGACCACAACTAGAATAATTGGGAATATATATCAAGTTAGTCGACCAAGGACTGATCGAACCCATTGGCGTATGGAGAAATTTCAAAACTTCAATCATGGGCATCAGTACACATATCGACTTTGAAATCATTGACCCAAGGGAAGGGGCCAAATATTTCCCAGCATTAGTCGGACGACCCTGGGGGCGCCAAATGAAATCTTCTATTTCATTAGAGAAAGAACGAATTAAGTTGCAAGGAGATGGGAAAAAATTAATCATGCCTATCAACCCATATTACGGAAAACCCTGGGCAGAACCTGATGATCGTGATGACAACATCTGTCGCTTGTACCAAATTGTCCACAAAACTGAATATTCTGTCGAACCTAACAATCATGGAGAACTGTGACTGAGGACTCTCATGTCTATTGGATATAATTCTGACTCAGAATTATATGATTGGAAAATCAATAATTATGAAGCACAAGCTCAAGAATACTGGTCTGTCGAAGTCATACCTCGAAAAATAGTACAACAATTGTTTACTATATCCATCGTTCCAAAAAAATTTGAAAAGAAAATTAGAGAATATCCAACCATGATCCCCAAAAATAAGGAATCTAAGGCTATACCACCACTAATATATAAAGAATGGAATCCTTGACTTCTCACATTGAAGAAATTTCTAAAAATGTCGGTGACCAAGGTCAACTTCAGACTTTGGTTGAAACATTCACTAGTCAAGTCACCAGATGATGGGATACACATCAGTATTGTATACAAGCATGGACTACTACTTATACTAATTTCATTGAACGCTTTGGAGGGAGAAGGATTACAGAACAAATTATAATACCCAAATTTATGCAAGGCGAAGACCCAACCCAACATATTAACTTATGCAAAAATGAATGGAAACAAGCCGGATATCGGGACAAAATATTATACCCTCATATTTTTCCAAATAATCTTGAAGATCTACCCAAAAAATGGTACAAGATGGAAGAAGCTCGAGGAGATACTTTCAACTGGCCAGAAATTAAAGAAAATTTTATTAAATATTCTTCCTTCACACAAGAGGAATGAAATGTATGAAGAGTTGTTGACCAAATCAAAAATTTCCTCCGTCTGACAGACGAGACTATTATGTTGCGTACAACTGGATGACTTCAGCCGACTTGCAACAATATTAGCACAAGAGAAATTCGATGAACAACATGGCTTGAGATTGAAAATGATAAAACACTAGGGAATATTTTCCAATGGTAACTTTGACATCCGCAAGTCCAAAAGCCCGTAAAGACATTAATGAACATCAATACAGCATGGAAAGAAGAACCTAAATGAATTACTGTGAACGACTTTCCCTCTGCTTTTACAGAAATTTAAAGAAGGGGAACACAATATCAATGAAAAAAGAGCACCTGAATGGATGAACATAGAAATCAACCTAAAAGACGTCGACATATCAAACAATGACCGACCAAATTTGGCAAAAATAGAAGATTATTGGCCTAATAAGAAAATAGATGATATTACCAACTTAATGAAAGAATACCAATACGTTTTTGCACGATATTATAAATACCTAAAAGGAATTTTCTAAGAAATGGGTGAAATGAAGATTGAAATAAATCTCGATGCCAAACCAGTCAAGAAACGACCCTATAAATTGGTGCACAATTATAAGGACATAGTCAAGAAGGAAATTGAATACATGCTCATTGTAGGAATTATTTACCCATTTGATCAATCTAAATGGGCTAGTCACATGGTCGTTCAACCAAAGAAGCATGATCCTACCAAGTTATGAATCTGTGTCGACTTCAGAGGATTAAACAAACTTACGCTAACAGATCCATTCCCCACACCATCTGCCGATGAAATTAATAATGAAGTTGCAGGACATGAATGATATTCTTTCAATGATGGATTTCGTAGCTATAATCAGGTACCTATTGCAGAAGAAGATCAACATAAAATGACATTTGTATGTGAATTTGGATCCTTTGTTTATAAATTCTTTCCATTTGTACTTAAGAATGCACCAGTTGTATTTTCTAGGATAGTGGTAAAAGAATTTCAAGAATATATATATCAAACCGTTGGCAATCTATTTCAATGACTGGAAAATATATTCATTACTAAAAGGTCATATCCAGTATCTTTGACTAATGATAGAACGTTTACAACAGATCCAACTATCCATAAACATAAAAGAATGCATCTTTGTTACTCCAATTGGCATTCTACTCGGACACATTGTCTATAAGGAAGGGATTAAAGTCGATTATGCCAAGATAAAATTCATCCTCGATTTGAAACCTCCAATGAGAACTAAACAAGTTCGCATATTTCTTGGTCAGATAGGGTACTACAGGAAATTTATCAGGCACTATTCTAACATGACATATCCGCTGGAAGAGTTACTTAAAGAAAATCAAGACTTCAAATGGTCAATAGAATGTGCAGATTCGTTCGACCAACTTAAAAGAAAACCTGTCGAGGCACCGATCCTATGATTTCCAAACTAATCGATTCAATTCCATGTTCATATTGACGCATCAAGCATTGTAGTTGGTGCAATTCTGACTCAACCAGCATAAGACAGGATGTCAAGACCACCCGAATGCATACGCCAGTCAAAAATTAAATAACGATGAAAGAAACTATTCTACAACAGAAAGAGAAGATCCGGTCATGGTGTTTGTACTAAAAAAATATAGGAATTATCTTTTACCAAATCCATTTAAATTTTATATGGACCATCAAGCTCTCAAGTATCTGGCTAACAAACCTGCACCATGGTCGACTCTATTGATGGTTACTTTTGTTTCAAAAATTTGAATTTGAAATCATTTTCCGACCAGGGAAAAGCAATGTTGGACCTCACCATCTATCATAGGTCAAAATATGAGAAGATCTTGATGGTATCGGCAGTGATTTACCATATGCCCATCTATTTCATGTTGAATTCATCCCAACAGAGTTGTAGGACATAGCAGAATTCCTAGAACAAGGACAAGCACCTCTAGGAATGTTAGAAAAGAAAGAAACGATGTACCTTATACTCTCATAAATGGATATCTATATAAACTTGGAACTGACGATGTACTCAGATGATGCATGCTAGAGCATGAGCGCCACGATATTATCAATGAATCCCATAGTGGACCTATTGGAGGACACTTTCACGTCGATACGACTACGAGGAAAATTTTACAATCTGGTATCTGGTGGCCCATGCTAAACAAAGAATGCAGAAATCAAGTAAAAAAATGTGACAAATGGCAAAGACTAGGCCGATCGTTACAAAAAAAAATGCCATTGATACTCATCAATCCTATTCTAACATTCAAAATATGGGAAATCGTCTTTAATGGACCATTTCCAGTACCTTGTCGATGAATTGGAGCTCGTTATATTATTACCAGAGTCGAATATGTTACAAAATGGGTGGAAACTGAAGCTGTTGAAGCATGTTCCAATGAAATAGCTTCAAAGTTCATATACAAGAACATCGTCACAAGATTTGGTTTCCCCTTTACTCTTATCAGTGATAGAGGGACACATTTTCTCAATAATACGATCTCAGTATTATTAAATGAATTCATGATCAATCATCAGAAGAGTACTCTCTACCATCCGTAGTCCAACAGAGAAATCGAAGTATTCAATGAAACATTAACTAAAGGCCTAACAAAGCTCTATAATACTCTGAAAGACTGATCAGATGATATGATACTAGCTATCTTATGGGCATACATAAGGACATACAAACATTCAACTGCCCAGGCGCTATTCAAATTGGTTTATGGGAAATAAGTAGTCATGCCTTTACATTTCAAGAAGCAAGCACCACTCATTGCATATTTACTTCATTTGGATATCACTAAAGCTATATATAATAGACACGTCAACCTCTCCAATTTAGAATAAAATTGTCGAATTGCCATTCAACATCAGGAGATTCAAAAACAACAGCAAAATGCATGGCATGATCCCAACATTCAAAACAAAAACATATCAGTCGGTTACCTAGCCCTACTATATGACAGTCAGATTAAAGGAAAACAAAAGAAGCTGCATACAACATGGCTCGGTCCTTATGTTGTTGAAGAAATCAATCATAATGGCTCTGTCTGACTGAGAACACTACATGTAAAATTCTTTGTGAAAGTCATCAATCGTGCTAGATTGAAGTGCTACAGGTATTAGGTCGGGTATGACGTTGACTAAAGGTTTGTATCATCATTCGGTCGACCGTTATGTTTTAGAAACTAAGTACTATACATGAATATAGATCTCAAATGCAGCAACAATGTTACTCATCACTGACCATCAGAAATACATCACCTATTTTAGAACCACCATTGGACCGATGATTCATAACAAGACCGTCCCTTGAAGCATGATTTGAATATTCTCTTCACACAAGTTACACAAGATAGCAATCATTATTAGCGTCGTCAAAGTCATCGCCACTTCAGATATCATCATGTAAACTACCTCCATGACAACATCTAGCTCACTTTTAAGGAATCAATCTGATCCATACACGTATGATCCCTCTAGAAAATATGAAGACATTTCATGTGAGATTTGTAGCCATCACCCCACCATACTTTAATGTTTGTCATTTCTTCATCTATCTCATCCTTTTCAAGTCACCACTTCGTTAGCCATTCACAATCTACACTATAAAATGATGTTCATACCCCACTTAGCTCACTATGAAACCTTGGGATGCCATGGCATTAATCTTCTTCACCCTTGTTCCTTTCCCTTTGTTGTTCTATCAGAAATGCTTTAGTTATAAGGGTATTCCTCATCTCTTTTTGTGATATATGAGAACTTTGACGTCCCCCCTATGGAAAATCCCCTCCACCCCGTGATATATGGGAATTTCGAGCGCTCTCAAAGTCCCAGGACCAAGAATTGTCTATATGTTCCTTGGCACCAATCACGCTCTTGTAGCTCCCCTCAACATATCCCACTTATTTTTCAGCTGGAGCGGACATGGGAAGATTAGCGATCTAAGTAATTTTTTTCTTGGACATTTTCTTCTCTGACACAACATGATCCTACTTTGTTGATCTACCACATGATTGCAGAACTCGAATGATATTTTTCAGTAACAAACTCAACATAGTAATGTTGTTCAGGACTAGATCATTTTGTCAGCTTCTTCTATCTACATGGGCGCATTTCCAATCCTTGATTGACAACCCAATTCCAACCATGGAATTAGTTCACATAAGTTCAGACTCATCAACTGATTACACTTACTTGTACAAGACAAGCAATGCCAACTTTCATTTTTTTCCACCCTAGTTACTTTCTAATCTCTTCAGGATGAAGACTCACTTTGTTCTTAGGGGAGATGTTGGAGGAGCCTAGTCGACTAGTCGACTAGGTCCTCCACCAAATATGGTTGGCCTGAATCCGTCGTTCGGTTAATCGACCAACCATTAAGTGTAACTGAATAACTATTTGTAATCTATATAAATATGATGTAGAGATGACATCATAAGAGAGATATCTACAATGATATTGTACTCTAATTTGGTTATATTAATATAAGGCTTGTTTTTGTTGTCCCACTTACTCTTATATGATTATGTGATGTATGTATGCATGTGAATCTTTCTCTATACTACTATAATGTGCTCCTGGTAACCAATGCAAGCCCCTAGACTACAACATATTGCATGGGCCTTGATACATCATATACTTGTATCCTTTCCCATAATTCCTTGAATTCATTCATCAATGGTTGTAGGTAAACATCCATATTCTTCACTTGTTTTTTACCAGAGACTATAAGAGCCAACATAAGATGTTCATTCTTCATGGAAAACCATGGGGGGATATTGTTATTGATAACTACTACATGCCAAACAATATATATGTTGTTTGGTTTGGAATATGGGTTGATTCCATCAATTGCTATGCTCAATCGGAGGCTATGTACTTAATCCTTCAATTTATCGGTACATGTATCCTCTATATGCTTCATGGGTTTTGAATCTATTGGGATTCACATAACTCCTTCCTCACTTTGGTTCAATGCATGCCATCCCTGTAGCATAGCTAATTCTTTGCAACAAAAGAGCCTTTGAATCCTTGGGATTATAAACATCTGCCTCAATATATTATGAGGAGGACCATGTTCTTTAGCCTTGTTATTCTATTCTTTGTATCTGTCATGCCCACATTTTGGACATATCGCTTTGTCTGCATATTCTCCCCTATATAGAATACAATCATTGGGGCATGCATGCTAAGATATGTACTCTACACACAACATTTTCAACGTTTTTTTTTCCTCTGCGCAGCTGCTGGGAAAGACATTATCATTTGGAAGTACCTTATCATTGAATAACCTACAGTTAGTGGGAAATACAAATGTACAATGTCATTCAATGTTCATAAAATTGACCATTTTCAATGATGATTGTGTCACAAGATTACTCAAAATATAATGTAGTTGATAGTCAGTTACCTCAACATTGCCGAGAAACATGCATCTAACATGCCATACTTTGCTTTCAAGTTTTATAGTAACATTGTTGTCCCCAACTATGTATACTTTGGCTGACTAGATCCAAATAGAGGTGTAGTGGAAGCCGATTTAAGGCTTTCAAAGAAGGATTAAGTAATATGAGTGTCATCCCTCGCTCATTGTCCTGGAATGTATGGAACAACATTGCATCCATGGCACTCCTTTGTCATAATAACTCATCCATATAAACCTCTAATTCATTTCCTCCATTGCCAACATGTTTAGAACTACTATCACTATAGGCATTCCTGGTTGGTGAGGATGGACGTAGTGGAAATTGAATAGGTGGTTGATTCAACCATGCTTGGTATGCTTCCTCTCCAAGTTGTGCTATTTTTTCAACCTTCTCTCATTTTGACATTGTACTGGGGTGCAACAGAAGATGGTAGGCAAGCCGCTCATCATTATAATCTTGATTTCAAAAATATTGAACATTACACCAATGATGTTAGTAAGCACAATACAATTGGTTTGATCTCGCATTATAGAAAAGAATTATTACATAAGCAAGAGAATCACTTCTAGTAGAAAATGTTAAGATGCAATCAATTTATAAATAAGATGTTTAGATTGAGCAATAAATTAACATCAATTCCAGATTTAACATGAAAATTTAAAATTGAGTAACACATTTTCAAATTGAGTTTATAAATTAAATTAACAATTTATAAAACATAATTTCAAATTGAGAAATACATTAATATGAATCCATTCAAAATTAACAAATACAATAAATCAATGTTTTTTTGTCTTACACCCCAAGGGAACGTCTAAAGGTAATCCCAATGCAAGGCATCTCTGATGAGCGGTTGGTGGTCTACAGAAGTTGTAGTTTATTAACAACTCACCACCAGGAGACAAACTACGTATTGCATGTACAACAAAAAATCTAGATGCTTTCATTTTCATAAAGAACTCTTGGTCATTGAAGTGTTCCTCAAATGAACAATTTGGAGAAAATAAAGAGCACCTAGAACTATCTATGAACCCTGCAATGTTCCCATGGGTTCATGGACTACCATCTATATACAATAGGTTCTGCATGTTAAAGTTTCTAGAAACATAACCATTCATGCACATACTATACATGGAAATGTTGTGCTTGTATTTAACAATATTCAAGTAATCAGATCGACAATAGATAGGACCACAAAATGGCATAAGTGCTACTGACTATTTGGGAGAAACAAGTACACGTGAAAGGATAAAAAACCAAAGATTTGTAGCATCTATATTAGACTTGGTAATCATAAAATGATTACCACAAAAAGAGAATCCAGTTCCAACATCAGGCACGGGTAGAGAGGATGGACAAGTGCTATATAAAGCACTGTTGTAAGAAGTTTGATATTTACTTTGCAAATTCACAGGAAGGGAGAAATCATCGCTACCCTGCAAAAATTGGATGGACCTCAGTGTGTACTTGGATAGTTTTTCTCTCAAATCATGCAAATTTTTGGATCTTCTAGTTGTTGGAACATTTAAAAACCCATTCCATACTTAGGATATATTTTACTAGTTGTCTAGATTAATTTCCTAAGTTTTGACTAGCTAAATAGGGCCAGTTTTGTCTTTTAGTGGACCACTTTCCATCCTAAGTCACAAAAATGAATCTGGACAAACTATGGTTAAGATTTCATTGGATTCTTTTTTATTTTATTCCATTCCTGAATTAGAAAGACACTTTCCTGATTTAGACAACTTTATCCTATTTTTTCTACTTTCTAGTGGATAAGGTAAATTTAGCCAGTTGAATTGGAAACTCTTGCCACTTGAACAATTCGATCTCCACATCATTTATTCTCTCCTAAAGCCATAATTACATTCCATTTACATCACGAATGAGCTGCCATACCATATTCATCCAATTAATGAGCCTTTAGACAGTTTTGGAAATAGTTTTTTACACCTAGGGGGTTTTTATGCTTTTAGTAAGCCTTACTTTTTGTGATGTACAACTTGCCTTTAAGGAATTCTATTCTCTCTTGATATGTATTATATATTGTATTTGTATTGAGGAATAATACATGAGATGATATTTCCATCAATTGAGTTCCTTCTCTTATGTTTCTGTCTCAATATTTATTCTTCTTATTCTTGCATATCTTTGAATAATTCTTGTGAGGACTTATTTGCTTCAAGATTCTTGGCTATTAGAATTCTTTCATGGTATTCAACCTATATATAATTATCACATGTATCGGATCCTTTGGATTTATTAATTAAAATAGTCCTCTAGTATAAGTTTCGGAGAGTTTGTTTTGCAGGTATTGAAGATCAAATAGCATAAATTTATTGTTGAAGAAGAACTTAGATCTTTCCATCTCTCATCATTATTCTCCTCTTGCAATTCAGATATTGAGGATCCTTTGTTGGTCAATGATATCCAAGAAGGTGATCTATAGTTATTTGGAAGATAGTACACAGTTTAGGTTGTTGGTTTCACCTTCACTTCCTCTGTCCATGCTCCTTCTTGTTCCTACATGATTGCCAACAAGTTTTTCAAGAAGTTGGAGACATCTCTTAGTTCTCTCATATGTCTTCTGATTCGAATCATCAGCGAGTTGTTGCAGCTCATACACACTCAAAACCTCTCTTTGGATTTATTTTTGGTGTGTTATTGAATACTATGGAGGCAAAATTACAGTTTGGATCGATTTGTTTCACTCTCTTTATCATGCATCTGATTCACTGCATGATTATTGGAACCTATTGCACAGAAGTTGGAGGACATCATCAAGTCGCATTTGGATATGATCTCAAGAAGCTCAAGTCTAGTGAGCACATTCCACTTCTTCCCAAGAAGAATATTCCTCCAAACATTTGACCAAGTTCTCACCTGCTTGGAGTTTGGAGAGCCTTATTATGGTGTATTCCATGATCTTGAGGGGAGGTTTTCTTCCCAAGTGGTTTTCCTTCTTTCCTCACCTACATGGATTAATAATATTTTGTATTGGGGTGACCATAAGCCTTGTTTCTTGGGCCCTATATTTCTTATATTTTAACTCATAAACTCATGCTTAAGGGGGGGTGTTGGAACATTTAAAAACCCATTCCATACTTAGGATATATTTTACTAGTCATCTAGATTAATTTCCTATTTTTTTACTAGCTAAATAGGGCCAATTTTGTCTTTTAGTGGACCAGTTGCTATCCTAAGTCACAAAAATGAATTTGAAAATTTTTTGGATAAAATTTCCTTGGATTCTATCTAATTTTATTCCATTCCTAAATTAGAAAGACACTTTCCTGATTTAGACAACTTTATCCTGTTTTTTCTACTTTCTAGTGAATAAGGTAAAGCTAGTTGACTTGGAAACTCTTGCCACTTGACCAATTCGATCTCCACATAATTTATTCTCTCCTAAAGCTATCTTTACATTCCATTTACATCACTCATGAGATTCCATACCATATTCATCCAATTCTTGAGCCTTTAGACAGTTTTGGAAATAGTTTTTGACACCTAGGGGGTTTTTATGCTTTTAGTAAGCCTTACTTTTTTTGCTTTACAACTTGCATTTAAGGAATTCTAATTTATCTCTTTGTTGACACAAACCTAGTTGATAGGGGTTCCTCACTCCTTCGACACCCAAACCCGCCATGATCTCCCTGAGCACCGACCCATACAGGTTTTACCCTATCCAGCAACACCTGCGGAGAAGATGAAGTCTCACCTGAGATGTTCGAGGGAGAGTTGACGGAACCATGTTTCTGCCAAATGGAGAAGGGCCATGTGTGGTTGCTTATCAACTTAGTGTAGTATTACATATCAGATCTACTTATTCATCTTATGCATTAAATAGAGTCATAGCATCATTCAACATATCTTATTGCCAAATAAACCATCAATGCACAAACAAATCTAACAACATAACATCATTTGGAATAGAAAAGCATCGCATCATTTATAGGTTCATATTGCATATCACATTCATAGTAGGAAAATAGAAAGACACAGTGATTTTGGAAAAAAATCCATCATGCCATATTAACCACAGATACAACAATATAGTTCTTTTGTCGCATACCCAGATTCAAACAAACTCAAATCAATATCCAAACCATCTCGCAATAATAATTCTCTGGATAAAGATGCTTTAGTACTTGTAATACAACACCTATTTATAGGCTTGTGCCTTTACATTTATGGTCCATTTAGTCGACCGCCTAACTACTTCTTAACAAACTCTACAAAAAAGATGACCCAAAACCCACATATTGCAGTCCAAATGACCCAAAACTTGCATAATGAAGTCCAAATGACCCGACAATACGTAAAATACTATTGACTTGTGCATTGTTTTCCTTCTTGTATGGCATCTTGACCTTTCATAGCATCCATGATGCTGCGCAGCTGACTCATCAAACCACCCGCCAACAGGCCCCCAACACAATCTTGTGGCTCGCCCTCAAGCCACGTCAACTAGACATGGTGTACTCAGTGATCTTCAGCCTGAAGTCTTCGTACTGCTGGTTGATTTCCCTGGCTTGCTCCTTAACCACCACAATGATCTCCTGACTTTATGCGAAGTCCTATGCTGATGGGTGCTCGGTCAACTTATCAGCAACGTTCCTCTCACCTTCCTGTACTTCCTGTAGCGTAGAAACTACTTTGAGAGAGAACTGCGCTCCAATCTCTTGGAACTCCTCCAACTGCGTAGTGCACTTTTGTTGACTGTCCTGTGCCTTTGCAGCATGCTACTGTAACTCCTTTAGTTCTGTTGATTTGGTGACCTGAACAACTGGTGGCAACATCCTTATCGACGTCTTTAGTGTTTCCAGCTGCCCTTCCGCCCCCTGCAGCAACCTGGTTAGCTGCTCTAATTTCTCATCCTGGATGACGCTGCCCCAAAAATGCACAGTCTCGACAATGATTTTTGTCGCTTCCTATTCTAGCTCTCCCAACTGGGTTTCCAATTCCTCCATGGTGCGTTTCCTATCGGCGATTTGCTTCGGTTGTCTGCTTGGTTGTACCATAGCCCACAAGTTGACATTGTCTCGTTGTAACTGGGCAATAACGGCCCCAAGTCACTACACTCTTTCAACTACATCCAACACTACAGTGGGTTCCAACACATACTGACAGGCTTTAACGACTGGTGCTTCCAACCACACACTATTGTCCCAAATGGTGCCTTTCTCCACCATTAAACGGTACTGCTCCTTTTTCAGCTCCTATATCGCGCGTGCCTTCTCTGTAATCAGCTGCTATAGCTTGTTCTCCAACTTGTCTACCACTTCCCATGCTGCTACCGCTTTCCCCTTTAATTCTTCGACCTCTTTCTAGCTCGTTGCCACTACCTCTTGCGATCGCAAGAACTGACCACTGATATCCATCTCCCTATCTTCCAACTCCTACTTGGTATACGCCTGCATCTACACCAATGTCTGTGAGGATAGCAGGTTGATGTCGATGGACAAACCTTGCAACTATTGAAGCGAAGCCTGGAGAGCCTCATTGTCGACTGCAATCGCAGTCGAGGGAATTTGCACATTCCTGACCCGCGGCTCAGTGGTGATTGTGCCAACTTCCTACACAGTTGCTACCTCCAGTGCCTTCTTCAAAAAAATCTCAAATAAGGAATCAAGTTGATCTTTTACCTTGTTGAAACCTTCTGCCGCATGTGCCTCCATTGCATCAGCTGTCGCATTCGTTGCATTTGTTAAGGCCTCAATAAGTTGTTCCAACTGTGCTTCCATCACTAGGGTTGCACCACTAGTCATACCTCACTCATAGCGCGCCTTCGTTCTACCCTCCTCAACCTCGCACTCTTCATCAGTAGGGGTCTGCGATGACTCTTGATCCGAATCAAGGTTGTTCTGCTGGTCCATTTCGGGTGCATCCGGTGGTATCCTCATCGACTCTTCGTCCAGACTAACCGGTTCTCGCCAGTTTATGAGCCATTCGTCGATGATTGCATCCAGCTCTTCATCGAACAATTTGTAGGGGGTATGCAACCACTACTTCCCCGTATCATGCCGCGCTTGCACATGAATGCTTTCTAGGCCAATTATGAACTTGGAAAACCCTTTATATTTCGCGACGGTTTCCTGGGACAACCACAGAACATGCTCAGCTTCCGCCTGTAGTGCTTCCCAGTAAAGCGAGAACTGCACTACACAATCCTTCAGTTACTCAGGTTCTTGCACCCACCACAGATTCTGATAGCGCACACACTTATGGTCTTTCATGACATCAACTTCCATCCCTTGGTAATCATCAGGCTCTATCCATGCTACAAGCACAATCAAAATCAAAAGCTAGTTGTACGCGGATGCCCCCTTTCCTTATTGGACAGCTGCTGCATCCTCGATTAACTGGTTCAACAAGAAAAGTGACCAGTTCATCTGTATGCCTTCTGCACACTACTCTGCACACACCACAACCCCAAGGTTGCATTGGTTGGGTCTGTTTTTCCATACGACTTTGCAACACATAATCCTCACCCCGGTGCGAACCGCCCTATCATTAATACTGTTAGTGTGGTAGGATCGGCCATCGCGTTCCAAGCCATAGCACTGTACCAACCTTGCTGCCCTCTTTCTATCATTCTCCTTCCCTCTGAAATATTGCGAAGGGTCTGGTCCATCTTTCAGAAATCCCGTGATCTCAGAAATTAGGTCAACTGTGATGGTGACCGGTCTGTCCAACCACAAAATTTCGTCATGAAAGCAGGCCAAAAGCTGCTTAACGCAGGAATTTTCCTCTATCAATCACCTAAAGTGTGGTATGTTGATCAAACCTAATAGTCCAGCTTTGTCCAAGCCGCATGCCCAATCGTGTGGAATACGCGGCATCAGTCCACCTTCCTTGGATATTCTCGGTACAAAGCAGTCTGTCATAATGTCCTGCAGTGCCAACAAATCATGATCGTCATACTTCAACTGCATCAATGCGGGAACAATGTCTGCAGTGCAGACCATGCCTGGTGGGATCGTCGGCATCCTGATTTGGTACCATTAGTTCTTGGTAGGCTTCTGGGGCTTCGCACTAGGTCGACAGGGAGGTATATACTCCAAAATATCTGCAACAGATACCCCTTCTCGAGTCGCAGACTCCACAATGCCTGAGCTCGACGGACTCTCCTCAGGTACCTCCTCTACCAGTTGTGCAGATTCTTTGGTCTGCCGCTTCTCTAGTGGTGGGGAGATAGGCCACATCCCCCCCTCTTCCTCTACATCACTGACGACGACCCGACCGACATACTAGCAACTTCCTCTTCAATGGTGACCAGGATGACTGGTGATTCCACTTTGCTTGAAAGCTCAACTGTATCTAGTTCACCCGGCATTCCGCACTTGGCCCCTGCAATGCCAAATTTTTTCTCAATCCCACCCAACTTGGGAACTCTCTCAACACAATGCAATTTCAATCTCTAACTCTACTCAACCTTGCACAATGCAACACAACACTAGTCAGCTCAATCGCCTCTTTGCAAACGAATGGATTTTGACCAGCCTCGGCTCGTTCTTATAGTGCCAAATCAATCCCTCCAGCATTAGGACCGAATCACGCCAATCATTATGACCAAATCACGCATTAACTAACCAAATCCATCGTTGATCCCTTCAATCGAACGGTCGAAATCGTCATAACTACAAATCACTTCAACGAGCATCGGCATCTAACTGCATTTATTGCTAATTTGACTGCATCGTGACCTTGCAGTTGTCGCAGCATGGCTCTCGAACTGTGATACCATTGCTCCTACTTGCACATTATGTTCTTGCCAATGCGCCCTCCTGCCACCTAGCATCCTCCATTTTTATTTTATTTTATTTTTTTCGCAATGCTATTATGCATCATGTGACTCCGGGACCATCATGTAGGGATTCAACCTACTACCATTCACCATCTTTAGTAGCATCACTCCGTCTAACTGCTGCAGCTGTACTACGCCTCCCAAAGTTATGCAACTAATGCGATAGGGATCGAGCCAATGCATCTGTAACTTCCCTGGATGCTTCATGAACTTGTTGTCATACAACAACACCGCCGCCTTGCTAAAATTGTATGTTTTTGATATGGCGATCATGCCAAGCTTTTTGTCGATCCTTCTCCACTGACTGGTGAAAACTTGTGATAAAGCAGTCTTCCTCAAGCTGCACCAGCTACTCCAGTCATTATGTCAACGTTGCTTCATCATTCATACCTGTTTTTGGTGCTATGCTCAGACTCGGAACAATGTACTCCATAGGCATAACTGCCTCTTGCCCATACACTAGTTTGAAGGGTGTCTATCTCGTCAATCTTTTACAAGTGGTGTGATATGCCGACATGTAATACCCCATTTTGACCCTTAGGATATATTAGCTTCCAATGTAAATATTGTATACATGTGATGTATTTTTTCCTAGAGTGGATCTCAAGGCCAAGGCCCCGCTAGTGGAAGCTCGAATTTTTATCTAAAGAGGAATTAGACATCATGTTACCCATGTTCTATTTAGCCATGGAACATTGTGAAAATGATATAAATAAACATCATGCAATAAAATACCAAAACTGGCTATGGAGGCAACGAATGAGAAGGGGCCATGTGTATCCACTAGGGAGTGGTGAGGGGGCTGTGGGGTTGAACCATAGGCTTCCATAGGAAGTGGTTGAGGAGTTTAGTCCATGGCTTCAATGGAGCATGGGCAGCCCAGAAATTCGTATGGCAGAGTATGGGGTCTATTTTCTTCTACCACAAGTCACTCTACCTCATGAGAGTTGCTTCTTCCTCATCCCCATTCCATTGTGGAGGTTACCATCATCAATTTTCATCCAGAAACGAATTCCCAGCAGGGAGAAAAAACATAAATCGCAACTGTCAAAGAACCCACGTTTTGAAGAGCCATAAATGCTCGGATTTGGTATTTGACAGTGAAATCCAATGGAGGATCCATAGGTATGAACCTTGGGGTGAATTTGGGAGCATTAGCTACCCTGAAATCCATTGGAAAACCCAGTTTTGATAGCCCAGAAACCCAGTGACGAGATTGAGTTATTTGTTGCCAGAATGGTGAAAAATCCAAGTGTGGATGTTTGAACAGAGGATTGGATTGCTTGAGTTTAGCTTGAGATGTTTGTAGCTCTGTGGTTGAGTTCATTGCCTTAGCATCCTCATCCTTTCTTTATTGCTTGCTTGATAAAGCCAGCTGTGTGCTGGCTTATCATGACCGTTTGAGTGAATCCATGGCTATGAGTGAGCGTGTCTAGTTCCATCATATATTCAGTAGAGCACCCAGTTTGCTTCAATTGAGCTAGTTCTTTGAAAGGCAATTCTGGATCTTTTTGTTCAAATCTTTCTAGTACCCTATCAACAAATTCTCCATATGTTTTAACCTGATTATGACCCAAGGTTTTCAGCCCATGAAACCACCATTCATTGGCATCTCCTTCCAAATGCAAAATGGCCATTTTTAATGCATCCTCTTCCAACATAGGATTCAACTGAAAATATACATCCAATTTTTGCACCCAAGTGTTAGCAGAATTTTGAGAACAACCATCAAAAGTAGGAAGTGACATTTTTCCAATAGCACTATTTAATTCTTTGTTTTGGAATGGACTCCTATTGTCTCCCTTCCTATTAATATTTTTCATAGCATCAATGTAGTCACTGAGTGGTACACCTCTTTTACACTCTTCATTCAAATCATTCCAATCATTTACTAGTTTCTTGTAATCCAATTCAAGATTGGGCTCTTCTTTGGGTGTGAGAAATTTAGGTGCAGTAGGCCTTTGTGTGCTTTGAAATTCATCAGGTCTATTATGAGGTCCTGTACTTGAGAAAATATGCTCATTCCCTTTCATCTTTTCCCCTGAGTGTGAACCACTATTTTCTCCTATTATCCCTTTGCTTTGAAGCTGGCTAATCAACAATTCGAATCCTTGCAACAATTTATCACCTATCCTATCCATGTTTGCTGAAAGTTTAGAGAAACATGGATCTAAGGTTGCAATAAGTTCCTCCTTATGTTTTAATTTGTCATCCTCCTCTCTACCCATGATTCCAGCGAAAGACTCCTCTTTTTCTACTACCTCTTCTTCAACAAAAACCTCTTCAACTACTGGTTCAAAGGGTGGTGGATTATTCTTTTGAATTCTTGTTAATACCATTAGGTGCCAAGAACATGCTCTGATACCACTTGTAATATCCCTTTTTTCAAATTTTATTAAAATGCCCAATTTTTCACTTTTTTTTTCCAATTTCGACCTTTGACTAGTTTTACTGTTTTGACCTCCAAATCAACCCAAATGCTCCCAAATATTCTGTAGGAGTGTATGAATAGTATTTATACTTGAATATAAGGTTCAGGGATGTTTTATGGCCCTCCAAATACTGCTGCAAACTTGATTTGTATTCTGATCAATATATGTAATTTTGACTAGTAATTTGTGCATCAAATCCCCCCCGGGTAACACTGCAAATGGCCTTCCAAATGCCTCCAAACTCCCACAAATTTATGAACAGAGGTATATAATGTGTTAAGTATGTGATTAAGGTCTCATATGCACCATTAATTGATTTTTACTACTGTTCTAACTCTCTCACATTCAACAGCAAAAACCCCCAATTCGACCCTTGGGGAAATGGCACTATTTCACCTCCCAATACAACTAAACTGAGTAAAAATGCTTCAAATGCTCAAGTACAGTACATGAAACTTGTAGAATACATACATGGCAGTATATTGATCACAAATATATCAGAGAATCATCCATCCATTCGAAATAATCAATATTATAGTGTCATACATCAATGCATTGGGGAAATGGACATTGTTTGCTCATTAATCAATAGTTTTGCATACAACTAGTGGGTATTTCGACCTGAGACTTTCTAAATATGAATAATAGAGAAT
Source organism: Larix kaempferi (assembly GCA_027924585.1). Lineage (NCBI taxonomy): Eukaryota > Viridiplantae > Streptophyta > Pinopsida > Pinales > Pinaceae > Larix > Larix kaempferi. The sequence continues at coordinate 2,823,283 of BSBM01001150.1, forward strand.
ATGAATCTATTAAAATCAGAAATATATGATGAGAAGCTCTCTCAAGAATCACAAGTGCTCACCAAAAACGCCCTCCCTCAAGGAGCACGAATATGCCTTCAAAACTGGAAACGGTGGAGAGAAAGTGCTGCACTAAACAAAACCATGAACTTCCTGTAGCTGCTACCTGCAAATACAAACTCCATTAAAGAACCATGAAAGACCTGAGTGGCCTCTCCAAACACCAACTTGGATGGGAATCTTTCACTCTCGAAATTGGCTAAGGCAAGAAACTAGTCATCCACTAGCTCTCTCTTCACAAATGCAATTTTTCTCAAATCATCAAAATCCATTCTCATACTTGATTTCTACATTTTATAACCAACATTAGCCTTCAAGGGGTCGAAATCATATCAATAGATTCAATAATTTTCCATTTAGAAAATATTCCTCATTTGCCACTTGTCTCCTAGTTCCAACCTTCCATCTTCTCCCAAATTCGAATTTGAGTCTCTTTAGATTCCTCCAACTCCATGAGCGCCTTCTTGAGCCTATTTTTGGGGCTGACATGTCATAATGGTCAGGTGTAAGAAGTCAAGTCTGAATTTTGTCATAAAATGTCATAGATGCTTCATTATTGTTGTCATAAAACTAGGGAATCTAACCCATGTGTCCACTAGTCTCCAATTTGACTCTTCCTCTCCCATGGAGGTTACTATTCCATCCCATTTCGACCTAAGATGCTCAATGCCATGTTTTATGACTTACCAACTCACCCAAGAGTATTCACCTTCCCATGAATTCGAATTGGCAAGAGAGAGCTGCCATGTGTCATTGAAAAATCAAGCTAGTGTGGGTCCCACCACCTCCATATGTCTCCAAAACCACTTGCCACCTAGAATTTCTCTTGAATTTATTTATTCATCATATTTATTAAATGATTGAACCCTTCTAATGTCTAAATATCATTTATTAGTTTCCTTATTACCATCCCACATGTGCCCATCCAACCTAGGAAACTAGTAGGATTGATGGGATTGTCTTACTATGCACTTATTTGAATGGGGACATTACAGTCCTCCCCACCCCAGATTGCTTGTCCTCAAGCAATTTCAAATTTGGATGCTGCAAAATCTTCTCCTCTTCCCATGTGGCATCTTCATTTGGTAAGTCCTTCCATTGCACTAAATATTCTTTAATGATTCTACTCCTCAACCTTCTTTCCCGTGTCTTCAAAATCTTTTCCGGAACAAGTGTGAGCTGACCTTCATCATCCAAAGGAGGAAGTATTTATGAAGTGATGATTTGTTGACCAAGAGCTTTCTTAAGACAAGAAACATGAAATACATTGTGTATTTTACTCCCTTCCGGAAGTTCTAGTTCATATGCTACTTCTCCAACCTTCCGCACTACCTTGAATGGCCCATAGTACCTTGGTTTTAATTTTTCTGCTCCATTCTTTTTGAGAGATGTTTGTTTATAGGGCTGCAACCTTAAATATACTAAATCATTGACTTGAAAGGTTCTCTCTTCTCTATGTCTATCAGCATATTGTTTTTGCTGATTTTGAGCAACCTGCAAATTGTCTTTCAAGAGATTTAAAATTTCTTGGCTCTCTTCCACCCAATCTTTAGCCTTTGGGGCTCTACTATCACAAAATATAATGTCAGCAAATGTAAGTGCATCATAACCATATAATGCTTTGAAAGGAGACATTCCTATTGACATATGATAAGTGGTGTTGTAGCAAAACTCACCCAAGTGTAACCATTTTGCCCATGCTTTTTGCTGTCCTCCCACATAGTTTCTTAGGTATCCTTCCAACCATTGGTTTACCCTCTCTGTTTTTCCATCAGTTTGTGGATGATAGCTGGTACTTGGAGTCAATTGAGTGCCTACCAATCTAAAAATTTCTTTCCAAAAAGAACCCATGAATCTACTATCTCTATCACTGACAATGCTCTTGGGAAGCCCATGCAATCTGAAGATTTCTTTGAAAAAAATATCAGCCACTTGTGCAGCACTAAAAGATGATGTAACAGCAAAAAAATGAGCAAATTGTTTCAACCTATCAACTACCACATAGATACAATCCTTACCCAAGGATTTAGGCAATCCGGTGATGAAATCCATGGAAATACTGTCCCATTTTTTCTCCGGAATGGGCAATGGTTGTAATAGGCCGGCTGGACATGTAAGTTCTGATTTGTTTTGTTGACATGCTTTACATTCATTCACATACTTCTGAACATCTTCCTTCAGCCCCTTCCAAAAAAATCTTTTCCTCAACTGTCTATAAGTTTTGAAGATCCCCGGATGGCCCGCTAGTGGGGAATCATGTGCTTCTTGCAAAATTCGGTACTTGAGCTTGGAGTTATGAAATAAATAAATTCTTCCCTTATAATATATCAGCCCATTCAAAATCCTATAATTATCATCTCCTTTGATTCCATCCAACACATCACAAGCAAATTTGTCTTTGGCATATTCAACTAGTAGCATGTTTTTCCAATCCTTAGCAATATCCATGCGAGAAAAAGAAGGCCTTCTTGACAAAGCATCTGCTACTATATTATTCTTTCCTTTGACATATTCAATATCAAAATCATAAGCTTGAATCTTGCTTACCCACTTTTGTTGCCTTTCATTTAGATCTTTTTGGGTGAGAAAGTGTCTTAGACTATTGTGGTCAGTTTTCACCACAAACTTACTGCCCACCAAGTATTGTCTGAATTTGGCCAATGCATGCATAATGGCCAGCATTTCTTTATCATATATGGAGTAAATTTTTTCATGAGGCTGCAACTTTCTGCTCTCAAAGGCTATGGGGTGTTGGCCTTGCTTTAGGACAGCCCCTATTCCTTCACCTGAAGCATCACATTCCACAACAAAAGGTTTAGTAAAATCAGGAAGTGCAAGTATGGGACAACTACTCATTACCTCTTTCATTTTTTGGAAGGCCTTTTCAGCCTCTTCATCCCACTTGAAAGCATCCTTCTTAGTCAAATCAGTGAGTGGAGAAGTCAACTTGGAGAACCCTTTCACAAATTTTCTGTAGTAGGTGCATATGCCAATAAAGCCTCTCAATTCGGTAATATTTTTTGGTGATGGCCATTCCAAGATAGCCCTGATTTTTTCCACGTGTACCTTCACTCCTTCTTGCCCAATAATGTTCCCAAGATACAGTAGTTCTTTCATCCCAAATTCACATTTTGATAATTTAGCAAATAAGGACTCTTCTTGCAAGATTTTCAACACAATCTCTAACTGTTTCAAATGCTCTTCCCATGTTTTACTGTAAATGAGAATATCATCAAAGAAAACCAAAACAAACCTTCTTAGTTGCTTGCAAAATATCCTATTCATACATGCTTGAAAGGTGGCTGGAGCATTGGTTAACCCAAAAGGCATGACAATAAATTCAAAGTGGCCAAAATGACATCGAAAAGCTGTCTTTTGCACATCTTCATCTTTCATTCGAATTTGGTGATACCCTGATCTAAGGTCAATTTTTGAGAAGTATTTGGCCCCATGTAGCTCATCCATGAGCTCATCAATCCTAGGAATAGGATACCTATTCTTTATAGTCTTTTTGTTCAAGGCTCTAAAATATATGCACATTCTCAATGTTCCATCTTTTTTCTTCACTAGCACTACTGAAGAAGCATAAGGGCTAGAGCTTGGTCTAATGAGCCCCAACTCTAGGAGTTCTTGGATAGATTTTTCAATCTCATCTCTAAAACTTTTAGGATGTCTATAAGGTGGTATCTGAATGGGTGAAGTACCCTCCTCCAAAACAATACTGTGCTCAACCCCCCTATCCGGTGGCCTACCATGTGGAAGGTCTCTAAAAACCTTTTCATATTTTCGCAAAAGTCTCTCTATCTCCTTTGGGTGTTTGACAATATTTATAGTTGGCTTGGGAGATGTAATATGACATTCAGCAGCCCATTCTATATCCCCATGCCTCAATATAGATCTCATGCTATTGCAAGTCACTACTTGATTTGGATAAGTGTGTTGCCCTCTCACAACTCTTTGTACTCCTTTTGAATCTTGGAATTTCATTTCGGGAATTTGATAATTTACTGTATGCTCTCCTATTGAATACAACCATTGCACTCCCAAAACCACATTAGTATCAGCAACATCAACCACATAAAAACTATCAACAAAAGTATAGTTACCTACGGTGACTTGCAGCTTTGGAACCCATGTTTTGCATTGCATTGTGTTGTGACTGGGAATGACAATTGTAAAGCCATCAAATGGTTCAATAGGTATCTTTCTTTTCTCTACCATCTCTGCATCAATGAAGTTATGAGTGGCTCCTCCATCTACCAAAACTGAAGTTCTTTGTCCTTGTACCACACCTTTGCATCGGATAGTATGATAGCGAGGTACTGCTGAAAGCACTGCCATTCTTGCTTTGTCCAGTGAAGGCTGATTTTCTTCTTGTCTTTCCTCTTCTACTGCTGTCTCATATGCCTCTTCTTGATCTGAAATATGTCCATCTTCATCCATGCCCCCATCATACCCCTCATTATCAGAAAATACTTCTATGTATTGAGCCTTTCCTTTGGTACATTTGTGCCCCGGTGTCCATGGTTGGAAGCATGTGAAGCATAGTTTCTTTTTTCTAAGTTCATCCCTGTTTAGTCCCTCTTTTTTATTCCTCTCAAATGACTCTCTTTGCCAAGGTTTCTTATCATATCCATCCCTTTGCCAAGGTTTCTTTTCAAATTTATAGCTAGGCTTAGGAGGAAATCTCGTTCTAGGAAGCACATTTTGGAGATCCCTAGTCAAGCTCATTGCATCTTTTAATGTAGTTGGCTTGTGGGCTTTGACCAAACCTCTTAAGGGTTCATCCAAACCTTCAGTGAACAGCAATACTAATCTTCCCATAGATACATCAGCCACCTTGACTGATAATTTTTGAAAGTCCATCATATATTCAGTAGGGGACCTAGTTTGCTTCAATTGAGCTAGTTCTTTGAAAGGCAATTCTGGATCTTTTTGTTCAAATATTTCTAGTACCCTGTCAACAAATTCTCCATATGTTTTAACCTGATTATGACCCAAGGTTTTCAGCCCATGAAACCACCATTCATTGGCATCTCCTTCCAAATGCAAAATGGCCATTTTTAATGCATCCTCTTCCAACATAGGATTCAGCTAAAAATATACATCCAATTTTTGCACCCAAGTGTTAGCAGAATTTTGAGAACAACCATCAAAAGTAGGAAGTGACATTTTTCCAATAGCACTATTTAATTCTTTGTTTTGGAATGGACTCCTATTGTCTCCCTTCCTATTAATCTTTTTCATAGCATCAATGTAGTCACTGAGTGGTACACCTCTTTTACACTCTTCATTCAAATCATTCCAATCATTTACTAGTTTCTTGTAATCCAATTCAAGATTGGGCTCTTCTTTGGGTGTGATAAATTTAGGTGCAGTAGGCCTTTGTGTGCTTTGAAATTCATCAGGTCTATTATGAGGTCCTGTACTTGAGAAAATATGCTCATTCCCTTTCATCTTTTCCCCTGAGTGTGAACCACTAGTTTCTCCTATTATCCCTTTGCTTTGAAGCTGGCTAATCAACAATTCGAATCCTTGCAACAATTTATCACCTATCCTATCCATGTTTGCTGAAAGTTTAGAGAAACATGGATCTAAGGTTGCAATAAGTTCCTCCTTATGTTTTAATTTGTCATCCTCCTCTCTACCCATGATTCCAGCGAAAGACTCCTCTTTTTCTACTACCTCTTCTTCAACAAAAACCTCTTCAACTACTGGTTCAAAGGGTGGTGGATTATTATTTTGACTTCTTGTTAAGACCATCAGGTGCCAAGAACATGCTCTGATACCACTTGTAATATCCCTTTTTTTAAATTTTATTAAAATGCCCAATTTTCACTTTTTTTTTCCAATTTCGACCTTTGACTAGTTTTACTGTTTTGACCTCCAAATCAACCCAAATGCTCCCAAATATTTTGTAGGAGTGTATGAATGGTATTTATACTTGAATATCAGGTTCAGGGATGTTTTATGGCCCTCCAAATACTGCTGCAAACTTGATTTGTATTCTGATCAATATATGTAATGTTGACTAGTAATTTGTGCATCAAATCCCCCCGGGGTAACACTGCAAATGGCCTTCCAAATGCCTCCAAACTCCCACAAATTTATGAACAGAGGTATATAATGTGTTAAGTATGTGATTAAGGTCTCATATGCACCATTAATTGATTTTTACTACTGTTCTAACTCTCTCACATTCAACAGCAAAAACCCCCAATTCGACCCTTGGGGAAATGGCACTATTTCACCTCCCAATACAACTAAACTGAGTAAAAATGCTTCAAATGCTCAAGTACAGTACATGAAACTTGTAGAAGACATCCATGGCAGTATATTGATCACAAATATATCAGATAATCATCCATCCATTCGAAATAATCAACATTATAGTGTCATACATCAATGCATTGGGGAAATGGACATTGTTTGCTCATTAATCAATAGTTTTGCATACAACCAGTGGGTATTTCGACCCGAGACTTTCTAAATATGAATAAAAGAGGATATGAAGCTATTACAATCAGAAATATATGATTAGAAGCTCTCTCAAGAAGCACAAGTGCTCACCAAAAACGCCCTCCCTCAAGGAGCACGAATATGCCTTCAAAACTGGAAACGGTGGAGAGAAAGTACTGCACTAAACAAAACCATGAAAATTCCTGTAGCTGCTACCTGCAAATAAAAAATCCATTAAAGCACCATGAAAGACCTGAGTGGCCTCTCCAAACACCAACTTGGATGGGAATCTTTCACCCTCGAAATTGGCTAAGGCAAGAAACTAGTCATCCACTAGCTCTCTCTTCACAAATGCAATTTTTCTCAAATCATCAAAATCCATTCTCATACTTGATTTCTACATTTTATAACCAACATTATCCTTCAAGGGGTCGAAATCATCTCAATAGATTCAATAATTTTTCATTTAGAAAATATTCCTCATTTGCCACTTGTCTCCTAGTTCCAACCTTCCATCTTCTCCCAAATTCGAATTTGAGTCTCTTTAGATTCCTCCAACTCCATGAGCGCCTTCTTGAGCCTATTTTTGGGGCTGACATGTCATAATGGTCAGGTGTAAGAAGTCAGGTCTGAATTTTGTCATAAAATGTCATAGATGCTTCATTATTGTTGTCATAAAACTAGGGAATCTAGCCCATGTGTCCACTAGTCTCCAATTTGACTCTTCCTCTCCCATGGAGGTTACTATTCCATCCCATTTCGACCTAAGATGCTCAATGCCATGTTTTATGACTTACCAACTCACCCAAGAGTGTTCACCTTCCCATGAATTCGAATTGGCAAGAGAGAGCTGCCATGTGTCATTGAAAAATCAAGCTAGTGTGGGTCCCACCACCTCCATATGTCTCCAAAACCACTTGCCACCTAGAATTTCTCTTGAATTTATTTATTCATCATATTTATTAAATGATTGAACCCTTCTAATGTCTAAATATAATTTATTAGTTTCCTTATTACCATCCCACATGTGCCCATCCAACCTAGGAAACTAGTAGGATTGATGGGATTGTCTTACTATGCACTTATTTGAATGGGGACATTACACAGTTGGTCCCTGATTTTGGTTTGGAGGTGGGTTCGCAGGTTGATTCACATTCTGATTATGCCGCTAATTCTGGTTCTTCATCTGATTCTGATTTTGTAGTGGTTGCTGATTCTGAACCTGATTTTGATTCTGAAACTGGTTTTGGTTCTAGTTCTGCAATTGCGGAACATTTCCAGAGTGCGATATTGCGATCAAATGTGGACAGTTTTCAATAGTGTGATCAATACCAAAAAAATATATACACTGTGTTTGCAATTGCGGGCAATCTCTCTGACAGTGTCCCAACACTCCACAATTATAACATTGGATAGGTTCATGACATCGTCCGCCTCCTTGACCAAAGCCTCCACCTCGTCCTCCGCGGAATCCTCCTTGGTGCTGATATTGGGGTTGATTAAATTGTTGCTGCAAGGGATTCGTTTGTAGTTGAACACATTGCCCTGGATGAACATGCGACACTGGCTGAACATAATGTGGCTGCTACAGAGCCATGTGCATCTGATTATAATGCAGTTGTGGTACAAACTGTTGTTGTGGTTGCGACTGCGGTAAAAATTGCATCTGTGGTTGAGGTGGCAGCTAGGCCACATGTGGCTACAATTGCGGTTGTTGTACTGCACGATGGTATTCCTTCACATAGTATGAGTCATACGTTCTTTCCTGAAGTATGCCATATGTGCGGAAATCCTTATCTTCATGCCCGATAGACTTACAGAATGTACAGTACAAATTCATCGGATTCATGACCATCTTCTACATGTATTAACACTCCTCATGTCGATGCCAATAGACCTGACAGACGTGGCACCATGGCATACGTCTGCCACTCAGTGGGTTCGGCGCTCCTGATACCAGGTAGTTGTGGAAATCTGGGCAGTTATCCTTGGTATGCCCCTCTGCACAACATCGCGTACAACAAGCCTCTTTGCGGTGTTCTTTAGCCTTCTTAAGATCTTGCAACTGAATTGTCAGGTTGGCCAATTGCATCTGAATCTGAGACATGTCGGCTACATTCTCACCAACCGACGAAGCATCTAACCGCATTGCAATCTCCAAAGCCTTGCTCGGTGTCGCAATGTTCTATTTCATCAACAGAAGTCTGATATGAGGTAGCAATGCCACGATGAACCATTCCTTATGCTGAACGTCGCTCATCTCAAAGCTGACCCTTTCCATTAGTGTTTTAAACCATTGGTCAAAATACCAAACAGTTTCATTCAGATACTGCTTGATCTCCTTCAGTTCTGTAATGTATTGTGCTTCCGACTTCGGTTTTCTGAATTTTGCAATTAATCCTTTTTTGACTTCATCCAATGTCTTCTCTAGGTTGCCCACAGGAACCTGCACGAATTTCATGAACCAATCCAATGCGCGACCCCGAAGAGTCGTTGCCAATTGACCTTTCTTGGCCTCATCATCCATAATCTGTTTAACAGTCCATACAGCGTCACACAAGAACCAGTATTGCTGTAGGTTGTCAGTTCCATTCCCATGGAATAGTGGTAGTTTCACACCTTCGCTCACCATCCTGGGCTTCCTTCCTACAGTCACTGATCCGCTAGTAATTGAATGTTGTTGACACGATGAACACGACGATGTCAAGGTCATATTTCTTACCGGTTGTGATATAGTGAGCAGAGGTGTGGGTACGCTACTACTGGGGGTTGGTCCTGCCTCTATCCTGGGCGTAGCCTGGTTGTCCTTGTCGGAAATGTGAGGTCACTTCATCCCATGTGGTATTCCTTCGCGGTTTTGCGTTTTGATCGCAGCAAGACCTTCTCTTGTCCTCTGCCTCTTCTCTTATCAAAACCTTGCTCCTCCTCTCGTAAGACCACTCTCTTCCTCGGATTCATTCACAGTCTCATCATAACTTGCACCCATCTACCCCGTATCATTCCTTTCACCTCCCCCCCTTCCTGCGTGGTATTCAAAGACTCTGCCCACTAGGGTTCTTCTACTCGAGGTTCATCTTCAGTATGCCCTTTTCGCAGATGAGCATCTTAATGGACAATTGCAGTGATAGTAGGAACTTGCCTCTCGACCCATTGAAAAATTCCCTTTTAGCTTCACTATAGGATTTCATCGTGTTAACCACAAACTTGGTGATATATCCCTTCAATATACTGTCGAACCAAACTTCAATAGCTCGTGATGATTTGTTGTCTACCTCTTGCAGCTCCTGGATCAGTTCTGGTGTCCAAGATGTCGGCTCACCACCTTGGAAGTTTCACTTCTGAAAGGTCAATTTGCTAACCATTCATACAAGATGATTGGGAATTCGTAGAAAAAATATTCGTGTGGACTGTCGGGTATGTACTTTGCCAACCACCAATCCATCAACAATCTAGGGTTCTGATTTTCTTCTCGATGAACTCTCGTAACTTTTGATAGAACCAATCTTGAATTTCCGGTCTTTTCGGATTCCACAACATGTCCTCCCTTCACTTCACGCTAGCGGTCCTGGCAAAGGAACCATTTTTGTTATAGCATATTTTTCCACCTTGTGAGCATCAACATTGATTGGCCTTCAGGATCAATTTCATTGACTTAGATATATCAGTTTATCCTCCAGGAACACATTATGTCCCTATTTTTGTTCTTGTACGCTAGCTGTCCCACTAGAGCCCTCCTACATCACCTCATATATGCTACTTGTTACACCTTAGCCCGAGTGTATATGCTACTTGTTACACTATATCCCACGTGTATACGCAGGCTAGCCCACTGTAGCCCGCGTACACCTAGTTAAATGGTTAAAAACAATAGAAAATTACCTTTTTACTCCCAAAAAGAGGTCTTAGGGTGACTTTTGGCCCTCCATATGCCCCGAAATGACTCGATGTGTCCTTTCACTTACCTTTGGAAGGCTATATATTGATCTCTTATGGTATATGGAAGGGAGGAGAAAGAGAGAGCACCATAACTCTAGTGGATTTTTTCCATGACTTGAATCTACACTTATTGATCCTTGTTGTTGTGAATTCCTTATATTCACCTTCCAAACTCCTTTCATAGTTTGAGTTTTCCATTACATGGAGGATTGAAGTGGTAGAGGCACAAGTGGAGAGACCCAGTTCTTGGTTCAGATTAGTTGCCGACAAGAGGTTGTATATTGTAATTCTTGTTATTCATTAATGGAAATACTCATTTTCTCGTCCAATTGATGTTGTGAATATTGTTAAATTACATTGGGTTATATTTGTTTATGATATCATGGATCATGCTATTTATTATGTTAATGTCTTTCACATGTTATATGCACTTGCTTGTACTTGTTGTTGAGACTAATCTGCATGTTCAAGTGTAGAAGTTGAAAGCTCAACAGGGATCTACTTCGAACATCCGATTGAAGGTTGGTCTTTTCTCCATTATATTAGCATTGTCATTTATATAGCATTGCATTGGGAATTCAGTCATTTTCTGGTAGTCAGTTGTCTGTTGTGGTCTTCCCCAAGCCATAAGAATTTTTTCTCCGTAAAAAAAATGGCGACTCTGCTGGGGACGAACCTCCATTTTGGGGATTTTTAGGCATTTGTCCTTATTTAGAGTTGATGTATCTTGAGTTTCTGTGTCATTGTTTGGATGTTGGGATCTACTATAGAAAACAAGATTTTTCTGGGTTATTGGACTCTTTCTTTGTTCATTTTCCTTTCCCTGTACGCGGGTCAACTTAGTTTTTCCCGTGTCTACCCGCCTCTGTCTGCACTGTAGCCCGCGTCTACCTGCAACGTTTCTTTATACAGTAGCGTACAACTCCGGGATTGATTGTTTTATGACTTTGGATTGTTTCCGGGTTGGTTTTGAGTGTTCCTAAGTCTTATTTGGCCTGATTCTTGACTGTTCCACACCTTGCTTGTGACTAGAAACTCCTTTTTCTCTTTGTTTTGAGCCTAGTTGGTTTTTCACCATTTTTTTTATTTTCTAGCTCATTACATTGGCTGAGACTCACTGTTTGGGATTTGTTGGGTTATCTTAGTGACCTGCTCTGCATTTATTTAACCGAATAGTTAGATTTTCTTGCATTTTTTCATTTCATTATATTGAAAAAATACAAAAACATAGTTTTACATTTTCCTTTCCATTATATGAGAAAATACAAAAATATTTGCTTTATGTACTACATTTTGCATTTGAGTGCTTGTGCTTTCATCTAGGATCTGCTTGTGCATTTGAATTTTAAAAGAGTTGCATTTTATTTCGAACCGTTGGATTGATTATCATTTTAGTGGCACTGCTTTTATTGGATAGATGAGTCTAGAGTTTTCCGATTGTGCATACTATTGAGTCTTATACATCATCAATTTCACGACCATATCCTTTGAGTAATTACAGCCATTTAAAATCAACTCTTAATCTTAAAATTGATTAGAACGATTTTTCTTTTATAGGGTGCACCAACTAGTATAGGTTTAGATTCTTGGAAAAGATAATTGTGAGTTAACAATCCAAGACTACTAGACAAAAAATTATGTGTCTGACCAAAGAGTGGTGAATTCCATAGTATACATTAGTGTTCTCAGGAAGCTCTACTCAGACGAGAGTTAAGCACGAGGTCACAGGAGGTTGGTTGTGGAGATAGCCCTCCAATACTAACTGAATGTGGTAGATATTTCCAGGATTTTTTTGTTGTATGGGGCTCTTGATGGATCTGTACCTCTTGAGTTTTGGGCTTAGCTACCCTGCCCATACGACGGATCCCACTTGCGACTGTCCGCCTGAGCATTGGTTATATTGTGGTGACCTTAGTTTCCTTACCTATGTATTGCATATGGAATTCATAGTGGTTATACTATGGTTGTCCTAATTCAGATAGGGGTTGGACAACACAATTTCCTATTGTATAGGGATTTGACCCAATGCACGTAGTGAAGTCTAGGAACCCTTATAACTTATTATGTTACCTCCGGTTATAGTTTGGGAGTCTCAAGCCTCTCCTAGGCAAGACATACTAGCTGTAGTGTCAAGAGGTCCCTTGAGCCAGTCCTGTTTGTGTGCATTTGGATGTAGTTTCTTTAGGTGTGTGCTCTTTCATCGTTAGTTTGGTCGTTAGGGGATGCTTTGATTTATTGAATCTTCGAAAGTATCGTGGCACGAGGTCCGCCTCTCCACCAGTCTCGTCGTTTGTCTAGTTTACCAGCCGATGAAGTTGCACATCTTTGCATTGGAGATGTCGAAGGATCCCCTCCGATCCTTTCGATTCTTTTGAAGATCTCCACGCTTACGTTATGACTGCTCATACTGGCATGGGAGAAATCCCTACGACTCTATCGAGTAGAGTCGAAGACGCTTCTACTCCTCCTACTCCTAGAGAGGCATGGGGGGGTGATCCATCAATACTAGAGACTCAACCTCATCTGTTTGGACCAAATCCACCCGAGGACGACCCATTCAATCCTTCGAATCCACATAAATTCCTATATGGGATGCCATATTTGCATGTTAACATAGATCCTACAACCACTATGAACGCTACCCCGTTCTCTTATGGTATGCCTGGTTACAACACAGTTAATACATCCACTATGTTTGGTAGTCATGCTAACACTGGTCATGGTGTTGGAAACACTGCACCCACTGGGGGCATTATCCTCACTGGGGGCACTGCATTTTCTACTGACATGCATAATATGGGGACTGGCCATATCCCTTCAAACAATCCAAATTTTGGAGGAAGGACGCCTCCTAGGACTACCCCTCCTGGTGGGAACAATGTTCACAATACGGCTCACATTCCACAGTATAATACACATGCCTCTACACATCAACCCAGGGCCACATTCGCTAATGTTAACAATCCTCCTAATACCGGGAGTGGATACATACCGTATACTTATACGTCTACTCCCGCTACTAGTAACACTTATGCAGGGGGTGGAAATGTACCTTATACTTATGGTCACAATACGATTGCTCCTGCTACTAATAGTACTTATGTAGGGGGCATGAAAATACCTAACAATTATGGTCATTACAATATGGTTCCCGCTACGAGTAGTACTTATATGCCCCATAATTATGGTGGTAACCCTTGCTATAATACAATCGGTTCTAGCCCTCATTACAACCAACCTCATTACGATGCTCATAATACACATATACCTGCTTACCCTCACACGGGTCAGGTTGGAGGAGGTTATTAGCCTTATGGTCATGGTAATGGTTATGGTCCATCTTATCCTTCTGGTCCGTATAATCAACTTTTTATGGGAGCTTATAATCAAGCTTTACAGCCGCAGCTTCCAATCCTTGCTCGATTGAATCTTCTGGATCTTTCGAAGCTCACGAATGATCCAGTGTGTCATGATCCTACTTGGCCTCCAGTCCCTACAAAGATCCCTTCGGGAATTCCCAAGTTTGAGGGGAAGGGTGGTGAGGATTCGGGTGATCACGTTACAACTTTTCACCTTTGGTGCTCAGAAAACTCGTTAAATCATGATTCCGTTCAATTGAGACTATTTCAACGCACCCTCACGGGGGAAGCCGCGAAGTGGCATGTCGAGTTTCCTGGGGGCACGTACAAGGGTTTCAATGAGATAGCCTTGGTTTTCTTGGATCATTTCCAGTTGCCGGCTCGCTGCAATACTGGAACTGAACTCTTGTCCACCTTCCGCCAAAATAAGGCCACACACATATCTGACCACGTTCAAGAGTGGCATCGACGGAAGAGGCTAGTGAAAGCCAACATTTCTCTAGAGTTTTTGTTGGAATAGTTTCTCAAGTCTTTGCTTCCATACATTTCTAAGGATGTTTCGATTTTCAGCATTACGACTGAGTAACAAGCTATATTAAAAGTACAACAACTAGATTTACTCTATGCTCAATTTGGCATCCTGTATGACATTATTCTTGATGCACCGCGATCAAGCCATGAGCCCAAGCCAGTTCCTGGACCACATGCTGATGGCATTGTTGGATCTACAAGTACTCGGCCCATAGATTTGGTTGCTGATCAAATGCAAAATTTGTCACTTAACCAGTCTACTCTCGGATAGGTTCACACCTTGTCCACTTCCACCCCATCGTCCGATGTACATGCTATGTAATCGACGAACCCATCGGGTAACTAGCAACCTGGTGCTAAGAAGAAGGGGAGAAATAATCGGAAGGGTGGAGATAATGGGAACAATGGTAGTAATCGTAATACTCCTCGAAAAGAGAATGCCAACCCTCCTCGGGATTGTGGAGATGCTGGTGGGGACCGTAAACCTAGGCATAAACTGAAATTCCCTTGCAAGCTTTGTGGGGAAGATCATCTTACTCACTTGTGTCCTCGGATTGAAGAAGAATCAAATCATCTTGCACAGATCCTAGCTGTGTTGAAAGATACCCTTCCACATCATCATAATATGGCTTCGAATGCTCTCGCTACTGGTTATGGGACCAATGAAACTTCCACGTCTACTTCCCATATCGGTGGCTTTGGATGCATGAATATGATTAAATCAGAGGTTACTGTTGCTACTCATCAACGTGATTATGGTGCACCACAATCGAATATGGGGAATGAGCCTCCTCCTCCTCCTGGTACCTCTTTGCATATTGAGAATCCCACTACTATGCCGTAGATACCGAAAGGTGTTCTCAAGCGCTCTATGCATAATCCCAATGCTTAAGCCGCCCATAACTACTCTATTGTAGAAGATTTGGGTCAAAATTCATGTGTGATGTCAGCTCTTGAGGTTTTAAAAGCATGTCCTTCAAAAAGGAATGCCCTTTTGTGCGCTTTAGGAGTTTAGGATGGGGGAAGTCCTAACATTATCAAGTTTGAAACTACTGACATCCAACCTCGCTTACCTTACCATGTGGCTTTTCAATTCCATGTGGAGTGCCTACAGAATATCATCAAAAGAAAAGTGGTTGACGAAGGTGCTTCTACATCAGTGATGTATTTATCTTGTTGGAAATCTCTTGGCTCCCCTCCCTTATCCAATTCTATGACCATGCTCATTGCATTCAACGGTCAGTCATTTAAGCCGCATGGTATTCTCCCTTCCCTTGTTGTCCGCTTGGGTGGAAAATACGTTCCTATTGAAGTTGAGGTGGTTGATGCGCCCATCGACTACAACCTTCTTCTGGGTAGGAATTGGAGATATGCTATGAAAGTGATTGTATCGTTTGTGTTTAGGATTATTTTATTTCCACACGAAGGTAGAATTGTGATGGTCGATCAGCTAGACTTCCCAGTTCCAATTCCCTAGCATCGTTGGGAACTGTTGTTCCCTAGATCAAAGATTCTCAGCTGACAACTGGGAATATTGGTGTAGGATTGTACCTTTCTTTGATGGGATCTTTTGACTTCCCTGCACCAATCTCCTTTGTAGGAACAATCTCCATTGATGCTCCGTCCTCGCTAAATAATATACCTTTCTGGACATCGTATTTCAATGATCCGTGGAATATACCTTCCATGAGTTCCCCGTCTAGAGATGTTTCGCACATTGGGATGGATATGCCCTTGTCTGCAGTCAATCTTGCTCATCATGTTCAACAAGCCATTGCAGATTTGGATTTCTTTTCTTCATGGACAAGAGAGGAAGATCCAGTTATGCTGCCCGCACAGGAAGTCGACCCATCTTGTTCACACGGATGCCTTGATGATATTCTACCTTCAGAT
Source organism: Larix kaempferi (assembly GCA_027924585.1). Classification (NCBI taxonomy): domain Eukaryota; kingdom Viridiplantae; phylum Streptophyta; class Pinopsida; order Pinales; family Pinaceae; genus Larix; species Larix kaempferi. The sequence goes on from BSBM01001150.1 coordinate 2,839,521, forward strand.
GAATATTTTATCACGTCCATGCATGGTAATGACGAACCTTGGGGGGGTTCCTATCATAGATCTCATTCCTTTCCCACCCTCGGCCTTATTGAACAAGATGAGCCTATAATACAATTTGCCACCCATTTTGATTTGGATCCAGTCACAGTCTCATCCAGCTCTGGTTTGATGTTTGAGTCTGATGAGTCTTTGAGCTCTCCTATAGATCCACAAATCAACGCTCCTAAAGAGTTTGATTCTATTTCTAGAATTTCCGACTCCCATGATGATGAATTTTCTCTTGCAGATTCTTTCACATCCTTCAGCTTTGCTCTTCATTTTGAAGATGATCATTTTTATCCCTCAGGTATTGGTACTATGGCACCTTCAGTGGTTATCTCTACCTACATGTTGTCTAAGGTTAACAATAGTGAAGTTGAAAATGTTTCTACCGTAGTGACTTGTATCATATTTTTCTTTATGTACGTTTTAGAGATGATCTTGGTACTTATGTTTCTTGGAGATAGGGTTCTTAGCTGGACTTATACTTGTTTACTATTCCTTTTTGACATTTGCTAGGGTCATGGAAGGAAAATTCAAAACCTTGCATATAGTTTTAGGCCTCCCCATTGTTATGTTGCATTTGAACCTTTTGCCATCCAAATTCGTAGACACCCCCTGACTATCCTTATCTTGCTCATGTTCCTTGCATTATGCATAGCTTTGTTCCATGCACTTGGAACTAGTATCGCATGTCCCTGACACGCGTATGCTCTCATTATGAGCATTCTTCCACCTTTACTTCGAGCTCGTTAAAAATAGTAAGGAGGTTACGATCATTATTTCGTCTCTCCTTTGAGCTCGTTAAAAATAGTAAGGAGGCCACGAGTTTACTTTTTTGGGCTCGTTAAACCTTTACGGAAAATATTTTTATAAAGTCTTTTTTAAGCCCTTGTTCGACTTTTTCAAATCAAATAAGATTGCCAAGTACACTTGTCATTTCAAACTCATTAAAGGATTTGAAGCGACATCCATTTAGGTATAAGTTTACCCCTTTTCCGGACCTTTATGGATTAATTACAAAAAAGATATACTCTAGTCATATGTGACTAGAAGAGTTCTTCTCTCATTGTTTTACACTTTTTCGGGTGAGGAGACTAACTTTACGAAAAAGGACTCCCCTTTTATTTGGAGTTGTGATTGCATTTCATTATCCTGCTTGCCTCTTGAGCCTTGTGTCGACTCCTGCTTACTCACTTATTAGCCATGTTCCTGAACACTTTCCCTAACGATCCTTGCAGAACTTTCATTTTCCTTTCACAGTTTGATGACCCTTTACCCTAAGGGAGCAGCCCTCAAGTGTCCACATCCTGTACATGCTTCCTTGCATTGATAATAGGTATGTTCCACTACTTGGAACTAGTTTGATCACTACTTGACACTCTTTCCCTCACCTGTTGTACTGTAAGAAATTTTATTCTTTTTCAAGCTTTCCCAAATATGAAAAAGACCCAAAAAAATGAAATATTCCAAAAATCCAGAGAGGAGAATTTTCACTTCTTTTTGTTGGCAGTTGTCGTGTCGCCTTTGAACAGAGCATTTATTCCACTCCATCCATTATGAGTCGGGACTATAGAAGGACCTTAGGAGTTGTACTCGTTTCTCATTTGTTACTCCATCGGCTGGTTAAGTTTCTAGTCATTATGGAGCCCTTTGTTGATGCATCTTGCATCGCATAGTGTCATTATCACCGAGTATTTGAGTATATGATGCCTAAGTCTATCCATTTGCTCATGATTTTCTTCAAAGGAAGTTCTGAAACCAGAGTTGGCCACTCCTTAGATCTCTTGACTATTGCATGTCGGCCATCCTTATTGAGTCAGTCTGTTTCATCTAAGTTCTTCCAAATCTTTTAGCATAGTTGTTACCTCGTGCTGGTTGATGGGGGATTCCTTAATGCCCTCCTTCTAGCGAGTTTCGTTCCGTCGACTTCAACTCATTTATTCCGTAATTTGAGACTTAGAGTTTGGTTGAGTACCTTGAGGCTTGCAGTCATTAGTGGTAGTTTCTCTCACCATCGACAGTTTTGGGAATACATCAATGTTCCCTGATCAATGGATTCATCCTAGTGTTCGACTTCAACTCATCTATTCATACTTTCATGATTGTACTATGTGCCTTGATGCCCATTTTCATTATTAGTGGGTTATCTCGCGTCTGTTAACAGTATACATCACTGACCGGTAATCAGACGATGTCACATCAGGTTCGACCTCAACACCTTTATTCACTTTATGAGACTTGCACCATAGATGATTTGTGTAGAAGACCCCAAGCGATAGTGGCATTCAGTATGCTACTTGTGATTGTGACTATACTTATGAGATATCACTTCTTGTACATTAGCAGTTTGTACCTTCAGTTTGCACCAGTTGTTTCGTTTCAGCAGGAAACCATATCTTACTGTAGATGGATCATGGCTATAATCACTTATGACATGTATTCATTATGTACTGCCTATTCAGGGCCATTGTATCAGATTGTTGTATTGTACTGACATGTACTCAGAGATATTATTGTATTATGACGAGTGAGCTACTCCTTCCACTTGTATCTCCATCACTCCACTTCTGAGATTTATAATGTATTTCGGCCATCGTAGTACCTTCTCTGACCTCACACATTAGGGGGCATCTGTTATAGCGTATTTTTCCACCTTGTGAGCATCAGCATTGATTGGCCTTCAGGATCCATTTCATTGACTCAGATCTATCATATTATCCTCTAGGAACACATTATGTCCCCATTTTTGTTCATGTATGCTAGTTGTCCCACTATATCCCACATACATAACCTCATATACGCTACTTGTTACACTATAGCCTGAGTGTATACGCTACTTGTTACACTATAAACCGCATGTATACATAGGCTAGCCCACTATAGCCCACATACACCTAGTTAAATGGTAAAAAACAATAGAAAATTACCTTTTTACTACCAAAAAGAGGTCTTAGGGTGACGTTTGGCCCTCCATATGCCCCAAAACGACTCGATGTGTCATTTCACTTACCTTTGGAAGGCTATATATTGAGCTCTTATGGTATATGGAAGGGATGAGAAAGAGAGAGCACCATAACTCTAGTGGATTTTTGTTGTGACTTGAGTCTACACTTATTGATCTTTGTTGTTGTGAATTCCTATATTCACCTTCCAGACTCCTTTCATAGTTTGAGTTTGCCATTACATGGAGGATTGAAGTGGCAGAGGCACAAATGGAGAGATCCAGTTCTTGGTTCAGATTGGTTTCTAGCAAGAGGTCGTATATTGCACTTCTTATTATTCATTAATGGAAATACTCATTTTCTTGTCCAATTGATGTTGTGAATATTGTTAAATTACATTGGGTTATATTTGTTTATGATATCATGGATCATGCTATTGGTTATGCTAATGTCTTTCACATGTTATATGCACTTGCTTGTACTTGTTGTTGAGACTAATCTGCAGGTTCAAGTGTAGAAGTTGAAATCTCAGCGGGGATCTACTTCGAACATCCGGTTGAAGGTTGGTCTTTTCTCCATTATCTTAGTATTGTCATTTATATAGAATTGCATTAGGAATTGAGTCATTTTCTGGTATTCAACTGTCTGTTGTGGTCTGCCCCAAGCCATAGGAAGTTTTTCTCCGTAACAATTTGTTGACGCAAACCCTATCGACAACGGCTCCTTGCTTTGTCGACACCCAAACCCATCGCGATCTCCCTGAGCACCAGTCCAGACAGGTTTTACCTTATCCAGCAACACCTGCAGAGCATATGAAGTCTCACCCAACATGTTCGAAAGAGAGTTGATGTAACCGCGTTTCTGCCAAATGAAGAAGGACCATGTGTGGCTGCTTATTAACTTAGTGTAGTATTACATATCAGATCTACTTATTCATCTTATGCATTAAATAGATTCATAACATCATTCAACAGATATTATTTCCAAATAAACCATCAATGCACAAACAGATCTAACAGCATAACATCATTTGAAAAAGAAAAGCATCATATCATTTATAGGTTCATATCGCATATCACATTCATAGCAGGAAAATAGAAAGACATGGTGATTCTAGCAAAAACTCTATCATGTCATATTAACCATAGATACATCAATATAGTTCTTTTGTCACATACCCAGATTCAAACAGACTTAGATCAATATCCAAAACATCCTGCAATAATAATTCTCTGGATAAATATGCTTTAGTACTTGTAATACAACACCTATTTATAGGCTTGCGCCTTTACATTTATGGTCCATTTAGTCGACCGCCTAACTACTTCTTAACAAACTCTACAAAAAAGATGACCCAAAACCCACATATTGTGGTCCAAATGACCCAAAACCCGCATATGCGGTCCAAACGACCCAACAATACATAAAATATTGTTGACTTGCGTGATGTTTTCCTTCTTGTGCGGCATCTTGACCTTTCGCAGCATCCGCGATGCTGCGCAGCTGACTCATCAAACCGCCTGCCAACACTCTTGATATGTATTATATATTGTATTCATATTGAGGAATAAGACATGAGATGATATTTCCATCAATTGAGTTGCTTCTCTTATGTTTTTGTCTCAATATTTATTCTTCTTATTCTTGCATATCTTTGAATAATTCTTGTAAGGACTTCTTTGCTTCAATATTCTTGGCTATTAGAATTATTTCATGGTATTCAACCTATATAGAATTCTCACACTAGTAGAGATGGGTTAGGTGGCATTCATACCATAATTTGGATCACTAGAACTTTTAGATGACTGGACATAAGCTGAGGGGTTCATCAATTTAGGATGAGACATAGTTGTTTTGGCTTCCAATTTTTTGAAAAAATGAGCATAATGAAGTGTTTCTACATGCCTTTTATATATCACCTATTGGAATTTTTATTGCAGTAGGGATTATTATACCATCGACATTAGGTAATCTATCATTGGTTTAATGGGTGACTGTGACACACCGAAGGTTCTCCTTCATCCCTTGACATGTTGAACAACCACAAACTACTCGGGTGTCATAAAAGAGTTTCATCTCACAACAAATTACCGTCGATGAACCATGATGGAAACTTGAAGATGGCATGTTACAATTAGAGGGGTAAATGGGATTCCCATTTTCATCCACGAACTGCTTGTGTTATCTTTCTTCTGATAAGAGCTTATGACGTTTTGAATTTGATGGAATGTCTTGTGCATCCAAACTCGAACCCGAATCGTAATCCTGCAATATAGAATAAATTGATATTCAGATTCACATGGATAAGTAACATAAATTCAAATATGTAGTAAAAAAATAAATAAAACCTGAACTTACCAAGGATGGAATGGGAGAAGTCGTTGAACTTTGAACAAGATGGTATGAGCTAGAATTTGAAGAATTGTCCTTTTGATACTACAAAATTTTCTTCCTACATTTGAGCCAAATCAACGATCAACATATATATAATATGAAATATTGTAATTGGTGTGGTTAAATAGTAAAAGGACATTTAGTATCAAAATATAATTTTAAGTGGACACATAAAGACATCAAATTTACAAAATAAATCGGTGTGTTTATTCATACATAAACACACTATTTAAGTATATCCGCAAAATCCCCCATAGTGGAAAACATCTGCTATATTTGGTAGTAGATATCTCTACATGCATTTCCACAAAATAATTCGTTCCGATGCGTTTACTACATATAAGTGCACCGGTGCGGCATAACATTATATGCACCGTTGTATGGATTTTTTAATTATTTGAAGGACAGTGCATTTTACATATGTAAGCATCAGTGCGACTAAACAAAAGGCGCACCGAAAATGTTGAAACTCAAATTTTAAAAAAATTGCAAATTTTTTTTTTCCCTAAATTAAAAAAGGGCAGCAATTTTAAGTTCGAAAAGTAAATCTAAATAGCCTTTAAAAGCCAAAAACCTAAACATTAACTCATTGTTTTGCCAAAATTTTCACGAGAGAGTTCTGGAATAGAGACTTACATGGAAGGAGTTTGGAGCAATTGGAGGAGTTGTGAGGGTCAAAATTTCTTAGGTATGGTGAATCAAACCAAACCCTACATGATATAAATTTCAATCATGTAAGTATTACTTTAGATCTTATAACCTTATCTAGAGTTTAACTAGATTTAGAAAAAAAAACTTCATTCTTACCTTCATTGTTGCAACCATTATTTTCTCCCTAATTATTTTAATTTTATGTGGTTACAAAATTATTCATTATGGTTTAAATCCCTCTATTGTTATACAGAATTACGATTTCACCTTTTATGGATTTTGGATTTACTGAGCTTTTGATTATATATAGAAAGCGTAGGGTGATATGGGTCCACTTTCTTGGTTGAATCCGTAACCATGTCGGCCCTGTCAAGTTTTGGGTATTTTTTAATTAAAAAAGGCATGCATAAAAAACAATGCATTTGAATTACCAGAACACACCAGTGCGTTCCTAATAAAAACGCACAAAGTTTGACCCATGTCGCATCATTTTTAATTATTTTATAAAAACACAAGTCATTTTTCGTGTCTCAGTTCTCTATTCCCAGTGCATTGAATTTACTGTAACGCACCATATTTACTATAACGCATCATTTTTTAATTATCTTACAAAAAAATAGACGATTTTAGTATTTTGAATCTCTGTTAATGGTGCGACATATTCAATTTAATGCACCGGGGCGTTTAATTCATAAAAACGCACCGAAATCATATTTATTCTTTTTAATATATTTTTTCCTTATTTTGAAGATTTGTAATCTATTTGTATAATATATTGATATCTTGTGTATTTAATGGTACAGGTTGTTTATTGATATAAAATTCATGCTATGATTTCAATGAACAACAGCTTTAATCAACATGATGGGAGCACATCGAGAATTACGAAGAAGGCAAGTGATTTTAATTAATTTATGTTTTTAAATTAATTTGTTTGAATTATTTGTAAATTTAACTAATATGTATTGGTTAATGTGTGACATGCAATGCCAAAAAATAAGGAAGCTCGATAAGATTCTTACCAAACTAACTCCAGAAGAGTGTAAAACGTTGATGGAAAAGTTACAAATGGATGAATCAAGTGAATAAAAAATAAGTCAATATGAATTATTTATTGAAATTTGAGTGATAATATACTTAATTAAGAATATTCACTAATATGTTTCAAATAATGCAATTAACATATGATGAATTTTATGCAAGTACTGACAACAACAAAATTCAATGTCATCATAAGAAAACAATTTATTGAAGATGCAAATGATGATCAATTAGTCCTTAGCTCATCTAGAGTGGTGCTGGAAGTCAATAGAAGGGGAAAATAATTTTATAATACTATGAGGGATTTAGTGGAAAGAACATAAAGATGTATTTTTCAGTTACAATACAGAAACCAATAAAATGATTCAAAGAATAAGGTCATATGTAAACTACAAGAGGATTTCCTAGAGCAATGGTCAATGACATCTATCAGGATTGAAATAGAAAAAACATACAACAACAAAAAGGAATCATTCAGAAGGTAATATTCCTAAACATGTATATGTAGAATATGTATCTAAAACTATTACAAAGTGTCTTTCATTCAATAATTTTAATTCTATCATATTTATTTTTCATATCAATATTGAAATAATTTAATGTCATTTTACATTTTCAGGAATATTATGAGAATCCCAAAGGATGAACGAGGTGATATGCAAAATGTGCCGGTAGGGATGTCAAAGAAAGTGTACAAGGAGATGGTCAAGGAAATGGGCATAATTGCATCGAAGGAAGAGCCATCTCAATAGAAACGTGCTTCAAATGTATAAAATCATTGGTTTTTAGGTTTTTGTTATGCATTTCATTAATTAATTCGGCATTAAATATCAATTTTCAATTGTTTTGTTGCAGAAAGGAAAAGAAAATGGAACCCAATCAACACACAAGACGGGATGACAAGGAAAATAGGGGTTGAGAGCAAATTTTGTGAGTATTTTTTATTTCGTTGTAAGAAATAAACATTTCATAGTGGTTGTGATTGGTATAATTTTTTTTTTAATTTGTTTTCACTGGAAATCCTTGCATTCCTTCAAACAGGTGTTAACATACAAATAAGAGCCATTAGAAGAATTGATTAACATTAGGTTAAGAAATGGTTGTGATTATATGTTTGTGTATCAAAAACTAATTGTGGATTTTGTAAGTTTCTAAGTTGTTTTACTTCTCTCATTTTATAATCAATAAAACAACAACAAAAATTTATATTAAATCTATGATTTGTGACTAGGCATAACACTTGCAAAAAACAAAGTATGGAGTGGAGCCAACAAAATACTTGTTGATATAAGGCATGAGATTTGGTTTTGAGAGAATGTGTATCATTCATGAGTCGATTATTTCTATGGTATGTCACTTTTCAATTTACATTAGTGTATACTATCTATTTATATTTCATTATTCCTGCTTGTAATGTAGATACACTTAGTATATTTTTCTTTTATGTTTGCAAATGGAAGTTGAAGAAGAGGAAGACAATCGAGCCAATCAACGAAACATTCAACCAAATAACCCAATTGATGCAAGTGGCTCGAGAACTGATAACAATTCCATCAAAAAATGATGCTCTGTATTTAATTGTGATGTTAATGCAAGCTGTTGTATCTTGTTGTATATTTTGAAATAATTTTCTATGAAAATCATACATATTATATAATTATGTACTGGACATAGTTCCCGAATTCAAAGACGAGTTACCAATTAGTGTAACAATAATTACATGCATGTTGACATTTTGATTATTGTTGTCTCTATGTTGTCCTATTTTGCATCACAAAGGCACTCTCATTGATATATAATAAAATAATAAAATTTATTCTCCTGCATTCTTCATTATTATTGTCAAATGTAACATGTGAAATGGTACATTGGTAATTTATTTTCCAAGAAAAAAATGTGTATTTTTATTCAAGATGAAGCAAAAATAAATTATTCACTACTACACAACAGTCGTAAATGGTAAATTGGTAATTAAATGTATGGATAATTAAATATTACAATAGATTCTTGCATCTATGATATAAGAAATTAATCCAAATAAACAATTTCAATAATTAAAATTGAAATGAATTTTACTATAAACAAATGTTTCAATTTAAGATGAATAAAGGAATAAAAAAATAAAAAAATATAATATGCATATTTGAATGAAATATCAATAGCCATTATTCAAATAATCGTATTATGGTGCGTTTATACTACCATTGTGCACCAGTGCATATATACTAAATGTGTGCACCGGTGCATTTACTACATTGAGCACTGGTGCTTTTACAGAATTGAGCACTGGTGCATTTATAAAATTGAGCATCGATGCATTTTATTATATGAATCACATTGGCGCATGTTAATTGCTTATGAACTTCAAGAAAGATCACAGCTTATGCCAACCAATTTTTAGTTTTTACGCCTGGTGGTGCATTACATGTGTTTAAATTCACTAGTCTAGGTTGATATTATGTAAGCACCAGTTCATTCTACTATTAAATGCATCGGTTCATTCTACTATTAAATATAAATATAATGAAAAAATGGATAGTGCGTATGATATAAAATATCGCGCCAGTGTGTATTTAATATACTAAAGCACTGGTGCAGTGTTGCATTTTGATTGTTTCCAGTGCTTGTTCTGGTTGAGTGCACTGGTGCGTCTATTCTAAGTATACAACATTGGTGCGTCATAGGTGAAAACGCACTGGTGCGCTTAATTTATGTTATACACACCGATTAACTAACCTCCGCTAAAACCTCTGGCCGCCGAGTATATTTTAGTTATAAATTGTATCTGTTATAACCTCCATAAAAACATCCGCTACCAATGGTGGAGGTTGTAGCAGAGGTTTTTTTGACATTTTTTTCCAATTTTGTAACACTAAAAACATTTGTAATGAGCGCATATATTAAGAGACACTGTCTCTATGAGATATCTATTGGAGATGTTGAATAACTAGAATCCTCATAAGAGAAGAATGATTGTTTTAATGATTGTGATAGAGCTTTTGGAGCAATGTATTTGGCCATATCTTCAAAGATGTGCTACCTCATTGATACTGTTGATACTCCAAGTGATCTTCGGTGCATTTTGAACAGATAATTTGTAATGCAATATGATTAGGAAGAGACAATCCATATGGAGATCCATCCTAACATATATACCTCCTCAAATCAACTCATTAATGTCACTAATGTCTTGTCCATGAGCTTTTATGAAGAAGTTTCCTTTGGTGAAGAGTATGCTGCAAAAACTTCAACACTAGTTCCTAAATTTGAAGAATCATCCTCTTCTGGTGCGCATCCTAATGTTGTTGATGAAGAAGATACAAAATATGGAGCTGATTTAGTTGATGAGATATCCACCCAGTCTCATATGTTCTCTCATAAATATTCTATTCTAAATTTTGAGCAATATAAGCCAGTTCATGCTCTAGAATCTAAAGAGGTTTTTGAACCCTCTCTTTCACATGAGTCCGTTGGTGTGAAAAATGATGATCTACTAAATGATTTGGAGGTTATATGAGAATATGAAGGTGATTTATTCACCCTCCTTGATTTCATTCTTCCTATATAATTATATTTTATCATTGTCACATGTTCTTAGAGTTGCATTGATGATGGAGGCCACTACCATTCACTTGTGTTCAAATATCAGGTATATTTTTGTGATTTTGGTTCTAATATCACCCATATTGGTTGAAATATTATATCAAGGAACCATCTATCATATCTGATTGGACATGATCCTACTTCGGTTAGTTAAAAATTCAAGTTCTGGAATGGTTTGCATATTCATGGAATTGTTCAGATCAATAGAAAGTTCAAAGACATTCCAGATTCGCTTGCATCCACTGATGGAGGATTCAAGCACATGTTTTTGTAGAATGATACAATTATTCCCAAGAGGAAGATACCTCCAAACATCTGATAAAGTTCACACCTACTAGTTTGGAGTAGCAACAATTTTTGGTGTGCACATTTCCATTTTTGAGGGAAGGTTTTATTCCCATGAGGTTTTCCTTTTCTCCTCAGTTTACATGGGAATAATAATTGTAATGGGGTTACCATAAGGCTTGTTTCTTGGGATATACACATACTTTAATCACTCTAATTCAAGCTTAACGGGGGTGTACGAACATTAAAAACCCACTTTACACTTAGGATAAAATACATTAATCATTTGTTATTGATTTCCTAGGTTTAGACTAGGTAGTTGGCCTAATTTTGGCTTCTAGTGCCACCACATGCCATCATGAGTCACCAGGGAACACTTGGATAAATTCTAGATAATAAATTACCTAATTCTATCTAATTTCTTTCTATTCCTAGCTTAGAAGTGCGCCTTCCTACTTTAGACATCTTTACATGGCTTTTTCTGCTTTTAGTAGATCAAGTAAAGTTAGTTTGACTTGGAAATTGTCTTTGCTTGTACAAATCGCCCCCTATCTCCTTATTCTCTCCAAAATACATGATCCCTTTCCTTTTACTTTACTCATGATCTTCCAATACTATTTTTTTTCAATTCATGAGCCTTTAGACTGATTTGGAAAGTGTTTTTTCCACCTAAGGGTTTTTTTAGCTTTTAGGAAGCCTGCATTTTGTGAGCTTTTCAACTTGCCTTTAAGGAATTGTATTTTCTCTACTGAGATGTATTATTTATTGTATTCTAATTAATGGATATTATTATCATGGAATTGACATTAATTGTGTTCAGTCTCACATATTTCTACTTATTTTTTCTTCTCAATTATGCAAATATTTGAGCGATCTTTTAGTGAGGACTTCTCTGTTTCAAGATTCTTGGATTGTTGAATTCATAAACGGTATCAGAACCATAGAATTATCACAGATGCAACTACATTGATCAAAGGAAATGAGGTTTTGTTTAAAAAAGAATCAAGGTTTCCCATATTTTTGTGTGGATCAGGGAATGGTTTGTACATAAAGAATAATTGGCGGGGTCCCCATGGTTTTGAATGTGTCGGGGGACCAATTTGATGATGGGTGGGATTCCCATAGTTTTGGTTGATTTAGGGAATCAATTTGATGATGGATGGAGTTCCCACGGTTTTGAGTGGGTAGGGGAACCTTTTCCATAATTATGTGAGGGTTGAAAATGTGAAGATGGGTGCCCCATGAATCAGTGCCATGCAGATTGTTCATGTGGGGAGAACTAAACAAAATTGGTTTCGTCGGAGGGTGGGGGCTCCATTAATATTGTATTCGTGGGGGTGATTATATGAAGAAGTGTGCAGATGGTAGATTAATCATGGAGGTGTGAGTGGCTAACTATTATTCTTAATCATAACATGTGATGTGGAATACGATGGCCTCAACTGCTGGAGGTGGGGGAGTAAATGTGCAACTGTAAAATGATGAACTATGGGTTGATCTTTTCAAACTTGATCAGATTCTTCAGACTTGTGGTGGTTCAACATCATGCTTTCCAAAGTATGATAGGGAGGCAATGGTGTGCATATCCATGGGGGAAACATGCTATCCTCAGTGAAGGAATTGATGGCACATCATTATTGGGAATTAGGAACCTATGGTTATCAGTGGGAATACTGGTAAATGCAACTAAAAAAAGGGGAAAATGTTGCCTATATGCTAGGTTCGGAATGATACCTATAATGGAAATTCTGCTCCATTGTTGAAATGATTAGAATTTTAGTTTGGTGTTCACTCTCCTACACACATGATGTAGATACCCAATTGTAATAGAGAACATGACAAAGGTATTGATCATGCAGATATAGTAACAAAAAATATAGCACACGTGTGGTGTGCACATGGTATTATGGAAAGAATTGTTTGAGGTACAACCTATTATTGTTGAGGGTTATTCCTTAAGGATATGTCAAGATATATTTCCCTTTCAGTAATAATTTATTGATGACATAGGGACCTATCCATTTAGATAAGGTTTGGTGTCCTTTTTGGCATTAAAAATGAAGACAAAGTATCCCTTGCTTAAGGTGCAAGGGTGGACTTGGTGGTCATAATGTGATTTGGAGCGAAGATACATGGCCTCATGGGGGATTCACTAGAAGGAAATATACTATCACGTTCATTCATATTGCAGTATTAAATATTCATGAAAACCTAAAAATTATATTGCTTATATATTAAGCGACAAAGGGTTTTTTTATTTAATGTAACATTACAAAAATACTTTGGGGTATTTTTTATATGGACGGGCTGACAAATATCCGCCAAATGGAGATGGAAAGATTACGGCTGGATGAGAAATTGGGTTGAGGCAAGGCTCGTGCTTACTAGTACGCAGGGAAATCATGTCTTGAGGCATGCTTGAGGCCAGGGGTTTCGTGGTGAAGTGGGTTTCCAGTCGATCATAGTCGAGAGACAGTGGTCATTACCAGCCAGTTGTTACCAATAGTCTTGGGAGGCTCTAAGCCTTCAGGACCTCGATAGGCCTTGGGGGCTTGAATAGCCAACCAGTCGTGCCTATTACAGGCCTTGGGAGGTTTAGTCATCCTCCTAGAGCTTGTTACAGGCCCTAGGGGCTTGGATACCTATCCCACAACAGGATTAGTCAGCAATTGGGGAATTACAACATGCAATCTAAATGTTGTACTATGTGCATTGGCTCTAGTGACATACAAGAAGTGATCTCCTATCTCTTCATTAGACCATTAGATGTTGCAAATCATAATGATATGTGGTTGAGTAATTGCATTATGGGTGAAGTAATGTGCATCCACAATATACATCGAAATAAGAAAGGTGCATTGTAGAATGCATGTGGGGTCATAAGAGGGGTATCATACCAATATAATAGGTAGAAATATAAAGGGGTATAAAAATTGTTAATTAAAAAATTGATACATACAATATCTAGTGAAAATAGGGGTTTCTTAAAATTGGGAAGGCATATTGGGAGGGGGTTAAAAAAATTGATTTTGGAAGGTGTTTTCCAATATTTAGTGAAATTAGGGGTATTGTTTCATATGCCACAAATGAACATGCTATGATAGCAGTTTATTGAGTGAAGCCCCCGTGCATGGCCTCATTATATTGTAGCAAGTCTTATATTTCTTCATCAAGGTGTTCCAAAGTAAACAACTGTTGTTCGAGAGCTGTGGTATTGGGTAACAACTCCACAACTGATTGGAGTGTAGGTATATAGCACTCAATAGGTAAAATTGCTTCTACTCCATGGACGAGGTGGAATGGGGTAAATCCTTTGGTGGTTTTAACCGAGGTCCGGTATACCCATAAAGGGGGAAATAGAATATGGTTCCAATTGGATTTGTTCTTATTGGTTGTTTGTTGAAGCATGGTTTTGAGAACTTTGTTCACAGCTTTGACTTGTTCATTAACTTGAGGATATTACGATGTAGAGAATCAATGCTTGAGTCTTGACAAGAGATATAACTCCTTAAAAGTATGATTTTTAAAATGGATGCGGTTATCGGAAACTAATTGCTTCAGGACTCTAAAGAATGATATGATGTGATTGAAGAATAATCGTCCAGAGGTAGTGTTGGTGCAATCAAACATAGGCATTGTTTGGCTCACTTATTGAAGTAGTTTATGACTACTACAATGTATTTGTGACCCTGTGCTGAGGTCGGGTGGCACTCCATGAAATCAATTCCCCATTTGCAAAATGGGTGATTACTGGATGGAGAGAGGTAGGAGGTGCCCGTGTTTTTTAGGAAAACACATGACAATTGGCACAACTTTTGACGACATAAATGCAATCCTTAAATAACGACAGGAAAAAAATCCCGCATGGAGTATTTTTTGGGTGGCGTCTAACCCCAACAAGTGACCATCACATGCCCCATTGTGAAATTCATCCAAGACCTTCTCATCTTCCTCATGTGACAAGCATCTTCTTAGGCTAGTGTTGACCTCGTGACGATATAAGACATCTCCTAGGAGGAGATATATGGGAGCTTGATGGCATATGCATCAACGATTGTCATGAGATAGGAGAGGGGAAATTTTATTAGTTCATAGATAAGTCAAGATATTGTTGGCTATGAGGAAAAGATGCTCATCAAGTAATTTTGCATTCAGAAGTTCTCTCGGAGTAGTGGTTGGGAGATCAATAATGAGCTCAGCAAGGGCCAAGGATTTTTTTTATTTTAGGGATAACAAACTCAAGGTCGAATTCTTGGGGAATGAAAATCCAGATTGCAAATTTACCATTAATAAGCCATCAACTAGGTGTATATTGCACTAGATTGGAGTATGCTATCACTGTTGTTTTTCGGAGTAAGATGTAATGGTGCAATTTCTACGCTAAGAAAATTATGACGATAGCGATCTTCTAATCATGTGTGTATTTGAGTGTTGGTATCGCCAATGTTTTGCTGATGTAGTAAATGACATGCTCATTCTGACCTTCATCTTGCTAGACCAAGGCGCTTGTAATAGTGTAAGATGAAGCTGATATATAGAGGATAAAATCTTTGTAAACTTTTGGTGGGGATATGAGGGGTGCATAATCCAATGCTTGCTTTACTGCTTCGAATGAGGTGTGTACTTGTTCATCTCATTAGAAAGCAGTTTCTTTGGTAAGCAGGTGAGTAAAATCATGCACCTAAGTGGCATAATTAGGTACAAAGTGATGAAGGAAATTGGACTTCCCTTGAACACTTTACAACTAACGTCGTGTGCGTGGGGTAGGTAAGTCAATAATGGCCTAGAATTTGGATGGGTCCAAGGTGATTCCTTATTTTGAAATAATGAATCCTAATAATCATCATATGGTGACACAAAACATGCATTTGAGGGGTTTTAATTGTATGTTGTACTTATGACATCGCGTGAAGATGGTTCATAGGTCGCAGAGGTCACTAGACCGGTTTTTAGATTTGGCCATAAGATCATTGAGGAAATCCAGGATAATATGGACTACGTCATCGAAAATGTATTCCATAGCCATTTGGAATGTGGCCCCAACATTATTTAACCTGTCGAGATTAACCCTATAAGAAAATGTCCCCCATGGTGTTGTAAAATTGATTTTGTACTGATATTGTGGGTGGATATGTATTTGGTTAAAACTTAAAATCCATCCTTAAAGGACAATATTTCACTGCATGCACTTGTGTCAACAATTTGTTCAATGAATGGGGTGGGGAAATTTTCTTTGAGACATGCTAGTTTGAGATCACGGAAATCTGCATAGACTCAAATGGTTCGTTGCTTCTTGTTTACTGGAATAGGTGTTGGGCCTGGCCCAAGTAAGGAATTTTTTAGAAGAACAGTTTTGGAAGCTGCGAAGTTGAGCGCATCGCAGTATGAGCAGGATGGGAACCGCGCAGCTGAGATCCGGTTCCACGAAGTGGTAGCACCACGAAGTGCCACCAGGGCACCTATTTTGGGTAAAGAATGAAGGGAAGGCCGAGCTACAAAAATGACCTATTTTGTCGAAGCACTCCATGATTCACCAACAGGTGGGTAAGGAGTGGTGTGGAATGAAAGAGACCGATCACATGAGCAGAGGAAGCACGATGTGAAGCGTCCACACAAAGATGTTATAGAAGGAACGGCAGGGTGAAAGTGACAGTCGGCATGCGGTCGACAGGGCTGGGTGAAAGCGACAGTCGGCATGCGGACAACAGGGCAGGCTAAAAACAACATGACCACGCGCAGAGGATGGCCACGATGGAGAAGTCACTATCAGAGCCTAGCAGTTCTGGTTAGCGAAGTAACCATGAGGTTTTTGGGTAACCTTAGGGTTTTTGAGCCTATGCATTGTAAAGACGTGACCTAAGGGAACAATCTAAAAAAGGGCACATTTTTTAAGGGAAAGGGTTAATGTTGAATTGTGAATTTCTCAATCTTAAGTAATACTTTTTTTACATTGCTGAAAGCCATTATAAAGGCTTTGCAGCTGTGTGCGCAGAGACCTATAGAGAGAGAAATGAGTCTGCAGCTGAGTGCATAGACTAGAACTGTTGTACCCTTCCCAAAGATAATACAACAACAGTTCCTGTGCATGTAGCTCCCATCCTTAGGGTGAACCACGTTAAATCCTGTGTTGTGCGATTGCTTATGTCTTTGCATTTGTGTCTTTACTTATGATGAATGGTTAACTGTTGTTTATGATTTTATGTGCTTTGATTTTATATGTATTCGCCATAAAGATGACGATGGGAATAATATGTTAAGTAATCACATGTATGAATGAAAGACGAATGCACTAGCACTTCGCAGTTAGATGAATGCATGAAGTAGTTGGATAAACACTTAGTGCAACACCGGAAGTGCGCAGTGATATCGTGTTTGTTATAGTGTATAAGGTTGCAAGGTTCCGTCTAATGGGCTTGTTGAATGCGTCTTGTTACATTAAGTAAAATCTATTAAGCTGCATAAGTTTGTAAGATGAAGCGCAGTCTCTGTGGAACTGTCCTATCGTCAAGTAACCTTCCCGCATCACGCAGTCCTTGGACGCGCGATAGCGTGATGATAGCCTAAGTTTTTGTCGCGAAGAAGTGGAACTTCGCACAGTCCGAAGTCCGCAGTGCGAGTCCCATAGCGTGTTGCTCACCAATATGTTTAAACACTCATCACCTAGTTGTGGAAACCTGATTCTGCAACCCCTCCATTGCTTTGCCTTGGGTGAGACCTCAGTTTGTTCGCAGATTGTTGCTGAAAGGGTCAATGAAAAGGGGTTTTGATGGTTCCTTGAACCGTGCAGAACTTGGGTCTTTATAGAAAACCTCAAGAACAGTTATACAAGCCAACAAATGGTTCCGTTTCCGCGCTTGAAATGGTGATGAGTACCGGCACTGAAAATTGGCATCTAGACAAGAAAGAAATATGGGACTGGTGTGACAAGAGAGAAAGAGATTTTTCCAGAAAGGAGAATAGACATCTGCATCTCTCCGATGTAGACTGGTTAAATAAATACCTGTGGAAGGATATTCACGAAATTTTCTGGGCATCCTTTGGAAACGAGTTGCATGCGTGGTTATCAAGACTCGCAGAGCGAAAGAACTGTTTTTGACCGGAAGGAGTACTGTCTGAGTGGACTCCAGAGCTCATTCAGAGGCTTAAAGAAATAGATAGTCCACTCTCACGAACAGTCGATTTTTGGGTTGACATCATACTAGAAGGCTTCGTGACAAAGTTCGTTGTGGACACCTTGAAGTCCTATAGCGCAGCAAAAGCAAAGTTTTTCAAGGCTTTCCAAGGTAATTACCTCAATAATCTAAGTTTATATATTAAAATGCTTTTAGCTGAGAAAGGTGTTTTAAGAATGCAGTAAAATTCCTAGAAGATTTTGAATCTTTAATGGTCAATAGCATATATAGTGATTCTGAAAAAGATACACACAATTTGAGAAGTGGAAAGAGATATAAGTACACTACTAAGGAGACTTCCAGTGAACATGGAATCCACATAGAAATTGATTTACAAGCCGATCCTAATAGCCAGACCGCACCTCCATCAGCCACCTATCAGCCTCTGACTCCGCAAAACCCACCGGTTGTAAACTCTGTGCCTCCTATTACACAAAATCCACCAGTTCAAAACCCTCCAGTTGTTAATATTCTTAATCCTTAGAGCATCAATACCAATAACACTACGAGAGTGAGTACTCATACCATCCCGACTCAGACCATTCTGACTCAGAATATTCTGATTCAGAACATTCCGTGCAGTAACATCCCTAACACCACTCAGAACATTGCGCAGAATACTACTATACCACCTAGAAGAAGGACGACCAACGATATTAAGCTGCTGATATTTAAGGGAATGGGTCTAGAAGACCCTGAGCAACATTGGTTTCTATGTGAAGCCGTGTGGAATGCCAAGCAAGTTCAGGATGATGATGCGAATCAGGCGCAGCTTGTCACGACATTCAGAGATAGATCTTTGAACTGGTTCATGAAGTATTCTCATGGACAGAATAGAACCTTAGTGGAGATTAAGGCTACACTATTGAGTGATTTCAAGAAACCAAAGTCAGAATCCCAATGTATAATAGAATTAAAGGAAATTAAGCAAAAACCTAATGAGACAATTTGGGAATTTGACCAGAAGTTTAAGACATTATTAGACTAGGTCAGTTTTGTCATAGCACTGCAATAGCACCAAGAATGGTTTATAGTTGTGTTGTTTCCCCATATTAGACTGCCATTGATGCAACAAAAAGTGGCTTCGTAGGCAGAAGCCTTAGAGATCGCGATGAAATTAGAAGCTTCACCTATAGGAAAGATTAGCACTGGAATGTCTCAGATCCAGACCCAGCGAGCTACCTTGACATTACAGTTGTAGGACATGAAGAAGGGGAAAGAAGAAAGACAAGAAGTCTAGTGTATAGGATGCAAAGGTGAAGGACACACCAGAGAGAATTGTTCCTTATTTTCATAATACCTTAACAGTGGAGCACCAAATCCACCAAATCATAAACAAGTGCCATGGTGCAAGATATATAGAACTAGAGGACACCACCCAGAAGATTGTTACTTAATTTACAAGTATGTGTGAACTCCTAAGAATTTATATTGCACATTCTGTAAATCAGTTGGACATGATGACTCCAACTGGAGGGAATATGACCTCATGATGGAAAGAAAGAAAGATATGGAGCATATGCGTGGAGGGGGAGCATACAGAGTCCAAGAAGAAACACCGCAAAACAAGGATAACATGTAGTATGATCAAGGCACATACAGATGCCATGGAGGATTCCACGAAAGAGGAAGAAATACTGGCCCGGGACAAGGAAGAGGAAGAGTCCAAATGATCTGTTATAACTATGGCCATCCATGTCACTTATCTAGAGATTGTACCAATCCATGAACTACCTACAATTACTGTAAATATTTTGATCATGTTATTGAGGACTACCCAGTGTTAGCAGCAAAAATGCAGAAGAGAAAGCAAGATGTACCTAACCTGAACATTCAGTTGATCGCAACAGAGAAAAGGGTTGCGGATCCAAGTATCAATGTAGTGACGCGAAGTGGCGCTGCCACAGGAAGAGATAGGCAATTAGAAGCTTCGACTTCTAGAGATTTTGAAACTAAGCAAACCCCTACTAAAGCGGTTTGGATCAGAAAAGCTACTGGGGAAACACATGTTTTCAATCTAGAGAAAAACAAAGAAGTCTTTGAAGAAGCACGGGAAATATTCAAAGAGCCAGCACCTAGGTCACCAAGAATCTCATTGCGAAGTGAAATACTGCATATGGAAGATATGCCAACCACGTATGACAAAATGTGCCACGCAACAGAGACAGGCACCTCTATTGCGCAGATCCTATGGAGCTACATGAAATTATTAACGAGTGCAGACGTTGTAGTGGAATTACAAAATTTGTTAAACCAGTATGAACCATGCAGTGAGATGGATACTTCCTAGAGTGCATTTCATCACATCAAGAGCCATAAAAGAACAAGAAGATAAATGAGTCTCAGTGCGCAAATAGGAGATTATGAGATGGACAAGATCATCCTTGACTTAGGATCAGAGGTAAATGTCTTGACTAAGCATACATCATAGCAGATGGGGAGACCAAAGTTGTCATAGTCACCCATACAGTTGAGATTGGCTAACCAGGGAAAAGTCATACCTTTTGGGATATTAGCCAATATTATTGTTGACATCGATGGAGTGCGAAGTCATGTAGACTTCGAGGTTATTGAAATTGTGGATGATAGTCAGCCTTATCTAGCACTATTGGGCATAGACTGGGCGATGGATAATCTCACCATCATAAACTTGAAGACCAAGAAGATGATTTTCGAAGGGTAGGATATAAGGGTCATCACACCATTGGACCCTTCACAAGGAGAAAGATACAGTGAGCTGATTCAGGAAGAATCCAGAGCACAAGATCTTGACCACATTTACAAGATGACTGCAAATCAATATGACTACGTTAATCCTACTGCGGATGGAGCACTTAGTTGGAGATGTGATAGTTCTTGCATCTCAAACTCCAACGCAGGATTGGAGAATTGGAAAAGCCGTATGCATGAAGTATCTACAAGAAGATGCGCACAGATCACAAAGTCACTGTGCTGGATTGGAACCGAGGTAAGTCCAATCCCCACCAATGATGGTTCGACTAATGATTATTCATTTATTCAAGAATATATTGTATCAGTTGTATCTAAACATCGCATACCAGCACTAGATATAGCACGGCACGAGATACCTGCCATATGGTGGGCTGCGCATAAGCAGACTTTGACTACATGGGATCAGTGCAGACAGATGATGTAAATCAGTTTCGCAGAGAAATTTGTGTTGACATTTGAAAAGTATAATGGATAGACATATCCGAGGGATCACATGGAAATTTGTTCACAAGCATGGATAAAGAGATCACAGGCAGAATGGGTTCATCTATTTGTGCACACATTGGAGGAGCAGATTCCACAGAATTGGTATCTAGACATGGAGCTTCGCAAAGGAACTACATATTGTTCTATCTTAACTGCGAACTTCCAGAGAACTTTCAACTTTGAAGATGAAAGTCCCGGCATAAATGAAGCTCTGCATATTATCAAAGAAAGGATATTCAGAGAGGAATGCCCAAGTATAAATGAGGCATTGGAGGAAATCAAAGAGAGGGTGTTTCAAGATGTAAAGGTACCCGTGAACCTACAACTAGAATGGGCCAAAGAGATAGAACATGCCTTTGAATGTTATAACCTCGCTGAAAATGAAGAAGAACAAGAAGAAAGCGATGAGGATGATCCACGCAACATCAATATAACTGAGTCTGAAGGAGCATGCGATGTAGAAGGACCTCCACTTGAAATTCTAGATGTGAGCGGACCTATAAAGATGAGAAAAGTCAACAATAGCACAAGTGAAGAGCCAAAGTTCGCATCCATTGGAGATTACTGGGATGATGCGACAGTCGCGCAGATCATCAACCTTCTCTGTGAATATTAGGATCTATTTCTAACAAAGGTTGTTGAAATGAAAGGAATTTTAGGTGAATTGGGGGCTATGAAAATACCTCTTAATCCAGGCATGAATCCTATTAAGCAAAGGCCTTATAAACTGAACCCCAGATATAAAGAAAGAGTCAAGGCAGAGATTAATAAGATGCTTGATGCAAGGATCATCAAGCCTGTTAAAGAATTAGAGTGGATAAGCCCGATGGTTATCCAAGATAAAAATACTAAAGGTTAAATCACGATCTGCATAGATCTAAGGAAGCTGAATGATGCTTCGCTGCATGACCCATTTCCTACTCCTTTTACAGATGAAGAATTAGACAATGTGGGAGAAAATGAGGCCTACTCATTCACTAATGGATTTTATGGATATCATCATATTAGGATTTCTCTAGCAAACAGGCATAAGACAACATTTGCTACTGAATGGGGATCATATCAGTATACAGTTATGCCCTTTGGCTTGAAGAATGCACCTGCCATATTTTCCAGAGTTGTTGTGGCTGCATTCAATGACTTTATCCATAAGTTCTTAGAGGTTTATTTTGATGATTGGAATGTCTTTCGTTTGCTAAAGAACCATTTTGAAAACTTGAGAATGATGTTAGCTAAGTGTAGACAACATCAAATCTCATTAAATTTAAAGAAATGTATTTTCTGTGTGCCTTACGGTATCCTCCTATGACACATTGTGTGCAGACAAGGTTTGATGGTTGATCCTAGGAAGATTGCAGTGATTGTGAATTTACCTACACCAAACTCAGTGAAGTAGCTTCGCACGACACTAGGACATACAAGTTATTATAGAAAATTCATCAAGGGTTATGCGCAGATAACCGTGCCAATGGAGAAAATGCTGAAGAAATAAGCGCGGTTCATATGGAACGCAGAATGTGAGCAAGTCCTAGACACACTGAAGGAGAAGATGGTAACTACGTCAATCCTAATTTTCCTAGATTGAGATAAGCCATTCCATGTGCATGTTGATGCTTCATCTATAGCGTTGGTCATTGTGCTTTCTCAACCAGGTGACGAGGGTATTGATCACCCCATTGCATTCTCGAGAAGGAAGTTATCTTCAGCAAAAAAGAACTACACGACCACTGAAAGAGAAGGTCTATGTTAGGAACCCATGTCTTTACTTTGTTAGTATATTGTTGTTGGACGCATATGATTTGTAAGTCGTCCCGTAGTATTTGTTGATCAATAGTTTATGTTATTGTTGTTGGCGCATATGATTTTTAAGTCACCCGTAGTATTGTTGATCCATAGTTTGTAGTGGCCCATGGTTTTGACCCATAGTATTGGCGCCTAGACTTAGTATATAAGTGTGTGTTGAGACCTATGAAGGTACGGTGAAGTTATTTGTATTGAGCTTGCCCCATCGAAGTGTCCTGTGATCAATATAAAGGTGATTCTGAGTTCTGTCATTTCTACTATTTTGCATATTTTTATTAATTAATTGTTGCAGGTGCATCACATCTAGTATCAAAGCATTTTCTTGGGCTCGCTGGGTGAAATTTCTGCCAAAATTTTTTTTTGCATCTATTGCAGGTTCGGATTTGGGAATAATCCCTATCCGCTTAATTGTGGGAAGTACTTGGGCATAATCTCTAAAACTCATTGTGAGGAGTACCATAGGAACCCTGAAGTAGCTGGCCCGTTGAGAGGACTTGCCAGCGAAAAGGGCAACGACCCCTACCTGATTGACTAGATCCCACCCATGAGGTAAACCAAGAGCTGTCGTTTGTGGCAAAGCGGTTATTAGTTTTACCTGAGCCGTGGAGTGAGGGGTACTGCCCCAATACGCAAGTCGTCAGATAGCATTGGTGGCCGAATGAAACCCTTGAACTATTAGGAAGCTGCACATACTTAGGGTCCATATCTATTTTCAGTTGAACTGTTGTCGATCGTTGCTGCGCCATTTTAGATCCAGTCGTTCAGATCCATTTTGCAAGCCGTTCCAGATCCAGCCGTTTTCAATCCATTCGGCGTCATTCCAGATTCCTTCCGAGCCGTAGCCACTCCAGTCTAAAACAAAAATTAAAAAAAAATCAGTTTTTTCTCCATATCTCCCTTGTTTTTACTCTGTTTCCCTTGAAATTTTCAGGGAACCCCTGTCATCCCATTCTGCATATTTCATTCCTGAGGACCTTATCCCCAATTCCCCTTCCCAAAGCCCGAAATCCCACATTTGTCTATTTTTAGGGTTTGCCATAACTTCCTCAGATTTCACCCAATCACCTTCAAATTTTACTACAGAGTTCCTTTCTGAATTCTGCTTCTTTGTTCCCCTCTACCAAATTTTCCCATTCTTTCACCCCGCTTCAGAAATCCTCATTTTTGCTTCCCTATCTATTCGACAAGGTCCAAAACCTAGTCAAACCCCAACTACCCTTCAGATTTTTTCCCAAGTCCAGATTTTCCTTTACTGAAGTAGTTTCTATTTTTATTTTCCTAACCTGTCAACCGGGAAGAAACAAAAAAAAAAAACCTCCTGGTTATGGTTGTCACCCGTGCAGGAGCAAAAACCACGGAGTACGCACTTGCAGCCATCCAAGCCAAACTCCAGGATCTGGATGAAAAAATTCTCGGCCTCCATCTTGAACATTCAGCTATGAACAACAAACGACAGTCTGAGTCTTCATCAGACAATGGGTTCTCTTCTTCCAGCAATTTCCGTGGTCCGAAGCTTGATTTTCCTCGCTTCAATGGTACCGATCCAACTGGATGGATCTATTGTGCAGAACAGTATTTCAGTTTGCATAATACTTTTGATGTCAACAAAGTTCCGCTGGCATCCTTTTATTTGGAACAGGAAGCTCTTCAATGGTACCGTTGGTACATCAAGGCTCATCCAGTGCCCAAATGGCCAGACTTTTGCCAGCTCCTTTTGTAATAATTTGGTCCTAGTGCTTTTGATGACTTCACAGGAGCCCTCAATAAACTTTGCCAAATTGGCACTGTGAGAGAGTATCAAACCGAATTTGAGAATCTAGCCAACCACACCGAAGGATTGTCTGATGACTTTTACCGGAGTTGTTTTATCAGTGGTCTAAAGGATACCATTCGCTCTGAGGTCAAAATGTTCTGTCCCAACACAATGATGGAAGCCCTAGGGTTGGCTAAGTTGGCAGAAGACAAGATTGCATCCCAACAACGCTCCAAGCCCACTTTTGTTCGCTTCCTAAATATGTGTTCTCAACGACCACCTATACCGCAGGCTCCTCGACCAACTCCTATCAAGCGTTTGTCTGAAACAGAGATGCAAGCACGCAGAGAAAATGGGCTTTTCTATAATTGTGATGAGAAATTCACTCGGGGACATAGATGTGTTCAGCAAAAGCTCTATCTCTTGGATGTGGATTCTCCGCCTGCCTCTGAAATTGGTGATGAAGATCCAGAAACACTGGATGCTCCGGTCGACATTCAGGAACCGCCTATTGACCCTCCGTCTCAGGATGACCAGCCAGATATATCTCTCCATGCTTTAGCTGGAATCACCACCCCCCAAACAATGTGGGTCAGGGGTTACTTCAAGAAGCTTCCTCTTACAATACTCATTGATTCTGGTAGCACTCATAATTTCATTGACCCTCGGATAGCCAAACAAGCTGATTGTTTTATCCATCCTTGCTCCAACTTTGAAGTCATGGTTTCCAATGGGGGCACCTTACCTTACAAAGGGAAGTGTCGAAATGTGCGTATCTCTATGGGAGATTATACCTTGCACTCTGACATGTTTTCCTTGACCTTAGGCGGATGTGATGTGGTTTTGGGCGCTCAATGGCTACGCACACTTGGCCCTATCTTATGGGATTTTGCTGAACTTTGGATGCAGTTTTTCCTCAATGGCCAAAAACACACCTTGACAGGATTATAACCAGGTTCTCTCAGCATCATCAGTTCACATCGCATGGAAACAATCCTCAAGATTAATTCACATGGTGTCATCGCTCAGCTGCATTCCATTCAGATGCAACCTTCAGCGGTCTCCACTACTCCTTTGGATCTACAACAAATTCTGGATCGATATACAGGTGTTTTTGCTGAACCAGTGGGATTGCCACCTTCCAGGACAGAAGACCATCGTATTCAGATCCTTCCTGGCAGCGTTCCTCCCAACATCATGCCCTATCGCTACCCATTTCACAAAAAAATGGACATTGAAATGCTCGTTCGGGACTTATTAAAGCAAGGTATTATTCACCCAAGCACTAGTTCCTTTTCTTCTCCAGTTATTCTTGTCCGCAAAAAAGATGGGTCATGGTGCCTTTGCATTGACTTCCGAGCACTTAATCACCTCACCATAAAGGATAAGTTTCCAATTCCTGTTGTTGATGAGCTTCTTGAAGAGCTTCATGGGGCTCACTTTTTCTCCAATTTGTATCTTCGTTCTGGGTATCATCAAATTCGGGTTCATGAGGATGATATCCCTAAAACAGCTTTCCGCACACATGATGGCCATTATGAGTTTTTGTTCATGCCCTTTGGCCTCACTAATGCTCCTTCCACATTCCAGGCATTAATGAATAAAATATTTCAACCCTACTTGTGGAAATTCATTCTGGTATTCTTTGATGATATCCTCATCTACAGTAAAACATGGGATGAACATCTCTAGCATCTGGATCTTGTCATGCAACTTTTCTTTGACCATCATCTCCATGCCAAGCAGTCTAAATGTGTTTTTGGACAGAAGGAAGTTGAGTATCTCGGGCACTTTATCTCAGCACAAGGGGTTCATGTGGATCCTACCAAAATCGATGCCATGAACAATTGGCCGCATCCTCAGACACTCAAGAGCCTTCGTGGTTTTTTGGGGTTGACTGGATACTACCGCAAGTTTGTCAAGGATTATGGGAAGATTGCATCTCCATTAACTGCTCTATTGAAAAAGGATGCTTTTACATGGACACAGGCTGCTCAGTGTGCATTTGACAAACTAAAACAAGCTTTGTGTACTACACCTTTTCTAGCTATGCCCGATTTTTCCAAGCCCTTCACTATTGAGAGTGATGCTTGCGGCAATGGACTTGGTGATTTTCTCCTTCAAGATGAACACCCCATTGCGTTCACCAGCAAAGCCCTTTCAGGTAAGAATTTAGCTGCCTCTACCTATGAGAAGGAAATGATGGCTATTTTGCATGCAGTACAGAAGTGGCGCCCATACCTATTAGGGAATCATTTCTGCATCAAGACTGATCACCAGAATCTGAAATATTTCTTGGAACAGTGTGTCTCCTCCCCGGCACAACAAAAATGGGTTAGCAAACATATGGGTTATGACTATGAGATCACTTACAAGAAGGGTAAAGACAATATTGTGGCATATGCTCTTTCTCGCACATTTGATACCCAAGGTTCTCTTTCAGCTATTTCTATGCCTGTTCCAAATTGGTTGCAATCTGTTCAACAGGGTTATGTCAATGACTCTTCCTTATCTCAAATCATCCAACGCTTGACCAACAACCCTTCTGCTGTACCACATTACTCTTGGGATGGTGCTTCTCTGAGATACAAGGGTTGTCTGGTGCTTCCCTAGAGCACAGATCTTCAACAGGCTGTCTTCTATGAACTCCATGCTTCTCCTTCAGCAGGGCACTCTGGGTTCCTCAAAACATATGAACGGGCACGACGTAACTTCTTTTGGCAGGGCATGAAAAGGACAATTCAACAGATAGTGGCCGAATGTGACACCTGCCAGTGCAATAAGGGTGAAACAACACTCCTTCCAGGATTGCTCGAACCCTTGCCCATACCTACACGGATTTGGACAGATATTTCTATGGATTTCATTGAAGGGCTCCCTAAATCTGGCGGGAAGACAGTGATTCTCGTTGTGGTTGATCGCCTCTCCAAATATAGTCATTTTTGTGCTCTCAACCATCCCTATACAGCCTCTTCAGTTGCTCAAATTTTCCTGGGCCAGATCTTTCGTCTTCATGGCATCCCTTCTTCCATTGTCTCGGATCGTGATGTGACTTTCACCAGTCATTTTTGGACTGAACTATTTGTTGAATATTGTAACTTCTAAGAATATTATATTTATACATTATTTATTCTGGAGATGTTCCATCCCTCCGAGGTGATTTTATTATGTATCCGGAGATGTTTATTCCTCCGAGAAGTTGTGGTAACTAGGGTTATTAGACCCACCATGTGGGGGTCATCCCAGTCAGTTATAATAGGGTATTTAACCTAATGGTTAAATATGAGCCTACATGTACTTGTGTAAAATATATGTCAGAGTAGTGTATAAATAGAGGAGGTGTGTTCCTCATTTGATACACTCACTCACTTATGAAAAGAGGCGCACTTGTCTGGGAGATTTGCTAAGGAGGATTAGAAGGAGGGAACACATCTTGTATTTTGGTTTATCATCTTATTGAGGAAAGCTTTGCTGGGTTTTCTACCCCATGAGGGTTTCCCAGGATAAATATGTGTCTCTTGTGTTTATGCTATGCTTGTTGTTTCTTCAGTGATCCTGTATATGCTATTATTGTGAAATGGAATGTAATGGTGCTATTTTCTGTCTTAGCATATTGAATTTTAACATGGTATCAGAGCTAACCTGAAGGAAGGCAATGTATGGCACTTACGACACTTGCTTCTCTTGCGACAATTTGAAGGTTAGGGTTTTATATAGCAAAAACCAGTCATCGTGGAACTTTCGCTATAAATCCATTTATGCGAAGTTTCAGGATCTGAAAATTTTACAGGTCGTAGATAACATCCCCAGGTACCTTTTTTCCAAAGGGCACCCTCAGATTCGTTGTACTTTGTGAGTTATGATCAATACAAGTTAGGGTTTCGGCCTCTTCCAGATCTCAGTCAAAATCCGGTGACCTAGGAAAAAAGGTCATAACTTGGGCTAGGAAGCTCCAAATGAAATTTCGTAAAAAGTGAAAGGTCGTACACAGACTGTACTATATCAGCAAACATTTTCAGAGGACGAAACTGAACCAGTGACACGTGGCACGCCATACAAGTTCGTTCTCTTGTTTTATTCCATAAATAGGTCACGTTGCGACACTTGGCATAACTCTCTCTCAGAGAGTCCAATTGAGGTCAGACCTATCAGGATGGAAAGATAACAGGACGAGCTATCTCAAGAAAAGGTTTCAGAGGCCGAATTTCAAACAGTGACATGTGGCACACAGTACAAGGTCTCTCTCCTATTTTATCCCATAAACAGGTCACGTTGCGACACTTGGCATAACTCTCTCTCAAAGAGTCCAATTGAGGTCAGACCTATCAGGATGGAAAGATAACAGGCCAGGCTTTCTCAAGAAACTTTTTGAGACCCTGTGGATTGAAAAATTCAGAGTTACAACAGGAACAATTAGGTAAATATTTATGTCAAAACAGAATTATTTTTTGAGCACATTCATTCATGGCTTCCAGAATTTAGGGTTTCGGAGAAAGTTGGAATTTTTGGAATCGGATTCCACGGCTGAATGCTACTCAAAAAATCAAAATTTAGAGACCAAGATCGAATTTTTTGGTTGAGTAGAAGACTGGGCTTGATCAAACCCTAGTTCGGGATTTTGATCAGAAAGATGGAAAATTAGGGCTTCAGCAAAAGTTGGAATTTTTGAAGTCTGTAACCATGGCTGAAAGCTCCTCAGAAAAATAAGAGTTTAGAGCCTTGGATCGAACCTTTTGATTGGACAGAAGGGTGGGCTTCATCAAGCCCTAGTTCAGGTTCCTGTCCAGAAGATCCAGAAATTTTGAAGGCAATTTTGAGGGGTCAAATTTTGGAAATTTCAAAATTGAAGTATGCTAGTTTGATCAGATCAGCAAGACACATCCTTCCATCCATTCAGAAGTATGAAAGTCAAAGATTGAATTTTTAGGGTTTCTCTAGCAAACCCTAATCAATCTCCAGATCAAGTTTCAGGGGGAGTTGAGGCTAAGGCCTTACATAAGAAGACTACAAGAAGTCTTGACAGGTATGACTTAAGGAGGTTCAGGTATGTCTTGAAATCTAATTCTTGATTAAGTTCATAATGTGTTTGTCTTCATGTTATTTAGTACAATCTTGATTAATGTTAGAATTGTCTTATCACCATATCAACAGTATGAATATGATCGAATACATTCATTGATTAGGGCTATATGATTGTACTTATGCATTATGGTGTTGTGTGAGGTTGATGTTGTTTGCTAACAAGATACAGGTACATCACAAAAGACAAATCAAGTTCCATGACCATGACAACATGAAGACAAAGACTCATCCACTTACGAGTGGTACAGAATGAATAGAAGTTCAGAAGACATACAGAAGATCAAGCGGGAGGCAACCACACAAACATAAAAGATAAGTATTTGAGTTGTTATTAGAAATAGTAAATGATATTGCTTGTATGCATATTTGTATTCCTAGAATATATCATGCTACTAATATGCATATGATTGGTAAGTTGGACAAACATTCCATTGTTGCTTGTCTAGAATGAAACCTCTTTGCTGACATGCTGAGAGCTGTGCACACTCTCGATAGTATGTTCTGGTAGAGATGGAAGGCATCTAGATAGCCACTGTATGCATACAGGATATGGGAAAGTGTTGTGCCAAAGTATTGGTCAAAATAGTTGCATAACTATGTAAATGATATCTATATGCATAATAGGTTATCATGTCAATATGATTTGATGATTATGAAGTATTACTAATCATGTACTTAATTTTGATTTGTAGGAAAGATCACGATGAATGATGAACACTGAACAAGCGATGGATGTTCAACAAAATTTTTACAAATCAAACACACTATAGAAGGCTTGTGGCTAGAAGATTCCCTTATAAAGAGGAAGAGAATCATGATGAGATGTTTTGCTCCAAGTGGCTAGATAAGACCATTCTCTTAATGGTGTAATTAAAGAAGAAGTTTGAATCAGGTTCTGTATGGGTACCCAGGATTGGTAGTCAATTGATGAGCTTAATGATCATCATGGGTAATGTGGATCTCAACCTTTGCTACAAGGTTGAATATGGCTTCTATACACATATAACATGGATGTAAGAAGGAACTCACCACAGAGTTTGAATGATTTTGAGGCTCATATTAGTAGACCCATCTGACGAGAGATGGCATAGATAGATATGCAGAAGATCACTCAATGCAGAGTGTGAATAATGGACAATTGACAGCTTCATGACAAAGCTTGGGCTTTACCAGAAGTAAAGCTGATCCTAACCTTTACCTTAAGGTTGTGGATGATGAACCTATCATACCATTATTGTATGACGATGATCTCTTTCTGACAAGGAATGAGAAACAGATCATGAAAATGGCTGCAGAAATGAAAATGAAAGATCTCGGATTAATGCACTACTTCTTAGGTCTAGAAGTATGGCAAGATCCAAAAGGAATCTTTTAAATCAAGGTAAGTATGCTGTGAAGTTTCTAAAAAGATTTGATATGTTGGAGTATAAAGCCATGGCCACTCCCATGGACTCCAACTTGAAGTTATTAGTTAATGACTCATCGGATTTAGTGGACCTAACCCTATATAGACAAATCATTGGGTCATTGATGTATTTAACAAATACTAGGCCAGATATATGCTTTGCTGCAAATACCCTAAGTCAGTATCTAGTAGAACCTAGAAAGATTCACTTAATAGCTACAAAGCATGTAGTGAGGTACCTAAAAGGTACATTAGATTTTGGTCTATATTATCTTGGAGGTCATGAACTACGTTTACATGGTTACTCAGATTCTGATTGGGCAGGAAGTGCCTCAGAGAGAAAGAGTACATCAGGTGGATGTTATAGTCTTGAATCTGCCATGATCTCATGGTTCAGCAAGAAACAATCTAGTGTGGCTCTCAGTACTGCTGAAGCATAATATATATAGCTATCTGCTCTGCCAGCTGTGAAGCAGTGTGGTTTCAGAAGCTATTATATGGAGTGTTTGACTTAGAAATGGATTCCACTATGATTATGTGTGACATTCAAAACTGCATCAAGATAGAAAATCTTGTATTCCACGATAAGTCAAAAACACATAGAGATCCGATACTTCTATATACGAGATATGGTGCAGAGAGGAGCTATCAAGCTCGAGTATATAAGCACTAAGGATCAGATTGTTGATATCTTGACTAAACCTCTGTCTCGAGTAAAGTTTGAATACTTCCGAGACAAGCTTGGTATAGTCCAGAAGGACCCTCCTCGAAAGGGGGAGTAGCATAGTATCTGATAACAAGCCTGTCTCATCAATGATGAGGTTACCCATTTACTGCACCTAGTTACTTAGAATTATTTAGATTTAGGAATCTTATATTTTTTCTTTTGATGATAGATGTATACATGCTTTTGATGATAGATGTATACATGCTTTTGATGTTAGATATACATGCTTTTGATGATAGATGTATACATGCTTTTGATGATAGATGTTAAGCATGTTTTTATGATGAGGATACATGTTTTGTTATACATGTTTTGATGATGAGGATACATGTTTTGTTATACATGTTTTGATGATGAGGATACATGTTTTGTTATACATGTTTTGAAGATGAGGATACATGATTGACACATGTTTTGATGAAGTTCTTGGTGAACATGTGAGGGGATTGGATCATCCCTGGACTTCAGTCCGAAAGAAGAGTCGTAGACGTATGTCTTCGTGAATGAAGTTCTTGGTGAACATGTGAGGGGATTGGATCATCCCTGGACTTCAGTCCGAAAGAAGAGCCGTAGACGTATGTCTTCGAGAATGAAGTTCTTGGTGAACATGTGAGGGGATTGGATCATCCCTGGACTTCAGTCTGAAAGAAGAACCGTGGACGTATGTCTTCGTGAATGAAGTTCTTGGTGAACATGTGAGGGGATTGGATCATCCATGGACTTCAGTCCGAAAGAAGAGCCGTAGACGTATGTCTTCGTGAATGAAGTTCTTGGTGAACATGTGAGGGGATTGGATCATCCCTGGACTTCAGTCCGAAAGAAGAGCCGTAGACGTATGTCTTCGAGAATGAAGTTCTTGGTGAACATGTGAGGGGATTGGATCATCCCTGGACTTCAGTCCGAAAGAAGAGTCGTAGACATATGTCTTCGAGAATGAAGTCCTTGGTGGACGGTTGAGGATTAAGTCATCCTTGGACGTAGTCCTAAATGTACGGTGGAGGATTAAGTCATCCTTGGACATGGTCCTAAATGTACGGTTGAGGATTAAGTCATCCTTGGACGTGGTCCTAAATGTACGGTGGATGATTAAGTCATCCTTGGACGTGGTCCTAAATGTACGGTGGAGGATTAAGTCATCCTTGGACGTGGTCCTAAATGTACAGTTGAGGATTAAGTCATCCTTGGACATGGTCCTAAATGTACGGTGGAGGATTAAATCATCCTTGGACGTAGTCCTAAATGTAGGGTGGAGGATTAAGTCATCCTTGGACGTAGTCCTAAATGTACGGTGGAGGATTAAGTCATCCTTGGACGTGGTCCTAAATGTACGGTGGAGGATTAAGTCATCCTTGGACGTGGTCCTAAATGTACGATGGAGGATTAAGTCATCCTTGGACGTAGTCCTAAATGTACGGTGGAGGATTAAGTCATCCTTGGATGTAGTCCTAAATGTACGGTTGAGGATTAAGTCATCCTTGGACGTGGTCCTAAATGTACGGTAAGGATTGGATCATCCTTGGACTTTGGTCCTGTGAACTGATCCATAGACATGAGGTCTCCGAAAATTGATAGGACTGGATCGTCCCTGGACTTCGGTTCAAAAGGTACATGACAGGACTGGATCGTCCCTGGAATTCGGTTCAAAAGGTACATGTTAGGACTGGATCGTCCCTGGACTTCGGTTCAAAAGGTACATGATAGGACTGGATCGCCCCTAGACTTCAGTTCAAAAGGTACATGATAGGACTGGATCGTCCCTGGACTTCGGTTCAAAAGGTACATTATAGGACTGGATCGTCCCTGGACTTCGGTTCAAAAGGTACATGACTGGATTGCATCATCCTTGGACATAGGTCCTAAAGAGAACTGGATTGATCATGTGATGACAATGCTGATGACGATGCTGCTGATCGTGTGATAACGATGCTGCTAATCGTATGATGACGATGCTGATGATCATGTGATGAAGATGCTGCTGATCGTATGATGACGATGTTGATTATGATGCTGATGATCATGTGATGACGATGCTGATGATGATGCTGATGATCGTATGATGACGATGATGTTGATCGTGTCATGACGATGCTGATGATTGAGTACTATCAACTCTGATGATGTTGATGTTCTAGTAACTAGTCAAGTTACTGATGATGATGAATTGAAGAAAGCTTCCAATGATATATAGATGATGTAATGAATGACTCCTTGCTCCTGCAGATGTTGTTATAATATCCTTCTCGTTAAGGGGGAGTGTTGAATATTGTAACTTCTAAGAATATTATATTTATACATTATTTATTCTGGAGATGTTCCATCCCTCCGAGGTGATTTTATTATGTATCCGGAGATGTTTATTCCTCCGAGAAGTTGTGGTAACTAGGGTTATTAGACCCACCATGTGGGGGTCAGCCCAGTCAGTTATAATATGGTATTTAACCTAATGGTTAAATATGATCCTACATGTACTTGTGTAAAATATATGTCAGAGTAGTGTATAAATAGAGGAGGTGTGTTCCTCATTTGATACACTCACTCACTTATGAAAAGAGGCGCACTTGTCTGGGAGATTTGCTGAGGATTAGAAGGAGGGAACACATCTTGTATTTTGGTTTATCATCTTATTGAGGAAAGCTTTGCTGGGTTTTCTACCCCATGAGGGTTTCCCAGGATAAATCTGTGTCTCTTGTGTTTATGCTATGCTTGTTGTTTCTTCAGTGATCCTGTATATGCTATTATTGTGAAATGGAATGTAATGGTGCTATTTTCTGTCTTAGCATATTAAATTTTAACACTATTTCGCCACACTGGCACCAAACTGAAGATGAGTTCAGAGTATCACCCACAAACAGATGGTCAGACTGAAATTATCAATAAATGCTTGGAAACTTATCTTCGTTGCTTCACCTCTGAACAACAACATCAGTGGGCAAAGTGGCTCCCTCTTGCTGAATGGTGGTACAATACCTCTTACCACACTACCTCTAAAATGACCCCATATGAAGCAGTCTATGGTCAGGCACCTCCAATTCTTCTTCCATACACCCCCACCAGTTCACCAGTTCAGGAAGTTGACACGGTCCTTCGAAACCGTGATCAGATTCTTCACATTTTGCGGGACAATATTCACATTGCAAGAAATCGCGTGAAGCAACAGGCTGATCAGCACCGTTCTGAGCGCACTTTTCAAGTCGGCAATATGGTTTTTCTTCATCTCCAGTCGTACAAGTAGTCCTCCCTGAAAATCAAAGGGAATCATAAGCTCGCTCCAAAGTTCTATGGGCCATATCGGATTCTTCAAAAGATTGGGTTTGTTGCTTATAAATTGGAACTTCCTCCTTCTTCCCGCATTCATCCAGTCTTTCATGTCTCTTGTCTGAACAAAGTTCTTGGCACCAACATCAGTGGACAAACTATTTTACCCGAACTGGATAATGAAGGATCCATCCTTTTGGATCCAGATGCCATCCTCAATCGGCGCACTCGTCAGCTTCGCTCTCGCTCGATCACAGAGGTCTTAATTCAGTGGCATGGCATGCAACAAGAGGATGCTACATGAGAACCACTCCTTCAGATTCAACAACAATTTCCACATCTAAAGCTTTCAGGACAAAGCTTTTTTTTAAGGGGGAGGGGATGTTAGGAACCCATGTCTTTATTTTGTTAGTATATTGTTGTTGGACGCATATGCTTTGTAAGTCGTCCCGTAGTATTTGTTGATCAATAGTTTATGTTATTGTTGTTGGCGCATATGCTTCGTAAGTCGCCCGTAGTATTGTTGATCCATAGTTTGTAGTGGCCCATGGTTTTGACCCATAGTATTGGCGCCTAGACTTAGTATATAAGTGTGTGTTGATACCTATGAAGGTACGGTGAAGTTATTTGTATTGAGCTTTCTCATAGGAGGTTTCCCCCTCGAAGTGGCCTGTGATCAATATAAAAGTGATTCTGAGTTCTATTATTTCTGCTATTTTGCATATTTTTATTAATTAATTGTTGCAGGTGCATCACAAGTGATTCTGAGTTCTGTCATTTCTGCTATTTCGCATATTTTTATTAATTAAATGTTGCAGGTGCATCACAGTCTAGCTATGGTCTACACACTGCAGAAATTCAGGCACTATTTGTTGGGTGCGCACTTCTCCATGTACACTGGCCATTCAGCTCTGAAATACTTGGTCAATAAGCCAGTGTTAGGGGGGAGAATCTGCAAATGGTTGTTGCTCTTCCAAGAGTATGATTTTGAAATTGTTGTTAAACCAGGCAGATTGAACTTAGGACCTGACCATATTTCAAGGATTGAGTCAAGCGAAGAACCAACCAACCTTGAAGATAATTTGTCTGACACACAGTTATTTGCTATACAGATCGCAGATGACTACTACAAAGACATTGTAGACTTTTTTACTACGGGGTTGGCACCGACAGAGTTCATTATGCAGTAGAAGAAGCAGTTGGTAGTAAGAGCAGCAGACTTCAGTATAATTCCAGGTCAATTATATAATTTGGGACTAGATGAAGTGTTGTGTAGATGCGTGTTAGAGCTTGAGAAGCCATTCATACTAGCTGATGCACATTCAGGTGTATCGGGAGGTCACTACGCAGGAAGAGCCACTATGCAGAAGATTTTGCGAGCAGGGCTATGGTGGCCTACAATTCACAAAGATTCAAAGGAACATTGCCAGAGCTGCGATGTTTGTCAGAGGATAGGAAGGCCATCGTGAAGAGATGAAATGTCGTTGAATCCGTAGTTGACACTTCAGGCATTTGAGAAATGGGCTATTGATTTTGTGGGACCTATTAACCCACTGGGAAAAAGGACTGGTGCAAGAAACATTATCATCACGACTGATTATCTCACCAAATGGGCTAAGGCTAAACCAGTGAAGGACTATAGCGTAGTTACTGCCACGCAATTCATCTTTGAGAACATCCTTACTAGATTTGGATGCCTGGAGATTTTGATGAGTGATCAAGGGACCCATTTTTTGAACTGAACTATTGAAGCCCTTACTAAAGAGTTCCACATTTATCATTAGAGGAGTACATCGTACCATCCTCAAGCAAATGGAACTGTTAAAGCTTTCAACAAGGTATTGGAGAATGTGCTGACAAAGGTATGCAATGTAAACAGATATGAATGGGATATGCACATTCTAGCTGTGTTATGGGTGTACAAAACTACTTGTAAGAAGTTGATAGGCCATACACCCTTTAGATTTCCCTATGGACAGGAAGTTGTCATGCCTAGGGAATATATTGTACCCAACTTGAGAATAGTTGCATTTATAGGCATGGAAGATCAAGAAACAATAGAGGAAAGGATTCTACACTTGGTTGGATTGGAGGAAGATCATTTCATCGCAGGCTTCCACTAGCAAGTGCAGAAAGACAGAGAAAAAGCATGGCATGATCGCCATATCAAGAACAATTACTTTTAGGTAGGTGACCTAGTCCTCCTGTATGATAGCAAGTTTATGAAATTTCTTGGAAAATTTAAGATGCATTGGCTTGGCCCATATACTGTTATGCATGTTACTAATGGTGGCGCAGTTCAGTTAGCCACGTTAGCCAGAGATACCTTACCAGGATTGATAAATGAAAGTAGACTAAAACCCTATAGGGATAGTCCTACTTCACAAAACTCTCAGTGATCATAAAAG
Source organism: Larix kaempferi (assembly GCA_027924585.1). Taxonomy (NCBI): domain Eukaryota; kingdom Viridiplantae; phylum Streptophyta; class Pinopsida; order Pinales; family Pinaceae; genus Larix; species Larix kaempferi. The sequence goes on from BSBM01001150.1 coordinate 2,877,303, forward strand.
AAGGAAAATTCTAAGTGTCAAGTACAGTTGAAATTGGGCACTAGAAGTGGGCAGAGTCTGTACATAGTTTTGGACCAATACGCGAAGTTCGATGAAAAGGATGCATGTACCGCACAACACTAGTCAAGAAGAGAAGTTGCGCGGATCGAAAAAAAGAAGAAGAAAAGAAGAACCGCGCAGTTCGAAGCTCAAAAAGTAGTTGTGCAGATCCAAGGAAGAAAAGAAGATGCAAAGTTTAGAACCAAGAAGCATGACACAACGAAGTAAGTGCACTGTATTAGTGAATACCCACCGCCCAGTTCAATGCAACACTCCAAGAAACTAGTTGTTACAATTTCGGTCGGAAAACTAGCCATTATACAATGATTTTGTCGACAACCGCTTGAGCATTTAATGCAAAAATAGCGTTTCTGAAGCAGTAAATGAAGGAAAGGACCCGAATCCTCAGCAGATTTGGCTAGCAGATATGCCATTTAATGATTTTATAACTGTTGATGGGCGCGTCTAAGGCTCAACTATGCCTATAAATATAGTTGTATTTAGACTCGCGGGCATTGCCGAAACTCTGAAATTTTCCTATGAGCCATAGCTTGAATTTTTTTATAGTGAGTGCTAAGTGATCCTGCCAATCCATTGAGAGATTATCCAATGAATGTCTGAACATTCTTCTATTGAGCAAGAATTCACAGTCAAGGAGACTGTGAGGGTGTTTAAGTACGGAGGGATTGAAGGGTTGATGAGAACCCCCGCTAAGAAGGTTGTTACTGAGCAAGGACAGTGTTCACGCCGATCACCACGACATTCCACAACTATGCAAGCCAAGGGAAAGGAACCAGCGGTGGAGACGACAAAACCAAAAATGAGGAGCTCCACACTTCCAAAAGTGTCGCTCAGCGATAAGGAAATCCCACTTACTTTGACACCTCAGTATATCTCTCCACGTGCATAGGATGTACCCATTGTTAAGCTATCCAGGAACGCGAAGTATGAGATACTGCTTCCACCAATATCCAAGCATATGAAACTAGAGAAAAATCTGTTGGTAAAAATCGTAGAATGTAAAAAGGAGCTAGCCGAGCTGAGGTACCAGCAATTTCAGCCAGATAAGTATATGGGCTGGAAGAAGGATGTGAAGGTCAATTCTCTGTTGGTCACGCAGAATTAGTTATCTAAAGTAGTAGAATCAGGATTGCTGAACTTGTTGAGGCTCTCACACTTCAATCGAAACCCATAACTAAACGTGGTGGTGTGCACGTTCATTGTTACATCGTAACCCACCCTGTGAACATCAGCATTATTTGGCCTGTAGGATCCATTTTAGTGACTCATATCCACTTATATCCTTCATAGATACTAGTTTTCCCTATTTTTATTCCTACCCGCATGTTGCATCACTATAGCATGCCAACCCGCAAGTTGCATCACTATATCCCGCGGGTATCAAGTAAAATGGTAAAAACCACTATTAATTACTTTTTAATCCCAAAAAGCGGTCATTGGGTGACCTTTGGCTCTCCATCTGCCCGAGTAACGCCTCGATGTGTCCTTTCACCTACCTTTGAGAGGACTATATATTGAGCACATATGGCTTATGGACGGGAGGAAGAAGAGAATAGCAAGAGAACTCTAGTGGATTTTTGCCCTATCTTGAGTCTGCACTCATTGATCCTTGTAGTTGTGAACCCCTTATGTTCACCTTCCAAACTCCTATCTAGTTTGAGTTTTCCATTCATGGAGGATTGAAGTGGTGGAGGCACAAGTGGATTGATCTAGATCTTGGTTCAGATTGGTTACCGGCAAGAGGTCGTATCACTTTGTACTTCTTCTTGTTCATTAATAGAAATACTCATATTCTCGTCCATTCATGGTGTGAATGTCATTTATTATACATTGGGTTACATTTGCTTATGATATTATGGACCATTGTTATTGATAATGTTAGTGTCATTCATATATTATATGTACTTGTTGGATATTGGTTGTCAATACTAATTTACAGATTTCAAGTGCATGGATTGAAAGCTCCAATGAGGATCTACATCAAACATTTGGATCGAGGTTGGTTACATTTCTCCATTATCTTAACATTGTCATTTATAATAGAATTGCTTTGAGAATTGAGTAGATTTCTAGTAGTCATCTATCTGTTGTGGTATTTCGAAGCCATAGTGATTTTTCTCCAATACAGAAATGGCGACTCCACTGGGGAAAACATCCATGTTTGGGAAATGTTTTGAGCATTAGTCCTTAATTAGAGTTGTTGTTTATCGAAGCTCTGTGTCACTAATTGGCCATTAAGATACACCATAGAAAACTTTCTTTTTCTGAGCCATTGGACTCTTTATTTTCCCATTTTCCTTTCCTCACCCACAGGCTAGCTTAGCTCAACTCGCATATACCCACCTCTGTTTACACTACTGCTCGCGCGTACCCGCAGGTATTCCTTCAACAGTAGCGTATAACTCCGGCTTTTGTTGGTTTATGGCTATTGGTTGTTGCTGGGTTGGATTTGGTTGTTCCTGAGTCTTTCTTGGCCTCTTTCTTGACTGTTTCATGCCTTGGTTGTGACCAGAACTCTTCGTTTCTCTTGGTTGAGCCTTCTTGGTTTCTTACCAAACTTTGGATTTAGCCTCTTGGTTTTTTCCTTTTGAACTCTTTCCTTTGGCTAAGTCTTGTTGTTTAGGATCTGCTGGGTTGTCTTAGTGATCTTCTCGGCACTTCAGGGACTGAATAGTAGGATTTTGCTTGCATTTTTTCATTCCATTTATATTGAAAAAATACAAAAATATACATTTAGTTTTTTGCATTTTCCTTCTTGTTTATAAGTGAAAATACAAAAATATTTTACTTTCATGTACTGCATCTTGCATTGAGTTCTTGTTGCCTTCATTTTAGGTTCTGCTTGTGCATTGAAAAGATAAAAGATTGCATCTTTATTTCAAAATTGTTGGTTGATTTTGCATATTAGTGACATTGTTTTACTGGATAGATGAGTCTAGGATTGGACGATTTTGCATACTATTGAGTCTACACATCACTAGTTTCACGATCATATCCCTTGAGTAACCACAGCCACTAAAATTAACGCTTAATCATTAAAATTGATTAGACTAATTTTATTTATAGGGTACACCAACTAGCATAGGTTTAGAGTCTTGGAATAGATCGGTGTGAGTTAACAATCTAAGAATACTAGACAAAACATTAGGTGTCTGACCAGGGAGCGGAGGAATCCATGGTATAGATTGGTGTTCTCAGGAAGCTCTACTCAATCCAAAGTTAAGCACGAGGTCACAGGAGGTTGGTTGATGAGATATCCCTCTGATACCAGCTAAACGTGGGAGATATATCCAGGATTTGTTCGTATCTGGGGGTACCGGAGGTTCGTCCTCTTGTGCTTCGGGCTTAGCTACCCTTCCCATATGATGGGTCCCACCTGCGATTATCCCCCTGAGCATTGGTTATATTGCGGTGACCATAGTTGCCTTACCTAGGTATCGCACAGGGTACTTGCAGTGGTTATGCTATTTGTGTCCTAAGTCAGATAAGGATTGGATAGCATAGTTGTGTTTGTGTAGTGGACTTGACCCTATACATGTAGTGAAGCCTAGGTGTCTCTATAACTAATTCTGTTACCTCCAGGTATAGTTTGGGAGTCTGAAGCCTCTCCTAGGCAAGACATACCGGCTTTAGTGTCGGGAGTTCATTTAGCCTCTCTGTTTGTCTACTCTTGGCTGTAGTTTATCTAGGTGTGTGTTTTTTATTTACTATTTTTTATTGATAGTTGGCCTTTAGGGGACGTTTTGATTACATATTCTCTCTAGAGATATCGTGGCGTGGATCCCTACTCTCCGTCGATCCCGTCATTTGGCTGGTTTAAAGCCACTCAATTTTTCACACCGTGTTGCTAGGGAACGTCGGAGGGCTCCCTTTGAGTCTTTGGATTCATACAAGACTTATGTCCAAGACGTCATGGCTACACATCCTGATACTGAGGAAAAACCTTCGACTCCTTCGGGTAGAGTTGACCATACTTCCGATCCCCATACTCCTTGTGAGGAGTGGGGAGGTGATCCACCTGAGACTCAACCTGGTTCTATTTGTCCTAATCCACTTGATCGAGATCCATTTTATCCTTCAAATCCGGATAATTATCTTTATGGAATGCCTGACTTTCCCGAGGATGAAGAACAGGACGAGCCTTTCGTTTCTTCGTTTCCAGGAAGTTATAGATATGGGATGCCTAAATCACATGATGACACTATGATCAACCCCACCGCACTCTCTTTTGGTATGCCTAGTCATAGTACTGTCGATCCTTCCACTACGGTTGGTAGTCATGCTAGCACTAGTCAAAGTGTTAGCCATACTATACCCACTGGGGGCACTACCCTCGCTAGGGGAACTACGTTGTCCACCCACTCACATAGTATGGGGACTGGTCAGATTCCTAACAATGCTAATGTTGGAAGACGACCACCTCCTAGGATTACCCAACCTAATCGAAACATTGTTTGAAACACAACTCGCCATCCACCACCTAATACACGTGTCGCTACTCATCAACCCAGGACTACTTTTACGAATGATAATCTTCCTCCCAACCACGGGGGTGGACACATACCGCATACTTTTGCATCCACTGCCACCACTAGTAATGCTAATGTAGGGGGTGGGAATATTTCCTATCCAAATGGACATCATGCCACCATCCCTGCTACTAGTTACACCAATATTAGAGTTGGGAATACTTATCATGCTTATGGTCATCACACGACTGATCAAGCTAATCCTAATGCTAGGGATGGGAACATACCATACCATTACGGTCATTACAACACGGTTCCCACTATGAATATTAAATACATGCCCCATACTCATGGTGGCAACCCTTACTACAACACAGTCGGTGCTGGCCACCAGTATCACCCACCACCCCAATATGGTGCCCAAAACGCGCATATACCTGCTTTCTCTCAAATGGGTTAGGCAGGAGGAGGTTATCAATCTTATGGCCATGGGAAAGCTTATGGACCGTCAGGTCCTCATTATCAGCAGTTTAATCCTCATGGTCAAGCTTTAGGTCCATCTTATAACACAATTCTATTTAACCAACCTTTTATGGGGGCTTATAATCAAGCTTTCCAGCCTCAACTCTCATTCCTTGCACGCTTGAATCTCCTGGATCTTTCAAAGCTCACAAATGATCCAGTGTGTCATGACCCTACTTGGCCCCCGATCCCTACCAAGCTCCCTTCGGACATTCCGAAGTTTGAGGGGAAAGGTGGTGAGGACCCAGGAGATCATGTCACGACGTTTCACCTCTGGTGCTCCTCCAACTCTTTGAATCATGATTCCATTAGATTACGACTATTTCAACACACCCTCATGGGGGCAGCCGCGAAGTGGTATGTGGAGTTGCCTGGAAACACCTATAGGGGATTCAACGAGATTGCTTTGGTTTTCTTAGACCATTTCCAGTTGCTAGTTCGTTATGATACTAGTACTGAGTCATTGTCCACTTTCCATCAGAATAAGGCCACACATATTTCTAACCACATTCAATAGTGGCGTCGGCAGAAGAGATTAGTGAAAGCCAACATTCCTCTAGAGTTCCTGTTGGAATGGTTCCTTAAGTATTTACTTCCATACATTTCTAAGGAGGTTTCGATGTCTGGCATTGTGACTGAGGAACAAACTATCTTGAAAGTCCAACAATTAGATCTACTTTATTCTCAGTCTGGCATTTTGTATGACATTATCCCTGACGCACCGAGAACAAGACATGAGCCTATGTCAGTTCCTGGACCACATGTCGATGGAATTGTGGGGTCCGCATGCACTCGCCCTATAGACTTGGTAGCTAATCAAATGCAAAATTTGTCGCTAAACTAGTCTACTCCCAGACAGGTTCACACCTTGTCCACTTCCACTCTGTCGTCTGATGTACACAATGTGCAATCAACGAAACCGTCGGGTAACCAGCAACCTAGTGGTAAGAAAAAGGGGAGAAACAATCGTAGGGGTGGAAACAATGAAAGTAATAATAATAGTAATCATAATACTCCTCGTAAAGAGAATGCCAACCCTCCTCGGGAAGGCGGTAATGCTGGCGAGGATCGTAAACCTAGGCATAAGGTGAAATTCCCTTGCAAGCTTTGTGGGGAAGATCATCTTACTCACTTATGTCCTCGAATTGAAGAAGCATCGAAGCATTTGGCACAGAGCCCAGCTGTGTTGAAGGATCCCCTACCTCATCACCAAAACATGGCTTCACATGCTCCCACCACTGGTTATGGTACTAATGAAACGACAACGTCTTCTTCCAATACTAGTGGTTATGGATGTGTGAATATGGTTCAGTCAAAGGTTTGTGTTGCTACTCGTTAGCACGATTATGGTGCACCACAACCCAATTTGGGGAGTGAGCCTCCCCCTCCTCCTGACAATTCCTTACATATTGAGAAGCCTTCCATTATGCTGCGGATACTGAAAGGTGTTCTCAAGAGCTCCATGCATAATCCAAATGCTCGAGCCACCCAGAACTACTCCATCGTATAAGATTTGGGCCAAACTCCATGTGCCATGTCGGCTCTTGAAGTTTTGCAAGCCTGTCCTTCTCAGAAGCATGCCCTTTTGAGTGCATTAGGAGTTCAGGATGGGGGAAATCCTAGTGTTATCAAGTTCGATACTACTGATGTCCAGCCTTGCTTACCTTACCACGTGGCTTTTCAAATCCAGATGGTTTGCCTTAAGAGCTTCGTCAAACGTACTATGTTTGATGAAGGTGCTTCCGCGTCAGTATTGTCATTAGCTTGTTGGAAAGCTCTTGGCTCTCCTCCTCTACTCGCTCTAGAACTACACTGACTTCATTCGACGGTAGATCTTTTATGCCTCATGGAATTATCCCTTCCCTTGTTGTCTCCTTGGGAGGTAAGTCTGTGCCTATTGAAGTCGAAGTGGTTGATGCGCCCATCGACTACAACCTTTTACTGGGTTGGAACTGGATGTACACTATGAAGGCTGTCGCATCGACTATATTTAGAGTTATCTGCTTTCCCCATGAAGGCAAGATTGTGATGATCGATCAACTGGATTTTGTTGGCACTCCTTCCACGGCATCCACGGGTTCTATAATCTCCCAAGTTTCTAATTCTCAGTCGGCAACTAGGAACATAGGTGTTGGAATGTACCCTTCATTGATGGGAACTTTTAACCATTCTGCACCTGTGAATTTTATTGGAACCATTACCGACAATGCGTCTCCTCCTTCAAATAATATGTTATTCTGGACCCTCCTATTTAGATGATCCATGGAATTTACCATCCACAAATTCCACGTCTGGAGACATTGCGTGTTTCGGGATGTCTATGCCTTTATCTGTAGTAGAGCTCACTTATGATCATATCCAACAAACCACTATAGATATGGATCTCTCTTCTTCCCAGACAGTTGAGGGAGATCCCGTCACGCTGCTAGTTTGGGCAGCCAACTCATCTTGTTCACATGATTTCCTTGATGATACTTTACCATCTGATGAAGCTATCCTCGAGGCCATGTGTGGTAGTGAGAGGCCATGGGAAGAAATGCACCATCGCTCTTATTTCCTTGCCAACCTCGAGCTCGTTGAGCAAGAGGAGTTTAGGATGACTCTAGCAGAGATGGTTGGTCACCCTGTGGCTCTTTTGGAGTCGCATGATGTTTTTGCGGAGGGGAATATGTCCAATATTTCTCCAACCACTTCAATCAACATCTCCCGCACTTTCGGAAAGATAGAGAATGTTTACGTCAGTGCCGATTGCACTCCTGAGGAGATTGCTATTTACACTGCCTTGTTTACCAAAATTCGGGAAGCTTTCGCCTAGTCATATGAGGAGATGCCAGGAATAGACCCCCGCATTGTTGAACACGAGATTAGAACATACCCTGATGCTAAACCAGTTCAACAATGCTTACGAGCTGTGAACCCTAGGAAGGCAGCTGCTATTAAGGAAAAGGTGGCGAAACTGCTCAAAGCTGGTTTCATCTACCCCGTTCCCCTTACCGAATGGTTGTCAAACCCCGTTCCTGTGGATAAGAAGCAGGGAACGATCCGCATATGAACTGATTTTAGAGATTTAAACCGTGCATGTCCGAAAGACAACTTCCACATGCCATTCATTGATCAAATATTGGATGCTTATGTGGGGAGTGATATTTTTTCATTCATGGACGGCTTCTCAAGTTATAATCACATTCAAGTCAAACCCACAGACCAACATAAGATAGCATTTATTTGTCCATGGTGAACATTTGCATATCGAAAAATGCCCTTCGGCCTTAAAAACGCCAGAGCTACTTTTCAACGAGCCATGACCTATGCTATCATGACGCCTTATCGGGGGTAAGTATAATAAATGGATTGTGATCCTTCAGGAATTTGATCTTGATTTTGCTTCGGCAAAATCAGTGAAATCACAGGTGTTCGCAGAGCTTATGTTGGACCTTCCACGACTTGATGAGCATGTCATTCATGAAGATTCCTTTGTGGATGAACACTTATTTCTTATCTCATCTAAGGACCCTTGGTATGGGGATGTCATTGTATATCTCCAAACTTTGAAGTTTCCTCTGCATTATTCACGAGATGAGCGATGGCGTGTGAGACATCACGCTAAAGATTATACTATCATCGATGACACTTTGTATCGTTGAGGAAAGGATTCCATTCTCCGTCGTTTCTTGACTCACAAAGAAGCGGAACGGGTACTTAATGATTGCCATGCGGGGGCATGTGGAGGTCACTTATCCGGGCTTGCTACAGCCCACCGTATCATGCGATCTGGTTATTTTTGGCCTACCATCTTTAAAGACTGTATTAACGCTGTGAAGAGATGTCACCCTTGCCAGGTGTTTTCTCAGAACATACACTCGCATCCAGCGCCCCTCCATCCAGTCGTCATTGTCGGTCTCTTCACTAAGTGGGGGGTAGATTTCATGGATTGCAAGCCAGCTTCGGCTGGGGGGCATCACCATATTATTGTGGCTGTGGATTATTTTTCCAAGTGGTATGAGGCCATGCCTACTGTAAAAGTCGATGGTGCTACTATAGCCCATTTCGTGTTCAACTAGATTATCAGTCGGTTCGGTATCCCGAAGGAGATTGTCACTGACCATGGCAGTCACTTTCAAAACAAGATGATGGAGGATTTGTCTCTCAAGATTGGGTTTCGTCAGGAACACTCGTCTTCCTACTATCCTCAAGCGAATGGTCAGGTTGAAGCAGTAAATAAATCTTTAAAGACCATTCTCCAACGTACCATCCAACAAAGCAAGACCAATTGGCATATCATGTTATATCCTGCTTTGTGGGAATATCAAACCATAGTTAAGACTGTCACCGAGTTCTCACCATTCCAGTTAGTTCATGGTGTGGATTCACTTCTACCGATTGAATGCAAAATTCCTTCACTCAAGCTAGCCATAGAGATCCTCCATGATACGACAGAGATTGAGCAACGTTTAGTACACCTCGAGCAACTTGACGAGCACTGTCGAGATGCCGCTGTGGCTATTGATGTTAACAAGCATCGTGTCAAGGTTCAATATGATAGGTCTGTCCATCCCCGGCAATATGCTAAAGGTGACTTGGTCCTTTTGTATGACCAAGCTAAAGAACCCCTGGGGGCAGGCAAGTTCAATCCCATGTGGCACGGTCCTTACATTGTGAGGCGTGTCCTCGAAAAAGGAGCTTATGAGTTAGAAGACTATGAGGGAGTTGTCTTGAAGGATCTTAGAAATGGGCTCTACCTCAAGCGATATTATGCTTGAACCTCTGGTTCAGGCTAATACTTTTGTACACTATTGTATATTTTTTTTGTACATCGTTTAGCTTGCCCTTTTTGGTTATCGGGTCTGTTGATTAGCCTCTGTTTGATTGACAGATGTCAACGAAATTTCCTAGATTCTTAGGTTTCACGGATTGTGCTAGCCGATATACACAGCAGCTTGCTTCTACTGCCTGGGTTATCTTCTCACCTGACCACCTAGTTGTGTCCCCAGGAGGTGCTTGTCTCGGTCCTACATCTAATAATGTGGCTGAGTATAGTGCCGTTATTGAGCTACTTCGGGATGCTATTTCACATGACATCCAGTCTTTAGAATTCCTCCTGGATTCACAACTAGTTGTGTCTCAGCTGAATGGGCAGTACCGTGTATGAGACCCTACATTACTACAGATATTCCTTAAGGTACGACTTTTGGAGAGACATTTTGTTTCAAATACATATATTCATATTCCAAGAAGTCTTAATTATATATCTGATGCATACGCTAACTATGTATTAGATTGGCATTGTCACATTCATCATGAAGCACATAGATATAAAGACATTCATTCATTTGTACATACACACATGTAGTAGAACCGAGAACCAAAGTTGTATATATATATAAATATGTCCAAAAATGGTAGTGTCATACAAAACTGGAGCCCGTAGCCCTCAAAAATATACATATCGATACAAAAAATAATGAGACCCTGGGATATCTATTCCCTCTGAGGAGGTCTAGCTGTCGCCTTGATGGGATGTGTCTCATAGAAGTATTGTACTGCATTGGCCACCCACTGCAGTAACTACACCCACTCACCATGAACACCCACTACCTGGCCTGCATGGCCTCAGGTAGTCGGGCTACCTTTATCTGTGGTACTCGGGAAACCATCCGTGATATGTTGTGCTGCAACGTCTGAAGTGTGCGCCCTGCTGCAGCATCTGCTGCCACATCATCTCTCCCCCAACGACCATGTCTTGGGAAGCCCTCGGGTCTCACTGGGCCTTTGTCTACGAGCAAACAGTCACCCATTAGCACATGACCAAAAATATTTTTTGCATTTCAACTATAATAAAAAAATCCATAAAAATTTAATAAACACAAAACCAAAAGAATACTCACCGATGTCTCCGAATGTTGCGCCTGGTGGGAGCGGCATGTCACGGTCCTGTCTGAAGTCTATCCCCGCGTAGGGGTAGTCCTCTATAGCGATCACCTGTCGGTTCCACCAGCGGAAGAACTCCTCAATATATGGTGACGCCAGATGGCCACCACCCTGTCATGTCAGGATCTCATCCCACCATGTCAGGGCTGGATCACAGAGACTGTGAGGAGGGACATCCACCCTCGGACTAAGCCCTAGAACCCTCTCAAAGAAGAATCTGCAGAGGTTGCTACCATACCCAAAGGTTTTGTCCTTGCCCTCTTTGCATTCCGTCAGTTGTGTCTTCATAGACACCAGCAGAGTAGTACACCAGTCGAATATAGTAGGTTGCATGCATTGTGATGCGTAGAACATCACCGGTCTGGATGCTTGATGCAGTGCTTTGGATCCTGTGATCCGCACTAGAGTAGCCACAATGATCTTTGTACTCAGATCCATTATGGCATTGACAGGCACTTAGCTTCCCACTGCTCGTGTGTTGGCGGGACAATACCACGCTATGTAGTCTTGCACAGTAATCCCACCACCCACAGTCCGTGATGGAAGACTTGCCACCTCCCCTCTACGGGACAAACCGGTAATGAAATAGATATCCTCTACGTCCAGTATCAGATTTTTCCCGTTGAGGATGAAGTGTTGAGCATCCACATCCTAGTATTTAATCATATGACGAAGTAATAGGTTTTGGTCCCTTAAACCCCCTATACTCCAGTACTTATACAACCCACATGCTTGCAATGATTGTTGGGCTTGCAAATCATTGCACACAGCCTCATCAACCCTGTCATGATCTCTTTCCCTCCACTCTAGAACCATCCTGGAGTGCAAAACAAGTAAATTTTGGTTAGTTTCATGATTAAAAATTTCTTCACGTCCGTACCTGCGGTGTAATTTGTAGACAATGGAGGGTACCCGCGAGCAGTCTATTTTTTGACTGCACGTTTCGTGCCCTACCCACGACCCGCATAGTTATAGCCCGCGGGTAGCGCTGAAGCCATCTAGGGCTTGGCCAAACAAAAAACCCCACCGACCAAAATTGAAATAAAAACATTAAAATGAAAGGTATAGGAGTAACCACCAACCTGCTCTAGACGGTTCGCTGAACGGTCGCTTGTAGCTCCCAAGATCGGCGATTGAAATTTCAGGTGAAAACTTACCAAATAACTCCAAATTGGTAAATAGTGCAAATGAATTGTAATTTGGAAAATTTTATTACTATTTATAATTTTTTGGACCCACTTTTCTTTAGTTTTTGCCATTTTGAGCCATTATGAACTAATATCATGTCATGGAGTAGTGCTTTTTCAACAGATTCCCTCGGCGAGAGTTGTTCTGAACCATTTCACACCTACGGCAGGTACATTTCACACTTGGCATATAGGTTAGATGCCATTTTCACATGCATTATGCATTTGACCTATTGACCATTTTCATAAACCCTAGGTGCGACCCCGCTTCGTAACTGACACGGAACCTTCACACTACTATAGAAGTGTCGTTATGTGGTGGTAGGGCTTTCTCAAACATGGGCACCCTAGTTAGAACCCCTTTATGCATTTTGGTGCCCGTGCTGTTGTTTGTCCTTAGGATTGGGATTCCTTTGTAGTCATGCCATGACGTTGCGATAAAGACTCATACTCTACTTTTTCTTATGCTGGCCATCTCCCTTAAGGACTCCCCTCAGTTATATCATGTTGTGATTGCACTGCATCATCCTGCTTGTCGCTTGAGCCTTGCGTCGGCTCCCGCTTACTCAGTTGTTAGTCTGGTGCTTGTGCACTTTTCCTTGTTGGGCCTTGCAGAGTTTATATATTTTCCCTTCACAATTTGATCACCTTTTGACCCTGAGGGAACATACCCCTGAGTGTCCACATCCTGCACACACTTCCTTTCATTGAGCATAGGTATGTTCCACTGCTTGGGACTAGTCTGCTAGCTATTTGACACTCGTTCCCTCACTTGTTGTACTATAAGCAATTTTATTCCTTTTCAAGATTTTCCCAAATATGAAAAAGACAAAAAAAATCAAATATTCCAAAAAGTCGGACGAGATTATGGTCACTATTTCTTGTTGGCAGCTGTTGTGTCGCCTTTGAACAGAGCATTCATTCCACTCTGTACATTATGAGTCGGAACTATAGTTGGGCCTTAGGAGTTGTACTTGTTTCTCAGTTTTATCCACCGATTGGTTAAGCTTCCAGTCATTATGGAGCCCTTTGTAATGCCTCCTACATTACACTGTTTATGTCGAGTCTATGCTGCATGATTCTATCCATCTGCTCATGCTCTTGTTCAAAGGAAGTCCTGAAACCAGTGTCGTCCACTCCTCAGATCTCTTGACTATTGCATGTCGGCCATCCTTATTGAGTCAGTCCGTTTCACCTGAGATCTTCCAAATCTTTCAGCATTGCTGGTATCTCGTGTTGGTTGATGGGGGATGCCTTAATGCCCTCCTTCCAGCGAGTCTCATTCCGTCGACTTCAACCCATTTATTCCGGGACTTGAGGTTTAGAGTTCATTTGAGTACCTTGAGGCTTGCAGTCATTAGTGGTAGGTTCTCTCGCCATCGACAGTGTTGGGAATACATCAATGTCCCCTAGTCGATGGATTCATCCTAGTGTTCGACTTCAACCCATTTATTCACACTCTAATGATTGTGCTATGTACCTTGATGCCCATTTTTATTATTGGTGGGTCATCTCGCGTCTATTAACGGTATACATCATTGACCGGTAATCAGACGATGTCTCATCAGGTTCGACCCCAACTCCTTTATTCACTTGATGGGACTTGCACTGTCAAAGACTTGTGTAGAAGACCCCAGGCGATTGTGGCATTCAGTATGCTACATATGACTTTGACTTTACATCTGAGATATCACCCCTCATATTTCGGCAGTTTGTACCTCCAGTTTGGCACCAGTCGTCTTCTTTTCAGTAGAAGACCATATCTTACTGTAGAGGGATCATGGCTATGATCACTTATGACATGTATCCATTATATACTGCCTATTCATGGCCATTGTATCAGATTGTTGTACTATACCGACATGTATTCATAGATACTATTGTATTATGACGAGTGAGTTGTTCTTTCCACTTGTGTCTCCATCACTCCACTTTTGAGTTTTATAATGTATTCCGGCCATCGTAGAACATTCAGTCTCTGACCTCACACATTAGGGGGCATCTGTTACATTGTAATCTTCCACCCTATGAGCATCAGCATTCTTTGGCCTGTAGGATCCATTTTAGTACTCAGATCCACTTATATCCTTCAGAGATACCAGTTTTCCCTATGTTTATTCCTACCCGCATGTTGCATCACTATAGCATGCGTACCCATGAGTTGCATCACTATAGCCCGTGGGTATCAAGTAAAATGGTAAAAACCACTATTAATTACTTTTTACTCCCAAAAAGCGGTCATTTGGTGACCTTTGGCTCCCCATCTGCTCGAGTAACACCTCGATGTGTCCTTTCACCTACCTTTGAGAGGACTATATATTGAGCACATATGGCTTATGGATGGGAGGAAGAAGAGAATAGCAAGAGAACTCTAGTGTATTTTTCCCTATCTTGAGTCTGCACTCATTGATCCTTGTAGTTGTGAACCCCTTATGTTCACCTTCCAAACTCCTATCTAGTTTGAGTTTTCCATTCATGGAGGATTGAAGTGGTGGAGGCACAAGTGGATTGATCTAGATCTTGGTTCAGATTGGTTGTCGGCAAGAGGTCGTATCACTTTGTACTTCTTCTTGTTCATTAAGAGAAATACTCATATTCTCATCCATTCATGGTGTGACTGTCATTTATTATACATTGGGTTACATTTTCTTATGATATTATGGACCATTGTTATTGATAATGTTAGTGTCATTCGTATATTATATGTACTTGTTGGATATTGGCCATCAAGACTAATTTGCAAATTTCAAGTGCATGGATTGAAAGCTCCAATGGGGATGTACATCAAACGTTTGGATCGAGGTTGGTTACATTTCGCCATTATCTTAACATTGTCATTTATAATAGCATTTCTTTGAGAATTGAGTAGATTTCTGGTAGTCATCTGTCTGTTGTGGTATTCCCAAGCCATAGTGAGTTTTCTCCAATACACTCATCTCACGCACACACCAAGGTTATCTGTGGTTGGATAAGAATGTCGACTTGAACATCGACTTGATCCACCTCATCACAGGGTTAAGCAAGCAAGGCGATGACCCTAAGCAATTCTTTCAATGCAAGAGCAGGTACAAGGAGGTTGTCGCGCAGATGCAGTCAACACACAACGTCCCGAAAGGAAAAAGAGGATTCGTCACAGATGACATCGTCGATAATGCTATGTGGTTCATAACACAACTGCTAGAAAAGAAAATTTTGCAAAAGGCAAGACCTAATCAAGTACCAGGTAGAGAGGTGCTCCTTGGCGCGAAGGCCGTGACGGGAGGAATATTTAACTGGTGCCAATACCTGTTGAATGAATTTCTAGAAGATGTGTGTGACACGCAGATACACGACAACAACTTCCACTATAGCTGGTTGATGGTCTTGATTGCATTTGTGGGATGGAAGGACCCGAAACACTATGTTGGCCTAAACACTTCCAGCACTAACTATAGAGGACCAAGTTATGCGAATATTTAGGAAAATTTGATGGTAGAGAGACAGCATGTGTCGAACAAAGTATTCCACACATACTATGAGTAGTTGCATGAAGTCATCATTCGCACACCATGCATATCCAAGAAGGTAACATCTAAATATATTCGCACTATAAATTTTTACGTTGACATGCATTCCATCCACATTTCAGCGAATGTGTAGAAAAAGAATCCAGAATGGTTCCAAGGGAGCTATCACATGAATGAAGAAGATATAGACCTCATCATGAAGGAATGGATTGATGAATGGAAGGTCGAAGGACCTATGATCATTGATAGTGACTCCGAAGAAAGTAATCCCATTCCAACACCAATTTTTGAAGAGTCACCGTTAGGAAAAAGGAAGGAGCCAGGAAGCTCAGTACCAGAAAAAGAAGCAGAAGGCTGTAAAGGGTTAGTCAGAAGCGAAGCTCCATGGTGAAGATTATGAGATGATCACATCAACAATCACCGTGCACCTAGAACATGCGTGGAACCTCAAAGATAGTAAGGATGAGGTGATCCAAGCAAGTTTAAAGAAGAATATCACCACGTTGCAAGGCATAACAGAGAAGTTTGAGCAATTCCAGTGCAACTTGCCCTTACCGGGAGACTCAGAGTCACAAGGAAGGTCAGGGGACACTTCAGAGCCAAAGAAAACACCTCTAGCCCTAACCTTGCCACTGAAGTCGTGCATAGTCCAATTTGACCCGCTAAGCGTAAAGTTACTGCCCGAACAGTTAGCTTCAGGCGCGAAGGACATTGAGCATGTGGACATCGACATCGCGATGTTGCCACTAGAGGGCCTACACAATCTACACTTACAGGTTGTCGAAGAGATCCATGATAGAAGTGTGGTTGCTCTAACCCAACACCATCAATTGCAATAAAATTATAAGCATCTGTGGGAAGCAAGCTTAAAGAAGACCATGGCACTTGAAGATGAGCAGGACCGGCCAAGAAGAATAGAGCATACTTTCACTTCATTCTGCGCAGAGATACCAGAATACGAAGAGCAGCCAAAGCCTACGAATACTATCCTTAAGATCGCCGCGGTGGTCAGCGATCTTAAGACTGGAATGAAGGACATGGAGACTGATTACCAAGCGAAGATCGCCTCCTTGGAAGCACAAAATCAGCTCAAGATGCCACCAGACCAGGCAGAGCTTGGAGCAGCAGAAGTAAAAGCAACCATGGAAACAATAGCTAGTGAAGTAGAAAAATGTCAAGCCTTGCTGGATGAAGCTACGAGAGTATTCACTATGTTGCAAGAAGACCCAGAACTGCTGCAGGTCCAAACAACTTTGAAGGAAAAGGAAGCAGCATTAGACACACTGAACACGGAGATAAAGACCTTGCCACCAAGAGATAGACTATACATATTCCCAGAAGTCAGAGAATTAAAAAGACAACTTGTGGTCTTAAGAGAACAAGAGGCTGAAGTCAGAGATAAATCACAACCCCTGCAGGAGGAAGCCCATGATCTAATGCAAAATATAGAAGGAAAAATGAAGGAACTCCGCAACATGTAGGCATGGGTAGAAGAGAAAACTCATGATGACTTAACAGAGGCTGTGCTGGAAACCATCAAGGCCATTGAAGAAGATTGCAAGGATACGGTTTCTAAGCCGAGCGCAATGTATCAAGAGCTCGTTGCTAAGATAGCTCCGGAAGAGGAAGGGAAGCTAATGGAACTAGAAGTTGAATGTGGCTCGAGGACGAGCCACATGTAAGCGTTAGGGGCCTGTTGAGCATGGCCCAAGTAAGGCATTTTTTAGAAGAACAGTTTTGGAAGCTTTGAAGTTGAGCGCAGCACAATATCGATAGGATGGGAACTGTGCAGCTGAGATCCGGTTCCGCGAAGTGATAGCAGGGCACCTATTTTAGGTAAAGAATGAAGGGAAGGTCAAGCTACGAAAGCGACCTATTTTGTCGAAGCACTCCATGATTCCCTAGTGGGCGGGTACGGAGTGGTGCGGAAGGAAAGCCACCAGTCACGAGCAGAGGGAGCACGACGCGAACTGGCCGCACAAAGCCGTTAGAGAAGGAACGATAGGGTGAAAGTGAAAGTCGGTATGCTGTCGATAGAGAAAGGTGAAAGCCATAGTCGACATGCGGTCAATAGGGCAGGCTGAAAGCGACGTGACCACGCGCAAATGATGGCCACACCGGAGAAGTCGCTATCAGAGCCTACCAATCCTAGTGAGCAAAGTAACCATGAGGGTTTTGGGTAACCTTAGGGTTTTTGAGCCCATGCATTGTAAATATGTGACCTAAGGGAACGATCTAAAAAAGGGAACATTTTCTAAGGGAAAGGGTTAATGTTGAATTGTGAATTGCCAAATCTTAAGTAATACTTGTTTTGCATTGCTGAATTCCATTGTAAAGACTCTGCTATTGTGTGCATAGAGACCTACAGAGAGAGAAGAGAGTCTGCAGCTCAGTCCACAGACTAGAATTGTTGTACCCTTCCCAAATATAAAACAACAACAGTTCCTGTGGATGTAGCTCCCATCCTGGGGGTGAACCACATTAAATCCAGTGTTGTGCAATTGCTTATGTGTTTTCACTTCTATCTTTACTTATGATGAATGGTTAACTGTTGTTTATGAGTTTATGTGCTTTGATTTTATATGTATTCGCCATAAAGATGATGATGGGAATAATATGTTAAGTAATCACATGTATGAATGAATGCCAAATGCACCAGCACTTCGCAATTAGTTGAATACATGAAGGAGTTGGATAAACACTTAGCGGAGCACCAGAAGTGCGCAATGATATCGCGTTTGTTATAGTGTATAAGGTTGCAAGGTTTTGTCTAATAGGCTTGTTGAATGCATCTTGTTACATTAAGTAAAATCTATTAAGTTGCATAAGTTTGTAAGAGGAAGCGCAGTCTCTGTGGCACTGTCCTGTCGTCAAGTAACCTTCCTACATCGCGCAATCCTTGGATGTGCAATAGCCTAAGTGTTTGTCACGATGAAGTGGAACTTTGCGCAATTCGAATTCCACAGCGTGAGTCCCATAGCACATTGCTCTCCAATCTGTTTAAACACTCATCACTTGGTTGTGGAAACTTGATTCCGCAACCCCCCCCATTGCTTCGCATCAGGTGAGACCTTAGTATGTTCACAGATTGTTGCTGAAAGGGCCGATAAAAAGGGGTTTTCTTGGTTCCTCGAACTAGAAAGAGCCTGGGTCTTTATAGAAAACCTCAATAACGGTTATACAAGCCAACAATAGGGTTTGAGACCCATGACGTATAAGCAATGGGGAAAATGAATCCATCTCGATGGAGTTTTTCAATCTCAAACTTGATAGCTAGAGCCTTATAGGGGTGAATAGATTATTTTTTATGTCATACCAGGAGTGCATTTGGCCAAGTGTCAATATTATGTTCAACAATTGAAGGGTCTAAGCTAAGCATTTCTGCATACAACCATGCAAATACATCTTGAATTTACTTGAAGAGAGAGGTGAAGTCAATGACTTCTTGTGGTGAGCATGATACACCAATTGAGATATT
This sequence comes from Larix kaempferi, assembly GCA_027924585.1. Taxonomy (NCBI): domain Eukaryota; kingdom Viridiplantae; phylum Streptophyta; class Pinopsida; order Pinales; family Pinaceae; genus Larix; species Larix kaempferi. The sequence continues at coordinate 2,896,453 of BSBM01001150.1, forward strand.
TTTTATCACTCCTGGTGTGATAGAAATATTTACCTAAATCGTGGTAAAAATACTGGCTAGATTGACCTCTTCAAAGGCTTATGGGGCCAAGATTGGGTTCTTGAACCAATTGATGTGATTAGGAGGTAAGAAGTCTTTTGATTCAATTTTGCACTATTGGGAAACTAAAGTGGTTGGTTTGACATTGGTAGGGGCAAAAGATGACCAATGATGGAGGCCATCCCATGGAGGCTCATCTAAGTGCACGACCTCCATTATTGCTTCATCTATGGAGAAGAAATATTCCTCTAACATGTCTTCATTTGAAGAGGAGTCTTCGTATCCTATATGAAATTATCTATTGTTGGTAGAAGGTATGGGATATCCACATAGCAGATGGGGCTTTGTGGGTGGGGAAGAATATCCTCTTGGGGGAGGAACAGAGGATTGGGATCTTCTTCCAGTTTATGTGGAGAGCTGAGATCATTCTAAACAAATAATGGATGGTCATCAATGCTAAAATGATATGTCTACATCCTCATTGTCATTGGTAGAGCTATTTGATCATTTGAATAATGTGGGAAGGGTCATTCCTAAAGGGGTGAGGTTATTTAATAATCGCTTCTATGTAGAAAGAAGTGTTTGTAATGCACCCAACAAAGGTCACTAAAATGAAAATGGGTCAACAACCTACATGATATGCATGGGAAAGTGGCATAGGACTAATTAATAACATGTGTTGGACTATGAATACACCTAGGAGGAAACGTTTGATGGGGGAGGTGCAAGTGTGAGTTTTCCAATTTAAGTGTTTCCAAGGAGAACACTATTGCTGTAGCCACCATTATATTGATGACATTTATGGAGGCCATTTCTTTCTATTGAGGTGAAGGATTATCAACTAAAGTGTAGGTGAGGGTGAATTGTTTCTAAGGCATCCCAAAATCGAGGGTGTTTGGGGAAATGGTGCATATAATGTCCAAATTGAAAGCAAATCAAACACGCATGATTGGTACATAGCGACTTGGACTTAGTTTTTGTGTTGGGAAAAGACGAGGTTGATGGTATGCCCCTTGCTAAAGTATGTTCCGCGTGCATCACACTACTAGGGGTATTATGCAAATTCCCGAGCTACGGTAAGGTGGGGCACAGGTTCTTCGCATGGATTTGTTTCCCACATAAGGCACATGGTGGAGTAACCCTTGTTGTGGGAGTAGTGTTTGTCATTAATGGGTATTTTAACCTAGTTTGATTTATCCCCCCTACTTTATTCCTATCACTTACCGATGGTGACTCAGGAAGAAGATTAGTCATGACGGGGGATTTCAACTTAGGTTTCCTTATGCCCCCATTATTGGGTTTAGCAATAGTTGGTGGTGGTTTTTTCACAGGTGTTACTGGCTCGGCATGAGGTACAAGTGGCGTAACTGGCCTATATGGCATGTCTGTCGATATGGGTACAAACTCACAGTTGGATATTAGTTTTGAGGCCATTGTGGGGTATGGTGGAGTAAGGTACCACATAGGTATTCCCAAACTGAGCCCATGTAGATTATGTTGAGACATTACTAATTTCCATGCATTTTCATGGGGGGGTACAAGAATGATATCTAAAATACGGGAGCCATAGATCCAATCAATGTCTGTTCAAAACCATGACTTGCCAAAGGGATCGATGATGATGTCGATGGGATTGAAGATGTATTTTCAGATGTGAAAATAATGCACGTAAGGTCATCTATCGATGTGGGGATTTCGGGAGGAGGACCTGAACCCCCCCCTAGAAAGTTAGAATCGTTGTACACGCATGGGAATACATTCACTTTTCCCACAATGGGTAGAATGTTTTCAGGGTTGGTATTGGCATGAGGGTCATAGTAAATAAGTTTTTGAAGGGTGACTATCTTCCCATTAAAGGGAAACATCATGGTGCGGAATACCAAAGAGGAAACCGCATTCATGTCATACATATAACTACAACCCAAAAGGATTTTTTAGTCGAGTTACGCATTGACCACCTCAATATCAATCATCACCATCTTATCCCCTAGCTCAATGGGGAAATTTTGGTTCAAACCCCTTGGTTATGATGGTCTTCCATCATATGCGTGAAGGGTGATAGATGCGGTAACTAACTCAGGTGATCCTAATTGTTTCCAGACATTATATTATGCATGTGGATGCGCCTTCATCGATAATGCATCAATGGATCATGATGTTTTTAATTGTAACTGGAACATGGAATCCGACTAATGAGGGCAGTCCCGGTTCACCTTTATTGAGATCAAAGGTCATAAGGTGCATGTATGAAGGGTAGATGGAACCAAGTGCATTAATTAATTCCTTCCTTTGGGTTGGGTAATATTGAATCACTTCTAAAGTGGACATGGTAGCTAGGGACTAATCCAAGTCATCCACAATGTGGTTGTTGTGGGCAACTTTCATGTGAGGGTTATGGGGGTTTCACCTAAGTGGTACTTTTGGTATCCTTCGGATACCAAAAGTTGGGCATGGTTTTTGCAAAGGGATGCCTGAGGGAGTAGGTACATCATCCCCTTGTGGGGATTCAGGCTTGCCATAGCCTTTGTCTCGAGTTTGTAGGTTGACATATGTTGTGTTCATGTAAATATTTTGAAAGTATCCATCCATTGGGGGGAGAGGCTCCTACTATTGGGTGACTACCCCTTGGTTGGAAAAGGGTTTCTACTAGACAACTGGATGGGGTTGTGGTGCATTAGGTTCCTGGGGAGGATTTTATGTTGGATTTTTCTTTGCTTCCACCAATTGCATACAATTGTGAAGGAGTGGACAATGGTGAGTGTAGTGACCATACTCTCCACAAATCGAGCAGGAATAGTTTTTCCTCATGTTTGCATTTTCTCCTTATTTGGAGGGGTTATTAGCTCCCACATTCTAGTTACCCTATTTTTAATTTTGTTGGGGAGGTGGGTTTCCCCCTTGTCCCTGCTATCGGTTATGTTTGTTCTTACCTTTATTCTTCCATTGATTTTGAAAAATCTGGGGGTTAGCTGTGTTTAACCATTCAAAAGTTTTAGCTTGCTGTGCGAAAGAAGGTTGTATTAAATTGACCCCCATGTGTGGTATGGGGGTAGACCCAGGAGGAATCTGAAATGGGTAATAAATATTATACCCCTGTGGTTTAAAGAATCTTCGAGGGGAGAAAATGAATGGTTTCCTCTCCCATGAGAGGATGAAGCAAACGGATCTAAATTATCTCCAAGGGGATAAAATGAATCGAGCAAGGAGAAACCTTTCCCAAAATATCCTATTAATGTTTCCCAAGAGCGGCCTCGGCTAGAGTATATCCCTTGTGAATCACGTGGAGAGAGTGGGAAAAGACCACACAAGAGAGGTGAAAGGCCTTTTAGTCTACAGTACTGCCTTAGGTGGTTTTGTTCCTTAATGGTGGAAGTATTCTGTGACAAATGACAATGATGATGGGGATAGACACAATTGAATAAATGCAAAAATATGCCAATCACAACAAATGCAAAATGGTGCAAAGTGAGTGATATGTGCTATGTCATTTTAGTGCAAGTGATCCCACATGTGGGTTCTTTTTAATTATGAGCTATGTGAAATTGTAATAATAAAGAAAATAAATGTAAATTCCCTAAATACCTAATTTCCTTCCTCTCAAATGTAACTGGGCCTTCCAAAAGTACAATTGTTGGTGGCAATCGAATCCTCCCAATGATTGACTAGTGAAGGTAACAAAGAGTTAGTTATAAAGGGGATGGGGTTATGTTCTGGAAGGGATGGTAACATTTCCCAATGACAATATTTGACTTCACAAGTCAATTGCACTCACAATTGAACCTTGGTGATATCTTAATTTTGACCACTAAGATAACCATACCAAGTGTGGATAAGTGGTTCAGCCTGGAAGGTATAGTGCCGTCTCCACAAAAATATGAATGACTCTTTGTGGAGAGTAGGGCATATATACGCCAAGTTTCACATTCTTGGGAATCACGCCTTCTTATCCAAGTTGTCTTTTGACACTTGCTAATAGAATTATTTAAAAGTACCCTATGAGTCAACAATCTATTGTTTCATACAAAGTGTAGAATATTGGTGGGAATTATTTTCATGTCTATCCCAATCAATCCTAACCAAGCTATAAATTTTCTTGTGACCCCCTATGGAGGAATTTAGTTGGTTGATACTTAAAAGTGTTGATTTTAAGGGTCCAAATTTGATTAAGGACTGTAAGAGATGTATTTCACAATCATGCTTCTTTCTGATCCATCTAGGTCACACACGGTGCGAGATGGAGAGTATACTCAAACCAAGAGAGTATTTAGGTCTCTTAGTGTGTGCTAGTAGAGACATATGTATGTAGTAAGCAAATGATATTGATTGCTTCCATTAAATGAAGGACTCAAAGTAAATGCACATGTAGTTTAAACTTCAACTCAAAAGATACTAAAGGTGCTTGCAACTAAAAAATTTGATCAACAATGCTTATGAATTTGAAAAGTGTGCAATGGAGTTATTTCACACTTCTCCCCCTTTTTTGATTCACCAAGTTCATGAGGAGTGCAAAGTGAAGATCCTACTTCGGGAGATTGGAGTCTTTAGGTACTTGCTTGTGTGCAAAAGTGACCTACAGGACCTTGCCTAAAACATTATAAGTAAACAAATAATAGAATATGTTTATACTAACATCTTCTATGGAATGGAAGGCATGATGTCTTGGACAGTAATGATGACTATGAGGCCCGTTGAAAGCCCCATAGTCTTTTACCTAGGTATTTTTTTAGGGAAGACCCATTTACTTCCTAAACTTGGGATAAATGAGCTAATTACTAGAGAAAAATATAACTATTGCAAGTTACTTGTATTCTGGTTCATTACTGATCAGTAATTGGGACTACAAGATTTGTGCAAAGTAGATAAAAAGGAAAATAAAAGATATTAGTGTGGGTATTCCCAACACAGACGCGTTATAGTCTAGTTACAACACAACAAGGTCACAGGAACAGAGAGCAAATTACTATGTGGGTAGAGGACCAATAAAATTCACGATTAGCATGACTGTCGAATGAAAATATATGCGAGTAGCATGCACAGGGGAACAATATCTGTGCAAATGTGTATACAACAATATCATCCTAAAGGAGGCCAAATTCTTGGAATGGAAGGTATGAACCTGATCTCTTGCACAACATAAGAACCCATAATTACCTATTTAGAAGATAACAACCTAGTTAATAAGAAATGAACAAAAATGAATTGGAGTCTCCATAAATACTATTGTGGGAAAAATAACACAAAGGTGTGCAACTCTTCCCACTTGAGGGTTGAAATCCTTAGAGGTTGCTACTAAGGCCTAGTATTGTGTTACTAAAGCAAAAGTGATAAATCCAAATTGATCTTGCAATTTCTTGTTAGAAAGAAAAACAAAATAAATAAATAAATAACATGAAATAAACAAAGGGAGTGAAGATATGCAAACCACAACAAGAATAAGATGCTAGAACCAAGTTACATTGCCCGCTAGTCAAGCTTGTTACATGTAGTGTCACCTAGGAGGAGCAAGATTTAGGGGAAGCCAAAAATATCCATTAGGGAGCTCCAATTTTGTCCACACTAAATGCTAAATAACTTCAAGAACAATGAGAGAAATGCTTGCCCCTTGGAGGAAGGTGGCAAGGGATCTTGGGGAATGCCAATAAGTGGAGGAAGATGTGAACTATGAGAAAGTATCAACGCAATTCTAGTAGCATAAAATTGCTCTTATTTTCCCTTCTTAGATGTATTCCCATGGCCTCCTTTTATAGTCCAAGAGGTGACCAAGAAACATCTAGATCCAGACGTGAACTCCTTCATGCATGAACTAGCTCCAATGTACACAATGGGGGCTATTTACTTCTCCCAAATATTTGAAGAGCCAAATTCAATGTTTTAATGGTGAGGGAGCTTTCATGAGCCTTCAATGTGCTATGGGTGGTTGAGATCTCGTTGTTATGACCATCGCATGTATTTTGAAGGAAAATCCGTGTGAGGCTTATGCGGGAACAAAAATGATAACACACATTGTAACATGGGTGAACAACAGGGTTTTAACCACAATGCCTCTTCTTTTTACTAGATTTTGGCATTCTTGGTCTCATACTACTTTCTAGATCTGATAAGGATGTCTTTAGTGAGTTGCATGCTATATGTTGATGACACCTTGTAAGATTAGCTGAAATGTTGCATATGTGCAAACTTTAAGCATTAATAGTTAAGTCATTTATTTTCATTTGTCTCATGGCCATGTGCTCAATGACGATTATTGACAAAAGACTAATGAGGCTAGGTTTTTGTGCAAGTTTCAATAAAGGGCCCATTGTAGTCTAGTGTGCTCACATATTCAGTCCCCCAAAGTAGAAGGTCTCACCCAAAGCATTGCCTAGACCTGTTTGAGATGATGATGGTTAACTACAATGGTAAACTAATAGAGGCCTCATTTATATACCATTCTGTAACATGCATTCATCATATATTCATAAACATTCATAACATAGTTACATAGATATCATAAAGAAAAGGACATAAGATTCGTATATTCATATAATCATCTCTATGGCCATGATTCTTTAGTATTTGGAATGACCCATCACAAAACTATTACATTAGAAAAACCCTCAATCCCATATTGCAGATACAAATCCCAAAAATCAGAGTCTATTGATGTATTGTCCTTGGCTTTCCTCTTGGTCGATACTCTCATAACTCGATTCCTTCCCTTTGAATTACACTATGCTTTTATAGTTGCAAGAGTGGACCCACTATGGTTGCAATCTTCAATGGTTTTTGCAACTTCACCATATTTTCTTCACAATCCCTCATAACTATAGTCCATCAAAAAAACAAAGAAGCCAATAGGACCCAGCCACAACCATTGACGCATGCTTCATTCAACTCTTTTGGGTGCTTGATCCTTGTGCAAATTCATACCCTGATCCTTCAAACGAAGGAGAAAACTTTGGTACTTCAATGATAGTGTGGCTCTTGAATGATTTGAATTCTTCCACTTTGTATTTTCACTTTCCCATCAAAATGTTAGCTCAATCCCTCTTTGGGGTCATGACAAATGAAATACCATCATAAGAACACAACAACTAGACATAATTTATTAATGGTCTAGGGTTTTCTATGACATTTTTCCAAACTAACCAAGAGAAGAAATGTATTCCACAAAACCAAATCCAAGACGACATGCTATTAATGGTGTGAATGGTCTATAAAGAATGTTGCAATGAGTTGGAGGTCTTGTCAAATAGGAAAAATATGCTGACACACTAATACAATAGCCACTACTTAGAAAAATGAAACTACCATAGGCCCTTTTCATACCTCTGAAGTTCTCTCTATTTAGTCCTCTAATGAGAAAAGGAACCAACAAGACATAAGAAAAAGGAAAGGCAAAAATAAAAAACATGGATCTAGAAATAACAACACAAACAATAACAATGTTGGTAGGGTAAACAAGAGAAAAAGAAAGTGAAATTCCCATGCAATATATGCCATGAATATCATCCTTACTCACCAACTCCCCCATAACGAAGGAAGCACTATGTTGGTTGGATCATAAATCCATGGATTAGAAAAATATTGTGCTTACAAATCCTTTCCCTCCATAATCCCAATGACTCATTGTTGGGATTCCTAATAACTCGGTACTCCAACAAGGGTGAAATGTAAGTTCCGCTTCATAAGGGAGAAACACCTCAAATGTGAATACTTACATTTGTTAAGAAGAGATCAATCTTTAGACTCTAACACATAGATATGATGATTTAGGCTCCGACAGGGATAAAGAGGTACCTTTGTGACAACTACCACCTCCTTTTCACATTGAAAAACCAATTATTGATGTAATGGAATTCTGTCCCAAGGGTGTCTTATGAATAAACACACATAATCCAAATACCAAGGCCTCCCAAAACTACAATATTGTTGAATATTTACCCAAAGAACTGGTGTTTTTTTGTCTACCTTAGAATTCCTTTATAATTTCCATGCACAATGAAAGGCATTGTTATCAGTTATAGGTGGTTTACACAAATGTGACATGTAGTTGATAGGTTTCAATGTAGAAACTCGCAAATCATGACTCCCTCATCACATTGCATTTTTTATTCAAGTATGTCTCTTGGAACCAAGATCTTTTGTACGATAGTTGATGAACCAGCATCCACCTATGTTATGTATATTTCAAGTGTCCACCTATGTTATGTCTCTTTCATGTTGGGTGGATTTGGTTTCTTCTGAGATTGTTCCATATCCCACTGTGTTGATATATTTTGATGGTATATCTTTTGGACCTTGTAAAATCATCCCCTCATTCCAAGTTGAATTGGGGGGAATGGTCTCAATAGAAGTAGAGGCTGTTGATGCACCATTGGATTACAACCTCTTACAATGCCATTACTGGATGTATTCCATGACTGTTATGATATTCTCGGTATTTTAATTGATTCACTTCCCTCACCGAGGACAAATCATCACCATAGATTAATTTCCATTTCAGAGTCCAGATCTAGCTACCCAATTAGGATCGAACATCACGATGATGGATATTAATTCCATAAGTGTGCATGAAAATATGGGTGTCAGATTGTATTCCACACTAATGGAAAAATTTTACCTTTATTTTACCATTACATTCATTGAATCTCACTCGATATATGTGATCTTTTCGATTGCAATATATCATCATGAAGCATCACCAAGTAGTGGTTCCAATATGCAATGCTCAACATCATTTAAAATGACATATTTGAACAATTATCCTTGGATTTTACCCTTTTTTTGTCTCAACATATGAAAGTAAATATGTTGAGGCGGCTGTTTCATTGTTTGCCATCAAAATTGATTACTAGGTTATTCAAGTAATGATCACAAAACCTCATCAACATACTCCCCATTTGGAATATTTCGATCATTTTACTTATCCCATTTGGGCCTTTGTTAGAAAGCATTTCAATTTCTTAAGAAAAATGAAGAGAAACCGCCTTCAGAATTAATGATATATATATGAATAAAAAGTTGAATGAATAGATTATGGTGTACAATGATAGAGTAGATCAAAAATATATGCCTTTCATGGTAACTATTAACTAAGGGAAATGTACCATAGTTAAATTAATTTACTAATGTTTATTTAATATTTAATATTATTTATTTAATGTTAATTATTATTTATTTTTATATTTATTACACAGTCTCCTTCTTTAGAGGATATTTGTCCTCAAAGCTATTCTAAATGATATCACCTTGATCCTTGAATTGTTTTGAAGTGACAATATGGTATATGTGCTCTTGAATATGGTGGTTGTTTCCTTTATCTTGATATGTACATGAGTTGTTTCCTTTATCTTGATATGTACATGGACCTATTTTCTTGTGGAAATCATTTTGTTTGAGTTATGTTGCTTGTAAGCTTCCCAATCCATTCAACTTGTAATTATATCCTTTCCATATAAATTCCATATATTGTCCTTGTAGGTTGGTGGCTTAGTTACCTAATTGCATTAGCCATTCAGCTCCTAATGCCATATCTACTCCTTTGAGCTGTAAGGCATAACAATTGAGTTGTAGATATCAGTCTTGTATTTGTGAGGCAGCCTTATGGAATTTTATGACTTTTTCCACATGTCGATCCTTGATAATGGATATTGTGAGATTCTTCACAAGGTATAAAAAAAGATTAAGTTCTTTTTCCATTTTGATATCCACCAAATTGTGTGTATTTCTAGAATCACCTAAAATTATAATGTCTTTATTCTTAATGATTCCTTTGAGTTGTAATCCCTTTGATTCTCTCTTTTGTAATTTTGTCACATGGGGAAATAATTTATCCTATTTAATGTTATCATTATTTCTGAAATGGGGTGGAATATTTTGTTCACTGAGTAAAATAAGATTCTTCTTTTTGGGTGGCAAATTTATTATGTATTGTTGAACCCTTTTCTTTACAATTTTCTTGGATGCATGTGATTGTCACTATTGAAACTTCGGTCGAGTTTGTATCATAGTTGGATGTATCTTCTTCAACAAAAACTTCTACTTCCTTCTCATCTATAATTTTGCAGTGAGACGTATGATTGGTTATACATTTATGACCTAGGATCCATTTTTTGCCACATCAATGACAAGTGTTTTTCTTCTTGTTTTTTTTTAATTATTAGAACGATTAATGGATATGTCTGATTATTTTTTGGCTTCATATCCATATGACTAGGGATTGTTAAAATTATGTCTGGGTGACCATTTGTCTTTGCAATATATGCATTGTGTCCTTTTTTGTTATATATAAATTTTGTCAAATATTGCTTTGGATATCCCTTCTAGTTTGACTTATGTTTCCTTTTCCTTATAGCTTGCTACTTCCACGTTCGGTATGTAATGCATTTTTAATTCATTTTGGATATGCGATTTAAAACCTCCCAAATAAGTTTCACGTAATTTCTTGCTAGATAATCCAAACACTTGTGTGGCGAGAGATTCCCAATAATGCATGAATTATTCACAATTCCTTTTTGTTATAGCATGGTAAGTTTTGAAAAGAATTTGTTTTCAATAATTCATTGAAATATTTTAAAAACGTAATTTTAATTTTGAAAAGAAGTAGGGACATCTACTTAAACGTGATTTTGGATTATATGGGGATGAACGAAACTTTTAATGTCTTATTGAATGAGGATGGTTGAGGCTTAATTAATGTGTTTGATGTCTTATGCTAGGGTGGATGAAACGTTAAGGCTTTATATATATATATATATAAATTTTTTTTTGATAAAAAATTATAATATTATTAATGTTATAATAATAATAATATTTTATTTTTTATTAATAGTTTTTTTGTGTTTTTTATTATGGTTTACGTGGGGGGAGTAGATTTAATGTGGAGCATGGATTTTTGTAGGGATGAGGATAGTGGATTAGGCATGGCAGAGTGGGAAGTGTGAAGAGGAAGGGTGGAGGAATGTGCAGTAGACGACATTGTGGGGTGTTGTAGTGTGGGAGGAGTGATTGGAGGGTAGAGTGAGGGAGTGTATATGGGAAATGGCATGCACAGAGGTGGCATGAGGGCATTTAGTAAGTGATTTGGAGTGTAGTAGAAAGAGGGAGGGTTTCAACAGTGGAATAGCAATGACTAGGAGGGTGGAGCAGAGCAGAGTTGAAAGGGGATCTAGGGATGGAAGAGATGGAAGAGATGGGGGAGAGGAACGAAGAAGATCAAGGTGTGGGAAAGGTGTGAGGAGGGTGTGCATGGGCATGGAGAATGGGGGAAGGACTAGGATCTGTGGGAAATGGTATGGGAGAGCGTGGGGAGTGGGTAATATTGGATATTAGGAGTAGCAGTGAATTGTGAGGGTGTGGGAGGAGATGAGAGAGCATGACGGTGATTGGGTAAGTGCGCAGAATGTGAGCACATGGAGATTGGGGAAGTACAACAGAGGAGAGGGGAAACCGAAGTGTGGAGTGGAACAACATGGGGTAAAGAGTTGCAAATCGATACTAGTGTGAGGACACAGATGAAGGAGAAGATGAGTAGTAGAGATTGAGTGTGAGAAGGAGTTACACATGGTGGAGGGTAGAGAAGTGTGGGATCTGATACTAATGTTAGAAATCACTCTAGTTTGTTAATACAAATGAATAAAATTTGGTATATATATATTTGAATGAATAGATGATAATGTACAATGATAGAGTAGCTTGAATATAGAGCTTTCATGGTAACTATTCACTAAGGGATACATCCCTTAGTTAACTTAATTTACTATTTTTTATTTAATATTTAATATTATCTATTAAATGTTAATTATTTATGATCTTTATATTTATTACAGCCTTAATCTCTCTACCTTTTCAATGTTCTTTGGATATGGTATTTCCATCTAACTAGGCCATCATTGAGGCCATGAACATTCCTAAGAAATCATTGGAATATATTCATTACTAATCATACTTCTTCCCTCACTTAAATAAGGAAAACACTGGGAACAATAATTTACCCATCATTGGAGATCTTGGTAAGATCACAGTTTTATTTTTTATTAGGAGGTCAATGCGGAAGGAAACATGAACAACATTTCAAAGGCCATTCCTATCGATATCTCTCAAACCCTAGGCATCACTAAGAGTGTTATTGCCAGTGAATATTGTTCTCTAGAAGAAGTGTCAACTTATACTACTCTAATCAAATAGTTTCACAACATTTTTTCTTGGATATGTTATGAAGAAATTCTAGGAATCAACCCTAGAATCATTGAACATGAGATAAGAACTTATGAGAATGTGAAACTTGTTCAGTAGAAACTTTGGCTAGTTAATACTCAAAAGGTATACATCATCAAGGTAGAGGTGGAGAAGTTGTTGAAAGTCAATTTTATATTTCCCATACAACTGATTGAATGAGTATCTAATCCCATTCTTGTTGTCAAGAAATAAGGGAATATTTGTGTGTGTATTGAATTTCATGATCTTGAAAATGGCTTGTCCAAAGGACAACTATCCTAATCCTTTCATTGATTAAATTATCAAAGAGTGTTCCTGAAGTGAAACATTTTCCTTTATGGATGGGTTTTCTAGCTACAATCAGATTCAAATTATCCCACAAGATCAACATAAAACTATGTTTATCTTCCCTTAGGGAATTCACATATCGAAAAATGTTTTCTAGCTTGAAAAATATTGGAGCCACTTTTCAAAGGACAATATTGTATGTTTTCCATGACACTAAACACATTATAGAGTCATATTTGGACAATCCGATAGCTCATTCTAAACAATGAGCTAACCATCAATCTCACCTCTAATCATTTTTCAACCGGTGTTTTTTGTATAACATTTGGTTGAGCCCCAATAAGTGTATATTTTGTGATCCCTCTAGGAAACTGATTGGATCCATTATCTCCAAGTCTGAGACTATGGTGGATCTTTTAAAGGTTGAGGTAATAGTTCAGTTACCTCCCCTAAGAAATATTCTTAAACTCTAGAGATTTTAAGGAAAGGAAAACCTCTTGCATAGATTCATTTCTAATTATGCCACAATAAAAAAAGTATTCATGTGCATTTTGAAAAAAAAAGTTCCATTTATATGCGATAATGCCACTCAGTAGTATTTTGAATCCTTGAAAATTAAACTAATGTCAACTTAATTATTGATTCCACTAAACAATAATAGGGATTTCCTACTATATATTTTAGCCTATGAATCTATCATTGGCATTGTTCTAATTTGAGAGGATGGTCACCGTCAAGAGCACTCCATTTATTACCTAAGTAAGAATCTCTCTAGCCACAAATTGCAATATTCACATGTGGAGAAGTTGGCTTTGGAAATAGTCCATGCTATTCAATGGATTCAACACTATATTCTCCTTTAAAACACTATCATCATCATATACATGACCTATTTCCAACATTTCCTATCCCATCATATAATCAGGGGCAAGTGTTCCAAATGTATAGTCATTTTGTAGGAATTTGACCTAGAGTTTGCATTTGTGAGTAAAAAAAAACTCTTTCATTTGCTGAGATCATTTTAGAGTGAACTCAATATGATGAAGAGAAAGTTGAGACTTTTCTTATGAACACCTATTTCTCATTGCATCTAATGACCCATGGTATGGATACCATCTAGTTTATCATCAAACCCAAAAAAATTCTTCTCACTTATCTAATGACAATAAGTGACAAATACATCACCTAGCAAAGAGCTACCTCATTTTCAATAACACTTTGTATTGTCAAGGGGTTGATCTCATTTTCTTCAATGTTTGACTTATGAGGAAGCTAAGAAAGTGCTCAAATATTTCCATAGTAGAGCATGTGGTGGTCACTTATCAGGGTTAGTTGATGCCCAAAAATTTTCATGCACTTGCAATTTTTGGTTGTCAATCTTCAAGGAATGCATTGAAGTAGTTAAGAAGTGTCATTTTTGACATATTTTCATGAAGCATATGCACAAAGTTACCTCCTACTTTATTATATCTATTTGTCACCATTAATTCCTTTGTCAAGTGGAGGGTTGATTTTACAACATGTAGTCAAGCTGCATGATATCGTCACAAGTACATCATTATGGTCATTGGCTAATTTACTAAGTGAGTCAAATCTATGCCAACCTTTTTCAATGATGGTGAAACAACTGTGATCTTCATTTTCAATCAGGTCATCACTAGTTTTGGAGTGCCTAAATATATTTTCACTGATCATGGATATCATTTTCAAAATAATATGATGACAAAATCAACAATGAAGTTAGGTTTCCACCTAGAACACTCTTCAACTTATTATCATTAATAAAATGGACAAGTAGAATGTTAAAATGATAAATATGCAGTAAAAATATAACAATACATTTACTAACAAGTAAACTGATAGCAAGAATCTACTATTCAGTCCTTCTATCCATACATGCACCATATAATCAAATTAATAAGTAAGAGGAAAGAGAAAAAGAGTGATACACCATATATGTTGTAAAACCCCAAATGGGAAAAAATCCACGGGAAGGTATTGTCTTCTTATTCTTTAGAAATATCTAATCTTAAACTTTATCTCCACTCTATGTATGCTTATCACAGCTTTATAATAGCATTAAAATATAATACTCAACATACCCAAAAGAGTCTCCTTCACCTCTATTATATAGCTAGAGGTATGGAAGAATTACATCCCATAATACATGTGAGATAAATGATTTTTCACCTCCTTATATAATGAATGGTAATGGGAGAATATTAATCCATGATGCATGTGGGATAATTCCTTCTATCTAAGATAGAGACAATTATGCTTTCCTTTGGTAGATAAGACATCATAATATCTTACAAGATCACACTAGACATCATTACATGTGTAATATTAACATTACACATTCCAATACTCCTGCTTAATGATGACTACAGAAAACAACACACATATATACAGGAAGATGGCATTACATTAGCTTTCCCCCTTGATGACAACTTCATGCATTCCCAACAAAATTCAAAGATACACTAACTTCAATTTTGTCATGGATTTGGTGAAGATATAGACTGCTTGTAGTTCCATGGGACAATACTCCAAACAAATAATACCATCCACAACAAGGTCTCGAATGTAATGAGTATCAAGGTCAATGTGTTTGGTATTGGAGTGTTACAATGAATTGTATGCAAGCTAAATTGCAATCTCATTGTCGCATATTAATTCGGTAGGATACTTCTGAACTGACATAATATTTGTAACTACATGTTGAATCCACACTATATCTTTAGCTTCTTCCTTAGCTTCGCTATACTCTAGTTCACAAGAATAAGGAGAAAGAATTCTCAACTTCTTACTAGACCATGAAATTGGACTTGAACCAAGATAAAATATGTACCCTGTAGTAGACCATCTATCTACAGTAACCCCTACCCAATCAGAATCTGTATAACTAAGAAGTGAAACTGTATTCCTGCTAGAATAAAAAACACCATAATGCGTTGACCCCTATAAATATTTGAGAATTATCTTTGCTAATTTCAAATGAATTTCATGATGATCTTGCATAAAACTCAAAACCATGTTGATTGAAAAAGAAAGGTCAATCCTAATAAGTTTTAAATATATCTAGCTCCCCATAAGTTGATGATATAAAGTGGCATCAACAAGAGGAATATCACACTCAACAGTTAACTTTACACTAGACTGAAATGGCATCGGAGAAGGATTACAATCACTCATATGAAACAAAGCAAGTAAGTATGTAACATACTTAGGCTGAGAAAAGAATAGACCATCATCCACATGCCATATTTGAAGACCCAAAAAATAAAGCAATAGGCCTAAATCAGTCATTTCAAATTCATTCTTAAGATTATTCTTCATTTCCTGTATAAATGTAAAATGGAAACCAGTAAGGATAAGATCATTCACACAAAGTACCACAATGAGGAGATTATCTTAAAATTTCTTAACATACATATTTGGATAAGATATACACAACTTAAAACCATTTTTCAAGAAATAAGTATCAATTTTCTCATACCAATCTCTAGCTACATGATTATGACCATATAAAAACTTGTTTAATTTGCATACCAAACTTGAAGTTTTAGTAGTGATAAAACTGGGAGGTTATTGCATATAAATTCCTTCACGAATATCATCATTCAAAAAACCACTCTTGAAATCCATTTCGTGTATTTCCCATTGATAATATGTAGAAAGAGAAAGTATGGTTCTTGTTGTGTTCATTTTAGCAATTGGAGTAGAAGTTTCAATATAGTCTCTACCTTCTTGTTGAGAAAAACATTTTTCTACTAACCAATCTTTATGTTTTTCAATCTGTCCTTCTCAGTAAACTTTGTTTTATATATCAATTTACATCCAACTAAATTCTTTCCATGAGGAAGAGGAACAAGATTCCATGTCTTTTTCTTCATTAAGGATTTATACTCAGTAGCCATGGATTTATCCCATCTAGGTTTATCTTTGGCTTGAATCACATCTTTTAATAAGACTTTGAAAACCATGCTCTATAGGACTATCAATAAGAAAAATAATAATTGGAGCTTAATTCTCTCTTCAACTCTATGTGCCTACTGAACATTAGTCAAAATAACGATGGGATTCTTTCTATTGCAAGTAGTTCATGAAGTAGAAGTTGTCTTTCCTATTGAATGTAAAGTCCCATCCTTGAATTTGTCCATAGAAATCCTGTTGAACACAACCATCGAAGAAGAGCATATTATTTACCTATAAAAACACAATGACCACTCATAGAGATGAGATAGAGACAAATGAGGCACATAAAAACCATGTAAAATCTGAATATGATAGACCTATCTATCCCTAGGTCTTCTTTGAAGGACACCTCATCTTAGTTTATGACCAAGGTAAGAATAAGATATAGGCAAGTAAATTCAACCTATGTGGTATGGTCCTCACATACTGAGGCATTCCTTTAGTAAGGGATCCTATGAGTTAATTGATTTCAGAAATGCTTTGGGTGGACCCAAAAGGGGCTCTACTTAAAGAGATATACTTCCTATTCAACAATGACCAAACAATACCCATGTGTATTTTGTCTATAATTAGTTAAGTTGCTTTCTTTTATGTTTCTTTTATAGTTACTCTTTTTAGTTTTGTCTTATCATGCTTCACATTTGATTAGAAGATGTCTTCTAATTCACTATACATGTGGGATTCACTGATGGTGATAGTCATCATACATAGAGCATCGCATTTGTAACTTGGGTGATTCATTCTCTCATTGGTCAATTTGTGAGACTTAGTGGGATTTTATTGGCTAGGAAACCAATAGTGTTGTTGAATACAATGCAATTGTCAAATTACAGTTGGCGGCCATCTACCTTATCATTTGACATCTAGTAGTTCACCCGGATTCACAACTAGTAGTGTCACAAAAAAATGGTGTTTATAACGTTTGTAATACTATGCTTCTACAAAAGCATCTATGGGTAAGGATTCTTGAGTGACATTTTGAATTCATTACTTATATTCATGGTCCAAGAATATTAAATGTGTTAATCGACTCCTTATAAAATTATTTTTGGATTGGAATTTGTCTCATTAAAAATATAAATGAAGTATGCATGTAAATATCACGGTGAGAAATGACATAATTGTACACATAATTTAAGTTAGAAACTTGTAAATATTGTATAGAAGTGTTAATCAAATACACCAAAAACCATTTTGAGTATCATATATAATTGGGCATTATAGCCCTTAATGTCACATATATATGGTTGGATATACAAAATGTTCCAATTCATCAAAATACATATTACGCCTCTAGCCTGTCTGGGGTCTCATTGTAAACACATGATGCCATGTGCCACTCATTAGAAGAGTCAAACTCATGTGCATGGTACTCCTACCATGTGCCTCTACATCCGCTTAAGGAGATATTTTATTTGCACCATTGGCACCATGTGGATTAGCCCTTCAACGTTTTTTGAACACGTTGAAGGGTCTTTTCAGCATCTCCTCCTTATTGGTCCTTACCTCTACCTATATGCCCAAGTCTAGGGTGTCCTACTAAATACACTGGTCCCACATCTGCATAATCACAATGTGTTTTTTAATATTTGCTAAATACAAAAAAGGAAATCATTTTTTATTTTGGTCAGAATAAAAATATATATATATATTTGAAACATTTTACTTACTGATGTCTCCCGACTATTCAGTTGGAGGTAATTCTATCTGTAGATCTCTCGTGAAGTTAATCCCAACATAAAAGAATTCCTCAATAACTGGCAATTCTTGGGACCACCAGTTAAAAAACATGATATTGAAGGCATTTGTCACTCGAACATATCCAAGTATATTCATAAATTCCACCCACCAAATTGTCTTGGGATAGATGAAATCCAGGAGGGGGAAGCTTAATGTTAGGGTGCATCAATGGGAATCTCTTAAGGAAAAAGGAAACACATATATTCCCATAACCAAAGTTTTTTTACTCGTCCAATTTGCAGTCATTCAATTGTGTTTTCATATTTGTAAGGAGCCTTGTGCACAAATAAAACAGTGCAGGCCTCAAGAACTCTATATCATAGTACATGTGGAGGAATGAGGCCATATGAAGTTTTTATGATCTGATCAATTTCTCAATTCTTAGGAGGATACATTTCAAGCTTAAGATTATCGTATTGTTTATGGGAACTTGGGAACCTAGTAGCTATGTCGTCGGAGTGCAATAAGTCTATACATATTGATGTAAAATCAAGATACCCATGCCACATATACCACATTTTAAGTTCACCACCTCTCTTTGCTTAGATAAACAAAAAGTAAAATACATTTCCTCCAAATTGATGGTGAGGAAATCACCATATAGGTTGAAGGCACCCTACTTTGGATCCTAGTGACTCACAAGCTTTTGTAGTAATTGCTTTTGGGCATGTATATTTAGGCATTGGAAGAATTTTAAGAGCCTACTTTAATGGAGGGAATCCATACACTCTTGGTCATTCAGAGCGTGTTTATCTATGTCCTCATGTTCCCTCGCTATGCAAATGATAGACCTTATAATTTTCGCCGTGTTCAAAATTTTTAAATTTGAGGGTACACTTTTTTTTCCTTCTTGGGGGATAAGTGCACTTTCCAGAGAGGAAAGATGCATTTAGACGCACTTGTACCTCATAGGAGGTGTGTCTAGGGCCTTATAGATGTGCCATGTGTGAAAAAAAAGCACCTACACCTTTCCCTTAACAATTAGGTTCCCCAAAGATGAAAAATTCATCCAAAATGAAAATGAAACCATTAAAATGAAAGGGATAGGAACAAGGAATCACTTGCACTAGACGAGGATGAAAACCAATGGTTAGATTGATTATAGCATCCACTTGAATCTTGGATGGTGAAATGGAGCTCCAAATGCACCTATGTGAAAATTAAAAATGGCATAGTAATTTTTATATTTTCCTAATTCATAGTAATTTTCACCCTCTCCGGTATAGTTTTGATATCCCATTGGTTCATTTTATTAGATTTTCATGCCTTAATGACTAATGGTGTTAACTGATATTATTTATGATGGTTTTGCAGGTTTGACTATGTCTTAGTGACAGTTTTTAAGGACGTTTTCATTTTCCTTTTGGCCCATCACGATCCATATTGATAGGTAAATGACTCAAAACTACCATATTGGATAGGTTCATTGCCTCATGTGTATATTGCATGAGTAGTATCATGTTCATTTTCACCATAGGGTTGAATCCACTAAGTTATGACATTTACCCTCTTTCGTACTTATGTGTCATCACTTGCATGGTAAATCCTACCAATCATAGGAACCTTAGTTAGCACCTTGATTTCCTTTCTGGTGCCCATACTACAATTCTCTCTAGGCTCGA
The DNA here is from genome assembly GCA_027924585.1 of Larix kaempferi. NCBI lineage: Eukaryota > Viridiplantae > Streptophyta > Pinopsida > Pinales > Pinaceae > Larix > Larix kaempferi. The sequence continues at coordinate 2,916,318 of BSBM01001150.1, forward strand.
GAGCCCTTCTGGCCCCACCACGAATTTGCATTGAATCCATATGACTTCCTCACACTCTTATTTTGGCCACCTTTTGTAGGGATCCCATTATTTTTATTTGTATTTTCATAATTTCATTATATATTATTGTGTGTGCTTTTGAGCCTAATGCCATTATAATTCACCTTTTGTTGCTTACTGTCTATGCATACTCTTTAGTCACACACCTTTTCATCTATTACTTCTTCATTTCAAAACCTTATACGCGGAAGTGGTAGCTAATGAGTGTCCACCTCTTCCCCATCACCTTTTTTGCATAGGTCTATTTCATGTTCTTGGAACATCATTGCATGCCATGTGACACTCATTTATTCCACTGTGTCGTGGCATTCTTTTAATATTTTTCAAGTTTAAGACAAAAAAAGAGAAGGGGGGGAGAATTAAGATATTTGTTTTTTGTCTATGAGGAAACATATTTTGTTACCCTTGAACAAAGCACCAAGTTTTGAGTCTTCTCAACAAGTTGGGTTTTAGTATTCCCTTAGGACCCAAACCATGATCTTTGATTTTTTACTCCTTTGATTGGTTACTCTTCTAGTAATTGTGTAGAATATGTCAATGCCTCCTATGTTATAGATTTATATGATTGTTCCTTCTTGTGTCTCATGCTTCCCAAGCCACCATTTTGTTGTTCTTATGTTCAAGGGTTTTGGTTGCCCATGTCACCCATTCCTTTGATTCCATAACTTTGCATGTCGATCATCCTTGTTGAGAAGTTGTTCTAAGTTATCTCACATCTAGTGTATACATAAGTCGATTGATGAGGGGTACCTTAACTTCAACAAGAATGGATCTTGTCCCATCAACTTCAACTCATCTATTATGAGATTGATATTTAGAGCCCTTCTTAGTACCTTGGGGCTTGCACTCATCAATGATAGTTTCCCTTTCTATTGATAGTGGGAATAACTCAATGTCCCCTACTTGATAGATTCTAATTAGTACTCAGAATTATTCCATCTCTTCACACTTGATTGGATTGTATTATTGTACCTTGAAATCCATCATCATTATTGTTGGGTTGTCATGTGTTTGTTAATGGTCAGTAATCCAATGGTTTATTCTATGTTTGATGTCAGCTCATTCATTCACATGGTAGATTCATACATTTTGATGGGTTGGGATTGAATACCTTGCACCTATGACAACATTCCTATGTTTGTTTATGCCCAAATTGCTCAAGACCATACCACCTAGCTTGACATTTGTACTCGATTTGAGGATTTTGTTTTGTTATTAGAGTATCAAATATTCTCCTACTATATTGAAACATGGATCCACATTGTATTTGTTCATGATATTATCTATACCTGACATGGATCTACTATTTATCATTTGCATGGGCGTGATCTTGCATTTTACATGGATCTGTAGTGCACTTGATTTGGCAGTTGTGCTTTTTTACACTTAAGCATGGATATGTCCAATATGAAGTTCATCAAACTCTGCCTTGTTCCACTCAACAACTTCCTCCATGATTTGTAATGTATTTTGGATATTAACTTCCCTTCTAAACTCATACATTAGGGAGCATCCATTATAGCATTATTTGACACCTAATAGTCATCTATGCTCAATTGGCCTTCATACATGGTAGTTCCAGTGTTTTCCAACTACATGGGTTTTTGTTTTAGCATGTGTTTCTACATAGATGTCCCTTTACTTGAGGAATATTGTGTCTTAGATGTTCCTTGTTGGTTAGCAAGGCACTTCTACATAGAAATCTATAGATGCGCGACCTTTAGTGCATATCTAAGTGGGATCCATGCGATATGCACACCTATACTCATTGGAAACATGCCACCAATTGTCTCAATCACCTTCTAAGGTTTATAAATTGAGGTATAGGTATAAAGGAAAACAACTAGAGAGAGTAATTATTTACCCTTACGCTGGAGAAATCATTTTGGTCTTTGGGTCATGATGTTAAATCCATAGAGATTCATATCTCTAATTTATATCGTATATGTGGGTTAGGGACCTAAAAACCCTTTGTTTTTCCCTTTCCCTTATGCATGTGGAGATGGAGCATGGAATATTATTTGAAGTGGCCCATGATTGGATGAACTAGGATGATGGTGAAAAGAGGCTCCGACAAGAAGATCAAGTTTATAATATTGTTTTATTTCATTGAATCAAGATCTCTCTTCTTTCCCTCCCCAACTATTGTATTGTGATTGATATTGGAGAATTATTTTAACTTGATAAGTTAATTATGAATTGAAACATCATTTATTTAGATCTTGTATGTTGGAAATGTATGTTTGTGATGTGTTTGTAGGTTTAAGAACTCAAATCTAATAGCAGACAAGTTGGATCTATATTTGCAAGTCATGGATCTCATTGGACAACCTTCAAATTAAGGTAGTTACCCTCTCACCTTGTTGATATTAAAGCATGGAATATTAGCTTCTATGGAAAGAGGATTTCTACTCTTCGATTTTTCTTTATCATAATCCATCCCTTCTATTACTATTGTTTAACTTGAAATAGTCTAGTTTCTCAAGAATATACAAATGGGTAAAGATGGTGGTTATTCTAATGAAGAAAATGTCTTAAATCAAACTACATCCTTATAAAAAACCATAATTGGGGAAGTAGGTCAACTACAACCCACTACCCACCCATGTAACGTCAAGACCAAATTTAGGGTAGATTCTTTAGAAATGTTGTAATTTGATTGAGTGAATAGATCTTCTAATTTCTTATCCACATAAAAAGTAATTGTTATAAATCCACAAGGATGTCAAATTATCCCAAACTTTTTACTTAAGAAAAAGCATACGAAATTTTTTTCTAATAAAGAAATGAATTTCCACGATTCAAGAGATGACAAAATTATCATAATTTCCAAACCTAATATGAAATACTACACAACTTTTTTTAATAGTAATTTTTATATTTTATTTTTGATTTCTTTAATTTAACAATTATCCTCCAACAAAAAGTATTTTCTCACATCAACCTTTGTGACCAATAAATAATTAAAATCATCACATTTAAAAATAAACCATTTTAGTAAAATGATTGAAATACACATCTATTAAAAAACTTTATCAAACTATGAATTTTTTTTGATAAATAATCAAAAGCCAATCAAGACAAAAACATGCATTTTATACAAAGTAAGGACTAAAAACATGTATTTTATACAAAACAAGGACTAATAACGATGATTCCATAGTTGTATTGACAAAAGGAAAGAAGTGACTTATGATAGTAATAGGGTGTCGAGTGCATGGCCAATCTTTTTTGAATTTCATGGAGTGTACTAAAGAACAATTAGGCTTGAAGTCTCTATCATATATTTTACACTTATCAATACCTTTATATTATTATTTTATTTATTTTATCTTGTTTAGGAAAAATATTTTACATACATTTTCAACATTTTCAACACTATAGTCATTCCATTCAACATCTAATACTTGCATTTTAACACTAACACTTATCAAGACCTTTATATTATTATTTTATTTATTTAATCTTATTTAGGATTAATATTTTACATACATTTTTCAACATTCTAGTCATTCCATTCCACATTTAATAATTGTTTTTTAAATGTAATCGTCAAAAAAACATGTTTATTCGTAACTTTATTTATCAACTTACTTCGTAATTGTTTTTTAAATGTAATCGTCAAAGAAACATGTTTATTCGTTAACTTTATTCATCAACTTACTTCGTAAAGTGGAGGTGTTGAGTCAAGATCTTTATTTTCCGTATTAGTATCTCTTGTTATGGTCATATTTATTAAAGCACCTGCTACTTACTTACCTTTCACGTAGAACAAATACATTATAAACACCTCTCTTGACATGTCTAATCATTGTTTTCTTTGACTAGTATTTGCCCATTTAATTCCGAGGCACATAGTCTTCATGTATGAATTATTTCCCTTTCACTTACCTTCCAAGGCATTAGCATCCTTGGTCTTCAACTTACACATACAAGTCAACCTTTTCATTGATGGCAATGAGTTTCCCATTGCCAAACATAGCTATGATAGTTTCAATGGAGTATCATTGCCCATTAAATAAGATACTTTCATTTTATGAAAAGTCCATTACATAGGGTATGTAATCCTCCTTAGAATTATCTATGCTTCTTTCATACTCTTGTTTTTTTTTTCAATGTCGAGAAATTTCCTCCATCGAGAATGTTGCCTAGGTTGGGTAGCCTAAATATTTCAACCTCTCCTTCATGAGGTTTGAACCTATATGATCTAATGAGGACTAAAATCACTTACGTTCATGTAAATTTATAATTCCCTTCTCATACGAAGCCTAAAGACTCTGCTTTGCAATTACCTCATAATTAACTTCAAGTACATTGAGAACATACACTTTCTATTCTATAATCATATAATCATAGTCATTCCTGAGACATATTTTGGAAGGATAAGGCTCATGTTATAATCTCCTCTACAATAATGTTCTAATTAATATACTCTTTCCCATTTCCAAACTCTAAGTTGAGGACTAAGAATTACAACACTCAGAAGTTGGCATGCATTTTATATTTCTGCTTTAGAGTACAAATTTGTGTGTTAGTTTTAATTTTATTTCCACCCACTTTTGGATTAGAATTATGAGCCTCATGAGCTCATTTTCCATAACCTGTGACTTTTTCATGTCTTGCTCATTCCCAACTAATCCTTAGAAAGTTATTCCATTCTAATGCAAGTATATGCATTCTTAGGAATTTCTAAACTTTATAAGCTCGTCTTTTAAACCTCTACCATCTACCCAAGCATTAATATTGATCCTCATCATGGATACTTTCTGTCAAATAGTTGTGGGCCAACTACAATTTTATTTTGACCACTTAGGACTTCTTTCCCAAACAACCCTAGTGCTACAACATGAGCTTCAATGCCACTTTGTAACATAGCCATCCAACTCAATAGCCTTATTGGCAAAGTGGGGCAACTTTTTCAACTTTTCGATTGAATTTAACCCTTCGACGGTTCTTAATTCCCTTTCATTCAAATTAACCCTCTTTCTTAACTCATGTTGAGCCAATTTGAAGCATCTTAACTTAGCTTATTTGAATGCAACACATACTCATTGGGATACATTTGAACAACCCATTGAGCCACTTTAAAACATCCCATCGGACCCCTTTTGAAAATGCACCCGATAGACCATCAACCACTTTCAAAAGATCAAAAAACACCCATAGCATCGAGCCCCATTTGAATAACCCGTGAATCTTATCCAAAATATCCCATCAAGCCCTTATTAAAGACGCACCTAATGTACAAGAAGAGGCCATCATCCTTATGCTAAAGATGTTTCAATATCAAATGTTCTCCTTGATGGAAAAGCCATTGCGTTCTTTCAAAGGAACACTATTCTAACACCCTTGAGGGCCAATTGAAAATAACAATTTTTTAATGCTCCAGATAGTCCATCAAGCCTATTTCAAAGATGTCACTTTAAAAGATATGTCCATCATGAAATTTCAAAAGATGTCATCGAGACTCTTTGAAATAGACACCTAGTGCAAGCATAGGCCATTGGTATTTTATTGATTTTTTTCTCGAATTTGAAAAAACTTAAGACAAAGGTCAAATGCATCATTCAATTATAACACTTCAAATTCCAACAGAAAGAGCTAGGCCATTAGGACCTTTCAAAATATGTCATCACACACTTTCAAAATATTGGACTAATAGTCCATTGGGCCTCTTTGAAAGATGCATTTGGGTAATGTCAAAAGATTGATTTGCTAGGCCATTGGGCCTCTTTGAAAGCTTCCTATCATGCCTCTCTTGAAGATGTGATTGATTTGAAGGATAAGGCCATCAAGTCTCTTTCAAAGAAGAGATCGATTGAGGAACTTTAAATATACTAATTTGAAGTAAATAATAGAGATAAGGGAATCAAACTTATTTTTCAGGTACTATTCGAATTTGAAAACAACAAGGAAAAGGACATAAGCCTCACTCAAAGGTAATACTTTGAATTCAAAAAAAAATTGCTTAGGGTCCATTTTAATAAGGCTATGAATTATACAAAGGGAAACCTGAATACCAAATGAAGTTGACACTCCAAACATAACAAAGGCCTAAGATTGGGAAAAAAAAAGCCTATAGGATTTAACTCCATGCCAGGTTATGATTTGGCCTTTGGCCATGCCACCTACAAGGATACTTTCAACTAAACACGGTGTACGCCACCCAAGTTCAAATGGGCACATAATATCACATACATAATGTAAATTCATGCCAAATAAACTCCAAGGCAATTTGAATTATTAAAGCAAGTAGCTTATCAATGCATGAATTATGCGTGAAACATTATTTTACCATGAAGTCCATTTCTAGTTCATATGAAAAATACTAGCTTAACACTAGAGTTATCAATAGGAATTCATAACAGAGATGGGACGCTTGTCTAAGAATAAGTATGTTTAAGGAAATTATCTATTGGTGAGTAATTTTCACCCATATGTAATCCTCTATGTATGTTAGCCCCAAGTTGGGCTATCAAGCCACTAGAGTGAAGGAAATTGGTCCAAGACACCCAAGTCACTCACCCAAACCAATTTCTCACATGCTCAACCAAACTATTTACCCTAGAATTCTTTAGGACACACTCCATCCAGTCAAACCATGGCACTCCCTTCATTGCTCCACACAACATAAGTAAGATATTTCCTTTCTTTGCTCAATAATCCCTTAGTGATTTTCTCCCTTCGCATGTGCTTTAGTGTGTTTAGAAGGATTCCAACCTATTGTCTACCTTCAGCATCAACTTAGTCGATTTGTATATTAGTTCTTGAGCACACATTAAGAAATAATCAATAGGAAAAGTGGATATGGCTTCCTGTTGAACCAACCTCTTTGTTTCTTTGTATCCTTCAATCTCCCTTAAGCTTACAACCTTCCCTTCTTTGGCCTACTCTTCTCAAACTCATATATTTCTCTTCCTTAATATAATTTGGCCACTGACAAATTCCAAACTAAATACTCCAACATAACATAGGAACACAAACACAATGTATCAAATAGATGAAGGGTTGAATGAGATGTAATGGTCAATTCGAATTTCATTGTCATGTAACTGGTAGCCCTCTATACATTGTGGTAAATTATGATCTTGATATTGATTACAAATTTTAAACCATAGACTATTTATATTGTTAAATTTAACAATGGAAGTAACATATTTACATAACAATTATTTATCTAAAATATTCATTCTCCTTTATAATTTGAATTATTACTAACATGAGTGCATTCAAGCCATGCTCAATAAATCAAACATAGAGACACATCTAAAACAATAATTGAAAAAATTAACAAATAACAAAAATAAACTCCATGGCATTCCAAACACATCTGACACTTATCTTTTAAATTTCCTCCAACTAGGTGAAAACAAAGGACATTCCTCCCAATGATAAGCACTATGCCAACTAGTTGTCTCTTTCTTTGACAGATGCCACCCCTGAGTTGGGACTATCAATCCACAAGGGGTGAATTTTACACCTATTCCTCTTCAATTCATAGACACACTAATCTTAGAGTGCTCCTCACCCAAGTCATGTATCCTATACCCAAGTGATGTAGGTAACTCCATCCACAACAGACCCCAACCTCTCACTCATTCCCCATCAACCTGCATTATGCTAGGGAAGGCACCCCCTTCTCTACACTGTAGTCCCTCAAGTTGTCCCCTTTGCCTTCTAGTGTTCCAGTACAATCCGACCATGAAATATCCATGATAAGGCTCTAGGAACATCACACTGCAGGCTAGATTCCCTATTATTTAGGAACCCATTTATTAGGGTAGTTATTTTACCATTTTATTAGGGTGGTCTTGAATCTTGAGTGACATATTATGAAAACACTCATATTTATTTAGATTCCCAACTAGAGCTACCATAGCATGGATGATTTTCGTCCTTGAATGATGGAATGAACAAATAATGAATCAATGGTTTTCTAACAAGATATATGGATGGCTATGGCTTGACAAGTGGCTTCCCAATAAGTGACCACTTTCCCCTTTTTAATCTCACTTAGGATAACTAATCCCATAATTAATTAAAGTGATACACAACTATGACTAAATAACTTTGTGTAAAAATGGTTAATGAAGACTAGGGAGATTCGCTAGGGTCATCTTCCCTTAGCCCCTATCATTTCCCCCACTTTTGGAGTCATGGCTCGAACTCTCTTCTTCATGCTTCTTCACTTACAGTTGTTGGGTATTTTTATATTAAAAATCAAATGTACATATTTAAAATATATTTGGTCATCCCAGACCATTCATGTCTAGCTTCTATCCTTTACAAAATTACATAATATTTATATCTTGGGGTAAAAAATGGAGTGTTACATGCATTAAGAGACTACACAAGAAATACATGGTTTGAATATCCATGAGATTCAAATTCCTGTGAAGATGGAGTGTCTTACACTCATCCCAAGTTGTACTCAACTCCATGCTCTCATAAGTATGGAAGGTGGACTTCCCCACCAACCATGACTTGCATTTATTGACTCGGGTTGGGTTTTTTAATAAGACATGTGGTGAAAAGATGAAGGTTAGGAGACTTTGGCAAATTGGGACTATTTATCAAACCTTTCGACTTCATTTTATCTTCCTCTCTAGTGGACTTATAGCCCCTCTCATGCTCTTCTACAACAAACCTTGGAGCTTTATATTAATTTTCAAAATATTTTTTACATTTCTTAAGAATACCATGGAAAGTCTACTTCATGGTATATTGAAAGAATATTTCTCAAAATGCATGCCTAGACATTCACTAGTCAAGTGTTGGCCTTGATCTTTGCATTAGGAATTCATACTAGAACATTAACATGACTTGCACACAAGAGTGTTTATATATATTGACTCTTATCATTATATCCACTTATTCATAATCATGTCCAAATCATCCAAAGGGATAAAGCTAGGATACTACAACTATTCTCTTATTAAGGATAACATCTCATGCAAATGGGGGAATATGTAGCATATTTATTTCACACCTTGTAATTTTCATATGCCTACCCAGTAGGAAGGCCATAGTATGACCCTCTTTTTTATGATCATCATGCATGACTCACCCAATGATGGAATGAGATCACTCTACCGATCTTTTATGCTAGACCACCTTCCTCAAATTACCCCTCCTTAGCCTAAATATATGAACTCTTAGGGAAGTGTAGTGCTTGGGTAGTGTCCTTTGTTACCTCCCCTCTCTTTCTCTTCAACTCTTGGTTGAATGTTCAACTCACTTTGACCCTTGAGGGACTCATTCGGGATACTTTCTTACTCTAGAGGTTCAATTTGGGGTATACTTCCTTAATAAGGTCCATAATTACTTAATATGCCTCACTATGGGTCCACAACAACTAAATCTATTTTGGGTTGTTCTTTACAAGGTCAAATGAGTCAAATCTCCTTAACCCTTTCATGGCTTGAAGGTGCTAAGAATACCACATATTTCTTGGTTGCATTGTGATTATGTATTATTCTTGGTGGAACAAAGAGATTTTTTAGAGGAAAAACTTGTGAAATAACCTAACAAACTCATGGTATGTAGTGGAATGTTGAAATTTGAATTTTTTGTATGGGGATTTCTCTCTAACATTTGGATTGTCATACAGTTACTCCTTGAGGTTTTTCCTTTTCTTAATTGTACCATTCAATTCCTAATATTAAATTATCTTTGATTCCATTCCCTTTCATTATCTTATAGGCACACTCTCATATTGGAGTCAATTCTTGATGTAACATCCTAATTATCTTACAAGACTCTTGGGTTGTTTGTATTTGTCTTCTCCAACACTTCAACACAAATATCTTGGTATTAGTTTGGCTCCAACCTTGTAGGCTCATTATCTCATCCTAGGGAATTTCAAAGGATTTAGTCCTCTCATACATTGGAATCAACCCTATAACCTCAAGATAGGTCTCAACACAACCACATAAAGGGAGGTATCAAACCATTTTGAGGGCACTTAGGTCTCGATTCATTACATATTTTTATATCATTTATATGTGGTAGATCTAGAGTTTTTATTACTTTACATTGGAGATTAGTAAAATCATGTTTTATAAGAGGCTCAATGTGTGAAGGATGATTTAGGAGGTCAAACAATTCAATATAGACCTATCACAACTCTTGTGTTCATCCCAAGAAGCCTCATCACCTATAGCGATGCTCATTTAGGCTGTTTCACCATAAGAATTTGGGAATAAACCCTAAGTTAGTTTGCATTTACTTTGTTAATTTATTCTTAAATACTTGTTGGAAATCCTAATTGAAGAACCTTGATTACCTATGACCCTAGATAACTAATTAAATTTAAAAGCAAAATTAATCTAGAGGTATTTCTCCCTTTAAATCGAGTGGAGAATCCACTCTCTCTTCATCACTTATTAGTGATGTTTGCAATAGGGTAGTTCCCATTTCCTCCATTTCCTAGCCTTATATTGTGTGTGGAAGCACGAATCCCTTCACTTGCTACAATGCCCTTCATAGTATGAATGAAACTACTATTTTGGTTATTGTGAAAGAAACAAATTTATTATAAAAAGACTAAAGCTAATAATAATAATTTATTTGTAAGGTCACAACCAAGCCAAATACCAATTTAGTGTATAAAGCCGTGTTATTTGCAAAACAAGGGACCCCTATGCAGTTACATCCAAGTATATATTTTTTTTTAATAAAAAGAATAAAAAAATTATATTTTTATGTAAAACCAATATAATTATATAAAAGTTTGAATTATGAGTTTTCAAATTTTCAAATCATTTTGCTCCAAAGAATCATGCTACCAAAAAGACACAAAATTAACCCAGATCTATGAGAGATCCAATATCTTAAGGTGTATTTTTTTTTAATCTTAAAACTTAAGAAAATTGATTCCTCTCTTGCTTGATAAATTCGGATTTATACTTTAATTTTTTATTTTATAGATGGACAGGGATTTTTTTAAATACTTTTCATAATTTTTTATTTTATGATTTGACAAGGATTTTTTAATTACTTTTCATAATTATTATTTTTTCTATTTGTTTATAATGTTTTTATTAATGATGAAAATGAAACGGTTAAACACAAAATTCAACAAACTATCTCCTACAATTATTTTGTGTGTGATAAAATAATAAATTTTTAAATTTAATTTTCAAACACTTTAAAAAAATGCATTAATTCCATTCAACATTTAATACTTGTACTTTTATCTCTTGTTTTTATATTATATCTATCAATTATCCGTGGAGATTTTCAGCACACCGACCTACCGACCAACCTTTGAAGTAGAACAAATATATAGTATGCCCTCCAATTGCGTGGCATGCCTAGTCATTGTTTTCCATGTGGGAGTATATAACCATTTATTTCCAAGGCACTATCTATCTTGTTTTTATATTATATCTATTAATTATCCGTGGAGATTTTCAGCACACCGACCTACCGACCAACCTTTGAAGTAGAACAAATATATAGTATGCCCTCCAATTGCGTGGCATGCCTAGTCATTGTTTTCCATATGGGAGTATATAACCATTTATTTCCAAGGCACTATCTACCTAAAGTCATAGTCTTTTTGCATGAATTTCGCACACCTAGCTAGCTACCTACCTTTGACCGACTTAGAACAAATACATTTCATGCCCTCCCTTCCCGTGGCATTCTTTTGTTTGTCGGATTATTTAATAAATTGATACCACGGCATTATCTATAGTCATGGTGAGAGTCTTCATGTATGAATTCTTTCCCTTTCGCTTACCTTCCTAGGCTCGGGTTAAAAGTTTCCATTATTACCTATCCCTATCCAAATTAACTTCCTTGTCAGAAAAAAAGGCGACTAACAACCATAACAAAAAAAATATCTCAATCTTGCTCAATCTCTTCACTGCCGACATTTATACTAGAAATTTATGTTCACCTACTAAGCCTAAGCAATTTAAATTTATGCCAATTTACATCCATTTTAATTGAATTTATAAGTATTGAAAATTTAAAATTTTTGAACAATGTGTTTTTTTTTTATAAATATTTTTTTAAGACATACCCAACTTGGTCATTTTGCTTTCTATCATGTACCATCCGGCCTTTAAAAAAAAAAACTATACCATCAAGTATTAATGTATAGGTAAAAAGTTGAGAGATAAAAAAGTCCATGATGACAAACCACCAAGGGCCAATCAAAATCAAATAACCGACAACCCCAAAAACAAGGGCCAAATCAGCTAGAAAGAGATAACATAAGGAAACCCCGCTGAAAGATCAATAACCCCCTTCTAGGAGCATACAAAAAAAGGGCAGCACTATCCCAGACAACCATACAAATAATAACAGTCTCAATATACAAATGAAAAATAGGTAAAAACCCGCCACATAAGGCAAAAGCCAAGATAACATGGCCAAATACATGCCGCAAGAACGCTACCATCAAATAAGAATGAGCAGAAACATAATATATTGAAGAAGCCAAAAAGAGGAGGATGCCCACACCAACAAGGTATTGGTGCAAACGCCAACAACCATCTAGAAACCTGAAATCAGATGAGCCAAAAATATATCTGATAAAAGATAATATAATATATATACAAATGAAGGACAAGGGACATGGTAGAGAAGATACTATTGATTAAAGACATGAACACAACCCTCATCTACCCTAAGATCCCGCACCCAACTCTCAGAAAAGATGATGCCTTCTGGAGAGAGGAGGGGCCTTTTAGATAAAACATTAACCTGATGATTGTGCTCCCAGTAAGTATGAATGAATGAGATCTCTCCAAAGTCATTTATCAATAGTCTAATCTCATCCATCCAAGAATATAGAACCAATACCTCGAGAGCAGCCTTCCCCAAGGCCCAATCAATGGTGATTCTTGAATCGCCAACCATCTGGATGTTGTCAATATGGATAGATTTAGCGTAGAAGATTAACATCCACAATGCCAACAATTCACTACGAGTATTCATACCCAGACCACAATTCATCCAAATCTTGTAATATGTCAACCTCTCAACCCAAAGAATTGCATCAACACCACTGCCACTTTCCCTGGCTTGGGAAGCTCCATCAAAGAAACCACAGGGACGATCATCATCCAGAGAAGGATCCAAATGAACATGAGCAGGGGAAGGCACCATCAGACCTAGATCCTTATTAAAATACATGAATGCTGTAATAGCTCTACTGCCAATTATGGATGCCCCCAACTTCTTCCCCTCAAATATCAACTTATTTGTCCCCTTCCAAATCTCCTAGTAACTAAAATAGGAGCGTTCACCCCACTCCACAGCAATTTTGAACCAGGATAAAAGGCCATCGGGGAAAGACAGTTGTGGCCAATCCACACCAATATTACAAGCAGATCTAACAGAGAGCCAAACTATATTTGTGAAGGGGCGGAAGACTAATAAATGGTCCATTGATTCAACCCAAACCAACCTATTCCTAACACATGGAAATTAGATGTATATATAACATTTAGTTTAACTATCCTTATGCATTACACTTAGACTTCATCAACCCCCAACCTCAACCAAATTATAACATGTATTACTCTACTTGGATTCACATTCAACCTCCTATAGAGGTTGTTTCCTCATCCCACAACTATGTATTTGATTTTCCCATTAAACTAACCTCATGCTATTTAATGGTGTAGAACCCTTTCCACACTCAAGAAAGAAAAGAAAAAAATTCCAAAGGTGGTAGGTTTCAAGAAAACAACATCAATGCAAATAATTCAATCTATCAAACAAAAATAAGAATAGAATATAGGATTAAACTCTGTAAGTAAGAAAGGACCTCTGCAAGGTGAGAGAGAGGAAGATTCAAAATGGAAAGAAAGAGAAAATTCTACATTGATGTAGATCCAAAGGGAGGAAAGGAATCAGGGTTGAGGATAGGATTTGAGATGAAAGGAGGTTTCCATTGTGCTTATAGAGAACATGGTGCATGCTGAAACATTAATATCTTGGACCATGGATACATTACAAAGCATATCTAAGTTGTCTTAGTCATAGGGATAGACATCATGGGACATGTCATAATATTTTAGCATTGACCCAAACAACTATGAGAAAAATTATTTTAAAATCCATTCAATGAAAAGGTTACCAAAATAAAACATCGAGATAGTATTTGATTATGAACCTAACATGGGGTATCAAGGTTAGAAGAAGAATGAAAAATGGTAAGATTCATGGAAGCAATAATATTGATTAGAATATTATTTGAGAATACAAGAGGTTGAATGGCTTGATAGTTGATCTTGAAGACACAGAGAAAGGATTAGGACCATGCTTGCCATAGTGAACCTTCCCTTCATGAAGGAGCATGAGCTTGCTCATGATGGTGCTAGGTATAGACATCATTGATCCCTAGATGATGAGGAAGCATCTTATACTCAATCTCTTCGTTAAGGATATGGAACTAACTCTTACCTACCTTATGTTGTAGGGTGATGTCCAAAGTGGTAAAAGCAAGTGGCTTGACCTTTTCTTTATTAAATCCTCAGTAAATCCACCTAGTGAGGGATGTGTTTTTCAGAGGAAGAATGTGGAAGGAAAAGGGACTCATAGATTATGACAAAGGTGTCCACATTGCTCATAGGGTCTTGGTTAGTGGCACAACTAAACTTAGGAAATTTGAAGAGATTAGGTGGAATCCAAGTAGTCATAATGTGTGGAGTGAAGGATTGTTGTTAAGGAAAAGACAACACTTCAAGTGTGATTTTTCGTTGACAGAAAAAGACACTTACATTAAAGATCCTTGATTTGACCTCTATTGTTATGGCCTTGAACATTCAAGTGAAACCTTATCCATTCACAATACCCTGAAAGTTGTAATCATTGAAAATGAGAAGATTCACACCTAATATTCATGCAAGCAATGAGTCATTCGCACCTTCCCCTTTGGCAAAGCGCAACTGCAAGAAAAAGTTGCATTCACAGATTGCACATTGTTTGCTAGCAAACCATTCGATTCTTACCTTTGGATTAGGCATGAATAACCTCAAAAAATATGAAAATTATATAAAAAATCAGAAGAAAAAGGGAATTATGAAATTTTTAGGAACCACCTGCTATGTTAATACTTCCCCAACTATTTGGCTTTTGTTCCTAAGGATATGAAAACCAACTTCTAGGCTAAAACTAGGACTTTGTGATGGGTTCAGTTATCCTAATGGATTTGATAGATCCTCTATTAAAGAAGGACCTAAGATGTCATCCAGTTGAGGAGAAAAAACTTTGGGTGAGTTGTTTAACTGACCCTCAGTGTCACTAAAATGTCCTTCTTCGGACAAACTCTCAGACTCACTAGAACTAGAACTATTTTCTTCTTCTAATTGTTTTGTTTGTGGTTCCTGATTTTCTTCCTTTGCCCCCTGAGGGGTTAAATTTTTATAATCTAGTCTTCACCATGGTGTAGGGATCTCTCTTTGTTTATTCTTGGATCCTTCTAGACCCACACAAAGGTTGATCAACCATAGTGACTTGCAGAAGACACAAAGAAGGAAGTCTACAAAATAATAAACAAAACAAACAACACACACTAGAAAGTTCTTGAAAAGATCTTCACAAGTAGATAACTCTTCCAATGACCAGTACCTAGTTATTTAGGACCAAATACTATTCAGTGAAGAGCCATAATTGGGGGTCTTGCGAAGATCATCCTGGGATGATTAGGGCCCAAGTCCAACCAATGAAGATCAAGATACAGTTACCCTAAACTTCGACATACCAATCACTAGGGGTGCAAGCACTTTCCTTCGGAAAATACCCTCCCAAGGAGCCGGATCAGATATTTTATGTCTATCTTAGGTGCTGGAAGGTATTCCCCTTGTAATGAATTATGAGGAACCTAGGTAAGGAAACTATGGCTACCAATTTACGTTAGGTAGTCGGGTGGGACGGTTGCTGGAAAGGGATTCAACGATTGAGCAAGGAATGTAGGACACTAGTCCTAGACCTGAAGCTATTAGTGAGAAGTGGTGTCACCCTGAGGAATTTCCATGACTAAAAAACCTATGCATGCATAACCCCACTAACTGAAGCACCAAGGGACAATCTGTCCAATTGGACTAGCTTTACCTACCGCTTGACACTTGTTTGAGAGGCGGTTTCCTAACAAGTACTTCATACTACTAATGGGTTTTAACTCTCTTTAATAGTTCCTAGTTTCCAATATTATGTGGCCTAGGAGGAGTTTACTCACAACGCCTATCTCTAAGGTCCTAATCCCTAGACCATTAGGTGAGTTTCTATTAAATAAAACTTCCTAATATTTTCCAATTACTTCTTGCTTGTTCAAAAAATACAATTCAATGAATTCTCAAAAGAATAAAACTAGTGCAACTAAATATATTCATATACCCAAGTACACATTCACACTCTTTTAATGAAAGATGAAGCACTCTTTCACCTAGACAATGAAATTTTCATTTTCAAATGTTCTTTTGATGTAAATGAAAACTCAATCTTTAAAATGCAAATGCAAACTCAATCTTTAAAATGCAAATGCAATTCACACAAACCAAATGAAAATTTTGAAATGATCCAACATTTTATTTTTCCGTTTGAATGAAAATGAACTTTTTAATGAATAACTACACTAGCGCAAGCAATTTAAACCAGAATATTATATCCCTATCACTAAAACTGTTATAGCATGATTTGCCACACCTTATGAAACATGCCTTGATAGCCTACCTTGTCCCTCTACAGACTCATCCTACCCCTCTTGCTCAGTGAAAACCCCAAAAAACCATATTTTTGTTGATGTTTGTGGATCATCAACACTATAGCATGCATATACGTACCCTGCACCATTACAACCCGTGTAAATCAGGCTTCATTCTCAAAATTGAAAAATATTCTGAGTTTTCCTTACCAAGTCACGTTTGTTATGATCCTTGGCCTTCCATATACTGGAAAACGATCTAATTCGACCCTCCACCTCCCTTTGAGGCCATGTATGGAGCCATTGTGAAGCATTTGACGGAGGATAAACTTGAGAGCAAGTAAAATATGGAGAAATTTTGCCCCATTGCCATGCCTTGAGTCTGCATCACTTTGTCCTTATAAGATTGAACTTCTCTTATGTTCATCTCCCAAGCTCTTTCCTATCTTGTGAAGGAGGAACCCAATTACTCCTTGAACTTGTGAGCTTTCCATTGTATGAAGGATTGAAGTGATGGAGGCCTAGGTAGAGGAACCTAGTTTCTTGGTTCTGACAAATTGCCGACAGAAGGTTGTCACTATGTACTTATGTTCATTATATTAATAGAAATACTCTTGTCTTGTCCAATTCATGTTGAAAATGTTTATATTATTTTCATTGGGTATATTTTCTTAATATGTTCATGGACTATGCTAGATTATATGCTAACAATTTATATACATTTTATATGCGTGTATGCCTTGGTTGTTGACGACAAGTTGCAGGTGAAGAGCATTGGATTGAGAGGTCAATGATGTTATGATTTAGACATCCGGTTGAGGTAACGGTATCATCCTTTTATTGTTGGCATTTAATGTTTATCTAGCATATTTGGGAATTGAGTTGATTTCTAGTGTCACTATGTCTGTTGTGGTTCTACCCCAATCCATAGGAATATTTTCTCCGTAACAGAATTGGCGACTCCCCTGGGGATGGTCTCCTTTTTGGGCGATTTTTCTCTTTTATTGCTCTATTTTCTTGAGTTTCTATGTCGGTCGTAGCTTGACAGTCAGTATTATGTTGTTTTCCTGAGTGGTTTGGATTCATTCTCATTTTTTTAGCCATTTTTCTCCCCCCACGTGGGATGGGTCTATCTTGCTTGCATATCCAGGTGATTTGACTGTGTTTGACCCATGTACATACGTTGATATTCCACTGACAATTGCGCACATATCATTTTGTATCCTATTTATTGAGTGGGATGCTTGCTAGGTGAGTTCTAAGTGTTGTTGATTCTTGTTGGGTCTTTCTGTTTCCTTTTGGTTGCATTTATAGTGACTGGAAGCTCTCTTTTTCTTAGTTTCTAGGAAAATTGGTTTCTTGTAATTTTTTTATTAGTATTCCTTGTTGTGTGCTTGAGTCATGACTTCTTAGTGTCTTGCTTGGTTGGTCTTCTTATACTAGCTGCAAAATTTGAGAGGTTTATGGCTCATTCTTGCATTTTCATTCCATTATATTGAAAATACAAAAATATTTGCATTTTACATATTTACTTGAGCATTTGCCCTTTTTTCTTGGAATTGCATTAGTCTAGGAATCATTTGGAAAGATTGCATTGGCATTGAAAGTGGAAGAGACCATACTTGTGCATTTTTAGTTAATAACATACAAATTTCATTTGAAAAACAAGACTAGTACTTAGCAATGTTTTTATGTATGCTTATTTCCTTTTGCTAAGTCACACACACCACTAGTTGCATGAGCATATTCCTCTAAGTAAGCAATAGCCAATTAAAATTAACACTTAATTTTAAAATTGATTTGAAAGATTTCACTTTTTTTAGGGTGCACAAACAAGTGTAGGTTTTAGAGTCTTGGAATAGGATTTTGTGAGTAAACTTATCCAAGACTATAAAAATTAACATTAGGGGTCTGTACAAGGAGTGGTGAAATCCATGGTATAATTGGTTTTCTTGAGAAGCTCCTCTTAAACAGGAGTCAAGCACGAGGTCACACAAAATTTGGTTGCGGAGATAACCCTCCAATATCTTCCTAGTGTCGGAGCTATATCAGGGGTCTATTCATATCTGGGGGTTCTTGAAGCACCTAAGTGCTTCCTGAGCTTTGGGCTTAGCTACCCTGCCCATATGGTGGAATTTCCTACGATTGTTTTCCCGAGCATTGGTTATATGTGGTGACCTTAGTTGCTTATCCTAGGTATCCACACAGGGTACTTGAAAGGGTTATTTTGTGAGTGCCCTGAGTGAGATAGGGGTCGGACAACAAACATACTTGTTCTATGAAGTATGAGGGCCCTCATAACTGATTATGTTACCTCTATATATAGTAGTGAAGTATCAAGCCCCTCTTGGGAGAGGCATACCTTATATAATTTGGGAGGCCCCTTAGCCATCTCCTTTGTTTGTGTGCATTTGGATTATATTTTCTAGGAGTATGCTTGTTGCTGGTTAGTTGGCCTTAGGGATTGATAACCTTTTTATGACTCTTTTGAAGTCATTGTGGATCAATTTCTAGATATCCTCCATTCTCTTCATTTAGCAGGTTTACTACCTGGTGATCCTTTGTAGCCCTTTCATAAGAGGTGTAAAGGTAATAAAGGTGGTCCTTATATATCCCATCGAGAGCTTCAAAGAATTCTTACTATGAGATATGATTTTGATATGTCAGGGATCCCTTCAACCCCTATGTCAGTAGTGGGTGGGGGACTCCCTCTTATACTGCCTCGTGGGTCCCAGGGACTCCTATGTTCATGGGTTCTCATGCTTTTGGTTCATCTCAGCCTATTGTAACTAATC
The DNA here is from genome assembly GCA_027924585.1 of Larix kaempferi. Classification (NCBI taxonomy): domain Eukaryota; kingdom Viridiplantae; phylum Streptophyta; class Pinopsida; order Pinales; family Pinaceae; genus Larix; species Larix kaempferi. The sequence goes on from BSBM01001150.1 coordinate 2,935,836, forward strand.
CTTTTGATTATACTTGGTCATCTGCTCATTTTTCCAATTTTTCTTTAGGATTATCAGGAACTGATGCTTAGTCGATTCCTGAAGCCTTTAATCCATTTACTTTTGGCATGCATAATCCATGATCTAGTATCCCATCCTCCATACCAGTTTGCAATAGTAACCTTGGTGTCCGGATTGGGGGCATACCAGCCACCTTAACTGTGTATCAATTTAGGAGCGTTCATATCCCTCCTTCTTCTCCTTATGTTGGGGGATGGCCTCCTCCTTCATGAACCCCTAATACTAGTGTTAATCCTTTTATGGGTGGGGGTGGGCATGCAGGCGGTGGTTCTATCTCATATATCACATCCATATGCCCATCTTCTACTACGTTAGTTCCCATGAATGTTTTTCTTATGGTGCATCCTCCTCAAAGTTTGTATGTTCCCTTGGGAGGGAATGTATATTTTTATATGGGTCCCCCCTTGTCAAGAGTTCCTTCGTTGGGGAGGTAAATGTCTCTGCCCTTATCAGGGGGAAATGTATACCATCATATGGGAAATTTTGGTAATATGGTTTTCTCCTCCTAGGGGTTCCCTACCATGCAAATTCCTGTGCATCCTTACATGAATCAATTTGGAGGGGGTTATTATCCTACTGGTCAAGGTCATGGTACTTATCAGAACCCACCATGGCCCATGGTCTCTAATTTGATTCCCATGGGCATTTACCCACATAACCAATATTTCCCGAGGGCATGGTCTCAAATGTCACAACCAAGAATCCCGTTTCTAGCCACCTTAAATTTGCTAGACTTATCTAGATTAACAAATGATCCTATGTGTCATGATCCAGCATGGGCTCCAGTCCCCACCAAGATTCCCTCTGAAATTCCTAAGTTTGAGGGTAAGAAGGGTGAGGATCCGGGTGATCATGTTACAACCTTTCATTTTTGGTGCTCGTTTAATTCCTTGAACCACAATTCTATTCGTTTGATATTGTTTCAATGCACCCTCATAGGGCCTGTTACGAAATGATATGTCGAGTTACCCAGGGGAATGTACCATATATTTAATGACCTAGCCTAAACCACTTTCAGTTTCCGGTCCTATATGATGCAGGCAATGAAATTTTATCTACATTCCATCAGGATAAAGCTACTAACATTTTAGATCATATTCAGAAGTGACGTTGAAAAAAGTGGTTGATTAAAGCTAATATTCCACCAGAGTTCCTATCAGAATGGTTCATTAAGTCCCTTTTTCCATATATTGCAAAGGATGTCTCAACATACGGAGTAACTACTAAGGAACAAGCTATATTAAATGCTCAACAGTTAGATTTTATCTACACTCAATATGGGATTCTTTACGAAATTATTCCTGATGCACTGCTACCAAACCATGACCATATAGGGCCTCATGTCGATGGCATTGTAGGCATCGCGAGTGACAAGGATACAGATCAGGTGACGAAGTAGATGCATAATATGTCCATTATCCAGTCTACAACAAGACAAGCTACATTTTTGTCCTCTCCCACCCAATCGTTGGAGGTACATTCCGTGCAATCGACAAACCCGAAAGGTACCCAACAACCTAGAGGAAATAAGAAGAAGGGGAAGAATCATTCTAAGGTGGGAATAATAATAAGAAAGGAAATTTGAATAATGACAAGAATGATAATAATGCTAGTGGGGACAAGAAAGAAAAATGGAAGGTAAATTTTCCTTGTAGGCTTTGCTGATAGGATCACCTTACTCACTTGTGCCCCAGAATGTATGAGGCCTCGAATCTTATAACATAGATCCCAACTGTGTTAACAAATCCACTTCCTCATAATCAGAATATGGCTTTGAGTGATTCTAACACTAGAAATGGGTCTAGTGGGAGTACAAACCCTTTGGCCCATGATGGTGGCCATGGATGCATCAATATGGTCTATTTGGAGGTTAATGTTGCCACCCTCTCTCGTGACTATGGTCCTCCATAGCCTTCTATGGGGAAAGATCCTCCCCCTCCAAAGATCCATTTTCAGATTGATAATCTTGATCCTATGCATCGCATTCTGAAAGGAGTCCTTAAGCATTCGGACCATAACCCTAATGCCTGAGCTTCCCAGAGTTATTCCATTGTTGAGGATATGGGCCAAAAAAAATGTGTTATGTCATCTTTAGAGTTACTCCAGACGTGTCCCACACAGAGGAATGCCTTGTTGTTTTCCTTGGGAACTCTTGATTTAAGTGGCCCTAGTGTTATCAAGTTTGAGACCGCTGATGTTCAGTCTCGCTTACCTTACCATGTGGCTTTCCAAGTCCATGTGGAATGTCTTAATATGACTATCAAATGCACTGTTGTTGACGAAGGTTCTTTAACACTAGTGATGTCCCTATATTGTTGGAAATCCCTTGGCTCTCCTTAGTTATCCTAGTCTATGACCATGTTGATTGCATTCGATGGACGCTTTTTTTACCACATGGAATTATACCCTCTCTTCACATCCAGTTGGGTGGGAAATTTGTGCCAGTTGAGGTTGAGGTGGTCGATGCACCCCTCAACTATAATATTTTACTGGGAAGTAATTGGATCTATGCTATGAAAGTGGTCGTATCATCCGTGTTTCGTGTGATTTTCTTTCCTCATGAAGGTAAAATCATGACAATTGATCAGTTCTATTTTACTAGCCCCAGTTCCTCCACATCATCAGGATCTATGGTTCCCATGATTGAAATTTTTTCAGAAGGAAAATGCGAATTTTGGTGTCGGTATGTATTCTTCTCTCATGGGAACTTTTAATTTTTCGGCACCAATCTCGTATATCGATTCCATTTCCGATGGTGCTTCATCATTGCTAAGACCGATGTCATTTCATACTTCATATTTTAATGATCCATGGACTCTCCCTTCCCCAACTGAATCTTGTGAAGGGAACCCACACATCGAAATGGCCATGCTCCTATCTACAACAAAGGTTGCTTATCAAGATTTACAAGAAGTCACTGCATACCCTAATCATTCCTCTTCGCGGACGGAGGAGGAAGATGCCCTTCTCCCGCCTACTTGGGCAGTTAATTCATCATGATCACATGATTGTATCAATGGTACTTTGCCTTCATATCAAGCTATTGTCGAGGACATGAATGGTCCCTAAAGGCCTTGAGAGGACCTACATCATAGATCTTATTTCCTCCCATAGCTTGAAAGGATTGATCACGACAAGTTTCGATTGACCTTAAGTGAGAAATTTGGTCACCCCATGGTCCAGTTGGATACACATGGTATATATGCCAAAGGGAACATCGCAAATATTTCTCCTACCATTCCGATCAACATTTCTCTAACTCCTAGCAAAGTGGAGAATGTTTATATTGGTGCATATTGCTCACCTGAAGAAATTCAGATTTACATTTATTTATTTAAATAATTTTGAGATTTTTTTGCTTGGTCTTATGAGGAGATGCCAGGAATAGACTTGATCATTGTCGAGCACGAAATTAAGACTTACTTGAATGCTAATCCTATTCGACAATGCCTAAGAGCGGTGAATCTCCGAAAGGCACTCACCATTAAAGTAGAGGTGGAGAAGCTTCTTAAGGCTGGCTTCATCTACCCTATTTCTTTGACTGAGTGGGTATCCAACCCCATTCTTGCGGATAAAAAGAAAGGAACCATCTGAGTGTGCACATAGTTTTGATATTTGAATAAAGATTGTCTGAAGGATAAATTCCCACCCTCTTTATTGATCATATTATTGACGAATATGCGGGAAGCACTTTTTTTTTGTTTATGGATGGTTTTTTTTGTTTATAATCATATACAAATCAAACCTAAGGATCAACATAAAACGACATTCATTTGTCCTTGCGGAACCATTGCATACCTGAAAATACCCTTCATCCTTAAAAACACCAAAGCAACTTTTTAGTCGGCTATGAACTTTACATTCCATGATCTCAAGTGTATAGTAGAGGCTTATCTGGATGACCTTACTACCCACTCTCATAAGAGAGTGGATCATCCAGCTCACCTTCGACTTGTGTTTGAAAGATGCAGGTTTTATAAGATTTGCTTAAACCCTCAGAAATGAATATTTTGCGTTAGAACAGGTTGCCTATTGGGGTTTATCATTTCAAAAGAGGGAATTATGGTTGACCCATTAAAGGTCAAGTAAATACTCCAGTCACAACTACATTTTGACCCAAAATCTGATGGCAAAATCGTCTGATATGTGACACTTGTCTGTCGCATATACGTCACTATATTTTTTTTTAGCTGTCGGTGGTTTTCTGTAGGTTATCCGACACTCCCTTTGACTGTCGGTTAATCAATGGCTTATTGGTACCATCGATGGTGCTTTAACTGTCAGTTCTGCAATGTGTAGTTCTTATTTTAAAGAATTAAAAACTTAACACAGGCGTCGCTTCACCGATGCATAGCCAATTTCCAAGTGTCGGTTAACGGATGCCTTAAGCCATTTTTTAAGAACAATCCGATGGTCACCTACCGTCGCAGGTATAGCAAGTCCGTCGGTTGACTATGCCATGGCGGAAATTAACCGACAGTAAGCTGCTGTCGCATGTATAGCATGGCTGTCGGTTAACCGACGGCCTGTAGTTAAAAAAAAACAAATACATTTCCCAGGACGTCGAATAAGCGACGACCTATAATTATAAAACAAAAAAATGTGACCTAATATTGTGGGAGATATGTATAGTCCAAATTACATATAATGCTTGTTATATAAAATAATCTAATGCTCGTGAATTGAAGAGGAAATACCCATGATGTGGATAAATTATTATCCACTCAAAGATTATCGGGAGCCTTACCCATAGGGTGTTTAACTGAAATCCAAGATTTTGGTAAGGGTGAAGCCATACTTTAGAATTGTATATTTGGTTTCCTCCCAGTATCAAATCTTATAGGGTATGCGTGCATTTTACAGAGCTCTACCGTGCTCATTTGTAATTCTTCTAAATTGCCTAATTTGATGAATATTGTGATGGCATAAGAATTTGGGGAATAAAATTGAGAAAATGGCACATGGTTATTGTCAATATTTAAAATTAATACAACCTAGCAAACTTGGTTTGTCTCCAAGGAAAGTTCTAGAATCTATAAGGCCTGCATACATATTACTGAAAGCAATGTGGAAGAGTTAAAGGGCCCAAAATGCCATTTTGGCAGGCGTGCAACTGATAGACGAAGACAAATTGAGATAATCTGACAGGTGGGTTTAGCGAAAAAAGTTGAAAAAACCCATGGCACTATAGCATCCATAGTTGGCTTACCACAAACTGAAATTAAAAAAGGCCTACATCATTATACAGAAGCAATTTTGCCCAATTTGCACATAACAAAATTAACACCTCTTGTAGAGTTTAAACACAGCAGAAATTTTCTTAAATGTTTTGGAGATTTTAGTCAAAGGTAAATGAAAGGAAAGAGAGGTCTTGAGGGACACTAGGGTGTGAGAAACTCAAGTTTGAACCCTCAAAGTGTCCTTGGTGGACATGTTTATGAAAGGAACCCAATGCCATCCTGCTAAATACAAAGCTTTAAGTTGAAACTGTCACTGAATAATTATGAAATGAAGAATGAGAAAAAAAAATAGGGCCTTCAACCCAACCACTTTGGGTTACACCAGCAACCCATCTACAAGAGGTGACATACATATTTGGTGAGGCTGCTGGTAAGTGGAAATCAATGCAATTTGAGGAAAGGACTCGTTTGGCAGGTTAGTGGCATGCACCCAAAGAGGACTATGGAGGAAATGGGTATGATAGATAGTGCACTATATTTTGCAGTTTGCATTATAAAATAGAAGAACAAAAACTTAAACTCTGCATGCATTTTGTAGAAACCTTCCAGGTAGATTTTGCATTCTAGGCCAAAGTACAAAATTGGGGTAAAATTGATGACGACAAAGAATTTAAAGGAGAAATCTGGAGATATCATAGAGGAGAACCCATTCCAATCCAAAGGTCACTCAGGGACCTTAAAGTTGAATTTGGGATGATTTAGCATGGTTGTAAATGTATTTTGGTCAAACCTAGTCATAAATTTTCTGAGGGCATAGAAAAAAGCAAAAAAAATTGTTTAAATTACCATTTTCATATACCTCCTTTGGCTAGACGAGAGGAAATACAAAAATTGTAACATGTGGGTATTGCACAAAACCAGGAGACTTCAGCCTAGCATACTTGGTTTGCTTCCATCATCAAAATTTACAGCCTTTGCATGCATTTTTCTAAAGCATACCAACTTAATTTGCACTAAATTATAATTGGCAGTGTCAGGATGTTTTTTGCACAGAAAATACTTTCATGGATGGTAAGGCTCTAGACATATAAGAGGGTCCAGGAAGCGCTAAAGAACACTCAACAAAAAGGAAATCCAAATTTAAACAATAAATAAGCCCTTGGAAGTCATTCAATTAAGCCAAATTTGAAAGATTGTGCATCTGAAAAGCATTAAATGGCAGAAGGGAAATCCAATAGTGTAAAATTTCCAAGGAGACATTGTAGATGACTTGGCAATTTCCAAATTCTATTCCTGAAACAAGCACAGGATCTGCTGTGCACTTCCAAAACTGAATATCCGGAAAATCCTTTCCTTGGTCAACATGTTCAAGGAGTAAGGAAATATTATCTGTTACACAAATACATATTTAGGATACGTTCCCTAAGGAATACTAAGACACAACCACATTCATACAGGTGTTTTAAGTAATTTAAAACTAGAAACACATAAATGATGATTGAGGACCTTATCATAAGAAGATTATTGAACTGAGGCATAATTCTAAGTTCTAATCCATACCTGTCAAAGAATTTTTAGAGAATGCATCTCTTGAAGCATAGCAACTAATTGACCCAACCAAGAGTTGCATTCCTCTTTCCCTTAGTAACACTGTCAGATGATTTTGACTCTGAGTTGCTTCAACAGCCTGCATAAGTAATGACAACACAGAATCTTCTGAGCAATTGACTACTTTATACAGTGCTTCCAAACCATCCCCAGAGCTTCTTGCAATTGCATCTAATTTTGATGAGAGAGCGGCTAACTTTGCCGATAGCAAGGAATACCTAAATACATCCCAGAAAATTAAACTCTGATTGATCCTTCCAGAAGCAGGCTTAACAATACCCTTCCCAGGAAAGTACATAGTACATAGCTTGTGGAAGAGTGCTTCAAACACCACTTTTGTAGATTCAGGAAATTGCCATGACAGTTTTTCGGTATCTGCGTTTTCCAGACAATTCTTCAACATTCTCAAGCAAAGATAAAGCTTGTTGATGTTGAAGGCTTTGCTAATCAGAGGATGAAGCCAATAGAGACTCCACTGAGGACAACGTATGGAGCTTCGCCGGAATAACATGTTCACTATATATATCTGCAGTTTTCCCATGAGGAAGTACTGGCAAAACTCAATCCACAAGACGATGACAAACCGGGCATAAAAATTCACCCTACAAAGAAATTGTTACAAAAGGTGTGCTAAATGAGATGCTACAAGACAATTCTCAACAATAAATAACTGCAGAGAGAACACAGGACAAAAGGATTCCGCACAGAAGCAATATATTATTTCATACCAATCACAACAAAGTATAATTGTCAAATGGCTACCTAATCTAGATCAACAATATGCACCCCTTCAAATATAATCCTGTTGTTCTAAACTTATATATGCTTATCCCATAGAGTATCAAATAAGAATACATCTTTTGATAATATCAAAGATAAAAAAAAAAGCATTATATACATGCTGGCAACAATAATGATATATCCAAATAGTGATGAACATCACCAATTGCAAATATCCGTAAATTAGCAAATCATATCAATAAATAAAGGGAATCAATAAACCTAAATCCAACTAATGTTTCAAAAATGTAAATAAAAATCATGTTCTCCATGCTAATCTTGAAAATGCTACACATCTGAGTAGTTTATTAGAGTAAACTAAGTCCAGCCAGTTTAACAAACTAACCAGCAGACCCTAGGCACAGTTTATCCTCACCGCCATTCAATAGATTTTGTACTCTTTAGTCCAAGGTTTAACTTAATTAGACAAGGAACCATGAATAAAGATATAAAATGTTGCAAATGCATTATTTTGCCTCAAACATGACATTTGCATCATGTTTCATTTTTTCTAGGGTGAGAAACAAAGAAATGCATTCCAAACCCAAAACTTTGAAACACAATTTCCTCACAAAATTTCAATTAATTTCTGGCAAGGTTTGCCAAAATATAATTATCCAGCAAAGAAGCAAGAAGCTCCTTCCAAAGTTTTGATCAAAAATATAGGATGAGAGTAATTATTTCCTGGTAGTTTCAATGTCCTAAATTTGTCACTATTTTTCTTTTCTTGTGGATGCCTACTTGAATCATGTATGTTTCATGGTATGTATTATCCACGATTCCATAGTGAAAGGAGCAATCTGACCCTGGACAAGAATTAATTCCATTGTATTAAAAGCCAAAACAAGAAGATAATGTTGAAAGATTTGAATGACAAGTCAATCTCCAAGGGACAAATTAAATGGTGGGACTCTTGCGGAAAGAGTTCACTTCATTTTGCAATTACATGTACTTGGGGGGGAGTAGATTAACTCCATCAACGGATTCAAAAAATGTTTGGTGGGTTTCCAAATGGTGGTCAAGGAAACATTCATAAAGAATAACTAGAAAATGAGCAGGCGAATGATTGCATGAGATAAATAGAGGAATCCGGTACCATCTTGATGGATATAGCTCATGCATCTGAGAAAATATGCCAATTTTTATGCTTGTATCATTTCTGGACTATCAAAGAACTCTCCAGAAATGGACACTTAAGGAATTAATACACGACAATCTAGGGTGGTAAAAATTAAAAACCTTTCTCACATCTTTGAAAATGATTATACTAAAAGCTTGTTGATTTGGTTTCCAACACAAGAACATGCCATGTTAATTCAAAACCCAATACTTCACAAAAGGTAATTGTATGATACCCTAGCCTTTCATACAAGGTAACCCATTCTTGCTTAGTAGAAGCCCTTAGGACTCACTAGATGAGTCAAAGGAAAAGTCCAGGGTACAAATTCTTTATTGAGGCTTTTTCATATTCTCCTGCCATAAAACAAGAAAATATATACAAAATTCTTACTTTTATTGATAACAATATGACAAAGTAGATATCATAGCATAAAGACAGAATACAGTAGCAGATTCCAGTCTCAAATGCCAATAATAGAATAAAGTATCCTTATAGAGGCAAGGTTGACTGAACTTGTACATTGGGGTTACATACTATGTCGATGAGGAATTTACCCACATCATCAATTTACTAAGTTGACTACATGACAAACATAGGAGAAAAAGAATATCACCTCATAAAAAGGTTGCTACACAAGCTGGTCAATTTGAAGTGGGAAAGTCATTGGCTAAATTGCAACAGTACTTCTGCCAGCCCAAGATGAAATAATATCTAGAATAATTTGTTAAGAGGATGCTTGGTGTATGGAAAGAGCAAGAGCAGTTTGAGTTTCTTGTCATTCAAATTTTTCCCACCAAGGGCATTGCCCATTCTATTGTCATTCAAATGTCAATGGGTTCAGTTCCTGGGTATTTTTTGTTGATGTATATGTAACTTCGGAATGTATTTCACATATATGTATATTGTATTCCTATAGAGATGGTATTATTCCTCTATAAGGAAGTGTCGTCATTTATATTGTAAGTGTTGTAACTTATACTTGATGGGTTATTAGACCACCTTATTTGGGGTCGGCCCTGTATAAGTCATGTGGGTCAAAGGGTTATTAGACCACCCTATTGGGGGTCGGCCATGTGGGTCAAAGGGTTATTAGACCACCCTATTGTGGGTCGGCCCAGTCAGCATTATATTATGTGGTTAAGTTCGAGCCTACATGAGTTAGGTAAAAAGGCAAGTCAAGTCAAGTATAAATAGAGTGCGGGAGGCACTCTATTTACTCACTCACTTCTCACACATGCTCTCAAGGAGGAGAGGCGCACTTATGGAGGAGGAGGATCTGCTGCTAGGTTATGTCTATCTCTTGGTTGGTTGTATCATTGCTCTATCTATCTCTGAGGAAGTTATTGGGGTTTTTCACCTTTATGGTTTTCCCCAAGTAAATCTTTGTGTCTCTGGTGTGCTTGCATTATTGTCTCCATGATTGATATGCTGTAGATATGCTGTACATGTTGTTCTCTCAGTTAAGATCCTAGATCATATTGAAGTAAATTCAGAAAATTTAACATGGTATCAGAGCTAGCCTGAAAGAAGGCATGATATGGCATGTATGACACTTGTTGCACTTACGATGCTAGGGCTTGATATAGAAAAAACCAGTCATCGTAGCACTTTCGCTATAAATCCGTTTTGGCGAAGTTTTCGGATCTGAAATTGTTACAGGCCGAAGCTAAGATCTCAAGGTATCTTGTGTCCAAAGGACAACCTCTAATTCGTTGTACTTTGTGATTTATGATCTGTACAATATAGGGTTTCTTCCTTTTCCAGATCTGAGTCAAAATCAGGTGACCTTGGGAAAAAGGTCATATCTTGGGCTAGGAAGATCCAAATGAAATTTCGTAAAAAGTAACAGGTAGTACACAGTCTTCACTATCTCAGAAAACTTTTTCAGAGGCCGAAGTCGAACCAGTGACACGTGGCACGCCGTACAAGTTAGCTCTCCTGTATTATCCCATAAACAGGTCACGTTGCGACATTTGGCATAACTCTCTCTCAGAGAGTCCAATTGAGGTCAGACCTGTCAGGATGGAAAGGTAACAGGCCGAGCTATCTCAGAAAACGTTTTCAGAGGATGAAGTTAAAACAGTGACACGTGGCACGCCGTACAAGCTCGCTCTCCTGTTTTATCCCAAAACAGGTCACGTTGCGACATTTGGCATATCTCTCTCTCAGAGAATCCAATTGAGGTCAGACCTGTCAGGATGGAAAGGTAACAGGTCAGGCTATCTCAGGAAACTTTTTTTCAGACCCTGTGGATCAAAAATTTTGGAGTTACACCAGAAACAATCAGGTACATATTTCTGTCAAAACAGAATTATTTTTTGGTACCTTCATTCATGGCTTCCGGAATTTAGGGCTTTGGAGAAAGTTGGAATTTTTGTAATCGGAGACCACGGCTGAATGCTACTCATCAAAATAAAAATTTAGAGACCAAAATCAGAATTTTTGGTTGGGAAGAAGGCCGGGCTTGATTAGACCCTAGTTCGGGACTTTGATCAGAAAAGTGGAAAATTAGGGCTTCTGTAAAAATGGGAATTTTTGAAATCTGTGACCACGGCTGGAAGCTCCTCAGAAAAATAGAAGCTTAGAGCTTTGGATCAAACATTTTGATGGGGAAAAAGAGTGGGCTTCATCAAACCCCAGTTCAGGGTCACGTCCAGTGAATCCGGAAGTTTCAAAAGCAAAATTGAGGAGTGAAACTTTGCAGTTTTCAAATTCTAAATATACCAGTTTGATCAGCTCATCAAGACGCATATTTCTATCCTTTCGAAAGTTTGAAATTCAAAGTTTGAATTTTGGGGTTTCTCTGACAAACCCATATCCAGCTCCAGGTCCATTCCTTGCAAATCAAGTGGATTGGGTTAATCACTTGCATAAGTGAAGAAGTTCCTGTTTCAGAGGGAGATGAGGCTAAGGCCTTACATAAGAAGATTACAAGTGATCTCGACAGGTATGACTCATCGAGGTATGTTTTGAGATTTGTTCATAATTAAGTTTATGGTATGCTTGTCTTCATATTATCACGGTTAGTACAATCTTGATTTTAGACTTGTCATATCACCTTAATAAAATTATGAATGCATGATAGAAGTCATTCATTTATTAGGAGTATGAAACTTATGTTTGTACTAACACATTGTGATGTTGTATGAGTTTTATGTTGTCTACTAACATGAAAGGTACACCAAGAAGACAAATCATGTTCTAGTTCAAGAACATATGATCATGAGGACAAAGATTCATCCATTGCCATGGATCTCATAGAAGATCCATTCTCGAGGTATGTATAACTTAGTTTTATAATGGTTAACTTATGAGACATGCAGGTTACTAGCACAAGTCACTAAAGAGAACCCGAAGACATTATGCGGGTATGTTAGACATAAATAGCTAGCATGCTAATCCAGGTATGTTTTTCCTATATCAAGCTAAAATCCTACCTTGTGTTAGGATCTTATACTGTTGTTGATAATAATTATTCATGAAGTCATAGGTTTGAATAATCATGGTTGGATGTATATTATTATAATTGATGATATGACTAACCAGAAGAATCATGAAAGTATAGGCTTGAATAATCACAGGTTTTATGCATTTTATATCTCTTATCTTGATTGATGATTCAACTAACCTGAAGAGTCATAGGCTTGAGTAATTACAGGTTTAGACATGTTATGTTTCTTATGATTTGACTAACCATAAGAATCCTTGAATGCTCATGCTTATTATTTCTGTTTGAAATGATCATGACTATACATGCTTGAGATTATTGTGTTTTAATAGTATACTAATGAATGTATGATTTTATATGAGATCACAAGGATAACACATTCATGATACTAATAAGCATGCATAGGGACCAAGGATGAATATGAGTTCAAGAACAGGTAATTCAGGAAGCAAAGATCAAGAGGGAGCACACTCCAGTTGCTCCTGCCAGAAAGCAAAGGAGCACACTCTAGTTGTTCCTGCAAGAAAGCAAAGGAGCACACTTCAGTAGTTTCTGCAAGGATGCAGATATTCAGAGGGAGTTGATCATCTCTCTACATTTCACAACAGAAAGGTGTAGAAGAAGCTACCTCAGATTAGGACTCCAGCAGCTCCTGCAAGGAAGCAAAGACTCAGAGGGAGTCCACCCAACGAACAAACAAAGATAAGTATTTGAATTTTCATTTCTTAAATAATACTGTTCAATAATGTATATACTGATGTTCCTAGAATTAGGTTGTGTATTATGCATATTAGAATAATTGCATTAATGAATAGTATACTACTAATATGCATGGGTAAGTAGCCTATGGCACTGTACAACATTCCATTGCTACTTATCTAGAATGAAACCTCTTTGCTGACATGTTGGGAGTTGTGCACACTCTTAACAATGTTCTGGTAGAGATTGGAAGGCCTCTAGAAAGTTACGGGATATGGATAAATGTTGTATTCAAGCATTGGCTAAGATAATTGCATGACTGTATGGCATATTTCTTTATGTGTAAGAATTTGTTCTGAAAACTATAAGATGTTTTCTAATCATGCAATTTAACTTGTTGTGTAGGAAATATCATATGCCATCTCCTACAAAAGGACTACAACATTTGTTCCAGCAAGAAAGATATCTATTGAAGATATTGAAGTTCCCAGGATCTGGGATGAAGAAATGGAATGCCATGATCCGTAGATCATGAAGAAGATGTTTGGGATGCAGTCCCAAGACCTGACATGGAGTCATATGTATGCAGATTGAAGAAAGCCTTGTATGGCTTGAAGCAAGCTCCCAGAACTTGGTATGGTGAAGATAGATTGATTGCCGACACGCAGCGGAAGCTTACTACCGAGTTCGAGACGAAGAACTTGGGAATGATGCACTATTTGTTTTTGGCATGGAGGTGTGGCAGAGTGATGGAATCTTCCTTGGACAAGGGAAGTATGCAGTAGAGATCCTGAAGAGGTTCGGGATGATGGACTGCAAGGCTATGGCCACACCTATGACATCGAATATGAAGCTTCTATGTGATGCTTCATCTGAGCTGGTTGATGTCTCTATGTATCGTCAGATTATTGGGTCCTTGATGTACCTGACAAACACGAGACCAGATATTTGCTTTGCTGTGAACACATTGAGCCAGTTCCTGACGGATCCGAGGAGTGTTCACCTGGTTGCTGTAAAGCATGTTCTGAGGTACCTGAAGGGTACAGTGGATTATGGGCTCAGATATGAGGCGAATCAAAAGTTTAACCTGCAGGGTTATGTTGATTCAGATTGGGCTGGCAGTGCTGCAGATAGGAAGAGCACATCTGGGTGTTGCTTCAGTATGGGATCAGGTGTGATCTCTTGGTTTAGCAGGAAGCAGTCCTGTGTAGCATTGAGTACAGCTGAGGCAGAGTATGTTGCAGCCTGTTCAGCTAGTTGTGAGGCAGTATGGCTACGGAAGCTACTGTCTGAGTTATTTGATCTCCCGTTGGAGGCTACTGGTATCTTCTGTGATAACCAGAGTTGTGTGAAGCTGTCCGAGAACCCAGTGTTTCATGACAGGTCGAAACACATAGAGATCAAATATCACTATATCAGGGATATGGTGCAGAGAGGAGTTGTGAAGCTCCTGTATGTTGCGACGGACGAGCAGATTGCAGATGTGCTGACGAAGCCACTAGCCAGGGTGAAGTTCGAGTACTTCAGAGAGAGGCTTGGCGTGCTTCAGATCAAGGATACTTCGAGGAAGAAGTGATGGACACATTTGCTGAAGCCATTCCAAGCATGTTGGAAGGAGGATCCTTCACATGGCTGTGGATGTAAGCGCTGGATGATGAGCATCAGGATGATGTTCTGGTTTCTGCTTGGATATGATCAGTTGGATCATTTTATGTATGTATGTATGCATCATGTTGGATGCTTGGACCATGTATCTGTATATGTATCAGGTGGATACATTGTATGATCAGGTGGATCATGTATGGTGATATGTATCATGTATTTGTATTTGTATCAGGTGGATACATTGATGATCAGGAGGATCATGTATGATGATATGTATCGGGTAGATACTTGGTATGCATCAGGTAGATGCATTGATGATCAGGAGGATCATGTATGATGATATGTATCATGTATTTGTATCAGGTGGATACATTGATGATCAGGAGGATCATGTATGATACTTGGTATGCATCAGGTAGATGCATTGATGATCAGGTGGATCATGCAGCAGGATGTTGCAGTGATGATCAGGATGATCATAGATGACGAGCTTCAGGATGTTGCTCCAGATGACATGCAGCAGGACGTTGCAGTGATGATGATCAGGATGATCATGGATACATCAGGATGATGTATGGTGAGTATCAGGTTGATACTCTATGGCCGTGGATCAGGTTGTGCAGATGAGCATGTAATTCGTTGCCCTGGGAGATTTGCAGATGGTCTTTCGAGGTTTTGCCTATGGCATGTAATTCGGTGCCCTGGGACATCTGGCAAATGCTCTTTCGAGGTTTTGCTCTGGGAGGACATGTAATTCGTTTCCCTGGGAGATCTGCAGATAGTCTTTCGAGGTTTTGCCTATGGCATATAATAGCGCCCTGGGATATCTGGTAGATGCTCTTGTGAGGTTTTGTCCTATGGCATGTAATTCGTTTCCCTGGGAGATCCGATAGGTTGGGCTGTGTGCCCGTAATAAGTCCTGGGATGCTCTTGCGAGGTTTTGCCATGACCACATGTAATTTGTGCCCTGGGAGATTTCAGGTCGGAGTTGTGTACCCGTAACATCCTGAGATGCTCTTGCGAGGTTTTGTGGTGGGGTCACATGTAATAGCGCCCTGGGAGATCCTACAGGTCAGAGTTGTGTACCCGTAACATCCTGGGATGCTCTTTCGAGGTTTTGTGACGCACGTAATAAGTCCTGAGGATTCCACAGTATGGCCAGTGATGACGAAGACCTGCAGGTGGTGGGCCTACATCCAGTATGAAAAAGGACTGGCTCTGTAGAACTTCCTATGACGAGTAGATTCAGAGATTGATTGAGATAGCAGCAGCAGTGACGATGATGATGACTCGATGACGATTATCCAGTGACGATGATCCAGAGAAGATGACTTGTGCTAGAAGAACTGTGCTGAGAAATACCTTCCTAGTTAAGAGGGAGTGTTGATGTATATGTAACTTCGGAATGTATTTCACATATATGTATATTGTATTCCTATAGAGATGGTATTATTCCTCTATAAGGAAGTGTCGTCATTTATATTGTAAGTGTTGTAACTTATACTTGATGGGTTATTAGACCACCTTATTTGGGGTCGGCCCTGTATAAGTCATGTGGGTCAAAGGGTTATTAGACCACCCTATTGGGGGTCGGCCATGTGGGTCAAAGGGTTATTAGACCACCCTATTGTGGGTCGGCCCAGTCAGCATTATATTATGTGGTTAAGTTCGAGCCTACATGAGTTAGGTAAAAAGGCAAGTCAAGTCAAGTATAAATAGAGTGCGGGAGGCACTCTATTTACTCACTCACTTCTCACACATGCTCTCAAGGAGGAGAGGCGCACTTATGGAGGAGGAGGATCTGCTGCTAGGTTATGTCTATCTCTTGGTTGGTTGTATCATTGCTCTATCTATCTCTGAGGAAGTTATTGGGGTTTTTCACCTTTATGGTTTTCCCCAAGTAAATCTTTGTGTCTCTGGTGTGCTTGCATTATTGTCTCCATGATTGATATGCTGTAGATATGCTGTACATGTTGTTCTCTCAGTTAAGATCCTAGATCATATTGAAGTAAATTCAGAAAATTTAACATTTTTCCCACCAAGGGAATTTCCCATTCTGTTTTCATTCAAATTTTTCCCATTTTTCCCTATACAGGACCTACATTTTCCTCGTTACAGGTAAAATTCATGCTCAACAGAAAATTCGCAATAATGGTTATGCAGTTTTAACGGAGACCCTGCCACAACAGAAGAGATAAATTCAAGCCTTAGAGGCTGAGTGAAATATGCTTCATCATCTGGTTTCAAATATTGCTAGGGGCTCACAGTCCAATGCTATTCTTGAATTTTATGAAAGTGACACGAAGGTTGTAAACTTGAAATCTAAATATCTAAATCATAATGTATAGTAAGCATTACCATAGTGATGTGGCTTCTTCCATTTGTAAAGAAACATTTGGTGCTGCTTTATTTCCTTCATTTCCTTTATCCTCTTTGTTCATTGTTTTCATCGCAGCTAAGCTCATCAATAAAAAATGAATGATATGGTTTTGAACCCTGCAGTATGAAGAATGAAGGTTTTATAAATATGAATAATTGACAAAAATCTTTAATAAATATGAATAGAAGAGCATTTTAATTATCTTATTGAGATCCTCTTTGTTTCGAGAATAGTTTAATATTCTCTACTAAACAGGGCCAACCATGTGAAGGTGGAAGCTCATATGGCCCCTCCCCCCCCTCACATCACTCTCAATTCCCCATACCCAATGCATGTGCTTGGAAATAAATGATTTTTTGTGCGAACATCGTGAGTTTCTTGTCTTAAAGGAATTACATGCATTCAATCATTAATTAGTTTATAGAATTCATTCATTCACACGTAGGAAAAGAAATAGTTGAAGACATTACTTGACAATATCAAAAATAATATCCGAGGACAATGCATACAAAAATAATGTAATTGTGTACTTATTACAATCACTACTTTTTTTTACGCTTTTTTCTCTCCACATATTCTCTAAGAGTGACATCCTCTTCTACAACTTATTTTATGTTTCTTATACCCTCTGTAGCTGCCTGTGATCTTGTTTATCATGTCGTGTGCTCACGACATGTATGCAACTACTATAAGGTGCCTGGATCTACTGGAAAAATGAAGAAATATTAATTACTTGATGTGTTTTTATTATTTCATTATAAGTCCTTCATTAAGAAAAAAACATTAGAGCGGTAATTTTTACCTGGCAACTGGGCCACATGAATATCATGCGTTTTCTCTTCTTCTGCTGCTGCCTCAAGTTGTACATGAGGACCCTCTGCATTAAAACATCAACACTTACAACATTATAGTATTTGCAATTTAATATTTGAGACTTTAATCCAGACTAGGTTTTTTTTAACAAAGGAATATGTTAATTACCTGGATGTTGCTCAACTTCAACTTCAATATTTCGTTCTCCTCCATCCTCCGTATTTTGTCTACTTTCGTTGGGCGGCTTAACACAGAGAGACTCAATATTTTATGGACTAGTTTATTAATGAATAGAGAACACAATGAATTAATATTAAATAGAATTTGTTTATTGTAGTTACCTATGCGCAGGATGGATTAACAGAAGACTCTGTTTAGCTAGCACTTTTGCTTGTTCGATGTTCAACAACACCTAAAAACCCGTGTTGGTAGCCAATCCTTAGGTCTTCCTCCGTGGGCACTTCTTTGAATTTTTCGTCTTGTAATTTTCAATTAGATCATCATTGTTGTTGTTATATTGTCATGAAAACAATTTTAAATTCAATCTATAATAATTTCTATACAATAAAATAATTATTGATACTTACGAATCGTGCTACCAAATTTGAATATCCACCAGGCCCAAGATTGTGTTTCCCATGTTTCTCTACTCTTGCCTGGGTGGTCTTCGAGGTATCTGGTAGCCTATAAAAGTAATTTTAAGTATGTTAGACGTTGCAAAATAATGGGAAATAAAGTGTAATGATGATATAATTGCATTGATGAAAGTATTGCATACGTTTTTGCGCCTAGTGCTAGCTTTCCCTCTTTACCCATAGTGATCTTCCTTCCATCATCCAGCAAGGATTTCCACTCCCTTGTTGGAATCATCGTAGGGCGCTCATACTTTGGATGCTTTGCTAAGTTGTTCCTATATTGTTCCCTTACAATGTGTAAATGTTGGCCAGCTTTTTCGAGGACCTTTTTATGGTTGAAGGTTTTAGCACCAAAAAACCCAACCATGCGAGCAATAAGGTCATCTTTCAAAGCTTTACTTTGTTGGTTCCACCATGTGCGGATGGTGGGCCCAAATAGTTCTAAAGACTAATCATTTAGATGTCTGTAAAAGACATCATTTCCTGCATAAACGATTATGTGTTAATTAGTGTAAAAAGAATGATTCATAATTACATTCCAATAAAATTATAATAAATAGTTAAAACATTTTGTAAATAGTACCTGGAATCTTACTCATCTTATAGGGGACGAGATTTTCATCCACCAAAAAAGTAGTCTCAATTGTTCCCGTGCTAGTGACACGGAAATATCCAGGAAATGCATCGAGGGAAGTATCACTATCATACTCTTTTGCATGTACCCCCTAATCCTGGTCGGCACGACCTATTGTGCTTGGAGCACCAGAGGGTGTATTACTCTCATGTTCTGTCTCGGTTGCCTCAATTTGCGTTCCTGACTGGTGAGACAAAAAAGATACATGATTAGTGGCAGTGGGGGTTTCATACTCAGTGGTACCAGCATGCCCCTCACCAGTAGTACCAGGGACAAAAAATGCCTGTAGAAACAAATAATAGTTTAGTTACTCATATACGAATAGGAAAAAAAATGCATTTGAAATAGACTTATAATTAAAGAGTTTGCATCTTACATCCAAGCGATGTACTCTAAGCAACAAAAGATCTATCTTTGCTTTAGTCTCATCCGTTTGCGGATGGGATATTAGCAGACGGATGACCTCGTCATTTAATTGTGCTTTTCCTTTCTCAACTGTCTCCTGGATATTCTTTGAATTCAAGAGGTCAATATCGTTGGCAATGTTCCCCAAATCCATATGCCTTGGATCCTGTGTCGATAGATAAGTATCATTTGACATAAAAATAGAAAACATTAATATCAATTTGAAATCATTAATATAATTAGAAAACATAATGCTTAAATACAGTTTCTGAAATTCACAACGTGCTATATACCTACTCATGACCCGATGAGTGTGGTGTGCTAACACTATGATCCATTGGGGGCCTTCCCCCATCAGATGATTGCAACACACGAATTGAAAACATTAATTTCGAAGTGAAACATCCAATACATTGATAAAATCTTAATTAAAAACATATTTTTTATATTCAATTTCAAAACTTTACAATGGGGTATACCTACTGTGGCGTAGTCGATGTATCTGTCCTATCACCCATCATGGGCCTCTTGCCCCCATCCTCAACCTACAAACAAAATATTGACCACGTTGATATCATAATTAAACAAATGTACTTTTGAAAGAAGCAGATAAGTAAAAATGTGGTATTTATACCTGTCGCCTGTAGGGGGCTATTGGCCTCTGAGGATCCATTAAGAACTTGCCCCGATCAGCTGACTGCAACAAAGTAATTGAAAACATTAATTTCAAACTGAAACCAATACACAGGGAAAATATTATTTAAAAAACATATTTAAAAAAAAATTAATGGAAAACATATCGCGAAATTAATAACATAAACAAAAACGAAAGATACTATATTCATTGATTACAGGTTTGGTGAAATGTTATATGTACCACTCTCAAAGTATCTGCATATGTATCTATTCGATTCAGATTGTAACTGATCAACAACTCTTCGCCTGATGCTATTGATTTTATAGCGCAGACGAAAACATGGTTTCCTTCATGCCCCTCGAATATGCAATTGGTTTGTTTATTTGTAGACCCGGGTTTTGTGCTGTTTATAAACCCCACAATATTACTTGATGCTTTGGGCCTTCCGTCAATGTACATACTCACTCCTTTACTTTGATTATTATTTTTTAACTCTAAATAATTTGCAGACAATCCTTATCTACGCATACTGCATATATATTGGACCAACCACATCCACTCTCTGTAATTGTAGCAGGGTCTGACATACTCCATCAATAGGGTACATCTGTCGTAACCCACCTTTATGCCATCCATGCAAAACAACCCCAAACTGTGTAGTGACGAAGGTGCAATTCGAAATATCCTCTCATTCACGCAAAGATCTATGTTTAGAGGAGGAGGATCCTTTGGTACCCATTGTTTGACTAAATGTTTGTACCTCAAGGGCACATCGATGTCGCCTATGGTCTCATTATCATAAGAGCATGAACCTCCTTCAGTAAGAAAAACTTCCATTCGTTTATTGAATTTACTTCTAATGTTTTGATATCTAGTTGATCTCGCTCTTTTGGGCCTACTAGATGTTTCACTTTCCTCTAGTCTTGTTGATCTTTCCTCGCTCGAGGATGACAGATCCAAGAAATACCTATTCGGTTGTACCTACACTCCACCGAATAAAAGAAATAGTTAGCAAACATTCGTAGAATGCTACAACAATCTCATGATCACTCTCGGCCCAATAGTACGTGCATGAGGCCTAGGCTCACAGATTTAAGAAGGCACTCTAATGGGTTGAAGTAGGCATTGTTTTCAAGATTGAATTGGCTCTGTGACTGAGTGTAATGTTTGTACGAACTTCTGAAGTAAATTCTTTTTGTTGTAATCTTTATTCAAGAAGATAAATAAATCTCCCTCTTACTAGTTTTCCTGAAGGTGTGGGGTTTTTCCAGAGTCAAGGTTGAAAAAACATTATGTGTCTAAATGCTCTTTACTCCATGCTAATATAATTTATAGCGCATGATCTTTTAGGACAGTCTATTGTAAATTATTTGTTTCCACTACTAAATTCACTTTTAGTACTGTATATCAGCTACAGGAGTAATTTATTAATCATTGTATGTGAGACTATGTGAGCTAGACCAATATTCCTTTGATTAGCTTGTGGAATCCATGGAGGAATTAGCAAAGGAAGGTATAAGCCAAGTTTGTGAACGGACAATCAAACAACAAAAACTGATTTAAGGATCATGACCTACAAAGAGCTTGTTGCATAAACTAGAATTGGTAGACATTGTGAAACGTCACCTATGAGTTGAAAGTTGTAGTAGGCAAGCTAGATTCTCAATTGAAAAACAATGTATAGCTAAGAAATTCATCCAAGAGAAATTTAGAAGTGTAAGGCATTTGATATGCAATACTATAGAAGTGGAATCATAAAAGTGGCACATGATTGCATTTTTAAACAATTACTACTCGACTTATCTTATATTGAAGAATTTATTGGAGTTTATTCCCCATGACGAAAATATTGTTATCTTGTGTATGAATGTTTTGTGTATGTTGATTATATCTTTTTTTGTTGGATTCTATGTAAGGAAATAATCTAGATTGGAATAGATCACAAGAAAATTATTTTATTTTAAACTGAAATCCAATTTGATTGCCATTGCTAATGATATCGAAGGGACCCTTGCTTTGACTCTATAAAAAGTATCCTACTATGGTTTATCGAACCCTTATAGTACACACCCTAGGGACTTGGTCTCTAAATACCTATTCCAAGATTAGGTAAGTAATGACCTTACTATACATAACCCCACCTATTGATCACATTTGATCACATGGTCTAGGAGTAAAATGCACAACAAAGGAATGTAGTCCAACAATTGGAGAAGGAGAATCAAGTGTTGGAGAAGTAGAATCCATAGTTGAGGAGAATCATGAGAAAATGCACAACATTTTTTGGTATTCTGTATATGCTTGATATCAGGGGTACCTAATGTGTTTGAAAAAATTACTGAGTGATTGTGTGTGAATATTGGGTAGATTTTTTCATTTTTTTCATCCATAGTTGTATCCATTCTACAACTATGGATTGTAGAATGGCTTAAGCATTTATCCTTACTCCATTATTCACTCTTCTTTTTCTATTTTGAGAAATATTTCTTATAGGAATATCCTCTTTGGCTAAGCCGCCACACTATGAGGGGAATTTTTATGTTTTCAAAGTCACTGAGGAGTTAGTATTTGCACTTAGCCTCATTGGAATCCTCTCAGGGGGTTTTGAACCTGTTACCCCCCCCATTTGCATGGGGTAAATCATGAAGTCATAACATGCCTCATTAGATATTATGGAAACTGTTGAACAACAATGGTGAGGGTGATGAACCACGATGCTGTGCATAAATTTGGATGAAGGTAGCCATCCTGGGCACTTTGGGGATGATTTTGTGGGATGGAATTGCAACAAGCCTTTTCCCCTGGGCATAATTTCCCTTTCAAGCAGTAGTAAGCAAGCAGACCTGGGAAAGCAATTGTTTTATGTAATACTTTAAATTATTTTCCTATAAAATCCTCATAGTTAAGAGCATTACGTCATTTCAAGGTTGTTCGGACAGTCTTACTACCCATAAGCCATGAGGGTAATCCCCTTTTAGTTGAAGACTAAAAGAATAGGTTACAAATATAATTTTAGAGATTTTTCCCTTTCCAAAACTATGAACTAAAGCAGTCCAGCACAACTAAAGGAGCTTTGCGATATTCCATAGTGGGGGACAATTTTTGGATTTATATCATACTCTACTCTAGACGGCATGGGAATCATCATCAAATGGAAAGATATATAGGGGAATGATGGAAACCCTAGCGGGAGTGTCAAAGATAGCACGAGTTAAATTCAATTGCATGGGAAGCTTATTGGGATGTTAGAAATCAAAGACTGTATGATTGAATTTGAAGTCTCTCATTCAGAATTTATTTTGCTCAGTTAACAGAGATTTAGAGACAGTTTCCAAAGATTGATTTACTTATCAAGAAAGTTTTTTATTTTTATTTTTTATAATTTATCGGCAATAATGTGAGAAGAAATAAGCACAGTGCAGCAGACGCTAACCCAGGAGGCGGTTGCGACATTTTGGCAGCCCCTGCTAGCCATTTGTGCCAGGCTTGCTTGGCAGCGACTTCAAAGTTTAGGGGTTGGTGCTGAAGCCACTGGAAATTACGGATTTGGGGAATTTCATTACAAATTTGGGCTTCTTCATTACGGATTTGGGGAATTTCTAAGAGCAAGAAGGAGAGATCAAGGGTGCCGAATTTTGGAGGGTTTCTTCAACTACTAAGTTCAGTACATTAGTAAGTAAGCAAGCAGACCTCAGTAGAAATTCCATGAGATGAAGGGTTTGAACTTACCGATGTCATTGTGGGACGAATTTGCTGACAATCTTGCTTGTTGAATATGCTCCCGAAGCTCCCCTTGCTTTGTGAGCCCAATGCTTATGTAGACTAGTTGATGTTACCTTCACTCTTGAGCTGACAACCGTAGAGAGCGACAGAAGATGAATGATGTCTAGGGGCACCGTCAGGGATATGGGAAACCAATAAAACAAACCCTCAATTGCCACGAGTTGCAGACGCCGAACCACCGAACGAGTTGCAAATGCCAAACCAAAAAACTTCAGCTTGATGAACGATGATCGGGTGCCAAGGAAATGGTTAGGGCACGAAATGGTTAGGGCAGCGTCAGGGAGATGGGAAACCAATAAAACAAACCCTTATTTTCCCTGAGTTGTAGACGAGTTGTAGATTCCGAACCAAAAAACCTCAGCTTGATGAATGATGATTTGGTGCCAAGGAAATGGTTAGGGCACCATCAGGGAGATGGGCAACCAATAAAAGAAACCCTCATTTGCCCTGAGTTGTAGACGCCGAACCACCGAACGAGTTGTAGATGTTGAACCAAAAAACCTCATCTTGATGAACGATGATCGGGTGCCAAGGAAATGGTTAGGGGCACACGAAATGGAAATGCTTAGTTTTTGTTTTTAATTTTTTGTTTTGATTTTTTTTGTTTAATTTTATATTTTATATTTTATATACTTTTTATTTTATATATTTTAATAATATTTTATATTTTAATATTTTATTCTAATACAAATTAAGGAGGATTAATAACTAAGATATAGCATTACTCAAACAACTTGATGTCACATTCAAATTTTAATCAAGATTCTAAGGAAATAGATCATCCTCATTTCCTCTAGGAAGATGAGATCCTAAGATAATATGCATTATTATTAAAATATGTTGCTAAATGTTGAGGGGACTCTAGCTAAGGATGAAATTCCCAAAGTTGTACTGCATCCAACTAGGGAAAATACTAAATAGTACCAAATCTCAGAAAATAAAATGACAATAAGAGTGCTTGAGCCACTGTAGAAGAAGCGGTTGATGAACTAACTCCTTTATAGGATAGTTGGGTAGTATACATTATATGTGCCTAAATTTACTAAATCAGATGAGAGATAAAAGTTGTTTGAAATGACTGTAACTATGAAGAAGAATTGCACATTAATTGAAAACAAAGATATGAATAATAAAGGGAACTCAAACTTTGATAATAATCATGGTCAAAAAGCAAAAGGAAAAAATAACTAAACAAAAATGAAATACTTATATTCCTAATTTATTAAATATACTAAAACTAAAGCAATCAAATATTAAAAATGCCGGCGACGACGACGATGATGATGAGGATGAGGATAAGGATGAGGATGAGGATGATGACGATGACAACAACAACGATGATGATGACGACGACAACGATGATGATGATGATGATTAGGATGCTGCTGCTGATGATGATGATGCCGACGATGACGTATATTATGATGATGATGACAATATTGATGGTCATCGTGACAATATTGAGGATGATGGAAATGGCAACGTGATGATGATCGTATTGATGATGATGGGAATAAGCACAAATGTGCATTAACCTTAACGAGCTTCTCTTTGTTTTGAGAATATCTTAATATTCTCTACTCAACAGGGACACCCACATGAAGGTGTAAGCTCATCTGCCCCCCCCCCCCCCCCCCCCCGCACATCACTTAGAAATATTCAATGCATCTGTTCAATGCAATTCATCATCGTCTTCTCCATCCAAGTATGCATCTGTATCATCTGATACGGATTCAACATAATAAGGATTAAAGGCCATATCATCATCATCATTGCTGTAACTTTCGATAAGGTGATCATCGTCAATATCAGCTTCATCATGAACATTGTCTCTTACATCATCTGCTTCAACCAACTCTTCAACATCTTCCTCCGAACATTATGATCATCAACATCTAACTCATGTTGATCCTCTACATGATGATCACCTTCTTCTTCAACACCCTCTTCATCTTCCTCTACAATATTATACTTTACTGGCCTTCCTCTTGGATCATGTCTAATAACAAACGACCAACCCTGTCTACCAGGAACTTCTGAGTAAAATACTTGTTCACATTGACTTGGAAGAACATAGGGCTCTGATGTTTATGACTCAAGCGACCTTGTATTGACCATGGTAAATCCATTAGCATGTTCAATAACAGTTCTATCAGGATCAGATCGATTCAGTCGTAGCCTGTACCATTTCACAACGAAAATAATTATTTTGAATGATTTAAAGTCACAGTCAATGATATCTTCCAAATACCCATAATATCTATTTTCTGACAATTCTGGATGTTTGTCACTTCTAGAGGAAACATTAGTGACCTCAAAGACTGCAGTTA
This sequence comes from Larix kaempferi, assembly GCA_027924585.1. Taxonomy (NCBI): domain Eukaryota; kingdom Viridiplantae; phylum Streptophyta; class Pinopsida; order Pinales; family Pinaceae; genus Larix; species Larix kaempferi. The sequence goes on from BSBM01001150.1 coordinate 2,961,953, forward strand.
TCCTAGAATCACATGTTTTCCTTGTTTCATCCAACATTTTAATGCGATATTTACGACCATTGCACCACATAGCCTTGTGGTGTTTTACCTGCAATATATTGCAAAACATGTAAATTAAATGATCAGTACATCATCAATTGATAATGAACAGCTAGTAAGTATTTTATGTTCTTAAGGTACTATGCAAATAAAATGAAATAAATCAAGATGAACATGAATATCATAATTGAAAATATTGTGGCTTATATTTATATTAATATCATGCTAATTACTTGTTTATCTTTTAAACCATATGCTAAATCGATTTCCCTCTCTGTTAGATTGCCATCTCCATTGCGATGTGCTTCTTTAACCAATGAAGCCACACCTTCCCATGATAGTCCTCAACCAGATTGATTACATCATTCAATCCATACCTTCATCCAATCAAGATTGTTTGCAATGTACAAATGTAGTGCATCCCACTCGCGACCAACTGCATGAAAACAAATTTACAAAAATCAACTCAAAAAAATAATTAACACGATGTAACATTATAATATTAATGATGCATATAATTAATGAATATTAAAAATGAAATAATTAAGTACGATATTATTAAAATGTATTAACATTATTAATCTACACCAATATTTAATAATTACCTTTGACCTTCCTCGATCTACCTGTCCCCAACAGGTACTCTCCTTTGAATTTCTTAGTAGAGTTTGGATCACCATTGCATCGATCTAATTCCGTCTTAATAAACACCAACCCTGGAAGATATTCAACAATATACACCATGGCCTGAAATACCATATATCCCTCCACCATAGAACCCTCTAGACGTTCTCTTTGTCTAACTAAAGCCTTCATAAATTTCAAGTGCCTCTCAACCATCCACATGGACCTTGCGTGTATAGGTCCACACAATTCAATCTCCTCAACTTGGTGTATGAGGTAGTGTTCTTGTGCATTGAAAAATGCTGAAGGTAGAAATCTCTGCATTTGACACATTAAACGAGGAATTTCTCTCTTCCAATACCTTATATCTTCTTTGTGGATTTCTTTAGATGACAACCATCTACATGTGATGCAAGAAAATAATGATATCATTTAAGTTATACAATGGATTAAACAAATTACAAATTTAGCGTGAAAACAATTATTTCTAATTACCTCATGTATTTTCCAAGATCATATATGACTTGTTTGACATTATTATCAAAGTTGTCCGGGAGAGATACACGTAGAACATACTGTTCATCAATATAGTTTTCAAAATTAGGCAAAGAATTAAACCAAAAACATGCAGTATTGTAATATAGCAATATATAATACCAGAAATATATAATTACCTTAATGAAGATATGCCAATCATGCATTTTTACCCCGCCAAAATCACCTTTCCTTATTAAGATATTCTTTATGTTCGAACAAAATCCTGTCGGAAATTTCATTTTTTCTATCACTTCTTTTACCACATTGCTTTTTTGCTCAGTCAATAACCATGGAAGTTACCTTATATTGATTTGGTCTCCATCGTTGTTTAAATGTTCAATGATATCTTTCATTGCATGATTGGAGTCCTAAATGTCACTGCAAATTTTGACAATTTTTTCTTTGTCACTCCCATCTAATATTCGCCATAGTGTTTCAGCTACATTCTTTCCGATATGCATTGTATCAAACAAATGAACAATTAGTAAGTGCTCATAGTAGGGAAACCTACTACATTTTTTGGGATAAATTTTCATTCCTCGTGGAAGCCCATTTACACCTTCATGTTCACGACCATCAGTATTAATCAATATATAAGCTAAACTAGAGATTAAAATGTCGTATATTACAATAAATAAAATTAAATATACAATCGGCCAAAACAAAACATTAAAAACATATTAGAGATGATCAATATGAATATATAAGATAGACAAATTGATTTGTACCTTGATGATTTCTATTATATTGCAACTTCCATATGTGAGGTGTCATTCTCTGTGGTTTTAATGCAGTCTCCTCTTTCCCATTGAAAAGATGTTTTTCAGTAGTTCGATACTTATGATTCTTAGAGAGGAAGTGCCTATACTCATCAAACACTTCCTTTGACAAACTCTTTGAACGACGAGATTTCATCTTGGGACCACAAACTAGACATGCAAATTTTCCCTTTGTTTGAAGACCTACATGGATAAATTATGGTAAGCAAAATATATTTGATATAATATCATGCTAATTATTTAAAAAACATACGTATAACTGATTAGTATATCACTAAATAAAATTAAAAACTATCTTAGTGCAGTACATTACAATTACATACCACAAAAATGTGTTAGCCCTGGAGCATCGTGAATTGTCTATGTAAGCATTGCATGGAATTGAAATCCCCTTTTCCCTATTGGTCTAGAGACATCATACGTAGTGACGCCATTCCATAGCTTAAGTAGTTCATCAACAAGAGGCTCGATATATACATTCATATCTTTAACTTGGTACTTACCTAAAAGAAAACAACAAATACAATACATATAAGTAAATATGCAACAAATATCACAAATTAAATACTAATCATGCATATTTAAAAAATTATTGTTCTAAAGTACAAATTATACCTAGAACAATCATTGCCAACATTATATGCTCCCTCTTTATTGACATCCATGGAGGAATGTTATTGTTGATAACAAAAACAGGCTAGACTAAGTAAGTAGATCTCATCTCTGCAAATGGATTGACATCATCCGCTGCCAAAGAAAGTATAGCATTACGAGGTTCTTCTTTAAAGTGTGACCATTTTTCCTCCATGTCTGTAAATGCAGAACCATCTGCAGGCATTCGAAGAATATCATCTCCACTTCTATTCCGTACATGGTAATCCATAAATTGTGCTATGTTTTTGCACCTAAACAGTCATTGCAAGCATGGAATAATAGGAATATAACGAAGAACCTTACAAGACACCTTTTTGGTTACTTGATCTATTCGGTATCTACTGCTATGACATATAGGGCATTCTGTTGCAAATTCATACTGATTATAATATAAAATATGATCATTAGGACATGCATCAATTGCTTGATACCCCATTCCAATATATTTCATGATGGCAGCTAAATCTCGGTATGTGCTAGGTAAAATATTTGATGGTGGTAACAAATATTCACCTATCAACCTGTTACAACAAATTTAAAAAATAATGGTTAGTATAAATATTTCAAGAATATATAATTAACGACAAAAATTTCATCCTTATTACTTTTTTTGATGAACTTATAACTAGAATAGAAATATTATAGAAACATAAATATATGTAATTTATCGTGATCATATATATGAGATCGATGAAAAATATAATCACATACCTTAACAACTGCATGATGGATGTGTTTGAAAAACCATTCATAACCTTCAAGTTCATTATCAGCAAAACAGTAGAGAGAAGAGTTATGTGGGAGCCTTCAAAAAGGGGATCGTTTGCCTTCTCAAGTATAGGTAAATCATGAAGATCATCAAAGTCGTCATGATTTTCATGATGTTGATCATCCGCGTCCATTCTAACATTAAATGCATCATTGATTAATGTATTTGCACCATCATCCTCAAATATGTTATTATCATGATCATCGTCTAATTACATATCATCATTAACTTGATCATCAATATTCGCAGGACCTGCATATTGTTCCTCCAGCGCTAGTTGTTCCACAATTACCACATTCTCCATGTTCGGAACTGCCCTAGGAGGCCCTTTATAATTATAATTAAAACATAAAAAAAAGAACATTAGTCATGTCGATTAAGTAACAAAAAAATGATACAATATACAATTACAAAAACTCTCAATATAACGACCTCATATATAATATTGAATTAGGACTTACCAATGGATGATATTCATGCCCCCCCTCAACAAGTCCATGTTCCCTACAATGTATTTTAGCTGTTGAGATCAGTAACCTTCTCGGATTAAAGCCCCTACATCGACTGCAAGGACAATAACATTTTCCATCACCCCTTCTTTGCACTCCATCCCACAACCTAGCAAGCAATTGTCAATTTTGTTCTTGATCTTGATGACCTGTAACATTATTGTTACGTGGCATTTTATTACTCAAACCTAAGAACAAAGTACGAGCAAACCCAAGTAGCATAAAATATTCCCTAGACAGATTTCGGTTGGCCTACTTCTCTTTACCTTATGCGCATGGCCTAAGAGAAGAGGAATCACAAGTGAGATTATGTAATTGGCCTACTTCTCTATTTATATCACTTAAGCATTGGATATTCGATGGCGGTTCAAATCATGGAATAAAAAATTAATCTAATTAAAAAGTTGACCAAAATTTAAGGGTTGACCAATGGTCAAAATTTTCCCTACTGTTGAACATCCGACGCCCCCTCAGCTAATTGTAGCAGAACCGATGGGTGTTAAACGCACCATCACAAAAACGACAGTCGGGGACATTGAAAAAAAAAATTACAAACTTGTGATTTTTGATAGGTAAAAATAGAGAGATCCACGCGCCGTTGGATTTTCCCGTTGGTTTTTAAGTCCAAATGTAGTAGTGAGTTTCCTCCCCCGTGCTCAATTAGTCAACTTCAGAGTCTTCAAGGGAAAGCCAATTTTCTACATCGTTTTATAGTGAACTATGACAACATTACTAAGGATTTTATGCATATTTTGAAGAATGATGCTCCATTTATATGGGATCAGCATTCCTAGGAGTCCTTTGATTCCCTTAATAAATCCCTGGTAGTGGTGCCTTTGCTTCGTACTCCTAACTATAGTAGATTTTTTTTCTTTATATTGCCGCGTCTCAAGAGATGGTTGGTATGGTCTTGGTTCAGGAGGATGACCAGCTCCATGAGCATGTTATCTATTATCTTAGTTGAAATATCATAGACGTTGAACTTAAATATTATCATGTGGAAAAATTGGCCCTTGTGACCATTCATGCAGTCTAGAGGTGCATCATTATATTTTACTTTGCAAGACTACTGTCATGGCACACATCAATCCATTTCAATTCATCTTAACAAGACACATTATTGGGGGGAAGTATAATAAATGGATTGTGATTTTGCAAGAGTTTGAACTTGATTTTGTATTTGTGAAATCCAAAAAATCTCTAGTCTTTGTGGAGTTAATGTTTGATTTTCCTAGGCAAGATGAGGATACGGTTTACAATGACTCATTTGTTGATGAGCATATCTTCCTTATCTCATCTTTAGACCCCTGGTATGGAGACTTTATTGTTTATCTTCGGACTCTGAATTTGCCGCCACATATTTAAAGGGAGAAACAACGACGTATATGTCTTCAAGCCAAAATCTAGCTCATCATCGGTGACACTTTGTATCACCAAGGGGTGTAATCTATTTTGTGTTGTTGTTTAACCCATGAGGAAGCAGAGGCTATGATAAATGATTACCACAATGGTGTGTGTCGTGGTCACTTATCCAGGCTTGAGAAAGGTCATAAAATTTTGTGGTTTGGTTACTATTGGCTATCCATTTTTAAATATTGTGTTAATGCAGTCAAGAGATGTCACCCTTGTCAGATGTTCTCTCGCAATATGCGCTCGTGTCCTGCTCCATTGTATCCAGCCATCACCATTGGTCCCTTCAGTAAGTGGTGTGTTGATGTCATGGATTGAAACCTAGCTTCAACTAGGGGGAACCACCATATCATCATGGCCGTGGAATATTTCACAAAGTGGGTGGAGGCCATACTGACTGTTAAAGTCGATGGTGAGAGTGCATCCCATTTCGTATTCAATAAAATTATAGCTCGGTTTGGGATTCCGAAAGATATTGTCATGAATCATGGAAGTCACTTTCAGAATAAAATGATGATGAAATTAGCATTAAAACTGGGGTTCAAACAGGATAATTCATCGTCTTATTATCCCTAGACAAATGGCCAAGTGGAGGCTGTTAATAAATCTCTCAAATCCATCTTACAAAAGACTATAAAACAACGCAAATATAACTGGAACATTATGATATATCCCGCTTTGTAGACATACCGAAAAGCAGTAAATACTTCCACTAGTTTTTCACCTTTCCAGTTAGTTCATGGAGTGGAGTCTGTCCTTCCTATTGAATATGAAATCCCTTCTTTCAAATTAGCCATTGAGCTCCTGTCTGACATTTTGGAGTTAGAACAACGTTTAGTCCACCTTGAGCAAGTCGATGAGCATCGTCGAGATGCCCCTGTAGTTATAGAGGCTAATAAACATTGTGTTAAGGTTAGTATGATAAGTTTGTCTATCCCCAGTAGTACATTGAGGGTGACTTGGCTCTCTTATATGACCAAGCTAAGGAACCATTGGGCGTAGGAAAGTTTAATCCGATGTGGCATGGTCCTTACATTGTGATGCATGTCTTAGAAAAAGGAGCCTATGAGTTAGAATATTATGAAGGGAATGTGCTAAAGGATCCCAAGAATGGGTTTTATCTTAAAAAGTACTATGCTTGAGCCTCCAACTTAGGCTTGTATATTTCTGTATATATTTTGGTTTTTCCTCTTGGTGTCACTAATTTTATTATATGCTTCCTCTTGGTTGGAATATTTCAAAAGAGTCTTCGATGTACTTAGGGTTCACAGATGGTGCCAGTCGTCATACATAGAACTTGGCTTACTGGCACTACTTGGGTCATTTTTTCACCCAAGGGTCAACTTGTATCTTCAGGAGGTGTATGCCTAGAGCCATCATCAAATAATGTGGTTGAGTATAGTGTCGTCATTGAACTATTACGTGATCCCATTTTTAATGGTATTCAATCCCTAGAATTTTTCCTATATTCACAGTTTGTCCTTTCCCAATTGAATGATTGGTATCGTGTTAGAGATCCTACATTACGGAGAAGATTCTTACAAGTAAGAATTTTGGAACAACATTTTGATTTCATCACATACATTCACATACCTAGAAGTTCTAATCAAGTATCTGATGCATATGCAAATTATGTTTTAGATTGGAATTTGTCTCATAGCTAAGAAAAGGAAGCATTCATTCATACACAAATAATAATAAAACCAGTAGCCATAAGTTTTTCCATTGCCTAAAATTTCAAAATGTGGTATCATGGTACAAAAATTGGGCTTTTATCCCTCAAAAAAAACACGACCGATACAAAATATAACCATGGCATCTAAGCCTGAGGTCCTGGATGTGTCTCATGATAACATACTATGGAATTGGATAGAAACCAGAAAATCCTCACCCATTGATGGGGTACCCCTACTACATGCCTCTACATGGCCTCCGGTAGATCCTCAATCTGTACCATCGGAATCCTATGGGTCAATCAGGATAGGTTTCCCTGTACATTCTACAAAGTTCGCTTGGCATCTCCACTAGTTATATCCTCTCCTTGGCCTCTACATCGGTGCGATGGGTATCCCTCTAGTCATCATGGAATGATGTTCGTGGAAAATATTTTAATGTTAATATATAATGCCACCCAAAAACAATTTTTGCTTTCAGTAAATCAAAATATCCAAAAAAGTCAAATATTAAAAAAACCGAAATAATTCTTACCAATATCCCCGAAGGTGGACCTTAGTGGTAATGGCATGTCCCTATCTACACGAAAGTCAATCCCCTCATAAGGAAAGTAATCGATGGTAATCACCTATCATCTACACAAGTGGAAAAAGTCATCCTCATATGGAGAGGGCACTCTGCCACCTCCAAACCGCCTCATTATCTCAGTCCAACATCTCTAGGATGGATCTCGTAGACTATGAGGAGGGGCTTCTACCCTTAGACTAAGGCCCATAACCCTCTCAAAGAAGAAACTGAATAAGATGCTAGCAAATCCAAAGTTCTTTTCTCTCCAAAGTTTGCATTCAGTCAGTTGGATTTTCATTTTTTCCAACAAGGATGTACACCAATCATATACAATGGGTCTTAGACACTCTACTGCATAAAATATAATGGGTATTGAAGGTTGATGAAGTGTAGTTGAACTTGATATTCGGGAAAGGACTAGTATGATAATACTCAAGCTTAGGCTCTTTTGGATAGCCTTGATTGGGACTTGGATCCCCACGTTTTGTGTGTTGAGAATACAATATGCAACAATGTACTCCTCAGTAGTCATCCCACCACCAACTCCCAGATCCCTAAGGTTGACTGCCTCACCTCGGCGAGATAGCCTGGTAATGAAATAAATATCATCAACCTCAATTTTAAGAGGCTTCTGATCCAAGTTGAAGGCCTCCATATCTAGGTCTCAATAGTTGATTAGCATTTGGAGCAACCTAGGCTATACCCTCATGCTACCAATTTCCAAAAATTGTATAGCCCACATATTTGGAGATATTTTTGCGCAACCAAATCTCCTTGCACTTGGTTTTCTATCACATCATGCTCCCTTTCTCTTCATTCAATCACCATCCTGCAAGAGAGAAAATGATTTTTGAGTAAAAAACCTTAAGAAACACAACTCACGGTGATGTATTCGGGTCACAATTTTGATAGTCGTGCATGTACATGGGAAGGCTTCAATTTTCCCACGCACATATTCCCTTGATGTGATCCGATGAACTACTTCTCACATACACTGATTTTCCCAATTTCCGAGCTTAAAAACCAAAAATTAAACCATTGAAAATGAAGAGCAGAATGAGTAGTAGGATTACTTGGTCCAGATGGCTCATGATCTTGTCCTTGTAGATATCTAAATCATTGATTGAATTTGGAGGGTGAAATGAGCTCCAAAGCACTATTGCGGTAAAAATGAAAATGGCATGGTAAAAGTTCATATTTTTACTATTTTTACTCACTTTTATATAGTTTTTCACCCTACTTTTTATATTTTATAGACCTTATGGACTAATATTTTGGTGTGAGGAAAGTTTTGAAGCAGTTTCTTTGGGTCATAATGTATTTCATCCTTCCTTAGAATGATTCATGCCTCCGAAAAGTATATATCGTCTCTGGCATATAGGATAGGATTTCACTTAGCTTGCATTTTCGCATTGTCCTATGGCCATGATTCATAAAACCTAGGTACAAATCCACTTTTTAGCAACACAAAACCTTCCAGATGCTTATAGAAGTGCCGTTATTTAAGTGGTATTTCTTTTTTGGCCATGGGTACCATATTTAGAACTCGTCTCGTCATTTGGTTCCCATGTTGCAGCTACTCCCTAGGTCTAGGAGTCCCTTATAATCCCACCATGACTTTTCATGGAAACCTCATGTTTATTCTCATATCTAATTTTGGACATCACCCATAGGGACTACCTTTTATATCAAGTTGTAATTGCATATCATTAACCTACTTGCATTTTTGAGCCAGATGTCAGCACCTGCTTTATCGTTGTAAGACAAACTACCTAATCATTTCTCAATACTAGCCAACCAGAGCCTGTCAATTCAACTTTGCAACTTGGTTATCCCTTACCTTAGAGGAAACATCCCCCTGAGTGTCCTTATCCTGCACACGTTCCCTTGCATTGAACATAGGTATGTTCCTCCGCATGGAACTAGTTTTCTTTCCCGTGACACTCATTTCCTCTCATTTGTACTATAAGCACTCTTTTATTTTTTTTTTCAGACTTTTATAATATGAAAAAGACAAAAAATTAAAAAACGTAAAAATATGGATGGGAAAATGAGATTGTCTTATATTGGTAGCAGTTGTGTCACCTTTGAACAAAGCACAAACTTTTGAGTCTATCCATCAAAGGTTTGGGTTTAGTATAGCCTTAGGAAGCTAGAATCGTTACTCAGAATTTACTCCTCTAACTGGTTAAGATTCCAGTCCCTATGGAGACTTTGTTGATGCCTCCTACATCGCAAATTTGTGTCAATGTTTAGTCTTGAGTCTATGTTTCCTGAGTTTATCCATCTTCCTCATTCTCTTGTTCAAAGGAATTCTATAAACCTGATTCGACCATTCCTTAGATTTATTGACATTGCATGTTGAACTTTCCTTTATAAGTACATTCCAGAGTCGCATGAAGTTGTTTTCCTACCTAGCACCCTGGGCCTACTTTCATCAGTGGTAGGTGACCTTGAACTTAATAGATGACACCTAAACATTGGTCGTTAACTGAGTGGTTTCCCTTGTGTTCGATGACAAGAAATCTATTCACACATTGGGATTCGTGCAATGTATTGGATTCCATTATACCTCATTGGTGGTTTCCTCTCTTTTGTCATTAGTTGTAATCATTGGCTGCTATTCAGAGGGTCTCTTTGTGCACTACTTGAATCTGGTACATGCGAGAGACGCACATGGTTATTGGTTCATGTACATCTTGTTCATCCAAGTTATTCCAAATCATTCATCCTAGCTGCATACCTCGTGCTGTTTGATGGGGGATTCCCTATTTCCCTCCTTCCAACAGATCTCATTCCATCGATTTCATGGCATCTATTATGGAATTGGGATCTAGAGTCAGATGAGTACTTTGAGACTTGCAGTGATCAATGGTAGGTTCTCTTGTCATCGACAGTTGGGAATACATCAATGTATCATGATCAATGTATTCTACAAGTGTTTGAACTCAAAGCCTTTATTCACACTTCTTGAATATAATTGGTGCATTGAAACCCATTTTCATTATTGGTGGGTAGTCCCGCGTCTGTTAACTGTATACCTTAATGACTAGTAATCATATGATGTTTCATCATGTTCAACTTCAACACCTATATTCACCTGATGGGACATGCACCATCGATGATTCTTGTAGAAGACCTAAGACTATAGTGGCATCATCCTATATGCTACTATCCTTGATCATGACAATACCTATGGGACCTCACTTTTCATGGAAGAGCAGTTTGTACTACAGTATATACCAAATGCCTTTAGTTGATTTGGAGACTAGACTCCACTATGTGTTGCTCGTGGCTGTGACCATTTCTAACATATGTTTATTATGTACTGCCTATTCATGGACATGAACACATTTTGTATGAGACTGCTATGTACTTCAGATTTGCAGTCATTGCGCCGAGAGGCGCTCTACAGTCCAGTATGGGGGATATCTTGTGAGTCGAGTGTTTGTTGAGTTTGTCGAGTAACAAAATAATACAAAGTAAACAAAAAAAGAATAATACAAAGTAAAAAGTAATAAATATTATGTCGGCCATAAACAAAAAGAATAATACAAATTAAAAAGTAAATATCAGACTTAAACTAGAGACTTTAGAGCTTAGGATTAGGTGGTAAATATTATGTCGGCCATAAACAAAAAAGAATAATACAAAGTAAAAAGTAAATATGAGACTTAAACTAGAGACTTTACTTTTTACTTTTAATACAAAGTAAAAAGTAAATATGAGACTTTAGAGTGTTTGTCCAGTAAAAAATTAATACAAAGTAAACAAAAAAAATAATACAAAGTAAAAAGTAATAAATATTATGTCGGCCATAAACAAAAAAGAATAATACAAAGTAAAAAGTAAATATGAGACTTAAACTAGAGACTTTAGAGCTTAGGATTAGGTGGCTCATGTATTGCACTCAAGGAGCTATTCAAGGAGAGGTTTGCACCTCAGGAGATTTGATCCCTCTCGGCGCTTGATAGAGACTAGGATTTGGATCTAGGATGGTGTATACAAATTCAATATTGTAATATTCTGATGAGTGGCTAGTTCTTCCGACTGGGTCTCCATTACTCTATTTCCAATATTTATAATGTATTTCGGCCATCGTGATCACCCCTCTGACCTCATACATTAGGGGGCATCTGTTATAACATGATTTTCCACACCCTATGCAACATGCATTGATGGCCTACATTGTATCTCTGCAGACTCATCCTACCCCTCTTTCTCAGTAAAAACCCTAAAATACCATATTTGTGTTGATGTGCACGGTCCATCAGCACTACAACATGTGTATACACAGCCTGCACCTCTATAGCCCTCATACATTAGTTTTCATGCTCAAAATTAAAAATATTTCAAGTTTTCCTTGCCAAGTCACGACTGTTACGATCCTTAGCCTTCCATATATTGGAAAATTTCCTGATTAGACCCTCCACCTCCTTTGAGGCCTATATATGGATCCATTGTGAAGCATTTGAGGGAGGAGAAATTTGAGAGCAAGCAAACTCTGGAGAAAATTCCCCCCATTGCCATGCCTTGAGTTTGCATCCCTTTGTCCTTATAATATTGAACTTCTCTTATGTTCATCTCGCAAGCTCTTCCCTATCTTATGAAGGAGGAACCCAATTACTCCTTGAACTTGTGAGCTTTCCATTGTATGGAGGATTGAAGTGGTGGAGGCCTAGGTGGAGGAACTTAGTTTCTTGGTTCTGACGAATTGCCGAAAGAAGGTTGTCACTATGCACTTCTATTCATTATATTAATAGAAATACTATTTTCTCATCCAATTCATGTTTCAAATGTTTATATTATTTTCATTGGGTATATTTGCTTAATATGTTCATGGACTATGCTAGATTATATGCTAAAAATTTATATAAATTTATATGCTTGTATGCCTTGGTTATTCAGGACAAGTTGCAAGTGAAGAGCATTGGATTGAGATCTCAATGGTGGTATTCTTCAGACATCCAGTTGAGGTAAGGGTCTTATCCTTTTATTGTTGGCATTTCATGTTTATATAGAATATTTGGGAATTGAGTTGATTTTCTGGTGTCACTTTGTTTTTCATGGTTCTACACAAAGCCATAGGAAGATTTTTTCCATAACAAAAACCAATCAAACACCACATAGACTTCTTTTATGGGTCTACATAGAATCCCTAGATACTCAGAAACTTCAAACGCACTCAGCCAATCCTACAGGTTGGAGAAAAATTAGAAAAATATCACTTTCCAGGGAATTCACACCTATGTAAGGTTTCATGTGAATTGTTTACAACTATGATTAATATTGCATGCAAATTCATAGATAATTCACGCTTGCGTGCATTATAGGGTGTGAATAACTCCCAAGAGGCTTGAAAAAAGTGCAAAACACATAAAAAATAAAACAATCAAAGGTTTTTACAGGTGTCTGAGATATGTTCAGACTTGACAAATACTCAATCAACTTAAACAAACAAGAGGAAATGACCAAAAAGAGCCCCACAACGTATGGACTTACCCTGTGGAGTCGCCATTTCTATTGTGAAGGAAAATTTCCAATGACTAGGCCTATGTCAGCAACGTATTGGGTTAAACTAGACTAAAATCTAAGGGTTTATTTGTGAGTAGACCAGACTCCTAATTAACAATTAACATCAAGAAAATATACACTAAAGGATAAGGAGAATAGCTTTATGTACCTTATTTATGAAGGTTGAAGTTGATCCAAGCCACTCCTTTGCTTCCTTCAGATTTTCTCCTTGCCATCAATTCAAAAACTTTCAACACAAATAAAATACCTTCCTCAAATGATTTTGGAAACAAAAATATATAATTGAAATAAAAACATGATTTGAATAATGAACTAGTAAATGTAATTCAAATCAAGATACAACAATTACCTATGCCAAATCTGATATAATGATTAACATATAATATAGGGAATGGAAACATGTCCAATATTTACTAAGGAGTAGAAAAAAGTGCAAATCATACCTTCTTCTGATCATCACCTTATCGAAACTAGATCTCCAGGTCACTCCTGGTCATGTCCTCCACAAATCCCATTCCAAATCTCCACATGCATAGGGGTAGAAACCACTTGAGGGCATTAGTTTCAGCATATAGGGATATAAGATCAATGATAAAGATCAACAATAGGAAGGGAAAAGGGGAATAATAGGTAAGCAATTCCTCCATCATAACATTACTATGAAAGGGCCTCCTCCATTTGGCTCATCCCCACCTTTCTTATAGTTTGATGAAGATGGTTAGGAATAGTAACCAAATAGTTGAGGAAGTTGTAACTGAGCAGGTGGTTCCTGAAACTTCCATAACTCCCTCTTTTTTGGATATTTACATATTTTTTGAGGACATTCTTTCCTAATCCAAATGTAAGGAGCGAATGGTTCCCTAGAAAACAATATCCAAGCTGTGAATACAAATTTTTCTTGCATTAACGCTCTATCAAAGGATAAGGTGCGAATGACTCACAATTTGCATGAAGATTAGGTGTGAATATGCTGATTTTCAAGGATTAACACTTTTAGGGTATTGGGAATCTCTAAGTTTTCACTTGAATGTTTAAGGCCATAACAGTAGAGGTCAAATGAAGGCTCTTCAATCCATAAGTGTCCTTTTTTGTGAATGAACAATGACACTTGAACTGTTTTCACGGATGGATAAGTGCCAATTTGAGCTATAAAAAGGATTTGTGAAAATAGTTTGTATAGGAAGGGCAAAAAATGAAAGAAAAAACTTGAGGCAAAGGAGGAGGAGTAGAAGGTGGAGTACAACTTGACAACTTGTGTTATGGGAAGGTGGATGATAGGGTTGGACTTGAGGTTGGTTATAAGGAGGCTTTTGAGGATGTGTGCAATGTGTTATTAGCTTAAATGAAATTTTTGTTTTGAGGTTGAATGTAAGTTGCACTTTGAGGTTAAATGTAATCCATGTTTTGAGGTTGCATGTAATTTTAAGGTCGAGTGAGATATTACTAGCATTGTGCAACTTGGTTTTGTTGATGAGGTATGCTAATTTGATTTTGTTGATAAGTTTGGTTTGTGGTATTATATTGAGGTGGTTTTACTAATATTTTGTAAATGTTTCAAAAACAAGGTTGTGTTGCTAATGTAATGGCTAATAAGAAGGTTTTTGGTGATGTGTATATTTAATTGTTGAGGAATACATTGTAAGCAAGGAATTTTCTATTGTTAAGGTTGTTGATAGTGCATATAAGGGGAACTATAATAAGTATTAGGTTAACATTAATGGTCATAGATAACTCCCAATGGAGTGGGTGTAGGATTAGTAGATTAGGGAATATGATTTATGGGTATGTAGGCCCATGGAAAAAAGGATTGGCACAGGGGCATTAAATTTAATACAAATAAGGAGAGGTAATGATAGGTTGGGTTGAACATATCATAGGGAATTTTTTCGAAGGAATGAGCTTAGATACTTTACTGGTGATCTAATAACCATGCTAAAGATCCTCTGAAGGTGTATATGGCATCAATCCTCAGTAAATTACACTATAGTTAAAAAGGGAACATTACAGGGCATTAAAGTTAATAAAAATAAGGAGAGGTAGTGATAGGTTGGGTCGAACATATCATAGGTCCTTTTTGGGAAGGAATGAGATTATATACTTTAGTTAAGTGGGCACTTAAGAGGCTAGGAGGAGTTTGAGTTGAAGAGTATCTAAATTGGAATAGAGTGTGGTTGGCTTGGGGAGTAAACATGCTTATTGAGTTATACAACTTGGTGGATCTGAGTTGTTTAATGTTTCGTTAATTCCATTCACCTTCATTTCATTTATGTGTAAGAATAAATTCCAATTGAGGTCATATGTTGTGGAATTATTTCTCTTATTTAAATCACTTACCTTTTTATCCTAGGAAAAAATAAAAACCCTTCATTTTAGTAGAAAAAAGAAGTTACATTTCATATAGGCATTGTGTACCCTAAAAATCATCTCTATCTAGAGCTTAGAGATAGAAATTACCTATCAAATTAATGAATTCAAAAAATAAAGTATTGAATTCAAAGGCTAATATTACACCCTAAAAGGAAAGACTTGATATCAAACTCAACACAAGAATAAAACAAGAATGCCCCACATTGGCCTACAATATTTCAAAAAACAATATCATAAGAAGAGCACATATTAGTTCTAGGAAAAAAAGAAAGTAATATGAAATGACCTGAAAACATATCTTCTTATGAATGGATTGAGAATAAAAACCACATACTCTAGTATATTCCAATATCCTTCATCCACACCAAGAGCTTATCATACAACTCGTTACTTTCTCGATTAAGTTCCATTTAAATATGAAGAAAATGTTGGACATGTGTTGTACTCTTTGTAGACTGATATTTTTTCTTCTTTTGTGTTGCGCTGAGGTTTGCTAGTGGTCCTATGCCCTAGTGTAGGAATAGAGTATGGAAGTATGCATTGATCTAATCATGCATGCACTTGCATGTAGATCTAATACCCAGATAATCATAAATGATATAAAACAGGGAGGAAGTTATGCATGTTCATACTAGCAGATAGATCAACCGATGTACATAAATATAATTCCAGCATGCAAGACTTTGATCGATGAATGAGAGAGAAAATGACTGATCCTACTCCAGAAGTGCTTCCTTGGTAATAATGTGCCTTCTCCAATTGATAGAGTGAAGGATAAATGGAATATTGATGGTTGTTGAATACATAAGTGGTGTAATAGGGTTATAGTTACCCTCTGAGTGCAATAAAAACCACATGCAGATCATGCCCTGGATCCCAAGCCTAAAACGTGAATATCTTCCCTGAGAAAGTCGCCCATGCAGAGAGGACGTCTTGTTGGAAAGAGGAAATGATGATAACTAGCTCATAAATCCGAAGAAGAAGCCCTTCTTCCAGGGGAAGGGTAATACTGCTTCTCTCATAAGTATGGAACCATCATGCAGAAGATCTGACAGTTGTAGCCTGAGATATGAGTATAAATATCCTTGATAATTTTCTCATGCAAGGAGGGAAAATCCCCCCCAATCCAATATACGAATCGAATCCTAAAATAACTGAAGAATAATATCCAATGATGAAGCAATGTTGAATCTGGATGATCCAACCTAATAGTGACTAGGGCAGATAGATTTCGCTGCTGAAATACACTAGTTAGCTGAGTGCATGCACTCAACCCCAACTTAGCTCGTTGAGCTCTCCAATTCGAAACCACAAATCAATAATCATATAAGTTCCCTTTCTCACTTGCTTTACCTTTATTTTAAAACATTCACCTGTTAGACCTAACTTTTGACCTAATTAGGTCACTTTATATTCTAATTCTTAGTTGACTTGCATGCCATGCTTTTGGAGTGTCTGGATACTCAATCAGTGCATGAAACATGAAATAATGCTCGGATGTCATGCATGTAGGTGGCCTTTAGTTCCTGTGGCCCCTATTTATCTACTGGTGATCTAATAACCATGCTAAAGATCCTCTCAAGGTGTATATGGTATCAACCCTCAGTAAATCCCATTATAGTTAAAAAGGGAACATTACAGTCCTCCCTTGCCAAGATTGCTTGTCCTCAAGCAATTCCAACACAGTTCCATAATCAATTGAACTGAACCAAGTGAATCCCAGGGTCCCAAATCATCTTAGGAGATCTGTAATACCTTCTACTCAAGGTATTGTCTGCGAGTTACATGTTAAATTTTCAGAATTTACTTCAATCTGATCTAGGATCTTAATTGAGAGAACAACATGTACAACAAATCTACAGCATATCAACCATGGACACAATAATGCAATCACACAAGAGACATAGAGTTTACTTGGGGAAAACCATAAAGGTGAAAAATCCCAATAACTTCCTTAGAGATAGATAGAGCAATGATACAACCAGAATACAATAGATAGTCTTCTCCTAGCAGCAGAGCCTCCTCCTCCACAAGTGCGCCACTCTCCCAAGTGTGAGTGAGATAATAGAATGTGTAAAATGAGAGAGACACACTCTCTATTTATACACTAACTTGACTTGACCTTTACTCAACTAGGACGGCCTCAACTTAACCACTTAACATAATGCTAACTGGGCCAACCCCCACTAGGGTGGTCTAATAACCCTTTGACCCACATGACTTATACAGGGCCGACCCCAACAAGGTTGTCTAATAACCCATCAAGTATAAGTTACAACACTTACAATATAAATGGCGACACTTCCGTATAGAGGAATAATGTTGGCTGCTTTTCTGGGCAGACCCGGGTTTTAATGAAGCGCAGCAACAAAACCCCTTGGCGCACTGGCCCTCTCGGCAACGAGCTGCGCGGCAGCTCGAGGTCTCACCCGAAGTGGCTATGGGGGGGTTAAGGAATCAGGTTTCCTTAACCGGGGTGACGCGGAGATAGCTCTTCCTTGAATGGTTCCTGTGAAATCGGCGGTCGGACCTTCCCGCAGGCCGCTCGGCGCAGCTGCGAGGATTCCTCCCTTGGCAGGTCTACTGCACAGTTTCTCCTCTCTAACGCAGCAGGTAACTATCCCTTGGGTCGACGCGCTAAACACTTTCTCGCCCTTCACATCCAGCACAGTAACGCAGTCTGCTCTCGCTGCAGCGACCGTGCGTTACTACTTCTTTAGTACTTAAGACACTTATAGTTATCAAGGGATCTTTCCATCTTGCTCAAACAGTCCCAAAGATAAGACAGAAGTCTTGCATACACAAATAATGAACTCTAAATAGTTGTCATTCACGCAAACATTATAACAAGAAGATATAAGTGAAGCTCATCTCCTCAAGGAAAACCACGTCCTCAGTAGTTTTATATTAACCAGAAAATGATAGAGTTATACAATATGCTGCGCACACAGCTGCAGCCTTAGAAATTACAGGAAACTCCACGCACACAGCTGGGAGCCCTTCTCTCAAGCTTGTCTCCTCTCTATGGAGATTACAAAGGCACAGACGTCGACTCAGACTGTCTGGCAACTCAGGGATTAGCTCCTCGGCTATCCGATTTCCTCTCTAGTTCTACACACCGGGTAGAAAATACAGTGAAGGATAATCAACACATGATCTATCCTTTAGACTGGCTCTCTAACAGTCTAGCATCTAATTCTCTAACTCTCCAAAAGGAAGGAACTAGGGGAAGGGAGGAAGAAGCCTCTACCCATTACAATGATTCATCTATATAGGTGGCCATGACGGTCACACCTTTACAAAACTGTGGGCCTTTCCCAACAGTGGTTCCCCAAAAACCCTAACCACGCACATGGCTAGTGTGTACTGTAGGCGCCGCTTGCAGTCACGTCGCCGCTTCCTGCAGGCTCCATGAATTCCGGCGCAGATTGTGGGTATGGGCGATCGTCCTTCGCCTTCAATGCTCTGGTCCGTTGCTCCTCCTTGATCCGAGCAACCATAACTTCTGTACTAAGCCTTTAAATGAGGGTAGCTGAGCCCTCTACTCCATCGCCTTATTTATTATGGTAGCTGAGCCACCTTCATTCTTTGATGACGTGCGCGCGAGCTCCGCAATTTCCGGTCCGTGATCTGCGCTGAGATCATCCATCTGGCACCGTACTGCGCACCGTCTCCTTTTTACCCAAAACTTAGTGCTTGTCCCAAAATTTAGCACTTTCCTTCCATACTCGTGCTTTTTCTCAAAATTCGCAGCTTTTACTATAGCTGCGACCTTGGCCCCAACAGGCCCCCAACACTCACTTGTGGCTCGCCCTCGAGCCACTCGCACTAGCGCGTGGTCTTTGGATTTGCGCATCTGCGTTTGCTTGAATCTCCGCGAATGTTTTCTGCCACTTCGCAATAGCGGAGTCCAATTCCTCAATACACTGATCAGCTGTTTGCACTGTTTCTGCGGTTGTTTCATCTTTAGTGAGTGTATCAATGATCTCTTGAGACTCGGCAATCTCTTTGATTTTTGTCTCAATCTGGCCAACGATTTCAGCATACTCATCCATGAATGGCTGAATGCTATTGGTGAGCTTCTCATCTTCAGTTCTGAGCTTGTGCAGTTGCTGCTGCATTTTGCGCACTTCGCCCATTTTCTTCATCTTTGGCAAGCCTGTTAAGGACTTAGCTTCTTCATTCAGAACAGTGAGAGACTGTTCTGCAGCTTGCACCTGTTCTGATAGTCCCACTTTAAAAGGGAGGTTCAAAAGCTCTGACCATGCTTCCATAGCCTGGTCCATCAGGTTCTTGGCTTCCTGTACTCGACCTTTCATTCGTGTGGAAGCTCTGCTCAATGCTTCAAATTGTACCTGCGCATCATCCGTAAGATGCGCAGCAACGCGAGCTTCTAGCTCAGCAATCTGGGTTTTATGGCCTTCTGCCATAGCAACTATTTCTTGCTCCAGGGTTTTCGCCCTTTCGCCAATAAGTTGAACTTTTGCAACCAGAGGGAGGTCTGGTTGAATCTCGCAAGCCGGCAATTCCTGGGCAATCTCTTCTATTGCGTTTCTGATGCCGGTGTCTTGCGCCTTCGCAGGATCCATCAGGAGTCCTTGTCTGCATACAATATGTCCCAACAAAATACCAAAGGGCGCACAGAATATACATTTTTTCAAGTTAAGGGAAATCTGATGCTGTCTACATTTTTCTAGCATCATGCGCAGATTCGCAATATGGTTCTTTAGTAAACCAAATACAGTCCAGTCATCAAAATAGACTTCTAAAAACTTGTGGATAAATTCTTTAAAAACAGCAACAACAACTCTAGAGAAGATAGCAGGTGCGTTTTTAAGACCAAAGGGCATTACCGTATACTGGAATGAGCCCCATTCAGTTGCAAAAGTAGTCTTGTGGCGGTCGTCCGGATGGATTCTAATCTGATGATATCCCGAAAATCCATCAGTGAAAGAGTAAGCCTCTTGTCCTCCAACATTATCAAGTACTTCATCTGTGAAAGGAGTGGGAAATGGGTCGTGCGCTGATGCATCATTGAGTTTGCGCAAGTCGACACAAATTCTTATTTCACCTTTCGTTTTCTTTTCTTGGACCACCATAGGACTAATCCAATCGCTTTCCTCTACTGGCTCAATAATACCTGCTGTAAGCATCTTATCAATTTCTTCTTTGACTTTTTCTTTGTAGCGCGGGTTCAACCTGTATGGGCGCTGCTTTACTGGCTTGGCGTCTGGTTTCAGAGGTATGCGCATCACTCCTAAGTCTCCTAGGATGCCTTTCATTTCTGTGAACTTGGTAGGAAAGATATCCTGGTAATCACGTAATAAATCTGAAACATGCGCAACGGTTTCATCATCCCAATAATCTCCTATAGAAGCAAACTTTGGGTCAGCTTCTGTACCAATGTTAACTTTCTTGAGCTTGACGTGTTCTGCGATGGCAGGAATATCAAGCTCAGGACCTTCAATATTGCGCGTCCCTTCTGATTCTGGGATATTGATGTTGCGAGGATCGTCCTCCTCATCTTCAGCGGTGAAGTTATAGCATTCCAGGGCATGTTCTATCTGGACAGCCCAATCTGGTTGGGAATATTCTGTTACTAGACCTGGTTCAAATACCTTCTTTTTAATACACTTCAGAGCCTGATCAATGCTTGGATGCTCTGACTCAAAGCTGAATGTAAGTTGAAAACTTTCTATCATAAGATCCCAAGTAAGAGTGCCTTTGCGCAATTCTATTTCAGTATACCAATTCCTTGGAATTGTATCTAATGTGTGGATGAATTGATGAACCCATTCATCTTCCGGAATATCTGACCATTGCTGAATACATGCTTCAATGTGTGACCTGGGGTCACTCTGTCCTTCATATTTGCGTAGCGCTTCGGCTGTGGTGTCCTGAAATCTGCGCAGTATCAATCTGCGACAGTCTTTCCATGTATGAATATTCTCCTTGTGCGCAATCCACCATCTTGCGGGTGTAGCGCGCAATGCTATATCCAGTGCCTGGATGCGCTGCGGTTCTGGAAGCTTTTGTTCATATTCCTGTATGAATTTAGTTACTTCAGTTAAGCCATCAAAAGTTGGAGTATCAATTAATTCTGTGCCAATCCATCGGATGGATTTAGTCATCATGGCGCAACGTCTTGCAGAAACCTCATGTAGACGATTCTGCCAGTTTTCCAATCCTGCATCTGAATCTGATGTGCACGAGCTATCACATCGCCAGCTGATATGGCCGTCTGCTGTGGGGTTGACATAGTCACTGTGGTTAGTAGTCATCTGATACAAGCTTTCCATGTGGCGCGCTTCCTCTTCTGCGCGAATGGGTTCTATATATCTTGGTCCTTGAGTAGGATCAAGAGGTGCGATGACCCTGATCTGGTCATCCTCAAAGGTCATCTGTCTTTTCTTCAGGTTAATGACAGCCAAATTATCAAATGCCCAGTCTATTCCTAACAGCGCTGGGTATGGTCTACTATCATCCATAATTTTGATTACTTCAAAATCTGCAGAGCTTCTTACTCCTTCAATATCAATAGGTACATTGGGTAATCTGCCCAATGGAGAGACTCGTTGCTGATTTGCGAGTCTTAGCTGGATAGGGGATCTTGTAAGCTGAGGGCTTCCCATCTGTTCCCATGTCTGCATAGTGAGAACATTGGCTTCTGAGCCCAAATCTAACATGACTTCGTCCATTTCAAATGCTCCAATCTGCGCTGTGAGCCTCATCTCTTTTCCAGTTCTAATGTGACTCCTAATCTGGTGAACAGCACGCTGTGGTGTGTTCGTCGAAGCAGAGTGTTGGCACTGATCCAATAGGTGTTGGAGTTCTAGAGTTGCTTGTTCATTGCGCAACAATTTTAAACATTGTCGCAGGAACGCATGAACACTGCCTAGTGCATGCTCCTTATCGTCATCAGGTCTTCCAGCTGTAGTGGCCTGTTCTTGTACCAGGTTGTCTTGTCTTAGCACTTGCGATCTACTATTGTTCTGCGGAATTGCGGCAGAACTTGAAGCTCTCGGATCTGAGAAATACTCTTGAGCTTGCTTAAATGCTTCTTTTTGCTTCTGTAGGTTAAGTGGGGCTGGTTTAATGTTAGCGCGGCGCACCCATTGCGTCGCTTGCTTTCCCGTTCCCATCTCTTGCGCACCAGTGGTAGCTCCACTGCGTGTCACTATATTAACTGTAGGGTCTGGTTCTCTTTTTTCTGCTCCAATCAACTGGATATTCTGATTGACCTGTGGTGTCTTTGCTTGCATCTTAGCCTGTAACTGAGGGCATTCTTCAATGATATGGTCAGAAGATTTACAATATCTGCAGAGGGTTGTAGGATTTTGGCAATCCCTAGCAAAATGACCTTGTTCTCCGCAATTATAACAAGTGATCTGTCCTCTTCCGCGACCAAAATTTGTTGTGCGTCCACGTCCTCTGTAATTTCCTGCTCGGGCGTCCCGAGTTTGGTCATAAGGTGGACCTGCTGTGGGTCCTTGTGTCTCTGCTTGTACCCTATAAACATCATGCTTTCTTTCTATCATAAGATCATATGCTCTACAATTGTTCTCATCATGACCTACTGATTTACAGAAATTACAATATAGATTCTTTGGAGTTTGTACATATTTCTGAAGTAAGTGGCATTCTTGTGGTCTATGACCTCTAGTTCTGCAGATTTCACACCAAGGCCCTTGTGCCTGTGGTAAAGGGTTAGGTGCTCCAGTTGCAATATAGTCTATGAAAACAGGACAATGGTCCTTTGAATGACCTTGGGCTTTACATTTTGTACACCAAATTTCTTCCTTAATCTCCTTGCCTTTCTTAATATCATGCACTTGCAAGGTTAAGTTTGCTAATTGGTTCTGTAAATGCGCAACATCGTTGCTTGTTCCTGCAATTGGCGAAGCTTCTAGTTTCATAGCCATTTCTAGAGCTTGTTCCTGAGTATTGAGATTCTGTTGCATAAGAGGAAGTCTAATGTGTGGGAGCAGCGCAGCAATGAACCATTCTTTATGTTGCTGTGGTGCAAACTCGAAGCTTACTTGATCTATCAAAGCTTTGAACTTCTGGTCAAAGTCCCATACTGATTCTGTAGGTAACTGTTTGATGTCTTTGAGCTCTGTTATACACTGTGATTCTGACTTAGGTTTCTTGAATTCTCTAATCATGGCATTTCTTACCTCAGCAAGCGTCCTATTCTGTGCTGCTGAGTATTTCATGAACCAAGTCAAGGCTCTTTCTCTTAGTGTGGTTGCTAACTGAACCAGTTTAACAGCATCGTCATTAATTTGCTTAATTGTCCAAATGGCTTCACATAAGAACCAGTGCTGCTCAGGGTCCTCTATCCCTGTTCCTCTAAAAGTTGGTAGTTTCATGTCATCACCCATCCTTCTTGCACGGGTTTGAGGTGGAGGTACCGTAGCAGTGCCTCTGGGATGGTTAAACAAAGGTGGTACAGAGGTACCAGAAGTAGCGTGTGGGCTACTAGAAGGTGTTACTGTAGGATTATACTGAGCTCCGTCTGGTTTTTGCGGTGTAAAGGGGTAATAGGGGATATGAGCACTCCCTTGTCTTTCTATATGGCTTGCTCTAGGGACTTGGCTATCGTCTGGGCTAGATTCAAAGGAATATTGGTCAAGGCCTACTTTATATCGTTTTCCACTACGAGTGCAACCAATAACTTCAGGATCACTATCAGAATCTACGGACATTACTTGACTATGCTATTCATCAGAAGCAATACATAGCTTTCCTTTTTCATACAGAAGCATTTTAATCCATAAGTTCAGAGAATTTAAGAACTTACCTCTGTGTACTTGGAAGAAACTCCTCTCAGCTTCACTGAAACTCTTTCTTGTATCGACTGCAAATTCGGTAATGAAACCTTCCAGTAGACTATTCAACAAAAAGTCTACTGCGCGGGACACAGGATTGTCTATCTGCTTCACAATACTGACTAGCTCAGGCGTCCACGTGACGGGTCGATCAACATGCAGCGTAGGTCTAGAATCTGCTAACTTGGCTATCCAAGCGTGTAACTCCAATGCAAACGTAACAAAGAAAATTTCGTAAAGGTCAGCATAAATATACTTCTGTAACCAATCTTCTGTTTGAAGCGTAGGGGATCTATTTTCTTGTTCAGCAAACTCTTTGGCCTTTAAATCAAACCAATCTCCAATTTCTTTAGCTGTAGGATGCCAGTAACACATTTGTTAACTGAGCAAGTCTCAGTGTAACAGAACCTTATGTTGGTTACTAGGCAAGGGAACCATTTGTTGACTCCTCAATCTCGCGCGTTGCCAAAATAACAAGTCTCATTCGCACGGCAACGGAACCATTTGTTGGCTCCAACAGTATCTCACACGTCGCTGAAAGAACAAGTCTCATTCGCGCGGCAACGGAACCATTTGTTGACTACTCTCTCTCGCGCGTCACTGGAATAAGAAGTCTCGCTCACGCGGCAACGGAACCATTTGTTGGCTGCTCTCTCTCGCGCGTCACTGGAATAAGAAGTCTCGCTCACGCGGCAACGGAACCATTTGTTGGCTGCTTTTCTGGGCAGACCCGGGTTTTAATGAAGCGCAGCAACAAAACCCCTTGGCGCACTGGCCCTCTCGGCAACGAGCTGCGCGGCAGCTCGAGGTCTCACCCGAAGTGGCTATGGGGGGGTTAAGGAATCAGGTTTCCTTAACCGGGGTGACGCGGAGATAGCTCTTCCTTGAATGGTTCCTGTGAAATCGGCGGTCGGACCTTCCCGCAGGCCGCTCGGCGCAGCTGCGAGGATTCCTCCCTTGGCAGGTCTACTGCGCAGTTTCTCCTCTCTAACGCAGCAGGTAACTATCCCTTGGGTCGACGCGCTAAACACTTTCTCGCCCTTCACATCCAGGACAGTAACTCAGTCTGCTCTCGCTGCAGCGACCGTGCGTTACTACTTCTTTAGTACTTAAGACACTTATAGTTATCAAGGGATCTTTCCATCTTGCTCAAACAGTCCCAAAGATAAGACAGAAGTCTTGCATACACAAATAATGAACTCTAAATAGTTGTCATTCACGCAAACATTATAACAAGAAGATATAAGTGAAGCTCATCTCCTCAAGGAAAACCACGTCCTCAGTAGTTTTATATTAACCAGAAAATGATAGAGTTATACAATATGCTGCGCACACAGCTGCAGCCTTAGAACTTACAGGAAACTCCACGCACACAGCTGGGAGCCCTTCTCTCAAGCTTGTCTCCTCTCTATGGAGATTACAAAGGCACAGACGTCGACTCAGACTGTCTGGCAACTCAGGGATTAGCTCCTCGGCTATCCGATTTCCTCTCTAGTTCTACACACCGGGTAGAAAATACAGTGAAGGATAATCAACACATGATCTATCCTTTAGACTGGCTCTCTAACAGTCTAGCATCTAACTCTCTAACTCTCCAAAAGGAAGGAACTAGGGGAAGGGAGGAAGAAGCCTCTACCCATTACAATGATTCATCTATATAGGTGGCCATGACGGTCACACCTTTACAAAACTGTGGGCCTTTCCCAACAGTGGTTCCCCAAAAACCCTAACCACGCACATGGCTAGTGTGTACTGTAGGCGCCGCTTGCAGTCACGTCGCCGCTTCCTGCAGGCTCCGTGAATTCCGGCGCAGATTGTGGGTATGGGCGATCGTCCTTCACCTTCAATGCTCTGGTCCGTTGCTCCTCCTTGATCCGAGCAACCATAAATTCTGTACTAAGCCTTTAAATGAGGGTAGCTGAGCCCTCTACTCCATCGCCTTATTTATTATGGTAGCTGAGCCACCTTCATTCTTTGATGACGTGCGCGCGAGCTCCGCAATTTCCGGTCCGTGATCTGCGCTGAGATCATCCATCTGGCACCGTACTGCGCACCGTCTCCTTTTTACCCAAAACTTAGTGCTTGTCCCAAAATTTAGCACTTTCCTTCCATACTCGTGCTTTTTCTCAAAATTCGCAGCTCATGAGTTCCTTTGGTACCACACTCAGTAGCACTGTTGATTGTTCCGGTGCACCAGTTCTGCAGTTCACACATGATCCGCTCAGCAGTATGTCCCAGATTTGTGTCCCCTCTGGACTCTTATGATGTACACAGTGGTCATGTATCTTACAGGTCCCCTTTTTTGGGCCTCACAGTTATATTTATGTATCTTGATACGAGCATGGGTATGCCCGCCTCGTCCATATATTGAGATTTTCAGGTCCCCATTTTTGGACCCCATTATTATTATGTTATATCCTGATACGAGCATGGGAATGCCCGCCTCGTCCATATGATCAGATGATTCCTCATCCTTTATTGAGGTTATGTACTTTTAGTTCTTGCAGTTGTTCGGGATCGTTGTTCCGGGCTCCAGTTTGTTTCTTCTCTTCTCTCCACATCCCAGGAAAACCATTCATGACTTATGATGTCCATCGGCCATACGATGAGCTCCTGACCTCGCACATCAGGGGGCAATCTGTTAACACCCAAAAAGTGCTCACTAGCTCATTTACCACATTACATGACTCATTTGTCCATTTTCCTACCATATTTCCATTAAAAATCCCAAAAAACCATCAAAATAGCCTAAAAAAGGCTAAAAAACCCCCTTTTCCTCCAAAAATAGCAAAAATCCCCTAAAAAGGGAATAAAAATATAAAATAATGAGGAAAAGGAGGAAAAAACCCTATACAGCTGCCTAAAACCATGTGTTTCCTAAAACCATGGGTCAGCACTCCACCACCAAAAAACTATAAATAGGTGATGGAGATCCCTTATTTCATATCCACAATCACAAGCACCCTTACTCTGCCAAAATCTCTCTCGAAACCCTAGTTCACCTTTGAACTATTTTCACCTTGAGAGCCACCTTTGGCCCATTCCCAACATTGGAGAAGGAGAAGGAGCATTCTTGAAGCTTGGAGCATCCTCTTGGACACTGCAAAGGGCTTCACCAACCTTGACACTCAAGGTAACATCAATACAAAGACATTCTTTCATTTTGGTGTTTATGCTTCATGCTTGTATTAGAAATAATTTAATGTTTTGTTTATTGCATAATTAGTTTAATATACTGAACTGCTACTAAGGAGTCCATTCTCCTTAGTAGGTGCTCATTGGCACAAGCTAGAGGTAAAACCCTAGCTACAGTTTTGGCGACTCCCCTAGTTTTCGAATTTCTGGTTTCCTTTTTTAAATTTTTTCTTTCGGCTGTCCCTTTCGGCCGCTGCATACCGCGTCTTTTTCCTCTGCAGTCGCGTCCCGACCGCGCCTTTCAGGTCTTTACCCGCGATCCGACCGTGGCTCTCAGACTGCTTCCGACGCTCTGCCGGTGGATTCAAGTCTGTTACCTGCGATCCGACCGTGGCTAATCAGCCTGTTTGCCGCGATCTGACTGCGCCTGTCGGCCTTTTTCCTGCGTCGCGACTGCGGCTTCCTGCCTCTTTCGCGCGTCCCGACTGCGCCTGTTAGCCATTTTACCGCGACCCGACTGTGTCTTTTTCCAGTTTTCCTGCGTCCCGACTGCCACTGTTGGCCCGATAGCCGCGACCCGACTATGCCTTTTCCCCTGTTTCCTGCGTCCCGACTGCAACTATTGGCCCGATAGCCGTGACCTGACCGCCGCTGTTTCCCTCAAACCCGCGGTCGGCCTGTTCTGACCCGCCACAGACCCGCGGTCTGATTTCTGCTCTTTTTCTGTTTTTGAGCCCAGCCCCTCTTGCTGCAATATTTTCTGCATTTGAACAGCCCTCTGTCCCACCTGCAGCCTACTTCCTTACAGCCTTTCTGCAACATAATTTCTGTTCCTTTTACAGAATCTTTTTAAAATTTCAGTATTTTTATTTCAGAAAATTTTGCAAATTAAAAGAATCAATTTCAGCATTATTGATAGATTGGAAGTTGCCCTCCCTTGTGGCACTTCTGTTTTTGGGTTCAACACCTCACGAGCACACACTCTGTCACATTAAATCAAGTGAGCCTTAAAAAGTACCTAACTAAACCAACATTCTAACCCCACTTGGGGAACACAAAAGAATCATTGTAGTTAGGTAGGATCAGGGGGATAGGCTTCCAATAACACCCCTTGGTTATTTCACTTGAGACATAGTTGTTGTCCAACTAGGGAACCAAAATCCCCTAGTACTTTTTGGCACGGTCACGACCAGTTTATCAGAGGGCCTCTCCCTTAGGAGGGTTGAAGTCGGGAGACTGGTTCCGGAGGCCTGAGTGGAATACCGCACTCCATTCAGTAACCGAAGGGCTACCTTTCGCGGTTCGCGGGATATCCCTGTATAGGGGTATTGCGGTCAACGAACTAAACGGCAGATTCACCTTTCTGGACGTGTCATGAACGGGGTATCTTAGTTGCCATTCTTCTAGGATTGACTACCCGGTATCCCTCCCGGTAGGGGGATATCATAGCCACTTGGCTTTCCTACTCATATTGTCTGACTTGGATTTCATCACCTTGCAGAGGATATGTTTAGTTAAGTCAGAATACTTTTAGCTAGGTGTTTGCATGCTCCTTTACCTCCCTTGGTCTAGTGAGTCCACCATTTTTCTTTTTTAGGAAACCTGCTGCTTGTTGGTATTCTGACCATCTTTGTTGTTACTCCACCTATTGTAGCACAGCTGTTGCAGTTGGTGTTTTGAGTTGGTTGTTGGCCTGAGTGCCTTGCTTTTTAGCTCTCCTTCTGCACACTCGGTTGCATTAGGATTTTTGAGCTGTTTTTATACTCACCTCAACCCACAGAGATTTAGACACCATCTGTCACCATTGAGTCCCCGAGACATTCTCGGCGCCTCAGGGGCGAGCCCCCACAGCACGGTTCTCTCGACACCACTCGTCATAGATTCCGATCATTGTCCGTTGATACCACTCATCACAGATCTAGAGCCTTGTCACTTGACTCCACCCGTCAGCGACGTAGGTCTCCGTCACCAGATAGTGACGCACCTTACTTTACCTCTGATTCTGACGAAGAGTCTGAGAACCCTATTTATACTGCCCCTACTAGCCCCATGGCTGGTACGACTTCCACTCCATTTGTCATAGGGACCATTGGTGACACATCCACCACTACACCAGTTACTACACCTGTTTTTGGTATGCCCTCCATGGGGCAACCATCTACCGTTCCCCTCACGGTACCTATACCCACAGCGGGAATACCCATCCCCACTACATCAGTGGCTCACACTACCAATGGTGGTGCTAGACCATCCTTCACTACCTCAGTTCCCCCACTTGGGGGCACCACCCTAAATCTTGTCCCTCCACTTGGGGGCACTGGCCCCAACTTGGTCCACAGCACTACTGTGTCACAGCCTTCTTCCAGTTTGCCGTTCATGGCTAGCCTCAACCTACCTGACCTGGCCAGATTGACCAACGATCCTATTCGACACGACCCTATGTGGCCTCATATGCCTACCAAACTACCCTCTGACATCCCTAAATTCGAGGGTAAGGCCGGTGAGGACCCACAGAACCACATCATGTCTTTCCACCTATGGTGTTCCTCTAACTCCATTGTGGATGACTCTGTTCGCCTCCGTCTCTTACAACGCACCTTTACTGGCTCTGCAGCCAAGTGGTATATTGAGCAGCCTCATGGGACCCACGCCACCTTTTCTTCCCTGGCCTCGACCTTCCTGCAGTTCTTCCAGTTGCCAGTCCGCTATGACGCGGGCGTTGAGATCCTTCTATCTTGTAGACAAAATACGGCTACCCATATCACGGACCACATCCATGAGTGGCGTAGACGCCGTAGCTTATGCAAGATTAAACTAGATGACCGTATCTTCCTCGATTGGTTCCTCAAGTCCCTGCTTCCTGTCATCGCTAAGGATGTAGCTTCAGAAAGACCCCAGTCTGAAGAAGAGGCCATCCTTAAGGCACAGCAGTTCGACCTCATTTACGCCCAGTCGGGTTACCTTTATACCATTATACCTGACGCCCCTCGCGGCGAGTCCTCCCATCATGATGCGCCGGGGGCATCCCACGCTGCTGATGGTATCATTGGCCGTATTTCTTCGCATCCCCAACCCTTTTCTATAGCACGGCCTACCCCTGGCCCCGACCTGTCGAGGGCTACCTCCCAGTCTGGAGCAACCAACTCATATGCTCCCATGACACATCACCATTCCCATGGACCTTCGTGTCCACCTCAGTGCTTTGGGTATGCGACTCCTGCTTATGCTCCTCCAGTCGCCCCTCAGCCTTACTACCATCAGCAGGCTGCCTCAGCTCCTGCGCCTTCCCAAGCCCCACCAGCTTATTATCCGCCCCAGGAAGCCCCTGCGGCACATCCACAACCGGCTCCGCAGTCCTATCAGCCACCCCCTCAAGTTGCTGCACCTGCTCAGCCTCAACCCGCATATCATCCTCCGCAACCTGCTCCAGCACCTGCGCAACCTCAAAATCCACCTGCTGCCCAAGGGCAAGTTTTCGCCCAACATAACCCGCAGCAAAACCAAAATAACCAACGTAACCAGGGCCAACAGAACCGCGGCAAGGGCCGTAATCGGGGAAACAACCAACCTGCAGACCAAGCTGGTCAACCGGCTAATCCCCCTGACAATAACAATGCGGCCCCCGCTAATCAAAACCCTGATCGCCCGCCCAAGCAGGCCAAAAACCCCAATCTCCGAACAAATCACCCTTGTTCTATTTGCGGGGTCTATGGACATTACACCCATGCTTGCCCACACTTGGAGCGAGCTCGGCAGCTTTGGGTTGACGAGGCCCATCGCCAAGGGCATGCGGCTCCCCAAGCACCGCCCAACCCCCCCAACCTCAGCAACCCCCTTTGGTGCTGCAAAACCCCTTACCGACCCAAGGCGTGGTGAACACTCAGCCATTGGCCCCTCAAGCTAACGTGCAACCCCAACAACAACAGATCACCTACGCTGCCCCTGATCAACCCATGTTTGACTCAGGTACCCACCACTTACTGATGATGTCATCAGCTGACGTCAACCTCCAGACCCGTCGGAACCAATATGGCTCCACCTCTGAAGCCACTCCCACGGATAAAACTACTAACGCCCACCCCACCGATCAGGCGTTACGTATCCCTCCGCCTCCCACAGACGGCGCTGCGAAAGCACCTCGTTTCCCACTACGCCGAATCAACAATAACCCTAATGCGCGCGCTGCGTCAAACTACAACATCGTAGACGACCTAGCTCAATCTCCCGCAGCCATGTCTGCACTAGAGGTCTTGAAGAACTGCCCTTCCCAGCGCAAGACCTTACTCTCCGCCATTGGGGGCATTGACCCAAATGATTCGAAGATGATGGCATTTGATTTAGACCAGTCTGAACCACGCCTACCTTCCAGCTTAGCATTCCAAGTTACAGTCTCCGTTAGGAATCTTGTTATCCATCGGTGCATCATTGATGAGGGTGCTTCCACATGCGTTATGTCTACATTTGTATGGCAGAAACTAGGATCCCCTCCTCTCCAGCAGTCCACCACTGCGTTACGTGCCTATGACGGTCGTTCGGCCCAGCCCCAAGGCCTCCTGCCCAACGTTCCTGTCCAGTTAGGTGGTAAAACAGTTCTTATTGACATAGAGGTAATCAATGCCCAATTGGATTACAACCTTCTACTTGGCCGCAGCTACATGTATGCCATGCGGGCGGTTGCCTCTTCTGTCTTCCGCACCATGATGTTCCCCCATGAAGGACGCGTGGTTAAGATTGACCAGCTCACTTACTATGATCCCAGTGCTCCCGCGGCACCTGAAAATGTTCTCCCCATGGTTGAACAACCTGTTTCTAGTGCCACCACCTCGTTTGTCTCCTCTACGGGGCCTGGAGTCTACTCAGACGCGCCGGTGACCTCCACCTTTCAATCCATTCCTCCGCCGTCATCTACGCCCGAAATGTCTGACTTATGTACCTTGTCCCATGACATCCTACCACCTAACAATCAACCATCCTTGTTGCCTAAACCACCATTGGTACCTAGTCACATTGGTGTTACACCGATCCATACGATCCCCTTCCTAGTTCCTCCAGCAGGAGTAGTAAGCGCCCCGGTCATGGCTACCCTTAGCCTCCCTGGGTTAACATTGGGATTACCTGTATGGTACCTTTCGCCTCCCGTTCGCCCGCCGACACCTGATGTCGTCCTCCAGCCGGTGCAACCCATGGCTACTACCACCCACCCACCTCCCGGGGTCCCTACCCCTTCGTCCTCCACGACACCTCCTCCTCCTCTTCAACCCACTGGGGGCAGAGGTCCACAACCTTACACTGCTGTCCCACCTCCCAAGACAGTCAAGAACCCTCCAGTGTTTCGTGCTCCTCCCAAATGCTCGCTGTGTGACGAGTTGGGCCATGCGACCCACCAATGCCCACAGTTACCCGCATTACAGAAGCACATGCAAATGCTCGATGATGACCCCAACATCCCAGCTGTCGAACTAAACCCCACTCCTAAGCCTAAAGATAAGTCCCTACGTACCAACCACTCATGCGCTATCTGCGGTATTTACGGGCACTATTCACATCATTGTCCTGATCTCCCGGATTACAGAGCAGCTCTTTATGAGATGAACAATCTGGACCTTGAGACGGCACCACCTACCATTGAAGAGATCTACCCCCCAGACTCTTCACCTTCCGGAGAGGTTAATACCATTTACATGATCTCTTCAACCAATACTTCCACTACCCCCTCGTCAACCGATTTGACGACACAGACTTTCCGTACTGATGAGGAGATTCTTGAGGCCCTAACTGCCCCGGATTATCCTTGGGATGATATGCACCACCGTTCCTATTTCATCCCAGAAGCGTCTTCCTCTAGCACCGCTACCCAATACGCGGTTGACTCCAAAGACTTCCTCCCCACTAAGGTTGACTGGTTCAAGGACCCTATTCCTGCTCCTGATGCCTTCGAGGAGGGCAACATGGCCAACATCTCACCTATCATCCAAGTTGATATCGCTGCCCCAGGACGTGCCCCTGAACTCATCACTTTAAGAGCCTTCTGCAGTAAACAAGAGATTGAGGAGTACCAAAAACTCTTCCAGGAATTTCGTGATGTCTTTGCCTGGTCCTATATTGAGATGCCCGGTCTCGACCCCGCCATTATAGAGCACCACCTTGACACCTCTAAGTCAAGGGGCCTAATAGATCACCTCGACCCTGGGATAGAGGGCACGATCAATCACTTTGAACATTCCCCATCACATCTATCTCAGCACGTCAATGAAACCATTGTTCAAACCCACACATATGTGATCCATAATCACAAACCCCATGCACATAGCATGGGGGCAAGTCATTAACCCTGCTCACTTTTTCACACTTGTGATCTCAACCATTTTTGAGGTCACATATCACTTGTAGATTTGATTTGATTTGATACACCTAGTATTCTTCCCCCACGGGTCATCATTTCTCCCCACCACTGCATCCTTGGCTTGGTGGGCTCACCTTTGACCATTCCGGAGTCCTTATCACCTCCGTTTTTCGCACCATTTGCATCATCGGATACATTTTTCCGAGCCGGGTGATGATGCTTGAGATCATTTCTCGCTCTCACCCCCCGATCTTTCGGGTATTTTTTCAGACGCCACTAGTCGCCTCGGTTTGCGTGCCACATCGGTCGTTCTCCGTTTTTCACATGTTTTATATCATCGGATTCATTTTTCCGAGCTGGTAATGATGCTTGCGATCATTTCTCGCTCTCACCTCCAGATTTTCCGGGCAATTTTCAAAATGCCCCCGTCACCTCGGTTTGCGTGCCACATCGGCCGTCACCCATTTTTGACATCCTTTATATCGCCGGATTCATTTTTCCGAGCTCGTGATGATGCTTGAGATCATTTCTCGCTCTCACCTGGTACAATTTCAACATTGTGTCCTAACACCTTCCTGCCTCGGTTTGCGTGCCACATCGGCCGCCATCGGATTGTTCCACATTTTTACATGAGCCATTCACTCCTGTCATACTGCAAATGTTTCATTATTTTGCCACCATTTCATCTACCCCGCAAGGAGGTCCATCAGTGTTCCCACCTACCCTCGTTCTTGGTCGTCATTACTAAACCTTGATTGAACACTTCCTCCTTGCCTGGCCATTCCTTTTGTTCGGTATAATTTTATCCCTTTTTCGGGCCGGACAAGTCCTTTACGAAAAAGGCACTTAGGGAGTTTCCGTTAAGCTCTTTTCTGACTCCTAAAAGAATGAAAAGATCGCCGAGCAATCTTGCTTCCTTTCATGCTCGTTAAAGTACCTGAAAGGGCGTCTATCTGGTATAAGTTTAACCCTTTTCCGGACCTGGTAGACTAATTACGAAAAAGGAATACTCTAGTCACACCGGCTAGAAGAGTTCTTCATTGCATCCTTTTATGCTTCTTTGGGCCTTGGAGACTAAATCTACGAAAAAGCAACCCCCTGGAGTCTTCTTACTTGCTTTCAGACTCTCTAAAAATTGAAAGCAACCATGAGCATGCACTGTCCTGGGCTCGTAAAATCCACACGACAGTACCATTCCATCATTTCAGAGTCTTCTTATCGCTTTCAGACTCCTTAAAATTGAAAGCAACCACGAGCATGAACTGTCCTGGGCTCGTAAAATCCACACGACAGTACCATTTTACACACACTTCTTCTAGTTCCTTAACCCATGAAGAAGTTTTCCCCCGTGCCTCTTGGCACTTTGATCTATCATCTCGGCAGCACCCCCAATCAGGTCGCCTTTGTTCAGAGTATTCTGCAATCTCCTGCCATTTTATACCAGCTTGAGTCTCCCTCAGACCAGTCACTCTCCCTGAGCCATTACAGCTATGATCCCTTTCCCCTGAGTCAGTTTCATATGCTGCCAGATCCTTCCCATTATCATACTCTGAACAAAGGAAGTTTGAGTCCACCCGCTCTACTTGCCCAGTTGTCCCCCCACAGTTTATCAGTCCTGCCATCAGCACTACCACATTTCGGTCTTGTACCTCGCGCTCCTGTCAAGGAAACATCATTGCCTTGCTAGGGGCAGGTCTCCCTCTGTCGACGACAGCTCCTCTATTCCAGAGGATAGGCCCAGAGGTCCCTACGCCTTGGACTTATCACCATCTGTGGTAAGTGCCTACGGATCATTCTGAGAGGAGACATCATTGCCTCTCCGAGTGGTTGTTCCTCACATGCTCGACTTCAGCACCTTGATCGCATCGTTGAGGATCGCGTAGGATTATATCCCATCAGTTTTTAGTCGAAGACCCCGGATTTCCCCTGACTCTAGCACATTGGTGAGTCACTTTGGAACGCCCAGTTCTATGTTCCTGTGGATTTCTGGGCTGCGTTGGCGATTGTATTCGGAAGCCATCCAGTTTCATGCTTCCTTGAGTACCCAGTTTCAGTTCCAGATCAGTTCCAGTTCAGTGTACCATGGAGAGTATGACCCCAGTCACTATGATCCAGCAGCTCATCAGTTCCTTTGGTACCACACTCAGTAGCACTGTTGATTGTTCCGGTGCACCAGTTCTGCAGTTCACACATGATCCGCTCAGCAGTATGTCCCAGATTTGTGTCCCCTCTGGACTCTTATGATGTACACAGTGGTCATGTATCTTACAGGTCCCCTTTTTTGGGCCTCACAGTTATATTTATGTATCTTGATACGAGCATGGGTATGCCCGCCTCGTCCATATATTGAGATTTTCAGGTCCCCATTTTTGGACCCCATTATTATTATGTTATATCCTGATACGAGCATGGGAATGCCCGCCTCGTCCATATGATCAGATGATTCCTCATCCTTTATTGAGGTTATGTACTTTTAGTTCTTGCAGTTGTTCGAGATCGTTGTTCCGGGCTCCAGTTTGTTTCTTCTCTTCTCTCCACATCCCAGGAAAACCATTCATGACTTATGATGTCCATCGGCCATACGATGAGCTCCTGACCTCGCACATCAGGGGGCAATCTGTTAACACCCAAAAAGTGCTCACTAGCTCATTTACCACATTACATGACTCATTTGTCCATTTTCCTACCATATTTCCATTAAAAATCCCAAAAAACCATCAAAATAGCCTAAAAAAGGCTAAAAAACCCCCTTTTCCTCCAAAAATAGCAAAAATCCCCTAAAAAGGGAATAAAAATATAAAATAATGAGGAAAAGGAGGAAAAAACCCTATACAGCTGCCTAAAACCATGTGTTTCCTAAAACCATGGGTCAGCACTCCACCACCAAAAAACTATAAATAGGTGATGGAGATCCCTTATTTCATATCCACAATCACAAGCACCCTTACTCTGCCAAAATCTCTCTCGAAACCCTAGTTCACCTTTGAACTATTTTCACCTTGAGAGCCACCTTTGGCCCATTCCCAACATTGGAGAAGGAGAAGGAGCATTCTTGAAGCTTGGAGCATCCTCTTGGACACTGCAAAGGGCTTCACCAACCTTGACACTCAAGGTAACATCAATACAAAGACATTCTTTCATTTTGGTGTTTATGCTTCATGCTTGTATTAGAAATAATTTAATGTTTTGTTTATTGCATAATTAGTTTAATATACTGAACTGCTACTAAGGAGTCCATTCTCCTTAGTAGGTGCTCATTGGCACAAGCTAGAGGTAAAACCCTAGCTACAATAATCAACACATGATCTATCCTTTAGACTGGCTCTCTAACAGTCTAGCATCTAACTCTCTAACTCTCCAAAAGGAAGGAACTAGGGGAAGGGAGGAAGAAGCCTCTACCCATTACAATGATTCATCTATATAGGTGGCCATGACGGTCACACCTTTACAAAACTGTGGGCCTTTCCCAACAGTGGTTCCCCAAAAACCCTAACCACGCACATGGCTAGTGTGTACTGTAGGCGCCGCTTGCAGTCACGTCGCCGCTTCCTGCAGGCTCCGTGAATTCCGGCGCAGATTGTGGGTATGGGCGATCGTCCTTCGCCTTCAATGCTCTGGTCCGTTGCTCCTCCTTGATCCGAGCAACCATAAATTCTGTACTAAGCCTTTAAATGAGGGTAGCTGAGCCCTCTACTCCATCGCCTTATTTATTATGGTAGCTGAGCCACCTTCATTCTTTGATGACGTGCGCGCGAGCTCCGCAATTTCCGGTCCGTGATCTGCGCTGAGATCATCCATCTGGCACCGTACTGCGCACCGTCTCCTTTTTACCCAAAACTTAGTGCTTGTCCCAAAATTTAGCACTTTCCTTCCATACTCGTGCTTTTTCTCAAAATTCGCAGCTTTTACTATAGTTGCGACCTTGGCCCCAACAAATAATAACATCTCTATAGGAATACAATATACATATATGTGAAATACATTCCGAAGTTACATATACATCAACACTCCCTCTTAACTAGGAAGGTATTTCTCGATACAGGTCTTCTACTCGTCATAGGAATTTCTACAGAGCGAGTCCTTTTTCATACTGGATGTAGGCCCACCACCTACAGGTCTTCATCATCTATGCGAATGGTCTGATACAGGTGGCCTCTTAGGACTAATTTTATGTGCGGATGCAATACCGAAAAGAGTATCCCAAGAACATTTATGTGCCTAAGCACGACCGACAAGATCTCCCAGGACTGATTACATGCATCTCCTCCACAATACCTTTAAAGAGCATCCTAGGAACATTTATGTGTCGCAGCATGACCGACAAGATCTCTAAAGAGCATCCCAGGACTTATTACAAGCACACAACTCAACCTTTCGGATCTCCGGGACTGATTACATGTGGATAGACAAAACCTTTAAAGAGCATCCCAGGAACATTTATGTGCTGTAGCATGACCGGCAAGATCTCTAAAGAGCATCCAAGGACTAGTTACGAGCACGCAGCTCAACCTCTCGGATCTACAGGACTGATTACATGTCTCCGTAGTAATACCTCATCCCGGGACTGATTACGAGCACACAGCTCAACCTATCAGATATTTGAGGATTGATTACATACTACATAGCAATACCAAAAAGAGTACCCCAGGAACATTTATGTGCTGCAACACGACTGGTAAGATCTCCCAGGACTGATTACATGCTATTTGCACAACCTGCCACATATCATTTCTGACCTCCAAGTATCAACCTAATACGCATGATCCAACAGATCATCATCGCACGAGGCATCATCCTGATGCCCATGATCATACTGATCATCATCACTTCTACCATCCTGGTACATATCATCTAGAGCAACATCCTGAAGCTTATCATCATGATCATCCTGATCATACAATGTATCCACCTGATGCATACCAAGTATCTGCCTGATACATATCATCATACATGATCCACCTGATCATATAGTGTATCCACCTGATACAAATACAAATACATGATACATATCAACATACATGATCTACCTGATCATACAATGTATCCACCTGATACATATACAGATACATGGTCCAAGCATCCGACATGATGCATATACAAAATACATACAAATGATCCAACTAATCATATCCAGGATCCAACATGATGCATACATACATATACATATAAATGATCCAAATGATCATACAAAGCAGAAACTAGAACATCATCCCGATGCTCATCATCCAACACTTACATCCATAGCCATGTGAAGGATCCTCCTTCCAACATGCTTGGAATGGCTTCAGCAAATGTGTCCATCACTTCTTCCTCGAAGTGTCATCGATCTAAAGAACACCAAGCCTCTCTCTGAAGTACTCAAACTTCACTCTGGCTAGTGGCTTCATCAGCACATCTGCAATATGCTCGTCCGTCGCAACATACAGGAGCTTCACTGCTCCTCTCTGTACCATATCCCTGATATAGTGATATTTAATCTCTATGTGTTTCGACTTGTCGTGGAACACCGGGTTCTCAAATAGCTTCACACAACTCTGGTTGTCACAAAAGATACCAGTAGCCTCCAACGGGATATCAAATAACTTAAACAGTAGCTTTCGTAGCCATACTGCCTCACAACTAGCTAAACAGGCTGCAACATACTCTACCTCAGCTGTACTTAGTGCTACACAGGACTGCTTCCTGCTAAACCAAGAGATCACACCTGATCCCATACTGAAGTAGCACCCAGAAGTGCTCTTCTTATCTACAGCATTGCCTGCCCAATATGAATCAACATAACCCTACAGGTTAAACTTTTGATTCACATCATACTAGAGTCCATAATCAACTGCACCCTTTAGGTACCTCAGAATATGCTTTACAACAACCAGGTGAACACTCCTCAGATATTTCAAGAACTAGCTCAATGTGTTCACTGCAAAGAAAATATCTGATCTCATGTTTGTCAGGTACATCAAGGACCCAATCATCTGACGATACATAGTGACATCAACCGGTTCTGATGCAGCATCACATAGAAGCTTCAGGTTTGATGCCATAGCCTCGCAGTCCATCATCCTGAACCTCTTCAGGATCTCTACTGCATACTTCCCTTGTCCAAGGAAGATTCCATCTGCACTCTGCCACACCTCCATGCCAAAAACAAATAGTGCATCATCCCCAAGTTCTTCATCTCGAACTCGGCAGCAAGCTTCCGTTGCATGTCGGCAATCAATCTATCTTCACCTGTAATAAATAGGTCATCCATATACAAAAGTAGTATCATTGGATTGCCTTCCTCAACCTTGTAGTAAAGGTTGGAATCCTCTTTACTCTTGGTAAATCCCAAACTGGATAGAAAGCTATATATCCTACCAAGTTCTGCACACATATATGACTACACCATTCAAGAAGGCTGTCTTGAAATCCATCTGTGTATCTTCTATTTCATCACTTTTATATTTCTCTATGTTTCCATCTGCAGCATGCTTGATCTGATAGATCCATATGGAAGTCATAAAAAAATTCC
The DNA here is from genome assembly GCA_027924585.1 of Larix kaempferi. Classification (NCBI taxonomy): domain Eukaryota; kingdom Viridiplantae; phylum Streptophyta; class Pinopsida; order Pinales; family Pinaceae; genus Larix; species Larix kaempferi. The sequence continues at coordinate 3,002,237 of BSBM01001150.1, forward strand.
CTTCAGGTCTTGGGACTACATCCCAAACATCATTCTTCATGATCGACGGATCATGGCATTCTTCCCATATCCTGGGAACTTCAATATCTTCAACGGATAATTTTGTTGCTGAACAAATGTTGTAGTTCTTCTTTTGTAGGTGATGGCATACGATCATTCCTACACAACAAGTTAAATTGCATGATTAGAAAAAATCTCATAGTTTTCAGAACAAATTCTTACACATAAAGAAATATGTCATACAGTCATGCAATTATCTTAGCCAATGCTTCAATACAACATTTATCCATATCCCGTAACTTTCTAGATGCCTTCCAATCTCTACCAGAACATTGTTAAGAGTGTGCACAACGCCCAACATATCAGCAAAGAGGTTTCATTCTAGATAAGTAGCAATGGAATGTTGTACAATGCCATAGGACACTTACCCATGCATATTAGTAGTATACTATTCATCAATGCAACTATTCTAATATGCATAATACACAACCTAATTCTAGGAACATCATTATATACATTATTGAACAGTATTATTTAAACAATAAAATATGGAAGTAATGACAATTCAAATACTTATCTTTGTTAGTTTGTTGGGTTCACTCCCTCTCAGTCTTTGCTTCTTTTCTGCAACTCCATTCTTATGTGGATTGTGAGAAGTGGTCAACTCCCTCTGAATATCTGCATCCTTGCAAAAACTATTGAAGTGTGCTCCTTTGCTTTCTTGCAGGAACAACTGGAGTGTGCTCCCTCTTGATCTTTGCTTCCCGGATTACCTGTCCTTGAACTTACATCCATCCTTAATCACTATGCATGCTTATTAGTATCATCATTGTGTTATCCTTGAGGTCTCATACATAATCACACATTTATTAGTATAATCTTAATACTATCAAAACACAATAATCTTAAAAATGTATATTCATGATCATTCACAGATAATAAACATTAGTATTCAAGGTTTCAGAGAAGTCTTCTTTTACTCATACATATTCTTATTTGATCATAGGACTCTTCTGGTTAGTTGAATCATCAAACCTATACCTTCATGATTCTTCTGGTTAGTCATATCATCAATTATGGTAAGAAACATAATATGCATACAACCATGATTATTCAAACCTATGACTTCATGAATAATCATTATCAACAACACAATAGTATAAGATCCTAACACAAGGTAGGATTCTAGCTTTATATAGGAAAAACATACCTGGATTAGCATGCTAGCTAGTTATGTCTAACATACCTGCATAATGTCTTCTGGTTATTTTTAGTGACTTGTGCTAGTAACCTGCATGTCTCATAGGTTAACTATTGTAGGACCAAGTTATACATACCTCGAAAGTAGATCTTCTATGTGATCTATGACAATGGATGAATCTTTGTCTTCATGTCACCATGATCATATGTTCTTGAAGTAGAACATGATTTGTCTTTCTTGGTGTACCTTTTATGTTAGCGAACAACATAAACCTCATACAACATCACAATGCATTAGTACATTCATAAGTGTCAAAACCTTAATCAATGAATATCTTCTATTAAGGTGATACGACAAGTCTAGTAATTAATCAAGATTTTACTGTAATGATATGAAGACAAACATATGATAAAATTAACCATGAAACATACTTATAAGCCATACCTATCAAGATTGCTTGTAATATTCTTATGGAAGGCCTTAGCCTCATCTCCCTCTGAGACAAGAACTTCTTCACTTATGCAGGTGACCAATCCATCTTCTTCTAGGATTAACCCATCCACTTGATTTGCAAGAACTGGACCTGGAGCTGGATTAGGGTTTGTCAAGGAAACCCCAAAAATTCAAATTTTGAATTTCAAACTTCCAAAAGGATAGAAATATGCGCCTTGATGAGCTAATCAAGATGGTATATTCAGAATTTGAAAACTACAAAGTTTCACTCCTCAATTTTGCCTTTGAAATTTCTGGATTCACTGGACGTGACCCCGAACTGGGGTTTGATGAAGGCCACTCTTCTTCCCAATCAAAAGGTTTGATCCAAAGCTCTAAGCTTCTATTTTTATGAGGAGCTTCCAGCCGTGGACACAGATTTCAAAAATTCTCATTTTTGCAGAAGCCTTAATTTTCCACTTTTCTTATCAAAGTCTCGAACTAGGGTGTGATCAAGCCCGACCTTCTGCCCAACCAAAATTTCTGATCTCCGATTACAAAAATTCCAACTTTCTCCGAAGCCCTAAATTTCGGAAGCCATGAATGAAGGTGCTAAAAAATAATTCTGATTTGACTAAAATATGTATCTGATTGTTTCTGGTGTAACTCTGAACTTTTCGATCCACAAGGTCTGAAATTTTTTATTGAGATAGCCCGACCTGTTATCTTTCCATCCCGATAGGTCTGACCTCAATTGGATTCTCTGAGAGAGAGTTATGCCAAGTGTCACAACGTGACCTGTTTATGGGATAATACAGGAGAGTGAACTTGTACGGCGTTCCATGTGTCACTGGTTCAACTTCGGCCTCTGAAAAATTTTCCTGAGCTATCTCGACCTGTCATATATCCATCTCGATAGGTCTAACCTCAATTGGATTCTCTGAGAGAGATTTATGCCAAGTGTCTCAACGTGACCTGTTTATGGGATAATACAGGAGAGCTAACTTGTACGGTGCGCCATGTGTCACTGGTTCAACTTTGGCCTCTGAAAACTTTTCCTCAAATCGTACATTCTGTGTGCTACCTGTCACTTGTTTCAAAATTTCATTTGGAGCTTCCTAGCCCAAGTTATGACCTTTTTCCCAAGGTCACCTGATTTTGACTCAGATCTGGAAGAGGCAGAAACCCTATATTGTATAGATCATAAATCACAAAGTACAACGAATTAGAGGTTGTCCTTTGGACACAAGGTACATGTGGATCTGATCGTCGACCTGTAAAAGTTTCAGATCCGAAAACTTTTCCAAAATGGATTTATAATGAAAGTTCTACGATGACTGGTTTTTTCTATATCAAGCCCTAGCATCGTAAGTGCAACAAGTGTCATACATGCCATATCATGCCTTCTTTCAGGCTAGCTCTGATACCATGTTAAATTTTCAGAATTTACTTCAATCTGATCTAGGATCTTAACTGAGAGAACAACATGTACAGAAAATCTACAGCATATCAACCATGGACACAATAATGCAAGCACACAAGAGACACAGAGTTTACTTGGGAAAAACCATAAAGGTGAAAAACCCCAATAACTTCCTCAAAGATAGATAGAGAAATGATACAACCAGAATAAAAGAGATAGTCTTCTCCTAGCAGCAAAGCCTCCTCCTCCACAAGTGCGCCACTCTCCCAAGTGTGAGTGAGAGCATAGAATGTGTAAAATGAGAGAGACACACTCTCTATTTATACACTAACTTGACTTGACCTTTACTCAACTAGGTTGGCCTCAACTTAACCACTTAACATAATGATGACTGGGCCGACCCCCACTAGGGTGGTCTAATAACCCTTTGACCCACATGGCCGACCCCCAATAGGGTGGTCTAATAACCCTTTGACCCACATGACTAATACAGGGTCGATGCCAACAAGGTGGTATAATAACCCATCAAGTATAAGTTACAACATTTACAATATAAATGACGACACTTCCGTATAGAGGAATAATAACATCTCTATAGGAATACAATATACATATATGTGAAATGCATTCCGAAGTTACATATACATCAACATTACCATGATATGAGACCTCCTGAAAGTGATAGTCGACTCTCTTCCTCATGCTAACTATTGTACCGTCCACTACTGTAATCTCAAGGTCCCACACTACCCAAAAGAAGATACCATCATGCAGTCGTTGAGCCGTTCTAATCATCAGCTGTTTGTCATGATCTATCAGCATCCACCTCTAATGGAAATCCAAGTAGAAATATCTGTAAGGGCTGGCCACCTCAATATGAATGGTGTAGTGTATAGGAAACCAGGTGAATTTTTTCATTCTGCCATCATACTTGACCTCAAGTATTGAAAAAGGAAATCTACTCTAGTTACTGGTAACGACTCTGGGTTGCTCATGAACTCTAATCATCTCCTCAATAGATAGCTCTATCACTCGTACTTCCCCATACTTTGAGGAAATCACTGGAATTTGCAAGAATTATGATAAAAGGTGAGTCTTTGCACATATATTGTTAGCCCTTTGTATCCTCGACGGTATACCTGTGATGCAATCTAACCATAGGATTCCCCATGGATGCTCATGATCTTTCGAAGGAGACATCAATGCAGGTTCTAACGTACCCTATTGACCTGACATAAGATCCATCTCATATCTCCATGCACACCTACCCCAAGTCTTCCTGAAAAAGGTGAATTCATCTGAGTCTCCCACTAGCCTGTGTGATGTGAAGGGATCTCTACCCCATGCACAGGCCAGCCTATTGCTAATACCAGAATCCCTCTGACTGCCCCTAAAGAACCAAGTAATCGTAAGCTGCACAAACTCCGCAGTAGAGTGCACTATCATGCATCCAACCCTAAGAAACCTACTAGTAAATACTTGAAAGTGAAAGCTGGCCATCTCCTCCGTAGTGGATCCACTATCAATATCAATCTTAATGATCCGGATCTTGGGGGATGAGACCCAAAAGACTTGAATGCCGAGAGAAGAGGAGAAGTGATGGCTTCAAAACTGAAGCGAACAATGAACCAACTGTGAGAAAGACAAAGTAGTGAGATATGGGATATGAATAGCATAGATGGAAAAACATAGAATAGATATGCTACATGGAGGGGTGAGGCTCAAAGAGGGTTCTTTGAGCCTCACCTCTCAAACTATACTAAGAAAGACACTCAGAACCAATACCCCAATAATAACTCAATAAAATAAGAGAAATGTAGGATAGAAACCAAATGAGTAACTTGTTATTATGAGAAGGCTTGCTAGGCCTTTATATAGCATTATTACAATGTGTCTTGAGGCCATACCATGGGCCAAAACTATGTGCTACCAAATACCATGGATATGAGAGGGTGGCCTCTCCATTTAATGCTTTTATGATAAATGAGAGAGGGTGACCTCTCCATTTAATTTTTTTATGGCTTATACATCTGAATTTAAACCATATTCCCCCTAAAATTTGGATCATTCATCCCCTCTTAGAAAATGATGGTCCCCATCATTTCACCCATCTACAAAGAGATCCATGAGATGGTGCAGTTGCTCCATTGAGCCGTGCCATGGAATCGAGAGCTCCAAGTGGGCCATTTTTGGTAAGTAGAACTGGTAATGCGGGATCAACCGAAAGTCGAGTTATGGCAAACTGCGTGCTAACCCAGATCCCACAAAGGGTGTTGGTTGATTAAGACAATAAAACGGTGGTCATGGAAGTCAAAATCCGCTAAGGAGTGTGTAACAACTCACCTGCCGAATCAACTAGCCCTAAAAATGGATGGCGCTGAAGCGTGCGACCTATACTCGACCATCGGAGCAATTGCTAGGATTCGATGAGTAGGAGGATCCGGGGGTCATTGAGAAACTTTGGGTGTGAGCCTAGGTGGATCGGCCCCCGGTACAGATCTTGGTGGTAGTATCAAATATTGAAATCAGAACTTTGAAGACTGAAGTGAAGAAAGACAAAGTAGTGAGATATGGGATATGAATAGCATAGATGGACAAACATAGAATAGATATGCTACATGGAGGGGTGAGGCTCAAAGAGGGTTCTTTGAGCCTCACCTCTCAAACTATACTAAGAAAAACGCAAAGAACCAATACCCCAATAATAACTCAATAACTGAATAAGAGAAATGTAAGATAGAGACCAAATGAGTAGCTTGTTATTATGAGAAGGCTTGCTAGGCCTTTATATAGCATTATTACAATTTGTCTTGAGGCCATACCATGGGACAAAACTATGTGCTACCAAATACCATGGATATGAGAGGGTGGCCTCTCCATTTAATGCTTTTATGATAAATGAGAGAGGGTGACCTCTCCATTTAATTCTTTTATGGCTTATACATCCGAATTTAAACCATATTCCCCCTAAAATTTGGATCACTTGAATACCAGGAAAGGAAGTTGGCTTTGCCATAAAGAAGTCTCAATCTCTCCTCCTCTGTCATCCCACACATATAGCAGACTGATCACCCTCACAACTCTGTCGATCACCTCTACCATCTGAAACAATCCATCGTGTAGGTGAATACCTGGATTCCACCAGCAACTAAGGAGTCCACCAAACCCAACTCCAATGAACTCCTGCTGTATCATACTGATAGTCATCGGGGTCTCCATGTAATCCTATGGTAGAAACCAAGTGCTAATGAATTACTCTACTCCTGCTAATGTAATCAACTCCTGCCAAAGTGCATTTGTACATCTGCTAACCCCCTCACCATCTATGTGCTTAAATAATCCATGGAGTCTAAGCCTCTCTCTAGAGAATATCTCCATCACTTGCAGTGCCTCGTACTCATGTAGATACCAAGAATAATATACCAACTGCAAATCTCAGATATCCCTCATGATCCTCTCCCTAAATGATCTCTCTGGGTCTGTACATGGGCAATATATATAGGAGATGATGTCATTCCCTACTCTCTCAACTGCTATCCCTGGGAACCAATCTAATCTCCCCTGTGTACTGAGTGTACCCAACCCATGGTCTAATCGAAAGTTCACTCTTGTGGCCTAGATGCCATTCCCCTCATCTAACTGTCTTATGTTAAACTCCCAAGTATGGTTCTGTAATAGAAATAAATAGCTTTGCTCCTACATATGCGGCTGGGAAGTAACTAGTGTGTTCGTCAACCCCACAACCATGACCACAATTTCAAAGCTAGGTCTAGAAGTAGGCCTGTGAGAATCATGCTCTCTTATCCTCATCGGATGATATCCCTAACCAATATAGGATATCAAGGGTTCTACTACCCTATGAAGCGTGTCTTTCCCCTTATCAATTATGGGGACTCTCATTGCAAGGGTATGCTTGTGCTCTCTGTTAGGTGGTCTCCCAGGAGGTAACACCCCCAAACGCCATGGGATCTCATCGTGTGCCCCTATGTAACCCTACAGACTAATGCATACTCATGTACTCTCCTGAGCCATCGAATATCCTGTATGTGCTACTATAGCTAGTACTCCACTGCTATCAATGAAGCCTGTGATCTAGTGTATCTCTATATCTGCCATACATCTGCCCCTACAACCTCCATATGTATAAACTTCCCCGTTGGCTGATCCACAAGGAATGTGCTCAACTATCTTTGTCATGGATAAAAATCTCTCTAACAGAGATGGCTCATGATCCCTTGATTGATCCCAACTCTCTGTGTTAGATATCTCCTCAGTCAACTACATCTCTGAGTGATCCTCATGCCGAATCATTACAAGATGCTTTCCTGGTGTCAGTGTCATGGATAAAATTATCTCTAATAGAGATGTCTCATGATCCCCTGTCCGATCCAAACTATCTCTGTCAGATCTTTCCTCAGTCACCTGCAACTCTGAGTGCTCCTCATGTTTTACAACTGTCCTGTATCCTATGTGTGTTGCGATATCCTCCTGTGCACTCACTCTACTAGTGTCACCTGAGCTTGGATCCCACAGATCGGTGCTATACTAGAGTGTTTCTCCCATCAATGCCTCTACAAATACAACCAGAACCATTAATAGCTTCTCCCTAGCAAGTGACTCAAATCCTCCATACTTCCTTGTATGTATAGAATCAATCATCTCCCCATCATGTCTCTCCTCATGGATCTCGCCTATCCTGAATGTCCTGACTCTTGTAGTAGATGATGAAGAGTGTGTCCAATCCAACTCGTCTACATGAATATCTAATTCTTGAAGAGAAATCTGAGTGTTGTTCAAGGAATCTCTAGTAATCATAGGCTCATAGGTGAGCTCCTCTTCCTCATCCTGTATGGTCAAATCACTCCATAGCATATCCATGTCACAACTAGGTGCTAACACCCTCTAATCATCACAAGCATCACTACTAAGGTGAGATGATGAATCCTCGATGATGGATGATCTGATAACTGCATCCTATGTACTATCCTCCTCATCTATTGTCAGCTCCATATCAAGTTTACCATAAATCAGTATATCATGCTCATCTGTCTAGTTGAAAGGCCTGTTGTAAGCTCTTGGTCTGTTCTTACTTTTAAAGTGGCAAAAATCCATGAAGGTCATGGCTGACTGAAAGTCATCTCCCAATCCTTTGTAATCTCTTAAATATGCCCTCATTGGCTCATCCAACTCTACTTGTACTATGGGAACTGCGGTTGGGATATCTAAGAACTGTGGCAGGGTAGGTCGGGGGGACCTATTGTGGATATGTGGGTGTCTCTGCAGATTGGTATGTACTTGTTCCCCATTGTTGCTTGTGGATACCCTATCACTGTTGGGATACATAGGACTGTGTGGGGTGGGCCCTGACTTATATGTTAGTTGTTTGATGGCACTCACCATTTCTTTTTGTCCTGAAGTTAGTTTCTTCATAGCAGAAATGAGGCTACTGAAAGCTAGTTTATCATATTATTTCATTGTTTCTTTGCCTTTACACTTTTCAATTTGAACCTCTATATTCATCTATCCGTTAACAACTGCATGCTCCTATAGCTGGTGAGGAACATGCTCTGATACCACTGTAATATCCCAAACTAATATTTTTCCTTTTTTTGTGTTGTGATGAGGTTTGCTAGTGGTCCTATGCCTCAGTGTAGGAATAGAGTATGGAAGTATGCACTAATCTAAGCATGCATGCACTTGCATGCAGATAAAATACCCAATAATCAGAAATGCTATAAAATACGGAGGAAGTTAGACATGTACGTACCAGTAGATAGATCGGTCGATGTACATTAGTATAAGTCTAGCATGCAAGACTTTGATGGATGAATGAGAGAGAAAATGACTGGTCCTCCTCCAGAAGTACGCCCTTGGTAATAATGCACCTTCTCCAACTAATAGAGTGAAGGATAAATGGAATACTGATGGTTGTTGAATCCAAAAGTGGTGTAATAGGGTTATAGTGCTCCTTTGAGTGCAATAAAGACCGCATGCAGATCATGCCCTGGCTCCCAAGCCTAAAACGTGAATATCTTCCCTGATAAATTAGCCCATGTAGAGAGGATGTCTTGTTGGAAAGAGGAAATGCTGATAACTAGCTCAGAAATCTAAAGAAGATTCCCTTCTTCCAGGGGAAGGGTAATACTGCTTCTCTCGGAAAGATGGAGCCAACATGCAAAAAATCCAATAGCTGTAGCCTGAGATATGAGTGTAACTCTCCTTGAGCAATTCGCTCATGCAAGGAGGGAGAACTCCCCCCAATCCAATATACGACTCGAATCCTAAAATAACTGAAGAATAATATCTGATGATGAAGCAATGCTGAATATGGATGATCCAATCTGATAGTGACTAGGACAGATAGATTTCGCTGTCGAAATACACTAGTTAGCTGAGTGCATGCACTCAAACCCAGCTTAGCTCACTGAGCTCTCCAATTCGAAACCACAAATCAATAATCATATAAGTTCCCTTTCTCACTCGCTTTACCTTTCTTTTATAACATTCACCTGTCAGACCTAACTTTTGACCTAATTAGGTCACTTTATCTTCTAATTCTTAGTTGACTTGCATGCGATGCTTTTGGAGTGTTTGGAGACTCAATCAGTGCATGCAACATGAAATAATGCTCGGATGTCATGCATGCAGGTGAAATTTAGTTCCTGTGGTCCCTGTTATCTACTTGTGATCTAATAACCATGCTAAAGATCCTCCGAAGGTGTATATGGAATCAATCCTCAATAAATTACACTATAGTTAAAAAGGGAACATTACAGGGAATTAAAGTTAATAAAAATAAGGAGAGGTAATGATAGGTTGGGTTGAACATATCATAGGGCCTTTTTTGGAAGGAATGAGCTTAGATACTTTAGTTAAGCGGGAACTTAAGAGGCTAGGAGTGTTAAATTTTGAGCATTAATTCACAATACTCTAGGATCTTCACTGAGAGAATAACATATATAGTATATCAATGCATAACAATAACAATAAACATCACAAGCATCACAAGAATCAAAAGCATGAGAGAAAAGAGACACAGAGTTTCCGTGGGGAAAACCCTAAGGTGAAAAAACCCCACAACTTCCTCAGAGATAGAGAGAGAAATGGATCAACCAAAGTACAACCAAAATACACTTGAGATAGTCTCCTAGAAGCAGATGATCCTCCTCCTCACTAGTGCGCCACTTTCTGAGTGAGAGAGATGAATTTTCGAATGATCTAAATAGAGATCTCCTGATCTCTATTTATACTAACCTGTTTTACTAGTGACCTTATGGGGCCGAATTTTCTAGCTAGGTACATCCACAATATAATATATATTTCAGGGCCGACCCCACACATGGTGGTCTAATAACCCATCGGCAAGTACACACACTTGCGACACTTGTCAATCCACATGACGACACTTCCTTATAGAGGAATAACACATCTCTAATAAGGGTACAATAAATATATATGAAATACATAGATGAAATACATTCCGAAGTTACATATACATCAACACTCCCTCTTAACTAGGAAGGTATTTCTCGACATAGATCTGCTAGACAAGTCTTCTTCTCGGGATCATCATCATCATCATCATCACGCTGCTGCTATCTCAACCAATCTCTGAATCTACTCGTCATAGGAAGTTCTACAGAGCCAATCCTTTTTCATACTGGATGTAGGCCCACCACCTACAGGTCTTCATCATCACTGGCCATACTATGGAAATCTCAGGACTTATTATGTGCGTCACAAAACCTTAAAAGAGTCTCTTAACTAGCAAGAACCCTAAAGAGCATCTGAGGCCTTTTTCATCCTGTCCAGATCTCCAGGACTTATTACATGTGACCCCACCACAAAACCTCGAAAGAGATTCCCAGGACTCATTACGAGCACAAGGATCAACCTATCGCATCTCCTAGGGCACAAATTACATGTGGTCACCATAAAACCTCGAAAGAGCATCCCAGGACTAATTATGAGCACACGGTTCAACCTATTGGATCTCCCAAGGCACAAATTACATGTGGTCATGGAAAAACCTCGAAATAGCATTCTAGGACTAATTATGAGCACACGGCTCAACCTATCGGATCTCACAGGGCACAAATTACATGCCATAGGACAAAACCTCGAAAGAGCATCTGCCAGATATTCCAGGGCACAAATTACATGCCATAGGAAAAACCTCGAAAGACTATCTATAGATCTCCCAGGGCACAAATTATATGTCCTCCCAAGCAAAACCTCGAAAGAGCATTTGCCAGATATCCCAAGGTACAAATTACATGCTGTAGGAAAAACCTCGAAAGACTATCTGCAAATATCCCAGGGCACAAATTACATGCTTATCTGCACAACCTGTTCCACGGCCATAAAGTATTAACCTGATACTCACCATACATCATCCTGATGTACACATGATCATCCTGATCATTATCACTGCAACATCCTGCTGCATGTCATCTGGAGCAACATTCTGAAGTTCGTCATCCATGATCATACAATGCATCTACCTGATGCATACCAAGTATCTACCTGATACATATCATCATACATGATCCACCTGATCACACAGTGTATCCACCTGATACAAATATAAATACATGATACATATCAACATACATGATCTACCTGATTATACAATGTATCCACCTGATACATATACAGATACATGGTCCAAGCATCCAACATGATGCTTATACAAAATACATACACATGATACAACCGATCATATCCAGCATCCAACATGATGCGTACATACATATAAATGATCCAACTGATCATATCCAACATCCAACATGATGAGTACATACATATACATAAAAATGATCCAACTGATCATATCCAGTATCCAGCATGATGCATACATACATACATATAAAAATGATCCAACTGATTATACAAAGCAGAAACCAGAACATCATCCTGATGCTCATCATCCAGTGCTTACATCCACATCCATGTGAGGGATCCTCCTTCCAACATGCTTGGAATGGATTCAGTAAATGTGTCCATCACTTCTTCCTCGAAGTGTCATCAATCCGAAGAACACCAAGCTTCTCTCTGAAGTACTCAAACTTCACCCTTGCTAGTGGCTTCGTCAGCACATCTGCAATCTGCTTGTCCGTCGCAACATACAGGAGCTTCACGGCTCCTCTTTGCACCATATCCCTGATATAGTGATATTTGATCTCTATGTGTTTCGACATGTCATGAAACACTGGGTTCTCAAATAGCTTCACACAACTGTGGTTATCACAGAAGATACCAGTAGCATCCAATGGGAGATCAAATAATTCATAAAATAGCTTCCGTATCCATACTGCCTCACAACTAGCTGAACAGGTTGCAACATAATCTGCCTCAACTGTACTCAGTGCTACACAGGACTGCTTCCTGCTAAACCAAGAGATCACACCTGATCCCATACTGAAGCAACACCCAGATGTGCTCTTCTTATCTGCAGCACTGCCAGCCCAATCTGAATCAACATAACCCTGCAGGTTAAACTTTTGATTCACCTCATACTTGAGCCCATAATCCACTATGCCCTTCAGGTACCTTAGAACATGCTTTACAACAACTAGATGAACATTCCTCAGATCTGTCAGGAACTGACTCAATGTGTTCACCGCAAAGAAAATATCTGGTCTCGTGTTTGTCAGGTACATCAAGGACCCAATCATCTGACGATACATAGAGACATCAACCGGCTCAGATGAAGCATCACATAGAATCTTCAGATTCAATTCCATAGGTGTGGCCATGGCCTTGCAATCCATCATCCCAAATCTCTTCAGGATATCTATTGTGTACTTCCCTTGACCAATGAATATCCCACCTGTACTCTGCCACACCTCCATACCTAGGAAATAATGCATCATTCCCAAATCTTTCATATCGAACTCAGCAACAAGCTTTCTCTTAGTATCTGCAATCAATCTGTCATCTCCTGTTACAAATAAGTCATCCACATACAGGAGTAGAATCAAAGGATTCCCTTCCTCAACCTTGTAATAAAGGTTGGAATCCGCTTTACTCTTGGTAAAGCCCAAACTGGATAGGAAACTATCCATCCTACCATACCAAGTTCTGGGAGCTTGTTTCAAGCCATACAAGGCTTTCTTCAATCTGCACACATATGACTCCTTGTCATGTATTTCGAAACTGAGTGGATGCTCCACATATACTTTCTCTTCAACTACACAATTCAAGAAAGCAGTCTTGACATCCATCTGGTGTATTTTCCATTTCATTGCTACAGCCAGGGCAAGTACTGTTTTGATGGAAGTATACCTGGCTACAGGTGCAAAAATTTCTTCATAATCTATTCCCTCTTTCTGAGAGAAACCACGAGCTACGAGTCTTGCTTTGTATTTCTCTACACTGCCATCTACATCATGCTTGATTTTGTAGATCCATTTAGAAGTCACAACAGACTTCTCTTTAGATCTTGGTACAACATCCAAAACATCATTCTTCATTATTGATTGGTATTCCTCAACCATGGCATCCTTCCATTCTTTCATTTCCACTGCTTCTTCATAACTGGAAGGCTCTTTGTTCATAATGTCACAGAGTAAAGCAACATAGCTGGTATGTGATCTGGTTCTCTTCTTTGCTCTGTGTTCTTCTTCTGGAATGCCAAATCTTTCTACATCTTGAATGAGCTCTCTAGCCCATGTAGGTTTCCTCTTGTGAGAGTTATCCTCACGGGGTGGATCTACAGGTTCTTGGGGATCTTCAAACTCATGAACAACTTCTGGAACTGCTTCAGTCATGGTAGTGTCTTGAAATCTAGTTTCCTTAGGTTCTTCACAAACTTTGATAGGTGCCTTCCTTGATTTGATGAATGCTGAGTTTTCATCAAATGTTACATCCTTTCTGACATCAATCTTCTTGAACCCTGGAAAGTATATTCTATAAGCTTTCGAGCTTTCACTGTAACCCACAAAGATACCCTTCTTTCCTGAAGGATCTAGTTTAGTCCTCTTTTCCTTTGGGACATGAGTGTATACTGGACAACCAAATATTCTGAGATGGATGACTTCAAGTTTCTTACCAAAAAAGACCTCTTCTGGTGTCTTGTTATCCAATATCTTGTGGGGTGTTCTGTTCTGCACATATACAGTTGTTCTAACTTCTTTTGCCCATAGATGCATAGGTAGATCCTGGTCATGCAACATTGCCCTTGCTACTTCCATGATTGTTCTGTTCTTTCTTTCTGCATCTCCATTTTGTTGAGGATTATAAGGAGCAGTCAACTCCCTCTTAATCCTTGAATCACTACAAAGCTTCTTGAAGTCACCTAAGGTGAATTCTTCACCATTGTCGGATCTGAATGTTTTGATCTTCCTGTCAGTTGATTCTCCATCAAGGTTTTGAATTCCTTGAATTTATCAAACACCTCATCTTTGTTCTTCAAGAAGTATACCCAAGTCTTCCTGGAGAAGTCATCAATAAATGAGACATAGTAAACATACCCACGCAGAGAATTGGATGACATAGGACCACATACATCTAAGTGGATGATTTCCAGGATGTCTTTTGCCTTGCTTTCACTGCTTGGGAAAGCCTTCTTAATGTTCTTACCTTTTGCACATCCTTTGCAAACACCTTCATGTTTGGTCTTGATTTCAGGAAGACCCTCTACAGCCTTGCTTGCAATTGGAAGTGCCCTATAGTGCATATGAGCAAGTCTTCTATGCCAAAGTTCACTTGGCTCCATGGATTCATGTACTATGGCATGTTCAGGTTGCCCCTTCAATTTATACAAACCTCCCTCTTGCTCTCCAATCACTACTGCATCATCTATATTATTTCCCTTTGGCCACATTAGGACTTGGCCATCCACAAATGCAACCCTCATACCTTTTTCATCCAATGTAGAGATGGAGAGTAATTTCTTCTTGAGCCCAGGTACATAAAGGACTTCTTTCATCTTCAAAGATTTTCCAGAATCTAGGTTGTAGGAGGCTTCACCACTTCCTTTGATTGGGTATTGATAATCATCCCCAAGTTTCACCTTAAGAGGTGATTCATGTTTAGATAGATTCAAAAAATATTCCTTAAACCCAGTCATGTGTTTGGAAGCCCCACTATCAATCAACCAATCATTACAACCATGGGAGATAGTACCTGTGAGAGCAGAAATTAGAACATATTCTTCTTCACTTGATGAGTCATCATCACTATCACTTTCTGCCCTAGCCTTCTTCTTTGGGGGTTCATCATCTTCGGTAGCATGAGCATGATATCTTCTTTTGTTATTCTTCTTCTTCTTATTGAAGTTGTGTTAAATTTTGAGCATTAATTCATTATACTCTAGGATCTTTGCTGAGAGAATAACATCTACAGTATATCAATGCATGACAATCATAATATGACAAGCATCACAAGCATCACAAGAATCAAAAGCATAGAGACAAGAGACACAGAGTTTCTGTGGGGAAAACCCTAAGGTGAAAAACCCCACAACTTCCTCAGAGATAGAGAGAGCAATGGCTCAACCAAAATACAACCAAATAACATTGAGATAGTCTCCTAGCAGATGATCCTCCTCCTCCTCACTAGTGCGCCACTTTCCAGAGAGAGAGTGAGTTACTTTTTCTGAGTGAGTAAAATAGAGATCTCCTATCTCTATTTATACTCACCTTTTTTCCCAGTGACCTACTGGGGCCGACTTGTCTACTTAGATACATCCACATTATATTATATATTAATCAGGGCCGACCCCATATGGTGGTCTAATAACCCATCGGCAAGTACACACACTTGCGACACTTGTCAATCCACATGACGACACTTCCTTATAAAGGAATAACACATCTCTTATAAGGGTACAATAAATATATATATAATACACAGATGAAATACATTCCGAAGTTACATATACATCAACACTCGCTCTTAACTAGGAAGGTATTTCTCGACACAGATCTGCTAGACAAGTCTTCTTCTCTGGATCATCGTCATCATCATCGTCACTGCTGCTACTATCTCAACCAATCTCTGTCTCTACTCGTCATAGGAAGTTCTATAGAGCCAGTCCTTTTTCATACTGGATGTAGGCCCACCACCTGCAGGTCTTCGTTATCACTAGCCATACTGTGGAATCCTCAGGACTTATTACGTGGGTCAAAAAACCTCGGAAGAGCATCCCAGGCTATTACGAGCACATAGCTCTACCTATAGGATCTCCCAGGGCGCTATTACATGTGACCCCACCACAAAACCTCGAAAGAGCATCCCAGGATGTTACGGGTACACAACTCCGACCTGTAGGATCTCCCAGGGCACTATTATATGTGGTCATGGAAAAACCTCGCAAGAGCATCCTAGGATTGATTACGGGCACACAACCCAACCTATCGGATCTCCCAGGGCGCTATTACATGCCATAGGAAAAAACCTCGCAAGAGCATCTGCCAGATATCCCAGGGCGCTATTACATGCCATAGGCAAAACCTCGAAAGACTATCTGCAGATCTCCCAGGGCACCGAATTACATGTCCTCCCAGAGAAAAACTTCGAAGGAGCATTTGCCAGATGTCCCAGGGCACCGATATTACATGCCATAGGCAAAACCTCGAAAGACCATCTGCAAATCTCCTAGGGCACCGGATTACATGCTCATCTGCACAACCTGATCCACGGCCATAGAGTATCATCCTGATACTCACCATACATCATCCTGATGCATCCATGATCATCCTGATCATCATCACTGCAACGTCCTGCTGCATGTCATCTGGAGCAACATCCTGAAGCTCGTCATCTATGATCATCCTGATCATCACTGTAACATCCTGCTGCATGTCATCTGGAGCAACATCCTGAAGCTCGTCATCTATGATCATCCTGATCATCACTGCAACATCCTGCTGCATGTCATCTGGAGCAACATCCTGAAGCTCATCATCTATGATCATCCTGATCATCACTGCAACATCCTGCTGCATGTCATCATACCTGATCCACCTGATCATCAATGCATCTACCTGATGCATACCAAGTATCTACCTAATACATATCATCATACATGATCCTCCTGATCATCAATGTATCCACCTGATACAAATGCAAATACATGATACATATCACCATACATGATCCACCTCATCATACAATGTATCCACCTGATACATATACAGATACATGGTCCAAGCATTCAACATGATGCATATACAAAATACATACACATGATCCAACTGATCATATCCAGCATCAACATGATGCGTACATACATACATAAAAATGATCCAACTGATCATATCCAACATCCAACATGATGCGTACATACATACATAAAAATGATCCAACTGATCATATCCAGCATCCAACATGATGCGTACATACATACATAAAAATGATCCAACTGATCATATCCAACATCCAACATGATGCGTACATACATACATAAAAATGATCCAACTGATCATATTCAAGCAAAAACCAGAACATCATCCTAATGCTCATCATCTAGCGCTTACATCCACAGCCATGTGAAGGATCCTCCTTCCAACATGCTTGGAATGGATTCAGCAAATGTGTCCATCACTTCTTCCTCGAAGTGTCCTCAATCTGAAGAACGCCAAGCCTCTCTCTGAAGTACTCGAACTTCACCCTGGCTAGTGGCTTCGTCAGCACATCTGCAATCTACTCGTCTGTCGCAACATATAGGAGCTTCACAACTCCTCTCTGCACCATATCCCTGATATAGTGATATTTGATCTCTATGTGTTTCGACCTGTCATGAAACACTGGGTTCTCGGACAACTTCACATAACTCTGGTTATCATAGAAGATACCAGTAGCCTCCAACGGGTGATCAAATAGCTCAGACAGTAGCTTCCGTAGCCATACTGCCTCACAACTAGCTGAATAGGCTGCAACATACTCTGCCTCAGCTGTACTTAGTGCTACGCAGGACTGCTTCCTGCTAAACCAAGAGATCACACCTGATCCCATACTGAAGCAGCACCCAGATGTGCTCTTCCTATCTGCAGCACTGCCAGCCCAATCTGAATCAACATAACCTTGTAGGTTAAACTTTTGATTCGCTTCATACTTGAGCCCATAATCCACTGTACCCTTCAGGTACCTCAGAACATGCTTTACAGCAACTAGGTGAACACTCCTCGGATCCGTCAGGAACTGGCTCAATGTGTTCACAGCAAAGCAAATGTCTGGTCTCATGTTCGTCAGGTACATCAAGGACCCAATCATCTGATGATACATAGAGACATCAATCGGCTCAGATGAAGCATCACATAGAAGCTTCAAATTTGATGCCATAGGTGTGGCCATGGCCTTGCAATCCATCATTCCAAATCTCTTCAGGATATCTAGTGTGTACTTCCCTTGACCAAGGAAGATCCCACCTGCATTCTGCCACACCTCCATACCTAGGAAATAGTGCATCATTCCCAAATCTTTCATATCGAATTCAGCTGCAAGCTTCGTTTTAGTATCTGCAATCAGTCTTTCATCTCCTGTCATAAATAGATCATCCACATACAGTAGTAGAATCACAGGATTCCCTTCCTCAACCTTGTAGTAAAGGTTGGAATCCGCTTTACTCTTGGTAAAGCCCAAACTAGATAGGAAACTGTCCATCCTACCATACCAGGTTCTGGGAGCTTGCTTCAAGCCATATAAGGCTTTCTTCAATCTGCATACATATGATTCCCTGTCATGTATTTCAAAACCGAGTGGCTGTTCCACATATACTTCCTCTTCTACTACACCATTCAGGAAAGCAGTCTTGACATCCATCTGGTGTATTTTCCATTTCATTGCTGCAGCCATGGCAAGCACTGTTTTGATGGAAGTGTACCTGGCTACAAGTGCAAAGGTTTCTTCATAATCTATTCCTTCTTTCTGAGAGAAACCACGAGCTACGAATCTTGCTTTGTATTTTTCTACACTGCCATCTGCAGCATGCTTGATTTTGTAAATCCACTTGGAAGTCACAACAGACTTCTCTTTAGGTCTTGGGACAACATCCCAAACATCATTCTTCATTATTGATTGGTATTCCTCAACCATAGCATCCTTCCATTCTTTCTTTTCTGCTACCTCTTCATAACTGGAAGGCTCTTTGTTCATAATGTCACAGAGTAAAGCAACATAACTGGTGTGTGATCTGGTTCTCTTCTTTGCTCTGTGTTCTTCTTCTGGAATGCCAAATCTTTCTGCATCGTGAATGATCTCTCTAGCCCATACAGGTTTCCTCTTGTGAGAGTTATCCTCACGGGGTGGATCTACAGGTTCTTGTGGATCTTCAAACTCACGAACAGTTTCTGGAACTGCTTCAATCATGGTAGTGTCCTGAAATCTTGTTTCCTTAGGTTCTTCATAACCTTCGGTAGGTGCCTTTCTTGATTTGATGAATGCTGAGTTTTCATCAAATGTTACATCCCTACTAACATCAATTTTCTTGAACCCTGGAAAGTATATTTTGTAAGCCTTTGAGCTTTCACTATAACCCACAAAGATGCCCTTCTTTCCTGAAGGATCTAGTTTAGTCCTCTTCTCTTTTGGGACATGAGTATATACTGGACAACCAAATATTCTGAGATGGCTGACTTTAGGTTTCTTACCAGAAAAGACCTCTTCTGGTGTCTTGTTGTCCAATATCTTGTGGGGTGTTCTGTTCTGCACATATACAGCTATTCTAGCTGCTTCTGCCCATAGATGCATAGGAAGATCCTGGTCATGCAACATTGCCCTTGCTGCTTCCATGATAGTTCTGTTCTTCCTTTCTGCAACTCCATTCTGTTGAGGATTATAAGGAGCAGTCAACTCCCTCTTAATCCCTTAATCACTGCAAAGATTCTTAAAGTCACTTGAGGTGAATTCCCCACCATTGTCAGATCTGAATGTCTTGATTTTCTTGTCAGTTTGATTCTCCATCAAGGTTTTGAATTCCTTGAATTTATCAAGCACCTCATCTTTTCCCTTCAAGAAGTATACCCAAGTCTTCCTGGAGAAGTCATCGATAAATGATACATAGTAAACATACCCACTCAGGGAACTAGATGACATAGGGCCACATACATCTGAGTGGATGATTTCTAGAATGTCTTTTGCCTTGCTTTCACTACTTGGGAAAGCCTTCTTAATGTTCTTACCTTTTGCACATCCTTTGCAAACACCTTCATGTTTGGTCTTGATTTCAGGAAGATCCTCTACTGCCTTGCTTGCAATTGGAAGTGCCCTATAGTGCATATGAGCAAGTCTTCTATGCCAAAGTTCACTTGGCTCCATGGATTCATGCACCATGGCATGCTCAGGTTGTCACTTCAATTTATACAGTCCTCCCTCTTGCTCTCCAATCACTACTGCATCATCTATTGTCTTTCCCTTTGGCCACATTAAGACTTGGCCATCTACAAATGCAACCCTCATACCTTTTGCATCCAATGCAGAGATGGAGAGTAAGTTCTTCTTGAGCCCAGGTACATAGAGGACTTCCTTCATCTTCAGAGATTTTCCAGAATCTAGGTTGTAGGAGGCTTCACCACTTCCTTTGATTGGGTATTGATAATCATCCCCAAGTTTCACCTTATGGGGTGATTCATTTTCAGATAGGTTCACAAAAGATTCTTTGAATCCAGTCATGTGTTTGGATGCCCCTCTATCAATTAACCAATCATTACAACCTTGGGAGATTGTACCTGTGAGAGCAGAGATCAGAACATACTCTTCTTCACTTGATGAGACATCATCACTATCACTTTCTGCCCTAGCCTTCTTCTTTGGGGGTTCATCATCTTCGGCAGCATGAGCATGAAATATTCTTTTGCTGCCCTTCTTCTTCTTACTAAAGTTGTTGTTATTATCCCTTTTGTTCTTGGGACAATCTGAAGCATAGTGACCCTTCTCATTGCATGTAAAGCATCTTAGGTCCTTCTTACTCCTTTGATGAGATCTTTTGTGGTGAGAGTGATCCTTCTTGGTTTTTCTTCTTTTGGTGTGAGCTGCAAGAGCTTGATCTTCTCCGCCCATCTTTTCCTCACGAGCTATAAGCCTAGCTTCTTCTTGAGAGCATTCTTCCCTCAGTCTGTTGAAGGAGATCAACTTCTTCCTTGCACAAATTCCTTGAATAAAAGAATCCCATGACCTGGGTAGGCCATTTAGAGTGGTCATCACCACTTCACCATTCTCCACCATTTCATCCACTGCTTCTAGTTGTTCCTTGATCTGGGAGACCCTTGAAAAATAAGATTGAATGGTTTCTCCATTCTGAAACTTTACTGCTTTCAATTGGTTCCGCAGGGTCATCTTCCGATTTATGTTCTTTCCTTCAAATAGCTTGGTCAAGGATTCAAACATCTCCTTGGGTGTCTTGAGAGAAGACACATGGGGTATGAGATGGTCTTTGATAGAATCAGCAATGATTCTCTTTTCCTTGACCAAGTTCTTCTTGTGCAATGCCTTGGCCTCTTCATCCTCTGGGATAGGGATGTCTTCTTTCACATATGAGTCCAACTCATTCTCTTCCAGGATTAGCCCAATCCTATACTTCCAGGCTCGGAAGTTATCAGCCCCTTCAAGCTTATCCTCAAGCTTGGTGTGAAGAGACATCTTTAAGAGTACTTCAAATGGAAATAGAAAAGGTTTAGGACTTACCACTTGAAGTGCTGAAAACTGGATCTGGTCCGAGATTAGGGTTTGTCAGAGAAACCCTAAAAATTCAAAATGTGAAATTTAAAATTCTGAAAGGATAGAAAGATGCGCCTTGGAGAGCTGATCAGCCTAGTACATTCAGAATTTGAGATCAACAAGGTTTTTCCCTTCAAAATTGCTTTTTTGTCCTCCCGGGTTCATTGGGGAGAGCCCTAAATTAGGGTTTGAGTTTCCCGGAGATCTATCCAGCCAAAAATCTCGATCCAAAGCTCTAACCTTCGATTTTTGCAAGGAGCTTCCAGTTGTGTCTTCAGTTTCCAGAAATTCCTATTTTTGTGGAAACCCTAATTTTTAGGGCCAAATCTGAAAATGCTCGGAACTAAATTCTGATTGGACAGATAGATGTGCCTTGATGAGTAGATCCAATCTACTATACTGAATTTCAAAAATCTGTGGAGAGAAACCCAATAATCAAGGAATACAAGCTTCCGTCACTGCAAAATGTCTTCTTCTCAGTTAAGCTCTGATACCATGTTAAATTTTGAGCATTAATTCATTATACTCTAGGATCTTTGCTGAGAGAATAACATCTACAGTATATCAATGCATGACAATCATAATATGACAAGCATCACAAGCATCACAAGAATCAAAAGCATAGAGACAAGAGACACAGAGTTTCCGTGGGGAAAACCCTAAGGTGAAAAACCCCACAACTTCCTCAAAGATAGAGAGAGCAATGGCTCAACCAAAATACAACCAAATAACACTGAGATAGTCTCCTAGCAGATGATCCTCCTCCTCCTCACTAGTGCGCCACTTTCCAGAGAGAGAGTGAGTTACTTTTTTCGAGTGAGTAAAAAAGAGATCTCCTATCTCTATTTATACTCACCTTTTTGCCTAGTGACCTACTGGGGCCGACTTGTCTACTTAGATACATCCACATTATATTATATATTAATCAGGGCCGACCCCATATGGTGGTCTAATAACCCATCGGCAAGTACACACACTTGCGACACTTGTCAATCCACATGACGACACTTCCTTATAGAGGAATAACACATCTCTTATAAGGGTACAATAAATATATATATAATACACAGATGAAATACATTCCGAAGTTACATATACATCAAAAAGTTGTTGTTGTTGTCTTTCTTCTTCTTAGGACAATATGAAGCAAAGTGTCCCTTCTCATTGCAATTGAAGCATATGAGATCTTTCTTATCTTTATGATAATGGTGGTGTGAGAATCTTCTGTTATGAGATGATTCCTTCTTGGAATTGCCTTTCTTGACATGTGCTGTGAGAGCTTGATCTTCATTTTCCATCTTTTCTTCTCGAGCCACAAGCCTAGCTTTTTCTTGAGAGCATTCTTCTTGCAATCTGTTGAAGGAGATCAACTTTTTCCTTGCACAAATTCCTTGAATAAAGGAATCCCATGACTTGGGTAGGCCATTTAGAGTGCTCATCAACACTTCACCATTCTCCACCATTTCATCCACTGCTTCTAGTTGTTCCTTGATCTGGGATACCCTTGAAAAATAAGACTGAATGGTTTCTCCATTCTGAAACTTTACACCTTTCAATTGGTTCCGCAGGGTCATCTTCCGATTTATGTTCTTCCCTTCAAATAGCTTGGTCAAAGAGTCAAACATCTCCTTGGGTGTCTTTAGAGAAGACACATGGGGTATGAGATGGTCTTTGATAGAATCAACAATGATTCTCTTTGCCTTGACCAAGTTTTTCTTATGCAATACCTTAGCCTCTTCATCATCTGGGATAGGGATGTCTTCTTTTACATATGAGTCCAACTCATTCTCTTCCAGGATTAACCCAATCCTATACTTCCAAGCTCGGAAGTTATCAGCTCCTTCAAGCTTATCCTCAAGCTTGGTGTGGTGAGACATCCTAAAGAGTACTTCAAATGGAAATAGAAAAGACTTAGGTCTTACCACTTGAAATGCTGAAAATTGGATCTGGTCCTGAATTAGGGTTTGTCGAAAAAACCCTAAAAATTCAAAATGTGAATTTCAATTTTCTGAAAGGATAGAAAGATGCGCCTTGATGAGTATATCAGCCTGGTGTATTCAGAATTTGAGATCAGCAAAGCTTTACCCTTCAGATTTTCCTTTTTGTCCTCCTGGGTTCACTAGGGAGAGCCTTGAATTAGGGTTTGAGTTTCCCGGAGATCTACCTAGCCAAAAATCTCGATCCAAAGCTCTAAACTTTGATTTTTGCAAGGATCTTCTAGCTATGTCTTCAGATTTCAGAAATTTCTATTTTTGTGGAAACCCTAATTTTTAGGGCCAAATTTGAAAATGCTCAGAATTGAATTCTGATTGGACAGATAGATTCTCTGTGATGAGTATACTCAATCTACTATACTGCTTTTCCAAAATCTGTGGAGAGAAACCCAATAAACAAGAAACTCAAGTTTTTGTCACTGCAAAATGTCTTCTTCTCAGGTTAGCTCTGATACCATGTTAAATTTTGAGCATTAATTCACAATACTCTAGGATCTTCACTGAGAGAATAACATATACAATATATCAATGCATAATAATCACAATAAGCATCACAAGCATCACAAGAATCAAAAGCATGAGAGACAAGAGACACAGAGTTTCCGTGGGGAAAACCCTAAGGTGAAAAAACCCCACAACTTCCTCATAAATAAAGAGAGCAATGGCTCAACCAAAGTACAACCAAAATACACTTGAGATAGTCTCTTAGAAGTAGATGATCCTCCTCCTCACTAGTGCACCACTTTCTGAGTGAGAGAGAGATGACTTTTCGAATGATCTAAATAGAGATCTCCTGATCTCTATTTATACTAACCTGTTTGCCCAGTGACCTTATGGGGCCGACTTGTCTAGCTAGGTACATCCACAATATAATATATATTTTAGGGCCGACCCCACACATGGTGGTCTAATAACCCATCGGCAAGTACATACTCTTGCGACACTTGTCAATCCACATGACGCCACTTCCTTATAGAGGAATAACACATCTCTAATAAGGGTACAATAAATATATATGAAATACATAGATGAAATACATTCTGAAGTTACATATACATCAACAAGGAGGAGTTTGAGTTGAAGAGTATCTAAATTGGACTAGAGTGTGGTTGGCTTGGGGAGTAAACATGCTTATTGAGTTATACAACTTGGTGGATTTGAGTTGCTTAATGTTCCATTAATTCCATTCACCTTCAGTTCATTTATGTGTAAGAATAAATTCCAATTGAGGTCTTACATTGTGGAATTATTTCTCTTGTTCACATCACTTACCTTTTTATCCTAGGAAAAAATAAAAACCCTTTATTTTAGTAGAAAATAGAAGTTACATTTCATATAGGCATTGTGTACCCTAAAAATCATCTCTATCTCGAGCTTAGAGATAGAAATTACTTATCAAATTAATGAATTCAAAAATAAAGTATTGAATTCAAAGTCTAATATTACACCCTAAAAGGAAAGAGTTGGTAGCAAACTCAACACAAGAATAAAACAAGTATGCCCCACATTGGCCTACAATATTTCAAAAACAATATCATAAGAAGAGCACATATTAGTTCTAGGAAAAAAAGAAAGTAATATAAAATGACCTTAAAACATATCTTCTTATGAATGGATTGAGAATAACAACCACATACTCTAGTATATTCCAATATCCTTCATCCACACCAAGAGATTATCATACAACTCGTTACTTTCCCGATTAAGTTCCATTTAAATATGAAGAAAATGTTGGGCATGTGTTGTACTCTTTGTAGGTTCCTAGTGAAAAGGAGGCATGTAAGATGATCACCCCCTTGGCTAGGGGGGTGCAAGGGACCAGTAGTTTGGGGACAGAGCCCTCAAAATAATTTTTGTGGTATGTTTTAGGTCCAATTTGGGATTTTTGGGTAGTGTTTTTTTGTCCGTTGGAAAACAATTTTAGTTAAGGAAATAAGATTGTAATCTAATTCAGGTTAATGCATTAGGGATCTAGATGTTATAATATTGTATTATAAATAGAAAATATAATTCAATGAGATAGAGAGTGAAGAAAATCTAAGGTAAGTTGGTTTTCCTAGTTTTGGGTTTCTAGAGTAAATCTTTGTGTACTATGTGAGAAATTGTTAATTATTATGTTTTAGAGCTTGTTTGGCATTACTTTTCTTACGTAGGTTTATAAAACTCTTTATTTTACATTAGAGTGAGGTTACTGGCTTCAAGGGAAATCCTTTTTTTCCAGTGTTTATATAATCCTATGAAGAGCAAGTGTATCTTGGGACTTCAATAAACCTATGCCGGAGCGAGATCATTTTACAATGATGTTGTGTAAATAAAATGGTGGGTAGTTCATTGATAGAAATAGTGAATATTAATGGCTATATCTTCAAGTTATGGAAGCTAAGGATGGAATATATTCTTGTTGATAGAGAACAATGGATTATTGTGGATATAGGTACAAAACCCACTAGTATGTCAAAAGAAGATTGGGGAAATATGGAAAGGAAAAAAAGAAGCATGATTTGACTCTACCTTTGAGATTCAGTGTTGTTGAATGTCTTCAAAGAAGACAGAGAAAATAATTTGGGTGATAAGTTGGAGATTTTGTATCAATCAAAGTCCCTGGTAAAAAATCTATTCCTTCATAAGAAGTTGTATCATTTTAGGATGGAGGATGGTGACATCAAATTGGATCATATAAATGCCTTTAATACTCTGGTAAGTCAATTTCCTATGTTGATATTTAGATAGAAGAAGAATATACGTGTATTACCTTATTATGTTCTTCTCTAGGCTCTTGAGATAATCTAGTTGTAGCAATTGGTAGTGCCACTCAGTCCATCATAAGTTTTGAGGATATAGTTGCATCCTTTTTATTAGAGGAAATGAGGAGAAGATCCATGGAGGGTGTTACTAAGTATGTTTTATGTATGAGAGGTCATCCCAAACAGAGGAAAAATAAGTCTTCTAGTAGTAGAGTCTAACTCAATAGAGGAATATGAAACAGAAGAGGAAGAGCTTAAGGTTCTATCCTTGAGGAGATCGATTTGTGAAAGAAGGAAACTACAAAGGCATATCCCTTCTAATTTATGCTCTAATTTTCTCTATCTATTATTGATGATGATCCAAGAACTATTAGGGAGGCAATGGATTCAACATATAGTAAATTTTGGAAGGAAGCAATGGTTGAAGAAATGGATGCCTTGGATAAAAATGAGACTTGGAATATAGTTGAGTTGTTGGATGGAAGAAAACCTATTGGTAGAAAATGGGTGTTTAAGAAGAATTTGAATGTATAAGGTAAGGTGGATAAGTACAAATATTTCCTAGTAGATAAAGGACGTTCCCAAGAAGAGGGAATTGATTTTGGTGATATTTTTCTCATGTTGCTAAATTAACTTCTATTATATTTCTTTTTTCTTCTATTATTTCTTTCAATCGAAATAGAAGAGATGGATGTGAAGAGAAAATTTCTACATGGAAATCATGAAGAAGAAATTTACATGAAATAGAAGAAGGTTTTGTAGTGAAGGGAAACAAGGACTTGATTTCCAAGTTGAAGAAGTCCTTGTATGGATTAAAATAGCCACCAAGAATGTGATATAAAAAGTTTGATACTTATATATTGGGACTTTGTTTCCCAAGAAGAAAATATAATAATTTTGTGTATTCCAAGAAGGTTATTCATCAATTCATTTATGTGGTCTTGTGTGTTGATGATATGTTGTTGATTGCAAACAGCAAAGAAATAATCAAGGATGTCAAAGCTCAGTTGTATTCTAAGTTTGATATGAAATATCTCGGTGTTGTAAATTTTAATTTGTGCATGGAAATTAAAATATACCGATCCAAAATAAGACTCTGGTTGAGTTAGAAAAAATATGATGAGATATCACTGTAGAGGTTTAATATCAAGGAATGTAAACCGATAAAGGTCCATATCCATGTAGGTGAAAATTTATCTGTAGATAAGTTCCTTGAGAATAAAGAAGAGGCATAAGACATGTCATGTGTTCCCTGTGCTAGTGTTCTTGGAATTTGATGTATTCTATGGTCTATACAGACCATACATTACCCATGCAGTGGGATTTTTGAGAAGGCATATGACAAAAGTAGGGAAGGAACATTAGACATCAATAAAAAGGGTCTTCATATATTTTCATGCCACTTTAGATTATGCAATCTACTATGTGGGAGGACCTGAACCTCATAGGGAAATATATATATAGGGATTTGTTGTTGTAGTATGGGTTGGATATATTGACTATAGAAGAGGTACAAATGGTTATGGCTTTAACTTATTTCATGGAGCAATCAATTGGATGAGAAAGAGGTAGGGTGTAGTTGCATTGTCAACAAAATAAAGGGAATACATAGAAAACAAACATGGAAGTAAGGAATTCATATGGTTGCAACGACTGTGTTGAAGTATCGGTTTTGTTTAAAAAAAATGAGAATAGTCTTTTATATTTCAAGTGCAATTTTTTGAGCAAAGAACCCTACTTATCATTATATGACCAAGCATATTGATGTACAATACAATTTTGTTGGAGACATGGTTGAATAGAACAATGTGTTGTTGGAGAAATTTGATACCTTGAATGATTTTCCAGATTCAGTAACAAATTCTATTAGTATTGAAAAGTTCTCTTGGTGTAGAGAATCAATGTGTATTGTTGTCTCTAGCAGTTTCTTTCATGAATGCTTCCCCTTTGTCATGTTGTTTTAAGGAATAAAACCAATGGGATAATGTTAGACATGTTTTGTACTCTTTGTACGTTCCCAGATAAAAAGAGAACTGGGGGTGATCCACCCCCTTGGTTGGTGGGGTATGGGGAGGAAATAGTTTGGAGGTAGAGTCCCCAAAAGAAATATTTTGAGTATGTCCTAAGATTGTTTGACCCATTGTAAACTAATTCTAGTTAAGGAATTATGATTGTAATCTAATCCAAGTTAATGGATTAGGGTTTTGGATGCCATTATATTTTATTGTAAACATAAAATATAATACAATGAGGTAGAGAGTGAAGAAACTCTTAGGTAGGATGGTTTCCCAATTTTGGGTTTCCAGGGTAAATTTGTATGTACTTTGTTTGAGAGTCATTTTTAATTCTTATGTTTTAGATTCTATTTGGTATTTCATTTTGGTCACATGTTTATCAAACTCTTCAAAAAAATGTATAGACTGAAAAACTATGTTCCATTAGCTTGACCTAATCAAACAATGGTCTCGAGATTATATTTTGTATGCCAATTGAAGCATTCACTTAGTTGATGATTAATTTACAATACCCTAGAGATATTTTAATAACCCTTTTTCCAATGAAAAATTCAATACACGAGATAAATACTTCCATTATACAACATTAATTGTGCTTATCTCAATGTCTTCTTTAAAGGAAAACATGTTCCCTACAGAGAGATAGATAACACCTCTGTCTCCACACATCCTAGGACTTCCTTGGTAGGATCCATCAAAGAAAACCCATGGGTAAGAATATGTGAATTTTTCCACCTATAAATTGCATGTGCTCGAAGTTGGAACTTTGAGCTTATTAGAGCACTTTATTTCAGAATATTGAAATGTGATTTGACATTGTACCTAGAAGGGAGGGGTCTTGTTTCCCCTAAAATAAATTGAAATTTCTAGCTAGCTAGATGGATCTAGAGGAAATCAAGGAGACTTGTTTGAAATATTTTAGGGAACTATTCTCATAGTACAATTGCCTCTTTCCATAAACCTTGGAATCCCACTAAGGGCATAATATCTCTCCAAACCTCATTGGAAAAATGCCATTGAAAGAGAAAGTGGCCAACTATTTCTAACTCACTCTTTCATACGGTGTATCTCCCAAGGCCTTACCTTGTCCTCCTTTGGAGGAACTCCAGGTCAGGTATTTATTTTCTAATTCTAACAACTTAAGCATTATATATTCCATAGGAGCGTTAATTTTCCATATTTTTATCCATTGCCGAGCAACTTCTATTTCCACTTCTTCAAGCATAGATTTAGAACCAATGTTTTTGTATACATACTCGGAGATGAGTTTTTAAACCAAACCAAAGTGTCATCCT
This sequence comes from Larix kaempferi, assembly GCA_027924585.1. Lineage (NCBI taxonomy): Eukaryota > Viridiplantae > Streptophyta > Pinopsida > Pinales > Pinaceae > Larix > Larix kaempferi. The sequence goes on from BSBM01001150.1 coordinate 3,032,001, forward strand.
CCATTCTCAAACAAATAGAGATATAAACCGATCTCTTGGTATAAAATTTCCATGTGTCAACATCTAAACCTCCTAGGCCAAGATCCCCTTCATTCATCCAACCTTGTTGCCAGAGATCTGTAGCAGTTGGATTTGATACATCTTTGACACAAATATACCTTGTCCATTTAACCGCATTAAATATTTTGAGGAAGATGAAAATTTCCTACACAACCCATCCAAGTATCTATCCCTAGCCTTACATTTCCCCCATATTTTATTCTCCATATAGGTCAATTCCCAATGAGCTTAGGAAAGGAGCTTGGGAAAGGAAATTACTAGGCCTTTCTAGATTATTGATGCTTTGGAATATGCCTTGATTAGAGATTGAATTTATTCTTGAAAAATTAGAGGATAGATATATTTTTTAACAATGACATTATGCCAAATCCCTTCCTAGGTGATCATTCTCCTTAAGTTTTTTATTTGTGACAACTTTTCCAAAGTTATGCACATTCTTTTATCACCATCCTTTAGTTTCCTTAGGTTGATTCCAAAGTGATGCATGAGGGTAAGGTGAATTTTTTCTTTTGTTTATGAGGTATATTAATTTTATTTTGTTGATAAATTTGTTTTGTGGTATCATAATGTGGTGATTGATAGTATCATGTTTTGTTTTGATAGGTATTTTTTGGTTGTTTTGAAGCAATGTTGTATTGCTAAAGTAGGGCCAATTTGAATTTTGTTTTTGTTGTGCATAGTTTTATGGAGCATTAAATTGTAATGAAGGGTCTTATATTGTTTAGAATGTTGATAGCGTGCCTAAGGAGAAGAATAAGAAATATTACGTTGAAATTAAGGTTCATAAGTAAATTCCAAGGAACTAGGTGTAAGAGTAAGTTAGTGAACATGCATTGTAGGTACCTAGGCTCATGGAACCAAACATGGTTTAATGGTATGAAATAAAGTTAAGAACAATGAGGAGAGAAAATAGTAGGTTGGTTCCAACATATAATAGGGCCTTGGAAGGAAGGAATAGACTTAGATACATTTGTTAATGGAGCACTCAATGGGTTGGGAGGAGGTTGAGTTGAATGATATATAAGTTGGACTGGAGTGGATTGGTTGGGGAGTATACATGCTTATTAAATTATACAACTTGTGGCCCCGGGGTGTTCAATGTTTCAAGTTCTTCAATATTTAAAGTAGTTTGAATCAATGTTGTTTCTAAATTGTCAACACTCAGTCAATGTTTGCAAATATTGAATAATTAGAGCAAAATTTTTAAAGCACATAAAGTGTACATGAAAAAATTGACATCAAATATTTTTATAACAAAAAATATTAAATGAGAGACTTTAATGCGTCCTCAAGGATATTGCCTCTATTAGATAATATGGTGCCAAATTATTGCATCTATTGATTTTTCTTGTAAGTACCTACTAAAATAATTAGTTTTGTAAAACTACTAGTAACTGGATAAGTTGATGTTCAAACACTTTCCCTCAATCCATTCTCCTTTTCTCCCTTGCAAACGAGACAAAATGTTCTATGCCCACATGTTCTCTATCAATATTTTCATTGTTTAATTGGATGGACTTAGTTAGTCCGACTCATTTTTCTCTTTATAGTTTAAGAAGTTAGCTAGATGTTGACTCCTAGTTCAATGGATTATGTATTAAATTGGTTGAATGATAGATAAATTGAATGGAAAATAGATTCTTTTGTGAATCAATTGTTCGCCATGGTAACCCCTTTCCCAAAGGATCAAACACGTTTGATAGCTAAAATATTGAAATCTACATTTTGAAATTATTCATATAGATATTTGATCTCCAACAAATAAGCATAATGTTAAAAGAATGTAGAAATCAACAAAGAGATATTTAATAATTAAATTCAACCAGAAAATTTCATTTAAACAATTATCTCATAGGAAAATCATAGTTACTTCAAGAATGGATAGGTCAAGTTTATAAGTGTATGGAGGATTTGAATAAGGATTATGTTTAATGTGTATAATGGATTTGAATTTGATTGGTTGTGATGGTTTCCTTTTTGCATACCATTTACATTATGTTTATTTTTCCAAATTTCAATTATCATAATGGGTATGGTATTTTTGAGAGTGTTCAAGGAGAAAATTGATGCCTAGGGACATTAAATTCATTGAGTGGAGTTGAGAGACTTGGTATTGAACTATATAGGCATGTCCTATTTGGTACTTGTAACTACCAATTGGTTTTTAATTACGTATCAAATACAACTACCAAATATAAGTATTAGAACAAAATTGGTGCAAAAATCTCATGGACACATTATATTTCTTGTGTAATTTTTCTTACAACATAATACACTCAATTCTACAATACTAAAGTGTGTAATTTTTCAAGCAACATTTTCTTCAAATTTTTTGTTGGGTCCTCCATATTTTTGTATATTTTTCATCCAATCTACCAAACCCTTGTGGTTATTCTGTAGATCTAGACATTTTCTACAAGTTTGAGAAATGTTTTTCAAACTTTAATCCTCAACATTAATTTTAAGAAAATTTTCATAATGTTTTCAAGTTTCTCTTGATTTTTTCTATAGATATAGGTTAAAATTTATTGTATACTAACTTGCTATCAATGATCTATTTTTATTTGCAGTAGATTTGTTTTTTTTTTGGATTTAGTTGTGTTTTTTTTTGCAGGTTTCAGGATGGTATGACCACTATTTCACAAATTTTCAAAATTTTGATAGGTTTCAGATAGTTTGGTAAAGATTCGCACCTTCTGGTCCGTGTAAGCACAAATTTGCACCTTTCCTTAAGCAAAAGCATGAATCATTCGTGCCTCTTCTATACAAAAAGCGTAAATTCATATGTTTTGACTGTAATTTCACTTATTCCAGTTTTGCGATCTTTGATTTTGTTGTAGAGTTGCAAATTAGTCTGTTAGCTGTTGTTAGGATTCGATATTGGTAAGAAATTATGGTTTATAATTTGTTATCTTGGAATTTTTTTCAATAATATCTTGTCATTTTTTATTAGGGTTTCTGATCTTAGTTTAATCATCATGTTTTTAGAGGTTTTTTTTTTTTTTTTTTTTTTGTATCTAACCTTCTTGTGTGGAAGTTGTTTTGACATGTTCAGGGGCATGTATCTCTAGCATTTTATCATGATGACAACAAGAAATGACCAATGCTTAGGGATTAATTTATTAATGGCTATAATTTTCACATATATATCATTGTTTTATTTGTTCAATTTTTTGTTCAATATTCAAACATGGTCTCACTCTTATAATAATGATGATGCTTCTAACCATTGATGCCCAAAATGAAATGGTGTGGGAAACAAAATTAAAAGCACCCTTGGAGAGATGGTCAAGGGGATGGAGGGGTATGGAAGCTTGTGTTGTGTTAAGAGCCCTCAAATATATAGGATTCATAAGGTTAATCAATGACATTAAGTGCATTAACGAGTTAAGGTGTGATAAGATATGCATGATTAAATGCACAAATCCTCTAAAAAAAAAGTAGTATTCCATTAATAAAACTAAATGCATCCTATATAAGCATGAATGCATTTGTTATGAAGACATAATTAATTAACTAACTAAGTGATGAAAGGAAATAAATACAAAATATTTACAAAATGCATTATACAATTAATTTTCCCGAAAGAAAGCTATAGTCATTAGTACTAGAATACAAAAATAATTGAATCTATCATGACGCAAAAGCAAATTTAAATAGTTTCTTTCAATGCATAAAGATATATTCTAATTTTGTATAATTTTGGAATTATAAAATGCATTTGAATTTTGAGTTCCATTAAAGAACTAATTTAACTAGATAAATGAGGAACTTAGTGTTTTAGCCATGAGTACAAAAAATGATCCAGATGGATATTGGTGACCACCCACCTATTCCAATGGCTCAAAACATCTTTTCCAGTTTGGTAGTTTTTCCAGTTTCACAGTTTTCAAATTTGGCAGTTTTTCTAGGTTGGTAGTTTTTCTTACTGATTTTCATGTCCAAAACTTCTAGGGCTGTTTTGAGGCCCTATATGATTTCTTTTTGGAAACACCACTGTCCATTCATAGGTAAAGATAGGATTGGATGGGAAAAATGTGTACTTCTCGGCTAGGCCTTTCCAATGGGATACTGAGCACCCTAAATAGAGACCTATGCAAAACCTATTCCCTCAGGAGGTTTACATCTCAACTAACCAACTCGAGGCACACACACAATTTTAAGGTTCATTTACTAGTTTTAGGTTTTTGATGCTTAGGGTTTTTTCCCTCATGTTTATGATAAAAAGGCCCTTTGGCCTCCTTTGTAATTAGCTTTCCATGAATGAGCATATCCACCACATATCTTCTCACGGATATAGATACCACCATTCTAGATGCTTTTATTTTATAGTCTGTTCTATTTCACTCATTGAAAAGAATTTAAGTTTACTATATCATTGTGTTCCTTGCAATATATCTATGTATTTCATTCTATATATGACCTTTCATTTCATTCTCACATAAATATGGATCAGTGGCATCTGAGTAGTCTTCTCTTTGTTATTTCTCCATGCACGTCCCCAACGAGGTCAATATATAGACAGTTGGGTCTTGAACTATTTTAACTTGAGAGCGACCACACTTGGCACCCCAAACTGCTTCCCATGGCTGATGAAAAGAGAGATGACAGATCAGGAGATCTTATCAAGTTGTTACTCAAGGAAGCCCTCACATGACAGATGAACGAGATGATAGACAATTTCACCCAAATCCTTCAACAGATGCTAGCCACAATGGAGGGATAATCAAGCAGCCACTTTAGAGGATCCAAACCCTTTAAGGTTAAAGCTAGCTTTGATATCCTCTTATTTGAAGGCCAAATCAATGGTTATTTCATAGATAAATGGTTGAGTTTGTTGGTTGTGGAGCCTGATATTCTTGATTCAGAGATGTTGTTTTTTCAGCTGTGTTTGTACCCTAGTTTAATATGATATGCATGTGGATTGTACACTTACTGCAGTGGAGTGGCATCGGCCCCCCAAATAAATTTTTTTGGGTTGTTTTGTTGGCGAATAGATTATGGGCCCATGGTTTTGGATATCCCTTGGTATTTTCCCATGGTAATTCCCCTTTAAAAGGAAGACATTGCAATACAGTTGTGTAATGTATTGTAGCATTGTAAAGATCTCTGATTGTGTAAGAGAGACTGTGAGAGAGTGAAGAGGAAGTTGTAGTGGATGTACTGCAGGTTGTATCCCTTCATTGGTTGGATGGTATAATAATAAGGACTGGTAATTTCTGTGTGGACGTAGCCCATATTGAGTGAACCATGTTATATGGGTGTCTCTCTTGTAATGTGTTTTATGTGATTTATATTTGCATCTTGTTTATTGTTATTGCTCTGCGATCCTGTTTTTCCAACAAAATTTACTAGAAGGGTATTCCTCTGTCCACAATTTGTCCGACAGGTAAAAGGTCACCATTACGCTCTTTAATACCATCCCCCATGTCAAAAATTGTCGGGAAAATTATTGTGAGCAAAAATAAATAGAGGAGTCTAGAATGTTTGAGGCCAATACCACTTGGGTCTCTTTTATAGATGTCATTAAGGAATAATATTACCCTGTGGGAAATCATGACAACCAATACATGGGATGGACCACATTGCATCAAGGGAGGGACCAAATAGTGTCGGAGTTCACAAATACCTTCCATACCTTGCACACCAAGATGGGTATGAAAGACTTCGAGTGAAATATGGTTCTAAAATACCATGGGGGACCACATAGGTACATCCAAACCCAAATGGAGTTTCTGGAAATATCGTCATTGGGGGCCACTTATCAATATGCTGTCAATATCAACAAAAAATTCAAGCAAAAGAACAATCAATATTTTGGGCCTATGAATCCACTACAGAAGTAAGGCAAGGGTAACCCTATCTCGCATAACAAAGGATAGAGTAAGGAAAACTAGACCTAGGAAAGCTAGTCTAAGCCACAAGCAAAGAAGGGGAATGGGAAAAAAAAGAAGGACATCCAGAAATAATGCAAGTTCCATAAGAGCCCCTGGCATAATTATGATGAATGTCACTCAAAGAAGTCATTGGTAGCCGAAATACAATCTTTAGATTCAGATCCTGATTTCAACTTTGATTCAAAACGCAGTGCCACCGTCGTAGACAACAAAAAATGAATCATTAACACAGAACCCAATGCCACCATTTCTACCACAAAGATCCATCATGATAATACAGAGGATCCAGTTGAAGTTGAGTGCCTCTTCCACTCGTAGATGCGGGTAAAGGGAGCTCCACTACATTTTATTGTTGACAATGGAAGCCAAAAGAACCTAATTTTGATAGAGGTAATCAAACGGTTGAAGTTTCCAACAACACTACACCTGCAACCCTACAAGATTGGGTGGCTCAGCCAGGGATGAGACATCCGTGTCAATCAACAATGCCACCTACCTTATAGCATCAATCCATTCAAAGATGACGTAATGTGTGATGTTGTCCCACTCGAAGTTTGTGATGTTCTTTTAGGACAACCATATATGTGGAAGCGTCATGTTGTGTATGAATCTAGACATCATAGTGTCATTATTATTTTAGGAAAACAACTCAACAAGATATTATAAGAAGTTCCCCTACTATAGTGTCTCTTATCACATCTAGGTAGTGCAAGAAGGTAAATCCCATACTAGGAAAATTTTCCTCTACATGATTCGCTCTGAATAAGACCAAAATATCACAACAACATCCACCACCTCCACATAGTGTTTTTGTGCACAGTAGAAGAAGGGGGACATGATTGTGGAAGCACACCAAGACATCTTCACACCATGCTTTCCAGGGTTTGATTACATTGCCAACTCAAGAACTCAGTTGATTTGATACCTAGCGCGCCTCTACCTAATGGGACAGTATACAGGAGTTCTCTCATGGAACATGAAGAAATCAAGTGATAGATTTAAGAATTAATCCAAAAGGGGAATATCTAGCCGACCTCCTCAACTTGCGAGAGACCAAGTATGTTGGTGCAGAAGATAGATGGGACTTAGAGACTATGTATTGATTACAAATCTCTAAAAAAAATCGCAATCCATAACCGATATCTCATTCCCCAGATCAATGACCTTCTCGACCAACTCAAGGGTGCCAAGTATTTTAATAAGATTAATTTGAAGTCTAGCTATCATCATGTAACAATTGAGCTGATTGATGTTTGGAAGATTTCCTTCAAATCTCAGGAAGTCCTTTTTCAAGTGGTTGGTCATTCCTTTTGGCTTGAATAATGCTCCAATGACTTTCACGAGGATGATGGATGATATGCTCCAGCCATTCACCAAATTCTTTTGTTGTCATATATTTAGATGACATCCTCATCTATAGCAAAACTTGGGCAGAACATTTGTACCATATTCAATAGGTCCTCAACACCCAATGAAAACACAATTTATATGGAAATATAGTGAATTTATCCTTTGGAATGGATAGAATTCAGTATCTAGGATACATCGTGTATGACCATGGTGTGCATGTGGATCTGGCCAAGATATATTCCATTCGCGACTACCCAACTCCGATGACTCTCATAAAGCTTCGCAACTTCATAGGCATTTCCAAATTCTATCACATATTTGTGTTGGGATTCTCTCATATTGCTTAGTCCCTTAGCCAAGTGACCAAAGGAGGATCTAAGGCCAATTTTATGTGGGAAAAGTCACAACAACAAGCATTTTAGGATCTGAAGCAACACTTATGTTAGACACCCATCCTAACCTTACCAAATCTACAAAAACACTTTGAAATTGTGACAGATGCTTCAGACTATGTTATTGGCACATTCCTCACTCAACATAGCCATCTAGTGGCATATCACAGTGAGACACTCTCAAATGCAATCCAAAAATACCCCACCTATGACAAGGAAATGTATTCCATTATCCAATCTTATCGCTAATGGAAGCATTACATTCTTGGAAAATAGACGGTCATCAACCCTGATCACAAGCCCTAGTAGTTCATGCAAACATAAGAGAAATTGTAGAATGATCACCACCAAAAATGGTCCACATACTTGTAGCAATTCCACTTGAACATCAATTATAAGACGGGAAGCACCAATCAAGTCACTGATTGCCTTAATTGAACTCCAGTGGTAGCTTTGAATATGGAACTCAACTCTTGTGTCCATGAGACCTCTCGGTGGTCTTAACTATATGATAGTGATCCCATGTTTTCTTTCACCTATGGAGTATTATGTGCAGACACACCAATGGTAGAATTTCATCTCCAGGAAATTCTGTTATGCCATATGGGCCAACGTTATGTTCCTTTAAGCGAGTGTGTGAATCTAATTTGGGAAGTGCATCACAGTCAAGTGGAAGGGTGCTTTGGCATAGAAATGATTGTAGCGGTATTGCAGAAGTATTTTTATTGGCCGAAGCTTCGACAAGATGTCGGCAGGTATATAATATCATGCACTAACTACACCATCATGAAACCTACCATTAAGATGTAAGGGTTTTACACCCCTTTGCCTACTCCCAATGGGCCTTGGGAGTCCATATCCATGGACTACATGTTAGGACTACCTTCAAAAAATCATGGTAATGATTGTGTGTTTGTTGTCATCAATCGCTTCTCTAAGATGGCCATTCTAACAACTTGCAAGAAGAGCATCACCACCGAATCCACTACCAAGCTCCTCTTCGAATGTGTTTGGGTTCATTTTAGGCTACCACTGACTATCATTTCATATTGGGACAACATATTCTTGAGTGCATTTTGGTTTGGCCTATGGTCACTAATGGACACCAAACTCACCCAATCAACTGCCTTCCACCCACAAATTGATGGAAAAATAGAGGTATTCAATAGGATGATTGTGCATATTTCAAGGATGTACGATTCTAAACATCCCCACACCTAGGATTCGATCCTTCCATATATTCAACATTGTTTGATGGACAATCCACTTGAGCGGATGTGAGCCAGATCTCCCTAGCTCAATGTGAGTCTAGAACAAATAGTACAGATTATAAACCACTTTCCTAGATCTAGTTAAGGATCAAGTCACTAGATGTCTTACCTTAAACTTGAAGTCCTTTCTCCTAGATGTTGCTCCACACCTCGTGGTCATTAGATCTTAGCTGAAAGACCTGTCAAGACACATGGGACAAGACAAACAAGTAAAAAAACATCTATACAATAATAGATCTAAGTAAACAGTTAAGCAGGTAAACTACACAATATGATCAACACAATTCAATATTGGTGGAAAGTATTTATACTACTGTAAATCAGGAAAGCACATAGACAAGAATAGACTACAACCAAGGCTTAACATGGTATCCCTTCTCCATCCAAGCCAAATTCCATATCCTCACAAGGAAGTGTGAGTCTCTCAATGGATGAGTAGAGATCTATCCAAGATGATTTCACCAGCATGTAGGCACTATAGACTTCCTCTCTTTGTGTTAGATTTTCTGATTTTACTTCAATATGATCTAGGATCTTGACTGAGAGAACAACATGTACAGCATATCAATCATGGAGACAATAATGCAAGCACACAAGAGACACAAAGATTTACTTGGGGAAAACCATAAAGGTGAAAAACCCCAATAACTTCCTCAGAGATAGATAGAACAATGATACAACCAACCATAAGAGATAGACACAACCTAGCAGCAGATCCTCCTCCTCCATAAGTGTGCCACTCCTCCTTGAGTGCATGTGTGAGAAGTGAGTGAGCAAATAGAGTGCCTCCCGCACTCTATTTATACTTGACTTGACTTGCCTTTTTACCTAACTCATGTAGGCTCGAACTTAACCACATAACATAATGCTGAGTGGGCCGACCCCCAATAGGGTGGTCTAATAACCCTTTGACCCACATGGCCGACCCCCAATAGGGTGGTCTAATAACCCTTTGACCCACATGACTTATACAGGGCCGACCCCAAATAAGGTGGTCTAATAACCCATCAAGTATAAGTTACGACACTTACAATATAAATGACGACACTTCCTTATAGAGGAATAATACCATCTCTATAGGAATACAATATATATGTGAAATACATTCCGAAGTTACATATACATCAACACTCCCTCTTAACTAGGAAGGTATTTCTCAGCACAGTTCTTCTAGCACAAGTCATCTTCTCTGGATCATCGTCACTGGATAATCGTCATCGAGTCATCATCATCGTCACTGCTGCTGCTATCTCAATCAATCTCTGAATCTACTCATCATAGGAAGTTCTACAGAGCCAGTCCTTTTTCATACTGGATGTAGGCCCACCACCTGCAGGTCTTCGTCATCACTGGCCATACTGTGGAATCCTCAGGACTTATTACGTGCGTCACAAAACCTCGAAAGAGCATCCCAGGATGTTACGGGTACACAACTCCGACCTGTAGGATCTCCCAGGGCGCTATTACATGTGACCCCACCACAAAACCTCGAAAGAGCATCTCAGGATGTTACGGGTACACAACTCCGACCTGAAATCTCCCAGGGCACAAATTACATGTGGTCCACCACAAAACCTCGCAAGAGCATCTCAGGATGTTACGGGTACAAAACTCCGACCTGAAATCTCCCAGGGCACAAATTACATGTGGTCATGGCAAAACCTCGAAAGAGCATCTCAGGATGTTACGGGTACACAACTCCGACCTGAAATCTCCCAGGGCCCAAATTACATGCCATAGGAAAAAACCTCGCAAGAGCATCTCAGGATGTTACGGGTACACAACTCCGACCTGAGATCTCCCAGGGCACAAATTACATGTCCTCCTAGAGCAATGTCTCGAAAGAGCATCCCAGGCTGTTACGGGTACACAACTCCGACCTATAGGATCTCCCAGACATGCTCATCTGCACAACCTGATCCACAGCCACAGAGTATCAACCTGATACTCACCATACATCATCCTGATGTACTCATGATCGTCCTGATCATCATCATTGCAACGTCCTGCTGCATGTCATCTGGAGCAACATCCTGAAGCTCACCATCCATGATCATCCTGATCATCATCACTGCAACGTCCTGCTGCATGTCATCTGGAGCAACATCCTGAAGCTCATCATCCATGATCATCCTGATCATCACTGCAACATCCTGCTGCATGATCTACCTGATCATCAATGCATCCACCTGATGCATACCAAGTATCTACCTGATACATATCATCATACATGATCCTCCTGATCATATAATGTATCCACCTGATACATGATACGTATCACCATACATGATCCACCTGATCATACAATGTATCCACCTGATACATATACAGATACATGGTCCAAGCATCCAACATGATGCATATACAAAATACATACACATGATCCAACTGATCATATCCAGCATCCAACATGATGCATCCATAAATGATCCACCTGATCATATCCAGCATCCAACATGATGCGTACATACATACATAAAAATGATCCAACTGATCATATCCAGCATCCAACATGATGCGTACATACATACATAAAAATGATCCAACTGATCATATCCAGCATCCAACATGATGCGTACATACATACATAAAAATGATCCAACTGATCATATCCAGCATCCAACATGATGCGTACATACATACATAAAAATGATCCAACTGATCATATCCAGCATCCAACATGATGCGTACATACATACATAAAAATGATCCAACTTGATCCAACTGATCATATCCAGCAGAAACCAGAACATCATCCTGATGCTCATCATCCAACGCTTACATCCACAGCCATGTGAAGGATCCTCCTTCCACATGCTTGGAATGGCTTCAGCAAATGTGTCCATCACTTCTTCCTCGAAGTGTCCTCGATCTGAAGAATGCCAAGCCTCTCTCTGAAGTACTCGAACTTCACCTTGGCTAGTGGCTTCGTCAGCACATCCGCAATCTGCTCGTCCGTCGCAACATATAGGAGCTTCAAAGCTCCTCTCTGCACCATATCCCTGATATAGTGATATTTGATCTCTATGTGTTTCGACCTGTCATGAAACACTGGGTTCTCGGACAGCTTCACACAACTCTGGTTATCACAGAAGATACCAGTAGCTTCCAACGAGAGATCAAATAACTCAGACAGTAGCTTCCGTAGCCATACTGCCTCGCAACTAGCTGAGCAGGCTGCAACATATTCTGCCTCAGTTGTACTCAGTGCTACGCAGGACTGCTTCCTGCTAAACCAAGAGATCACACCTGATCCCATACTGAAGCAGCACCCAGATGTGCTCTTCCTATCTGCAGCACTGCCAGCCCAATCTGAATCAACATAACCATGTAGGTTAAACTTTTGATTTGCTTCATACTTGAGCCCATAATCCACTGTACCCTTCAGGTACCTCAGAACATGCTTTACAGCAACCAGGTGAACACTCCTCGGATCCGTCAGGAACTGGCTCAATGTGTTCACAGCAAAGCAAATGTTTGGTCTTGTGTTCGTCAAGTACATCAAGGACCCAATCATCTGGCGATACATAGAGACATCAATCGGCTCAGATGAAGCATCACATAGAAGCTTCAGATTTGATGCCATAGGTGTGGCCATGGCCTTGCAATCCATCATCCCGAACCTCTTTGGGATCTCTACTGCATACTTCCCTTGTCCAAGGAAGATTCTATCTGCACTCTGCCACACCTCCATGCCAAAAACAAATAGTGCATCATCCCCAAGTTCTTCATCTCAAACTCGGTAGTAAGCTTCCGCTGCATGTCGACAATCAATCTATCTTCACCATACCAAGTTCTGCACATATATGATTTCCTATCATGAGTCTCAGAACCAAGTGGCTGCTCTACATACACTTCTTCTTCAACTACACCATTCAAGGAAGCTGTCTTGAATCCATCTGGTGTATCTTCTATTTCATCACTTTTATATTTCTCAATGCTGCCATCTGCAACATGCTTGATCTGATAGTTCCATTTGGAAGTCATAGCAAACTTCCCTTCATGTCTTGGGATTACATCCCAAACATCATTCTTCATGATCGACGGATCATGGCATTTCATTTCTTCATCCCAGATCCTGGAAACTTCAATATATTCAATAAATATCTTTGTTGCTGGAACAAATGTTGTAGTCCTTCTTTTGTAGGAGATGGCATACGATCTTTCCTACACAACAAGTTAAATTGCATGATTAGAAAACATCTCATAGTTTTCAGAACAAATTCTTACACATAAAGAAATATGCCATACAGTCATGCAATTATCTTAGCCAATGCTTCAATACAACATTTATCCATATTCCGTAACTTTCTAGATGCCTTCCAATCTCTACCAGAACATTGTTAAGAGTGTGCACAACTCCCAATATGTCAGCAAAGAGGTTTCATTCTAGATAAGTAGCAATGGAATGTTGTACAGTGCCATAGGCCACTTACCCATGCATATTAGGAGTATACTGTTCATCAATGCAATTATTCTAATATGCATAATACACAACCTAATTCTAGGAACATCAGTATATACATTATTGAACAGTATTATTTAAGAAATGACAATTCAAATACTTATCTTTGTTTGTTCGTTGGGTGGACTCCCTCTGAGTCTTCGCTTCCTTGCAAGAGCTGCTGGAGTCCTAATCTGAAGTAGCTTCTTCTACACCTTTCTATTGTGGGATGTAGAGAGATGGTCAACTCCCTCTGAATATTTGCATCCTTGCATAAACCACTAGAGTGTACTCCCTCTTGATCTTTGCTTCCTGGATTACCTGTTCTTGAGCTCATATTCATCCTTGGTCCCTATGCATGCTTATTAGTATCATGAATGTATTATCCTTGTGATCTCATATAAAATCATACATTCAGTAGTATACTATTAAAACACAATAATCTCAAGCATGTATAGTCATGATCATTTCAAACAGAAAATAATAAGCATTAGCATTCAAGGTTTATGTAGAATTCTTAAGGTTAGTCAAATCATAAGAAACATAACATGTCTAAACCTGTAATTACTCAAGCCTATGACTCTTCAGGTTAGTTGAATCATCAATCAAGATAAGAGATATATTATGCATAAGACCTGTGACTATTCCAACCTATACCTTCATGATTATTCTGGTTAGTCATATCATCAATTAAGGTAAGAAACATAATATGCATACAACCATGATTATTCAAACCTATGACTTCATGAATAATCATTATCAACAACAGTATAAGATCCTAACACAAGGTAAGATTCTATCTTGATATAGGAAAAACATACCTGGATTAGCATGCTAGCTATTTATGTCTAACATACTCACATGATGTCTTCTTGTTCTTCTTCAATGACTTGTGCTAGTAACCTGTATATCTCATAGGTTAACTATTACAAAACTAAGTTATACATACCTCGTAAATGGATCTTCTATGAGATCCATGACAATGGATGAATCTTTGTCCTCATGTTATCATGATCATATGTTCTTGGACCAGAACATGATTTGTCTTTCTTGGTGTACCTTTCATGTTAGTAGACAACATAAACCTCATACAACACCATAATGCATTAGTACAATCATAAGTGTCAACACCCTAACCAATGAATATCTTCTATCATGCATTCATAATTTTGTTAAGGTGATACGACAAATCTAAAATCAAAATTGTACTAACCGTAATAACATGAAGACATACCATAAACTTAATCATGGAAAATATCAAAACATACCTCGATGAGTCATACCTATTGAGATCGCTTGTAATCTTCTTATGTAAGGCCTTAGCCTCATCTCCCTCTGAAACAGGAACTTCTTTACTCATGCAGATGATCAATCCATCTTCTTCTAGGATTAACCCAATCCACTTGATTTGCAAGAACTGGACCTGGAGCTGGATATGGGTTTGTCAGAGAAACCCCAAAAATTTAAACTTTGAATTTCAAACTTTCGAAAGGATAGAAATATGCACCTTGATGAGCTGATCAAACTGGTATATTCAGAATTTGAAAACTGCAAAGTTTCACTCCTCAATTTTGCCTTTGAGACTTCCGGATTCACTGGACGTGACCCTGAACTGGGGTTTGATGAAGCCCACTCTTTTTCCCCATCAAAATGTTTGATCCAAATCTCTAAGCTTCTATTTTTCTGAGGAGCTTCCAGCCGTGGTCACAGATTTCAAAAATTCTCATTTTTACAGAAGCCCTAATTTTCCACTTTTCTGATCAAAGTCCCGAACTAGGGTCTAATCAAGCCCGGCCTTATGCCCAACCAAAAATTCTGATCTTGGTCTCTAAATTTCTATTTTGATGAGTAGCATCCAGCCGTGGTCTCCGATTACAAAAATTCCAACTTTCTCCAAAGCCCTAAATTCCGGAAGCCATGAATGAAGGTACCAAAAAATAATTCTGTTTTGACAGAAATATGTACCTGATTGTTTCCGGTGTAACTCTGAAATTTTTGATCCACAGGGTATGAAAAAGTTTCCTGAGATAGCCTGACCTGTTATCTTTCCATCCTGATAAGTTTGACCTCAATTGGATTCTCTGAGAGAGAGTTATGCCAAATGTCGCAACGTGACCTGTTTTGGGATAAAACAGGAGAACAAACTTGTACGGCGTGCCACGTGTCACTGTTTTAACTTCGGCCTCTGAAAAAGTTTTCTGAGATAGCTCGTCCTGTTAACTTTCCATCCTGACAGGTCTGACCTCAATTGGACTCTCTGAGAGAGAGTTATGCCAAATGTCGCAACGTGACCTGTTTATGGGATAATACAGGAGAGCGAAATTGTACGGCGTGCCACGTGTCACTGGTTCCACTTCGGCCTCTGAAAAAGTTTTCTGAGATAGTACAGACTGTGTACTACCTGTCACTTTTTACTAAATTTCATTTGGAGCTTCCGAGCCCAAGATATGACCTTTTTCCCAAGGTCACCTGATTTTGACTCAGATCTGGAAGAGGCAGAAACCCTATATTGTACAGATCATAAATCACAAAGTACAACGAATTAGAGGTTGTCCTTTGGACACAAGATACCTGGAGATCTTAGCTTCGGCCTGTAACAATTTCAGATCCGAAAACATCGCCAAAACGGATTTATTGCGAAAGTGCTACGATGACTGGTTTTTGCTATATCAAGCCCTAGCATCGTAAGTGCAACAAGTGTCATACATGCCATATCATGCCTTCTTTCAGGCTAGCTCTGATACCATGTTAGATTTTCTGATTTTACTTCAATATGATCTAGGATCTTTACTGAGAGAACAACATGTACAGCATATCAATCATGGAGACAATAATGCAAGCACACAAGAGACACAAAGATTTACTTGGGGAAAACCATAAAGGTGAAAAACCCCAATAACTTCCTCAGAGATAGATAGAGCAATGATACAACCAACCATAAGAGATAGACACAACCTAGTAGCAGATCCTCCTCCTCCATAAGTGCGCCACTCCTCCTTGAGTGCATGTGTGAGAAGTGAGTGAGCAAATAGAGTGCCTCCCGCACTCTATTTATACTTGACTTGACTTGCCTTTTTACCTAACTCATGTAGGCTCGAACTTAACCACATAACATAATGCTGAGTGGGCCGACCCCCAATAGGGTGGTCTAATAACCCTTTGAACCACATGGATGACCCCCAATAGGGTGGTCTAATAACCCTTTGAACCACATGACTTATACAGGGCCGACCCCAAATAAGGTGGTCTAATAACCCATCAAGTATAAGTTACGACACTTACAATATAAATGATGACACTTCCTTATAGAGGAATAATACCATCTCTATAGGAATACAATATATATGTGAAATACATTCCGAAGTTACATATACATCAACACTTTGGAGAGGGGTAGAGCTTCACTTATATAGGACTAAGTGGATAGGGTATGGATAGGGTAGGTTGAGATATGGTAGGAGAGAGATAGGGGATCCTTCCAAGAGGTTAGGAACTGAGTGCCAGCTCCCCCAAGAGGTTAGGGATAAGGATCCAAGTCAGTAGGCTTTGAGAATGGGTTCGAAGGACCTATTTTTGTCCATTAACTGACTTCATCACACTCTGCAGTAGAGCAAGATGCAACGTCGTAGGTTGCATGAGTGTAGCATGTGACGGCCTCTCAAAACTTAGCATGAATGCAATGGTATCCATTCTAGGTAAATGACTTAGCTAATGAAACTTCAGGGATGTATACACTGAATCTTTGGATGGTAGGATTTTAAGTGTAACAGAATCCCCCCCAAAGCATGAAGTTGTTGAAAGATTGGATAGGTGAAATGCTTTGATAGAAAGAATGGAAATGGCTTGTCGGATGAAGGACACTGCTGTAGTACAATTGAATCTAAGTATACTGTCTCATATGGCATACAACATGGCTTCTTACCAATACATTGCAGATCCATGGTAGTAATGACCGACTGAACAAAATCATGGCTACTAGACACAAGCGTAGATCCATGATGAGATGATAACACAACCACGACCAATACAAATGTGGATCCATGTGACATGAATCATTACAAACTCCATCGCAACTTGGGTAAAACATGACTCCCCAGGGTCTTCAAGTTGAACCCGCAATGATACGAATCTAACCATGTGATTACAAATGTCTTGACGTCGAACATGGTAGAAACCACTTGATTACTGGTCATTGATGTATACCGTTAACAAGCATGAGGGAAAATCACCATTAATGTCAATGATCCCCAAGGTATCACAGTACATATCATCAAGCGTGAATAAATGAGTTGAAGTCGAACGCGAGATGAGATATTTCAATCAAGAGTCAATGATGTAAACTCATGTTGAAAGCAAGGTAACCTACCATTGAGGCATGCAGGGCCAAGGTACTTGGTTGGTTTCTAGATTCAATCCTTGGATGAGGTGTTGAATTCGACAAGGATGAATCCGTCGAAGGAGGGCCATGATGAATCCCTCATCATCGACACAAAACACGGCAAAGGATGTGTAGAGAAAATCGAATGGTACAGTAACATGTGAGACTAACTCAGAGTGGACCGACATGATGGGAGGTGTACTGACTACAGATGATGAGTAGTGAGAGTATTCTTGAACATGGGCATGGCATGCCTTGGCAGTATTGACTTGATGAGTCATGGTACCAACTCCTAATGCAACTGATGATGGAAGAATTCTTTGAATGACTCAAAGGAGTAACAAGACTCAGGAAATAGGTTAAACTCAAGGACAAACGAATGATCCAAGTGCAGTATGCAAATGCAAATGAGTGCCATGTTCAAGAAATGACTAGGTACTGCCACTGATAAGGGTGTAACATAAATTTTTTCTTTTTTCCCCATCATGAATGATGAGTGCCTCATGTATTTTTTACGAGCTTGATGAGGGTAACCAGATGCTTGGTATAGCTCATCTCATAGATGAGTCCAATCCTAAATATTTTCCGAACCTACGATAGGAGGGGTTCGTCCCATGGCCGGCCCTTCAATGTGAAAATTTAACGAGTCCTTAGAAGGTAAACTCGGTCATCATTTCATGTTTAGAGAGTCTGAAAAGAACTAAAGAAGACTCCAACGGTCCTTTTTCGTAAAGTTAGCCTCATCGCTCGAAAAGGGTAAAACAACGCGGGAGATGACTCTTCCAGTCATGATTGGCTAAAGTATACCTTTTTCGTAAGTAGTGCCCCTTGGTCTGAAAAAGGGGTAAACTATCACCAGGAAGATGACCATTCAAATTCTTTAACAAGCGTGAATGCGACAAGTTTGCTTGGAAATATTTTCGTATTTTGAGAGCCTGAAAAGAGCTTAAAGATAGACTTCGGGGGGGTTCCTTTTCCGTAGGAGTTTAACGATCCCAGAAAAGTGATAAATTGTAACTCGGTAACTTATTCTCATAGTTTCAAGAGCACGGGAAAGAACAAAGAGTAAGCTCATCATCATTAAATAATTACAATTCCAATAAATGGAAAATAACGACAAAAACACACAAGGGGTGTTCATACCTGAGATGATTGCTCCAATGTGAAAACGGTGTGAAAAGACACTTAATAACTCCTGCACACTCAAGAACTAGGTCAAATATCCAACCAAGCGTTCAAATGCGATAAAATTGACCCAAACTATAGCAAATGACCTAAAAGCATCAAATATTTGAAAAACGAATATTCCCTTTTGTCTATAAATAGAAAAATGGGTCAAATAGAGTTACCATTGTTTAATTTTCCAAATTGGGAGGAGAAGTACCATTTGGAGCCAAAACTTCACTTGTCGATTCCAGGAGCTATGAGAAGCCATTTCACCTACCGTCTGGAGCAGGTAACTCTAAACTTCATCTAGCATAATTGTAGTGGTTTACATTTATGATTTAGGTTCATTTTTTTGGTTTTAAGCTTGGTTTGTGAAGAGTTATTGCGTCCTCAGGTCGTTGCAGTTTTCCCTTTCGGGAGCTACGATGGCGTCACACTATTAGCAATAACAGGGTGCGATGGTGGAAACGTCCAACCCAAAACACAAACCATGCCCAAAAAAAGAACTTTCAGTGGTTGAAGTAAGTGTTAACAATGTTTAAACTCTCCTTTTGGCAGGTTACAAGTAGCCAAAATGGTCTTGGAGTGGCATGAATGGGAGCATGAGTTAGATGACATACAAGCTGCAAATGATACACAATGTGTGGAAGCACTAAGGAACTGTGGGCTACTCAAGTTCTTCCAAATCCAAGGCATGAGGGCCCAAATCCCATTAATAACACATATTCTCTGATGCAGCTCAACAATATTTCATGATCGGTGAGCACGTGCTTACCATAGATGTTGAGGACATCTACTTCCTGACTGGACTCTCCCAAAGAGGGGACAATGTGCTTCTTACTAGATCACGGGGAAGTGATCGTACTATGGATGCCGTGATCTTACAATACTATACTCCCAACACCTGTGCTTCTAGTGGGAATATTCCCATTAAAGAAGTACAGGAACGTCCATTGCACACCCTACTTTTCACCATTACGAGGATGGCAGGGAGCCAAGCTCCTCACTTAGCCACCAGGTCTCAGATGCTATGCGCGGAGGACTGCATGTCTTTGAAGAGCTTCAACTGGTGCGAGGGACTCCTCGCAAACATGCAAGCTCAGCTGACCAAGTGTCGATGTGGAGAGATACAATAGTTCGGCTACGGTTTGATAGTGATCTCGTTCCTATTGGAGTGGGTTCCTCTTTTGCACCCATAGGTGCCACTGGATGATAGGGATCCCAAGGATCCTCACATGGTTAGATGGACATAGGTGATGTCCCGACATGGTGGGGGCCCCATCATCGGATACGGTCCTAAGTTCTTCACTTGGCTAGAGGGCTAGTTGTTGATGGTAGAGGACTTCCCGTATAGTGGTACGAACTTCAAAGATGACCCAGACTTGCCGTTGCTCGAGGGAGCAGCACGGGGAGACATAGGTAAGAATGATAACCCTTGTACTTTTAAGTTTTGTGCATTTATGATTTTTTTGTTATAGTGCTGAGAAGTTAACAACATGTGTGTGTAGACGTGGGCCCCGTACGACCAGTGGGAGTCTCTCTTCTTGCAAGAAGAGAGAGAGGAGAGGGAGCAGTCATGGGTCCAGTTCTACATGCTGCTATTGCAGAGATGGATGGAGTCTATGCCAACCTAAGTGGGTTGACGTTAGACGTTCCCGAGCCGATGGTAGATGAGGTGCCGTGGCCCATGCAGGTGTACACGGTTGGAGCGACTACACGCTTCAATGCGATGCTTTGCAGGGTTATGAGAGAAGTTGACTGTTTCCACACTCAACAGGCTAGAGCCGTTAGACCTAGGGTTGTACGGGCCAGGCGATAGGCCTTGCGTTGTTACTATGTATGTACTAAGAGCTTGGAGGCCTCAGATTTTTTGTAGTTACTGAAAGCTATGAGGATTCAGATCTTGTGGAGACTCACTGAAAGCCATCGTGCTTCAGATTTTGTACCAGCACTACTTTTTATGATGATATATATATATATACAGACATTCCGACGATTTATACATTATGTGTTTTAAAATGGATGAATGGTGTGGTCTTGTTTATGTGTTTGCTTATAAAATGAGTTATTTATATGTTATGTCTACTTTTAACGGTTCATGAATATGCTTATGTGTGTGCAATGTACCAATCTAAGATGAAGTTGGCCATAGAATCAGCAACTGTGTTCATGTCTCGTAAAATGTGCAAGTACTGAATGGACTCGAAGGACCTTTCCAGAAGATGGACTCGTCGATAGAGACGGAGCAAGGTGGGATCGCGGATGGCATAGACTCGGTTAGGATGAGAGACCACTAGTTGAGAATCCAAGTGGATGACAACATCGTCCATACCCAAAGAAATAGCGTCAGTTAGGGTTCCAATGACTGCTTGATATTCTACAGCATTGTTGGTCGCGAAACCTAGACACATTCCCCCTAAGTTGATGAGCTCGCCGGTAGGTGAATAGAGTATCTAGGATACCGAAGAAAGGTTACGGGTATGTCGACTGGCTCCATACGTGAATCCTTAACATGTTACCATCTACACACGCAGATAGAACATGGTATAAGAAACGAAACAAGACCTAAACACGCAAGAAATCAAAGCGTCACACCACACAAAAAACACACACATGCCATGTATAGTATATACAAAAAGTACCTATGCATGAAAGACTCAGGCATAGTACCACTTTAGGTAGAGCCCATTGTGGGGCTCACCCAAAGATATCCTGTCGTAGTCTTCAAGCTCATAAGCTCCCTTTTCTAAGACTCGTTTCACTACATATGGTCCATGCCACATGGACTCAAACTTTCCTGCCCCCAGCTTATCATGTTTATGGTCATATATAAGGACCAAATCTCCTTCTCTATAGGCACGGGGTTCTATCGACTTGTTGTACTTCGCTTTGATGCATCTCTTATGAGCCTCATTAGCAAGAGCAGCATCTCGGTGAGTCTCATCGAGCTTAGCTAGGTAGAGGAAATGTTCTTCCTCGACAGTAGTGTTTGGGAGAAGTTCGATGGTGAGCTTGGGGGATGGAATCTCGCACTCAATAGGAAGGACTGCCTCCAATCCATACACTAGTTGGAAAGGAGTAAATATAGTGGCAGTTTTAACGGAGGTTCAATAAGCCCAAAGTGAGGAGAAGAGCATGTTGTGCCAATTGGCCTTGTGCGTACCCACCATATGTTGGACCATAGTTTTCAAGACCTTGTTAATGGCCTTGACCTGTCCGTTCGACTATGGGTAGTATGGTGTTGATTTTTCGCGGCAAAAACCCAATCTATCGCTCAACTCATCAACCATATGGTTCATAAAGTGAGAACCATGGTCGGTAACTATCGCTTGAGGAACTCCAAACCGTGCTATTACATGGTTAAACATGAAGAGTGCGGCGGTCTTGCCATCATTCGTGTATGTAGGCATTTCCTCGGCCCACTTTGTAAAGTAGTCCATAGCTACAATGATGTAACTATGCCCCCTGGTCGATGTAGGCTTACAATGCATGAAATCGATGCCCCATTTAGCAAAGGGGCCAACAACAATAACCGAGCGTAACGGGGCGGGATGGGTGCACTTTTTCGTATGAAAATGTTGACATGGAGGACATTTGTTTACAGCCTCGATACAATCTTTGAAGATAGATGGCCAATAATATCCTGCGGGAAAAATATTCTGGGCTGTATCCATCACAGAGAGGTGACTGCCACATGCCCCAGTGTGACATTCATTTAGAACGCGTTCAGCCTCATCATGAGTCAGACAACGTCGAAGGATAGAATCAATACTACGACGGTAAAAAGTATCACTGATAATCAGATAATGCTTTGCATGGTGGCGTATGCGACGACGGTCGTCACGAGACAATTCAGGGCTGAAACGTTGGGTTTGAAGATACAATGTGATATCTCCATACCACGGATCAGATGTACTGATAAGAAACAATGACTCATTCGGAAAAGAATCATTGGGATCAGACTCTACATTGGTATAGGGAAGGTCGCAGATGAACTCATCAAACACCAAAGAATTTTTAGACTTGGCTTTTTCGGAAAGAAGATCGAATTCTTGCAGTATCATGATCCAGCATGAATACTTGCCCGCAAGCACCTGATGGGTTAGAACGTGGTACATGGGGTTCGAATCAACAATGATAGTGGTGGTGCGAAGCAAATTGTAATGACGAAACTTCTGCACGTCGATGACTACCGCAAGAGAGAGCTTCTCAACATGTAAATAGCGAGTTTCAGTGTCAATGAGAACTTTGCTGGCATAGTATATCACATGTTCTTGGGCATTCTAGTCTTCCTGCACCAAAACCATGGAGATAGTGGTGTCAGAAGCGGCGATATATAGAATGTAATCTCGATAGTAATTTGGCGGTTGGAGCACAAGGGCATGCGTGATGGCATGTTTCAAGCGATCAAAAGATTGTTGAGCTTGATCATCCCAAATGAACGGGACATCGTTTTTCATCAATCTCATATAATCCTGCGTCTTTTGGGAGAAATTACAAACAAAACACCTTAAATAAGTTGCACGTCCTTGCAGACTCTGAAGTTCCGTAATATTAGTTGGAGGTGGAAGAGCAACGATGGCTTCCACCTTTAAGGGATCAATGTAGATCCCATCTTTGGAGATGATAAACCCTAAGAGGCGTCCAGAATCGACACAAAAAATACACTTATGAGGATTCAGACGGATATTGTACCGTCTGCATCTGAGGAAAACAACCGTTAGATGATCTAAGTGGAATTCACACTGCTTCAAGTGGGGAGGGAGGTCATCCAAGTAGGGTTCCACAAAGTCCTTCAAATCATGGAAGGCGTACAACATGGCCCGTTGGAATGTGTTACTAGCGTTTTAAAGACTAAACAGAAGTTTACGATATGCAAATGTTCCCCAAGGGTAGATGAATGCAGTCTTGTGTTGGTCGGTGGGGTGGATCTCAATTTGGTTGTATCCGGAGAAGCCATCCATGAATGAAAAAATGACACTTCTAGCACAATTGTCGATAATCTGGTCGATGAAGGGAGTCATGTAGTTGTCCTTGGGACAAGCTTTGTTGAGATCCCGATAGTCGACATAGACATGAATGGTACCCTATTTTTTAGTAACAGGGACGACGTTTGAGACCCATTCTGTCAATGGGACAAGATAGATGAAACCAACCTTCAAGAGTTTCTCAATCTCTGCCTTGATTTCTGCAGTCTTCCGAGGGTGTACCGGTCGTAGCTTTTGGCGAACAGGTTTGATGTTGGGATAGGTTTTAATCTCGTGTAAAACAATGGAGGGGTCTATCCCAGGCATCTCCTCATAGATCCAAGCGAAAACGTCTCGAAATCACTTGAATAAGGCTATACAAGCAATGAATTCTTCAGGGGAACACTTCTGGCCTAAATGAATGTGTTCCACTACACTAGGAGTAACCGAAATGTCTATCGACGTGGTGGGTTCGATGTTGGCTAAGTTTCCTTCGGAATCTGTTTGACACTTAAGTATCGAGGACTGAGACCCAGAGTAGATATATGGTGTCATGATGGTGTGAATGCTATTCTCCACAGTATCCAGCATGGGAGAACAAGACGAACGATGATGGAGGTCTTCCCATGGGGGATCATGTGTGCTCATGATTTCCATAATGGACTCGTCAGAAAGAAAAGTCCATAGTAGAAAAACAGATGATGTCCATTGTAGAGAATAGGATGTGGAGGCCACGGCTAAGTGGTCCTCCAGTGTTGATTGGATAGCCTCATACATAATTTCAGCGGGTGATAGAGGCATGGTGTCTCCAATCAGGTGTGTGGTGGCTTCATCAAGTACAAGCCATGAATCAGTGGAGTTAGGGGTAGATGAAATCTGCCAAGAGATCATGTTCACCGTGGCAACATTGTTTGGGGGATCCGAAGTAGGAAAGACACCCATAAGGGATGAATCCTTAAGGAGGCTGACCCCCACACTCTCATTCTTTTGCAAAGATTGTCCAATTGAAGGAGCGTTATCGCCTGGATGAGTAGTGGTGTCAGGTGTGCATAAATCTAGTTGGTCGACTGTGACAATTTGGCCTTGATGGGGGAATTGTACTATGCGGAAGATAGATGATGTGACCACAGTCATGACATAAAACTAGTTACGACCAAGCAGAATGTTATAATCTAACGGGGCAGCGACCACTTCCACTTTTAGGGTTGCAGTCTTTCCCCCCAGCTTGACTGGTAAAGCTTGTATTAGCCCATGAGGTTGAAAGCCACATCCGTTGAAGGCTCTCAAAGTGGTAGGAGAACGGTTCAACTCAGGAG
The DNA here is from genome assembly GCA_027924585.1 of Larix kaempferi. Classification (NCBI taxonomy): domain Eukaryota; kingdom Viridiplantae; phylum Streptophyta; class Pinopsida; order Pinales; family Pinaceae; genus Larix; species Larix kaempferi. The sequence continues at coordinate 3,057,243 of BSBM01001150.1, forward strand.
AGCCAACGACTCTCAAACATGCAATCGACATGACTGATGTAGAGGCTCGTTCGTCCAAAACGGTACGATGGATTATCTTCCCAGCAATGCTTGTGGCAACTTGAAATGCCAGCAGATGGGAGAGCCTCGGTTTGATGTATTCCAAGCGGAACATGATAGTATTCGATGAATAAGTGTCAACTGCACCGATGGCAGCGAGGAGAGTCTTGCGCTGAGTCAGACAGTTTTGCAAGACCTCAAGCGTTGACATAGCACAAGGAGCTTGTGCTAGGTCCTCTACAATGTTATAGTTTTGAGCAGCCCAAGCATTAGGATTGAAAAGTGATTTTCTAATCGTGCTCTTGGGTGGACGCAACACTAAATCGAGAGAGGGCTTCTTAATGGTCAGAGGAGCAGCTGGTACGGTGACGTCGGGCATCGAAGTGGAAGCTTTTTTAGTATTACTTCCAACAGGTTCTTTGGCTGGAACAGAGTCATACGAATGAGAATGGGTGTTCAAGTTGATAGTTTCATTACGTACCATGAGAACATGTGCGGTGGTGGATGCTTCTCCTTGGGAATAAGAAGTGTGAGTGATCAACTGCTGATTTTGAGTAGGGAAGGGATCATTGAGAACTGCGGGTGTGGGTTTGCCTTTAAGAAAATTTTGAACTTCGTCTCTATGGGGGCACTCTTTAAAAAAGTGATCATCACCACACAGTAGGCAAGGATACTTCAACTTCCTTTTCTGTTTGGTATCATCAGAGGTGCTCTTTTGTTCCTGCTGGGTGGAAGATTTCTTAGGTTTCCCTTTGTTCTTCTTCTTACCACCAGACTTTTGAGATGAAGCTAATGAAATAGAATTCACTTCTTTAGTGACAACAGGAGTGGATGATTTGGCGGTGCCATGACCAGCCTGCGTTGGTGATGGGGAAGAACCCTGCGGGTTCGATGAACCAACAGTTTGAGAGGAAGGCTAGGTGTGAAGGGATCTAATGATGTCATCGACTTGGGGTCCCTTGGGTGGTTTCGCGGGGTCGTAAGTGTTGCGGGGTGCATTGGGAAGAATATAAAACAACATGTGAGATTGAGCATAGACTAAGTCTAGCAAATGGGCATGAGTGATGGCTTGTTCCTCAGTGACAGTGCCTCCCATGGAAACATCTCGTGCTATGGTAGGAATGAGAGACTTCGTAAACCAATCTGCTAGGAGCTGATCTGGAATAGGAGCCTTAATGAGACTTCGTATCCTCCGCCACTCATGTATATGATCTAAGATATGAGTAGCGGTATTTTGACAGAGCGAGGTTAAAAGCTTTGTACCAGTTTCATACCGTATAGGTAGCTGGAAATGAGTCAAGAAATTCATAGCAAGAGAACCAAAGTCAGGAAAAGAATGGGGTGGTAATTCAATATACCACTTGGCAGCCGAACCAGTGAGAGTCCTTTGAAACAATCTAAGACGTATCGAGTCATCCATTAGGGAGTTGGATGAGCACCACAAGTGGTATGTCATCACATGATTTTTAGGATCCTCACCCAACTTACCATCAAATTTCGGGATATCTGATGGAACTTTCATAGGAATGGGTGGCCAATTAGCTCTGTGGTAAATGGGGTCGTTGGTCAAGCGAGACAGGTCATGTAGATCCAAAGTAGCCAAAAAGGGCAGCTTCAGATTAGGTTGTGAGTACTGATAGTACGGATAAGGCATGTAAGGACCTGTGGGACCTTGTATTGAATCACCATAGGGTGTTCTAGGAGGAAACTGGCCATAAGGGTACGGGCTGCTCGGACCAAATGTAGGTCCGCTGCCATAGTAAGGTGGTCCATAACCATCATAAGGTGGCTCATTACGATAAGGTGGGGGCACGCCTTTGCTGCCGGGATGGGGTGGGCCACCTCCAAATGGTGGGGGTCCACCACCACCTCCAAGGTAGGATGGGCTGCCACCGCCTCTACCGGGAGGAGGTGATGGTCCACTACCACCACTGAAATAGGATGAGCCCCGACCACCTCCGTCGGGAGGGGGTGGTGGGATACCGATGACGCTAGAAGGGTAAGAGCCTCCTCTACCACCTCCACCATAGTAGGGTGGTGGTCCACCATCACCGCCACCAGGATGAGAAGGTCCTCCACCACCACCACCAAGAGGGGGTGGTTCTACTCCACCACCGTCGGGATTAGATGGTCCTCCCCTCCACCACTGCCAGGGGGGGGTGGTCCTCCACCACCTCCACCAGGGGGGGTGGGCCATGATGACCGAAATGAGGTGGTCCTCCACTAGAAGGTAGAGGTCCACCTCCTCCATAGTTATGTGGGGTCCTGTCGCCTCCAATGGGAGGTGGGGGTGGATGGACTTGAGGGACTGTAAGTGGGGGTCCATGTTGTACAACATTTTGCTGTCCCCATAGAGTGTAAGGATTTTCGGGGTAGGGTACCTCATAGAGTCCATTTCTGGGATTAAGTTGACCCGACATAGGGTTAAGATGACCTGGATATTCTTGACTCGATGGAGGTTGAATTATGTTGGATGGTCCCCCAACATGGTATAGTACCGAAGTGGAAGGTCCAGGAGGTAAGGAATTTCCAACGGAAGGCCCGATGGGAACTCCTGCTGCAGTATTATGGGTAAGAGACAGGGGTTTCCCCCCAGCAACAACTTGTTGACCACTAGGTAAAGGTTGACCCAACACTGGTTGTTGAGTATTCAACGTAGGATTACCACTACCTGTAAAGAAGGTAGGGGGTAAAGAGTATCCTCCCCTTGAAATTTGGGGTGAGGGAGGAGTAGGTGACATAACTGCAGTAGTCACAGGTGTGTTGGACTATTTTCCTTCAACAAGTTGGGTTGTGAGAGGTACTGAACTGGTTCCCTGTCTAGGAGATGCATGTGCAGGAATGGATGGTTGACCAGTTTCAGTAGTGGTCACGTGTTGCGTGGATGATTCCGGTGACTCAAAAGATAAAACACGACTTGGGGGTGGTCGATCGTCGATTCTTAGTTGAAAGTTTCGACTTCGAAATTACTCACCCATAGCATGTAAGTGAGCCAATTGCTCATGATAAGGTGCTAAGCGATCGTTGGAGCTAGCCCAACTAGGTGGGGATGCAATGGCAAAATGGGCCACTGGGTGGCCTTTAGAAGATGTCCAATAAGCTGTTAAAGGACCAACAACTGTAGTAGGGTCATCCCGGGGTTAATTTATCCATTCCAACAATCCAGGCTCTCTCGGTGCAACGAGAGATAAGTCTTGTGAAGTGGGGATTTGTGCTTCTTCACCTTGCGGGGGATGAGAGGCGGTGAATCTAGAGTATGAGGAAGCAAATGTCCTCCAATATTCAAAGTGGGGTTTTCCACTTCATGTGACCCAACCTTGGCTTGTGGATCCATTCTTACCCTCGAAATTACCTCCTGATTAAGGGGATATTTGGGTGGTAAATTCTGAATCCTGCGAGACCTTCTCCAAGGAAAGTCAGCCAGAATGATTGAAACATAAAGTTTCTCCTAAGGCAAGCTAAATGAAAGAAAAGTAGACCAGAAAAAACCATAAACAAACTAAGGCCACAAGTAAACTTATGTTACAAGAGTGGATTCAAAGGTCTGGAACCTCACAGGATTGTCAAGGCTTTGCAACTCGCGATATGCCTCAGGGTCCAAAAGTAAAACGCAACAAGGACGATTGGGACCGTACCCTTTCCTAAATGCCCAATTACCTGGACAGTACGCGCGTAGTAGCTCCCTGAGTGCTATTCTCGGTGTATTGCTCTGCCAAGATGGCCAAAAGGTTAACTCAGTTGGTTTCAGGAATCCTAAGGGTGTCTCCTGATATACGCAAGGTACGTGGGAGCTCAAATCCGTAGTGGTGTTGTGTTGGCTTGGTTTTGCAACCAAGCTTTGTGGAATGGGCACCTATCAACAATGTGATAGTAGTTTCAATATAGAAAGCAAAAAATATTATGAATTAAATATAAATCTAAACTAACATGTGCATATAACAAATAAATCTAAAAACGATTCATGGAAAGAACAAGAAATAAAAGAATAGATGTTTTGTATTAAGATACCTCAAATGGTGAGGATATGATGTTGAGCAACTCCAAGGGTGAGTAGCTCCAAGCTCCAATGGTCTCTTCTCCAAGATGCTGAAAATGGCCAAAAGTCTCAGGAGAGATTTTGATAGCGTGAGCATAGGATGATGGATGGATGGAAAGTGAAGGGCCCCTACCACCTTTTTATAGTTTTTGGTGGTGGGGAATACCATTATGGTTTTGAGGAAACCAATGGTATTGACCAACATGGTTTAGGTACCTTTTTCCCTCTTTTTTCCTTTTTTGAATATTTTGAATATTTTTATTCCCTTTTAATATTTTTGGGAATTCTGGACCCTTTTTGAGAGTTTTTTATGTTTTTTTTGAGGAAAAATATATCTTTTGAGGGGAAAAAGGGGGTATTATGGTCTTTTGGTGACCTTTTGATGGCTTTAGAGGCTCAAAATGGTGGAAAAGTGGACAAATGGGTCATGTGCATAAGGAAATGAGCTAGTGAGCATTTTTTCGGTGTTAACATATTGCCCCCTGATGTGTGAGGGCAGGAGCTCATTGTATGGCCGACAGACATCATAGTTCTTTTGTCTTTTTCTTGGGGTTTGGGGAAGAGAAGATACCAGTTGGAGACTAGATCAACGGTCCTTGGAAGCTGTAAAAACAAAAAATATTACATGGCCTCAATATGAATGAGTAATAATCTCTGATAATGGATGAGGCGGGCATACCCACGCTCGTATCAAGACATATACATAACAATTAGTCCCAAGAAGGGGGACATAAAAAATCTGCTGGTACATCATAATGGTCCAAAGGGGACACTATTTTGGGATGTACTCATGATCATAACATGACTGATCTTAATAACTGATACACTGGAATAAAGGGAGAACTATTCTGAATAAGGTCTCAGAAGGGTTGATGAACTTCTGGAACTGAAAGTGTCCAACATTTGTAGGGACTCAATGACTGTGAGTCATTTCTGAGAAGTACATGTAACTGTATACTCGAGGGAGTATAAAACTGGGGTACATCTGAATACTGTCGCCATGCACAACCCGGATATCTATAGGAAAAATGTAACTGGTTATTTCCATAAGTAGACTCTCAAATGTGGAAGAGTCAGGTGGTATCCGGGGTCTTCAACAAATAACTAAAAGGATCAATACCCTGTGCGAATCTCAATGATGCGATCAAGGTGTTGAGGTCGAGCATGTGAGAAGCAACCATTTGGAGAGGCATTGAGGACTCTTCTCGAAATGATTCGTAGGAACTCATCATAAATGGTGATGAGTCCAAGACACAGGGACCTCTAGGTCTATCCTATGGAATAAATTTGGTTGTCCTCGACAGAGGGAGACCAACAACTAATAAGGCAATGATGTTTCCTTGATAGGAGTGCGGGGTGTAGAACTGAAGTGTGGTAGTACTGATGGTAGGACTGACATACTTGTGGGGATGGGAAGTAATTGGAGTCATAGAGTGGGTGGACTCAAACTTCCTTTGTTCAGAGCATGATGACATGGTTGACCTGGCAGTGTAGGGAACTGACTTGTAGGTGCGGGGATCATAGCTTTTAAGGAATAAAGGGTATGTATTGACTCTAGGGGGGACGAGCTGATGGGTGCTGTCGAGGGATTCTCAGGGTGACATACTGCAGAATACTCTGAACAAAGGCGACCAAAATGGGGAAGCTGCCATATGAGTAGACATGATCTGTTGTGGTGCCGAGAAGCACCATTGGGTCCTTCTTCGTAGTTTTAATGAGCTCCAAGAAGGGATAAAAGTGTGCTCTGAAATGGTACTATCCTGTGGATTTTGTGATCCCAGGACTGTTTGTGCTAATAAGTGCTTTCATTTTTAAGGAGTTTGAAAATGATAAGAAGACTCTGGAGTGGTGGTGTAGTATTGTCCTGTGGGTTTTTACAAGCCCACGATGGTGATTGCTCGTGGCCTCTTTCATGTTTAGAGAGTCTGAAAGCGATAAGTGGACTCCATTGGTGTTCTTTTTCATAAGTTAGTCTCCAAGGCCCGAAAACGCATAAAATCATGCAAATGGAGAACTCTTCTAGCCGATGTGACTAGAGTATTCATTTTTCGTAATTAGTCTACAAGGTTTGGAAAAGGGGTAAACTTATACCAGGTAGACGCCCTTTCAAATACGTTTAGCGAGCATGAAAGGAAGCAAGATTGCTCGATAATCTTTTCATTGTTTTAGGAGTCAGAAAAGGGCTTAACAAAAACTCCCTAAGTGCCTTTTTCGTAAAAAGAATTGCTCGGCCCGAAAAAGGGGTAAAACTATACTGAACAAAAAGGTATTGATGAGAGCGAGAAATGGTCTCAAGCATCATCATGAGTGTGGAATACTGAATCCGGTGACATAAAGATTGTCAAAAATGGGCAACGGCCAATGTGGCACGCAAATCGAGGCAACGAGGGGGGATGGGAAAAATGCCCAAAACATCTGGAGGTGAGAGCGAGAAATGATGTCAAGCATCATCACAAGCACGAAAAATTGAATCCGATGGCATAAGATTCGTCAAAAACGGACGACGACCGATGTGGCATGCAAACCGAGGCGACGAGGGGGAATGGAAAAAATGCCCAAAAAATCTATAGGTGAGAGCAAGAAAATATCTCAAGCGTCATCACGAGCGCAAAAAACTGAATCTGGTGGTATAAGATTCATCAGAAACGAACGACGACCAATGTGGCACGCAAACCGAGGCAATGAGGGGGCATGGAAAAAATGCCTGAAAAATCTGGAGGTGAGAGCAAGAAAAGATCTCAAGCATCATCACGAGCACGGAAAACTGAATCCAACAATATAAGACTCATTAAAAATGGAGAACGACCGATGTGGTACGCAAACTAAGGCGATGAGGGCATGAAAAAATGGTCAAAAAATGGGCCTGGTGAAAACAGGAAAAGGAAAGGACTATCATGAAGGTCTCGCGATGATGATTCCAACAGTACCACCGATTTGAGGAATAGGCATCGTATGATACCGCAATGGTTGTTTGAAAAATGGTCAAATCTCTATAAATAGGGTGTGGGGCCAATATGATGTGTCATTGTTATGTGCGAGTTTGGCAGAGCAATCATAGCTCTTTCTTGATTTCTGGGAGATTCGACTGTTGGTTTTCGATTCCGCAAGTTTCAGGTAACTCTATTTCCCTTAGCCTTTTGAATTATGTCTTTTTTGGTTAGCAGCAGGCCCCCGAAGGCTGCAAAATTCCATGTTGGCCTTCCAACGTGGAATATCACTGGTTTTGCGTCCTTTTCCACGATGAATATCGTGGGTTTGGGGCCGACAGTCGCGATGTTCATCGCGATTGTCAGGCCGAAAGTCGTGATGTTCATCGCGGTTGTCGGGCTGACAGTCGCGATGTTCATCGCGACTGTGGGGATGACAGTCGCGATGCTCATCACGACTGTGTGGTCAATAGCCACGATGTTCATCGTGGGTTCACGGATGAAAGCCGCGATGATCATCGCAGCTTTTGATGGAAAAGCCGTGATGAAAATTTTTGAAATTTTTTTTTGTTTCTAAAAAATTTTCTTTGTTTTTTGGCAGGCTGTTGAGGAGACCACTGGTATCATGGTGGGAGTGGGAGATGGAGGAGGACCTGATGATTTGGATTCAGACCGATCAGGGGGTTCGACAGACTTTGGCTGTGAGCGGGCTCTTGAAGTTCGCTCAGATTCCACCGATGCATTCAGTAGGACTGCTGCTGAACAAATTGTTGGGTCTTTGGGTTCCTGCAGAGGGTGCTTTCATGGTTGGGGGTGAGAGGTTAGAGATCACCCTCATTGATGTTTACTTCCTTACTGGGTTGCCTCGCTTAGGAGAGGTAGGGAATCTTCTGCCGAGGATCCTGGCAGGTTTGGATATCGAGGATCTATTGGAGACATTCTGTGTTCCAGGGGCTATCGTGTAGAACACCGCATTGAGCCTGAGATCTCTTCAGGAGTGGGATATGCAGGCTATTGGGGCTTGTGTTCTGCAGGTGTTGGGTGCCGCGGTGCCACATCGTTTGTCTGGGGGACAAACGATTATGGTGGATTCTGTGCTGAGAGGGATGTACTATGCATGGGGTCAAATGTTTTTGGCTGGTGTCCGGAGAGATCTGGACCAGGTTAGTCAGGAGGGGGGAGAGTTATGCTATGCCTCCTTCCTGTGTTGTTTCTTCTTTGAGTGGGTACCGACCTTGCGGCCACAGGTGCTGGTTCGAGACGAGTTGGTGAGCGAGCCACGCATGGTGCAGTGGTGGTAGATGATGCCCCGCGGTGGTGGTGGTATCCGTGAGTTCTTTTCACAGGATATGTATGAGTAGTGGGAGCAAATCCCCCTGCTGATTGATGACTATCCATATGCTGGTATGGATTATCGAGGAGATCCAGAGATGCCTCGAGCCCAGGGCTAGGCCTGGGGTTTAGATGGTATGTTTTTGTGTTTGGTTCTCTACTATGTCATGTGTTTTTTAGATGTTTTTTAGATGAGTATAGCTAGAGATATTTATATGATGGTTCACTTGTGTGATTGTGCAGATGTTAGTCCTGTACCACCGGCCGATCATGTGGTTCGTAGGGGACGGGTGATGGTGGTCATTCCGCCTCCTGTAGCGGTACTGCCTCCTCATGCTCAAGGAGTTGGGCCTCACGATCGAGGAACTGGGCCTCGAGATGATGCCATTGAGGTCGTATGAAAGACACTGGACATGATTCTGGCAAGAGTGCCAGAGGATGGGTGGAGGGACTTGGATCGGGACATCGTCAAGCATTGTTTCGATGTGTCTTGTGAGTGGCGCTCTATCCTGCTTAGAGAAGCATTGGTGATGACTGAGTGGAGGGATGGGGCTCGGCATGATCTAGCAGGGCTAGTGGAGGGGATGATTTGGGTGCGGGATGATCCGGCAGGGCCGGTGGAGAGGAGGGTTCGGGCTCGGCATGATCCGGCGGGGCCAGCGGAGGTGGCGCCAGAGGAGCCCTGAGAGCATGATGATTAGATGATCTTGTATCTGCCCCCAAATGCTGATGAGCATATGGGAAGTACCTTTTTGTATGACTTATGTATTTTTGTATATTGGGTGCTGAGGACACCTATGACATGTTGACTATATGATTATATATATATATATATATATATATATGTTTTGGTATTTAGTCATGTATGCACATGGATGCATTTATGTTTCTATTTGTTTTCCCGTGGAGGCACATGTTATGCACGTGGATGCAACATTTTAATTTTTGTATATGCCTATGGAGGCACATATTATGCATGTGGATGCACTTTTTGTTTATGCCCGTGGAGGCACATGTTATGCACGTGGATGCAGTTTTTAATTTTGTATATGGCCTTGGAGGCACATGTTGTGCAGGTGGATGCACCTTTTGTATTTACTACATGGTTGGATTGGTGTGCCAATCAAGAATGTTGTTGGCCATACGGTCTGCTACACTGTTGAGATTCCTTGGGACATGTGTGAATGAAATGGATTCAAATTGTCGAACCATTTGTTTAGTGTGCAGGAATTTTCTAAAAAGACAGGGATCACATACCCGGTAATCATTGTTTAGCTGGGAAACAAGGAGCTGTGAGTCCAAGAAAATGTTAAGGTGACTTATGCTCATTTGGAGAGCAGCGGCCAGGAGACCGGTCACAACATCGTATTCAACTTGTTTGTTGGTGGTGGAACCTATGCACACTCCATCGATGTGGATCAACTCATGTGAAGGGGAATATATTACCCAAGCTGCAGAGGTGAGATTGGGGGACCAAAGGCTTGCACCATCAGTGAAACCAATGTAGCAAAGTGGAACAGGATCCATCTATGGTCATGCAGGAAAAACAAATTTTTAGGTTTTTGTATTTTTTGTAAAAAACAAAATAAGACTGTACAATTATGGACGGTGGTGTCCATCAGATTTTCTATGGGTAAAATCGCTTGAGGTACAACCCGTTGTGTAGGGGGTTTCCTTCTGAATTGGTCAGAATGTATGCCCCCTCTCCGAGGAAGGTATGTATAATGTATGGGCCTTGCCACATGGACACAAACTTTCCTTTTCCAGTTTTGTCATGAGCTTGATCATAGGCGAGGACGAGGTCCCCTTCAGTAAAGGTTATTGGGTGGACATGTTTGTCGTAACTCAGTTTGGATCGGTTCTTGGCTGCTTCCATGGTTTGGAGGGATGTGCGCCGATCTTCATCGGCTTGCTCCAAAAGTAGTAAGCATTTCTCAATTGGGGAAGTGTCCGGTAGGAGTTCAATGGCCATATGTAGGGCTGGAATCTAGCACTCAATGGGGAAAACGGATTCGACACCGTGAACTAGATGGAAAAGGGTAAAACTGGTGGCGGTTTTGGTTGACGTGTGGTATGCCCATAGTGCTGGAAAGAGCATGTGATGCCAATTTTATTTGTGTTTGTCAATGGTGCGCTGGAGGATGGTCTTCAAAAAAATTTTAATCGCTTCGACTTGGACATTCCCTTGGGGGTAGTAGGCAGAGGAGAAATGGTGTTCAAATTTCAGTAGGGTTGATAATTCTCTCCAAACAACATCTTCAAAGTGAGATCCGTGGTCTGAGACGAGTTTCTTTGGCACTCCAAAACGAGCGATAACATGGTTGAGGAAAAAATGTGTTGCGGTGTCGGCTTTGCAATTGTAAGTTGGCATGGCTTCCACCCATTTGGTGAAATAATCTACAACCACAATGATGTGTTTATGACCACCGGTTGACGTGGGATTGCAATCTAGGAAGTTGATGGCCCATTTACAGAATGGTCCGACAGTGACGACTGGATGAAGAGGGGTAGGTGGGGTTCTTGCCTTGGGGGAAAAAAGTTGGCAGTTTTGACAATGTTTGACTGCAGTGATGCAATCAGTAAATAATGAGGGTCGGACCTCATGCCCCGCACATTCATCGATTAGTTGGTTAATGAATGGTGTGGGGAAGTTTTCTTTGGGACAAGCGAGGTTGAGGTCTCAGAAATCAATACAAATGCATATGGTGCCCACTTTCTTGTTTACTGGCACTGGGTTTGAAACCCAGGTGGTGTAGGCAATAGGATATATGAATCCTGCTTTTTGGAGTTTCTCAATATCAACCTTAACAGCTGGGAGCTTAGACGGGTGAATTAGGCATTGTTTCTGTCGAACAGGAGGCACATGGGGCCAAGTGTCGATGTGATGTTCCACAATGTTAGGATCAAGGCTAGGCATCTCAGTGTAAGACTAGGCGAAGACATCACGAAACTCTTGGAAGAGCTTCTTATATGCCTGAGTCTCCACTTGAGTGCATGATGTGGCTAGCGAGATGAGCTCAGGTTTTCCAGGTGTGGTGGAAATGTCGATTTGTATAATAGGGTAAATGTTGGACATATTCCCCTCTTCGAAGGCATCTGGTGCTAGGATGGGGTCTTTGAACCAATCAACCTTAGTTGGTAGAAAATATTTTGATTCAACTGATAGTTGGTTTTCCGCGGTGGATGTAGACGCCTCAGGGAGGAAGTATGATCGATGGTGCATATCGTCCCAAGGGTAGTCCAGTGCAGTGGGTGTTTCTAGATTTTGCTCATCAGTACGAAAGTAATTAGACCATAAATCAACGGGTTTGGGTTTGTATGTGGTTGAAATCATATATATGGTATTGATTTCTTCCGAAGAAGATGATTTCGGAGGGTAGATCTCCTCGATGAGGGGAGGAGATATCTCTAAGTCGGCATTGTTCATCTCGTATAGAGCTGCTCTATAATCTGGGAGATCAGGGCAGTGGTGTGAATAATGGCCATAAATGCCGCATATCGCACAAGGGTGGTTAGTGCAAAGCGTTTTGTCGCGAGGTTGAGGAGGTGGCTCAAGTCTTATCACTGGAATTCTGGTGTCGTCATCCAACATATTCATGTGTTCTTGGAGTGCAGGTAATTGTGGACATTGATGAGTGGCATGGCCTACATCGTCACACAATGAGCAGTTAGGGGGAATGCGAATAGTTGGGGGTTTCTTGGCTACCTTGGGGGTTGCTAGGGGGGTGCAAGTTATGGGTCTAGTGTTATAAGTTCGTGGGCCTCTACCCCCTTTGTTTCGTAACGGAGGTGGGGTGTTTTTAGACGTTGATGCCGTAGTCACTATTGGGGGTGGTCTATTTTGTAGATGAGTGATAGGAGGGGGTGGGTGGTTGGTAGTAGGGATAGGTTGTACTGGTTGTAAAATAACAGTCGGATTCGGCGGGGGGCTCGGAGCAGGTAAGTACCATATAGGTATCCCTAATGTTAAACCAGGAAGGTTGAGTGTAGCCATTTCTGGTGAACTAACAACTCCAAAAAATGGGAACAAGAATGGGATAGTATGAATTGGTGTTGTTCCGATATGAGTAGGCACTGTGGGTGTTTGTGGTAGTGACGAGGGCTGCTGTGTGGTGTGCGACAGGGTGTACAAATTGGATGTTTTTGTTATCGGTAAAGGTGGTGGGATCGATGGAAATGTGGAAGTCATAGGTGACTCGGTGTAGATTCCAGGACCAATTGACGAGACAAATGATGTCGGTACAGTTTGAATGGTTTGTTCAATCATTGGTAGCACATTTTGAGGGGCTGCGGGGGCGTTAGGATCATAATATGTGAGTTGATCAATCTTGATAATGCATCCTTCATGTGGGAACATCATGAGGTGGAACACAAATGAAGCGACGGCTTTCATTTTGTACATATATCTACATCCAAGAAGGAGGTTGTAGTCGAGCTGGGCATTGATCACTTCGATGTCGATGAGAATTAATTTGCCACCTAGTTCTATGGGTACGTTCGCTAAGAGGCCTTGTGGTTGAGCTGAGCGCCCATCGTAAGCTCGTAATGTTGTGGTAGATGGCTGTAAAGTGGGGGAGCCAAGTTTCTGCCACACAAGAGTGGACATGACGTAGGTTGAAGCTCCTTCATCGATGATGCATCGATGCACAACAAGGTTTCGAATGTTTACGGATACTTGGAAAGCCAAATTTGATGGCAATCGAGGTTCGGCTTGGTCTAAGTCGAAAGCCATCATATGTGTATCGTTAGGGTCTACTCCTACGATGGCGGATAGTAGTAGTTTTCGTTGTGCAGGGCATGTTTTCAATACCTCTAAAGCAGACATAGCAGCAGGGGATTGTGCTAAATCTTCCACAACGTTATAATTGGATGCTACGCGAGCATTAGGATTGTTATTAATCCTTTGCAAAGGGATGTGAGGGATTTTAGGTCCTTTGTCCAACGGCATATTTGGTATGCGTAGTGGTTGATCTGATGGAAGGGAGGTGGATGCGTCCATGGGAGGAGTTTCTGGGCGTGGGCCGTACTGATTCCTGTGAGTTTGGAGGTTGATGTCATTGGATGACATCATTAATAAATGGTGTGTTCCTGAATCCGTATGCTGATAATCAGTTGCGGCATAGGTGATTTGCTACTGAGGTGTAGCAAATCCTTCTGGGGGATCCATTGGGTGAGCATTTACTACTCCCTGGTTTGGCAATGGGTTTTTCAATATCATGGGTTGTGGTTGATTAAGTGGAGCTGGCTGTCCAGTGTGGCCCTGGCGTTGGGCATCATCAGCCCAAAGCTTATTTGCTTTCTCTAAATGGGGGCAGTTGTGAGTGTAGTGGCCATAGACTCCACATATGGAACATGGATGGTTTGTTCTCAGGTTATTGTTTTTTGCCTGCTTGGGATGACGATCAGGATTCCGGTTGGGGGGAGTAGCGTTGTTATTATTTGGAGGATTGGGTGGTGGTGGACCTTGATTAGCTTGTTGGTTGTTGCCGCAGTTACGTCCTCTTCCGTGGTTTTGTTGTCCGCCCTGGTTGCGTTGGTTATTTTGGTGTTAGTGCTGATTTTGTTGTGTGTACACTTGCCCTTGAATAGTGGGAGGATTTTGGGGTGCCACAGGTGCAGGAGCAGGTTGTGGTGGATAATAAGCTGGTGGGGATGGAGGAGGTCTAGTTGCCTGTTGGGGTTGTTGGTAACCCTGAGCTATTGGAGGTGTTGGGTTAGCTGGTGTAGCTTGCTGGGGGTAATACATTGGTTGGGCCGGTAAGTGAATTGGGTTCTGGGTGGCCGGTTGGTTATAGTATGTGGGTGGTACATATGTCAATGGCGCTTTCCCATAGAAATGTTGTGGACAAGAGGGTCCATGAGTGTGATGAGTCTGATTCATTGGAGTGTATGAAGTCGTCGCTCTAGAATTAGATGTATCCCTAGAGAGGTCTGGGGCATTTATGGTGCTCACCATGCTAAAAGATTTATTTTGTGTCGTGACATGGTCGATAATACCATCAGCGGCATGTGATGCCCCCGGAGTGTCACCGCGTGAAGAATTGCCTTGTGGGGAATCTGGTATGATGGTGTAGAGATAGCCTGACTAGGCATAAATCAGGTCGAACTGTTGAGCTTTTAAGATAGCTTCTTCTTCTGACTGGGGTCATTCGGAAGCTACATCTTTGGCTATGAGGGGTAGGAGTGATTTGAGAAACCAATCCAAAAATATATAGTCGTCCAGTTTTATCTTGCAGAGGCTACGACGCTTGCACCACTCATGGATATGGTTGGTGATGTGGGTAGCTATGTTTTGTCTACAAGACAACAGTATTTCAAATCCTGCATCATGGTGTATAGGTAGCTAAAAAAACTGAAGGAAAGTGGAGGTGAGGGACGTAAATGTATGGTGGGTCCCATGTGGTTGTTCAATGTACCACTTGGCTGCAGAGCCAGTGAATGTTCATTGCAACAGTCTTAGTCTAATGGAGTCATCCACTATGGAGTTAGATGAACACCATAGGTGAAATGACATTATGTGGTTTTGGGGATCCTCCCTAGGTTTTCCTTCAAACTTGGGGATGTCCGAGGGGAGCTTTGTAGGCATGGTTGGCCATGTAGGGTTGTGCTTGATAGGATCGTTGGTTAACCTAGATAGGTATGGTAAGTTCAGACTAGCCATGTATGGTAAACTAGAATATGGGTGTGGCATAGTGAATGGGACATAACTTTTAATGGTGGCATTATGTAGTGGTCCAGTGGCCCCTATGGGTATGCTAGGTATTGAAGGTATGTGTCCTCCAACTATTGTGGTGTGGGATGGGCTAGCGCTTGCAAGTGCAACATGAGTTACAAAGGGGTTAGGAATAGTGCTAGGAATTCCTGGGATCTGGGTTGTGGTAATGAGAGGGGGTGTGATCCCTATGTTGGGCATACCCATAATAGGAGGTAGTCCTATGTTAGGCACACCTAAAGCTGGAGTGGCCCCTATATTAGGCATGCCTAAAGGGGTTGTTGTTACCATGGGTGGCACAGTAGTAGAAGGGTTTGTCTATGTATCTCCAATAGCACTGGTGAAGAGGGGGTCGTATTGTGACCCAACCATGGGGTTGGTTGGTGATATTTCAGTAGGGTGTTCGGATTCAGCCTCAGAATCAGGTGTGAAGTGAGGCGTGTCAGAATCGGATGATTGTGTTCTATGCCAATGACTTGTCGAGTCAAGGGATAAGGCTCTACGTCTATGACATGTAGAGCCAAGTGTACCGAACTGAGGGGGTTCACCCTGAAGATGATGGGATCGTCTTAAATTCTCAATGGTGAGAAATATATAAAAATTTGAGTGGAAGGTCGTGATGTAAAAAACTCAAAACCCTAGTGCAACAATGAGTGCAAGAGGGGAGTGAAAAAATAATGATTCTCAGGCCAACAATTAACCCCAAAAGCATTTATTATAACAGCTATGCTATAATAAGTGGAGGGATCCAAAAAATTGGTCAGAATACCAAAAGTCAAACAGTTCCTAGAAAAAAGTGGTGCTCACTAGACCAAAGGTGGGTATTGTATCATGCAAACACCTAACTAGAAGTATTGTGAGTCAACAAATGATATTCTCTGCAAGGTGATGAAATCCAAGTCAGACAATATAGAGTGTTGAATCAACTGCTAGATATCCCCCTACCGGGAGGGTGTTAGGAACCCATGTCTTTATTTTGTTAGTATGTTGTTGTTGGACACATATGCTTTGTAAGTCGTCCCGTAGTATTTGTTGATCAATAGTTTGTGTTATTGTTGTTGGTGCATATGCTTTGTAAGTTGCCCGTAGTATTGTTGATCCATAGTTTGTAGTGGCCCATGGTTTTGACCCATAGTATTGGCGCCTAGACTTAGTATATAAGTGTGTGTTGAGACCTATGAAGGCATCGTGAAGTTATTTGTATTGAGCTTGCTCATAGGAGGTTTCCCCCTCGAAGTGGCCTGTGATCAATATAAAAGTGATTCTAAGTTCTGTCATTTCTACTATTTCGCATATTCGTATTAATTAATTGTTGCAGGTGCATCACATCTGGTATCAGAGCACTTTCTTGGGCTCGCTGGGTGAAATTTCTGCCAATTTTTTTTTTGCATCTGTTGCAGGTTCGGATTTGGGAATAATCCCTATCTGCTTAACTATGGGAAGTACTTGGGCATAAGCCCTAAAACTCATTGTGAGGAGTACCACAGGAACCCCAAAGTAGCTGGCCCATTGAGAGGACCTGCCAGTGAAAAGGGCAACGACCCCTACCTGATTGGCTAGTTCCCACCCGTGAGGTAAACCAAGAGCTGTCGTTTGTGGCAAAGCGGTTATCAGTTTTACCTGAGCCGTGGAGTGAGGGGTACTTCCCCAATACGCAAGCTGTCAAACAACATTGGTGGCTGAGTGAAACCCCTGAACTGTTAGGAAGCCGCACATACCTGGGGTCCATATCTACTTTTAGTTGAACTATTGTCGATCACTACTTCACCATTTCAGATCCATTTTGCAAGCCATTCCAGATCCATCCTTTTTCAATCCATTTGGCGCTGTTCCAAATCCTTTCCGAGCCGTAGCCGCTTCAGTCTGGGAAAAAAAAAGGCCTTGTTTTCACTCTGTTTGCCTTGAAATTTTTGGGGAAACCTTGTCATCCCATTTTGCATATTTCATTCCTGAGGACCCTATCCCCAATTCCCCTTCCCAAATCCTGAAAGCCCACATTTGTCTATTTTTAGGGTTTTCCACAACTTCCTCAGATTTCACCCAATCACCTTCAAATTTTACCACAGAGTTCCTTTCTGAATTCTGCTTCTTTGTGCCCGTCTGCCAAATTTTCCCATTCTTTCACCCCGCTTCTGAAATCCTCATTTTTGCTTCCCTGTCTACTCGACAGTGTCCAACACCTAGTCAACCCCCAATTACCCTTCAGATTTTTTCCCAAGTCCAGATTTTCCCTTACTGAAGCAGTTTCTGTTTTTGTTTTCCTACCCAATCAAAAAAAAAAACTCCTGGTTATGGTTGTCACTTGTGCAGGAGCAAAAACCATGGAAGAAGCACTTGCAGCCATCCAAGCCAAACTCCAGGAACTGGATGAAAAATTTCTCAGCCTCCATCTTGAACATTCAGCTATGAACAACAAACGGCAGTCTGAGTCTTCATCAGACAATGGATTCTCTTCTTCCAGCAATTTCCGTGGTTCGAAGCTTGATTTTCCTCGCTTCAATGGTACTGATCCAACTGGATGGCTCTATCGTGTAGAACAGTATTTCAGTATGCATAATACTTTTGATATCAACAAAGTTCCACTGGCATCCTTTCACTTGGAATAGGAAGCTCTTCAATGGCACCGTTGGTACATCAAGGCTCATCCAGAGCGCAAATGGTCAGACTTTTTCCAGCTCCTTTTGCAAAGATTTGGTCCTAGTGCTTTTGATGACTTCATCGGAGCCCTCACTAAACTTTGCCAAATTGGCATTGTGAGTGAGTATCAAACTGAATTTGAGAACCTAGCCAACCACACTGAAGGATTGTCTGATGACTTTTACCGGAGTTGTTTTATCAGTGGTTTGAAGGATGCCATCCGCTCTGAGGTCAAAATTTTTTGTCCCACCACAATGATGGAAGCCCTAGGGTTCGCTAAGTTGGAAGAAGATAAGATTGCAGCCCAACAACGCTCCAAGCCCACTTTTGTTCCCTTTTAAAATATGGGTTCTCAGCGACCACCTATACCGCAGGCTCCTCGACCGACTCCTATCAAGCGTTTGTATGAAACAGAGATGCAAGCACGTAGAGAAAAGGGGCTTTGCTATAATTGTG
The DNA here is from genome assembly GCA_027924585.1 of Larix kaempferi. Classification (NCBI taxonomy): domain Eukaryota; kingdom Viridiplantae; phylum Streptophyta; class Pinopsida; order Pinales; family Pinaceae; genus Larix; species Larix kaempferi. Next base: position 3,075,382 of record BSBM01001150.1, read on the forward strand.
ATGAGAAATTCACTCAGGGACATCGATGTGTTCAGCAAAAGCTCTATCTCTTGGATGTGGAGTCTCTGCCTGCCTTTGAAATTGGTGACGAAGATCCAAAAACACTGGATGCTCCGGTCGACATTTAGGAACCGCCTATTGAACCTCCGTCTCAGGATGACCAGCCAGAGATATCTCTGCATGCTTTAGCTAGAATCACCACCCCCCAAACAATGTGGTTCAGGGGTTACTTCAAGAAGCTTCCTCTTACAATACTCATTGATTCTGGTAGCACTCATAATTTCATTGACCCTCGGATCACCAAACAAGCTGATTGTTTTATCCGTCCTTGCTCCAACTTTGAATTCATGGTTGCCAATGGGGGCACCTTACCTTGCAAAGGGAAGTGTCGAAATGTGCGTATCTCTATGGGAGATTATACCTTGCGCTCTGACATGTTTTCCTTTCCCTTAGGCAGATGTGATGTGGTTTTGGGCGCTCAATGGCTACGCACACTTGGCCCTATCTTATGGGATTTTGCTAAACTTTGGATGCAGTTTTTCCTCAATGGAAAAAAACACACATTGACAGGATTACAACCAGGTTCTCTCAGCATCATCAGTTCACATCGCATGGAAAAAATCCTCAAGAAGAATTCACATGGTGTCATCGCTCAGATCCATTCCATTCAGATGCAACCATCAGCGGTCTCCACTACTCCTTTGGATCTACAACAAATTCTGGATCGATATACAGGTGTCTTTACTGAACCAGTGGGATTGCCACCTTCCAGGCCAGAAGACCATCGTATTCAGCTCCTTCCTGGCAGTGTTCCTCCCAACATCAGGCCCTATCGCTACCCACTTCACCAAAAAACGGAGATTGAAATGCTCATTCGGGACTTATTGAAGCAAGGTATTATTCGCCTAAGCACTAGTTCCTTTTCTTCTCTAGTTATTCTTGTCCGCAAAAAATATGGGTCATGGCGCCTCTGCATTGACTTCCGAGCACTTAATCAGCTCACCATCAAGGATAAGTTTCCAATTCCTATTGTTGATGAGCTTCATGGGGCTCACTTTTTCTCCAAGTTGGATCTTCGTTCTAGGCATCATCAAATTCGGGTTCATGAGGATGATATCCCTAAAACAGCTTTCCACACACATGATGGCCATTATGATTTTTTGGTCATGCCCTTTGGCCTCACTAATGCTCCTTCCACATTCCAGGCCTTAATGAATAAAATATTTCGACCCTACTTGCGGAAATTCATTTTGGTATTCTTTGATGATATCCTCATCTACAGTAAAACATGGGATGAACATCTCCAGCATCTGGCTCTTGTCATGCAACTTTTCTCTGACCATCATCTCCATGCCAAGCAGTCTAAATGTGTTTTTGGACATAAGGAAGTTGAGTATCTCGGGCACATTATCTCAGCACAATGGGTTCATGTGGATCCTACCAAAATCGATGCCATGAACAATTGGACGCATCCTCAGACACTCAAGAGCCTTCGTGGTTTTTTGGGTTTGACTGGCTACTACCGCAAGTTTGTCAAGGATTATGGGAAGATTGCAGCTCCATTAAATGCTCTCTTGAAAAAGGATGCTTTTACATGGACACCTGCTGCTTAGTGTGCATTTGACAAACTAAAACAAGCTATGTGTACTACACCTGTGCTAGCTATGCCCGATTTTTCCAAGCCCTTCACTATTGAGAGTGATGCTTGCGGTAATGGACTTGGTGCTGTTCTCCTTCAAGATGAACACCCCATTGCGTTCACCAGCAAAGCCTTTTCAGGTAAGAATTTAGCTGCCTCCACCTATGGGAAGGAAATGATGGCTATTTTGCATGCCGTACAGAAGTGGCGCCCGTACCTATTAGGGAATCATTTCTGCATCAAGACTGATCACCAGAGTCTGAAATATTTCTTGGACTAGTGTGTCTCCTCCCCGGCACAACAGAAATGGGTTAGCAAACTCATGGGTTATGACTATGAGATCACTTACAAGAAGGGTAAAGAGAATATTGTGGCAAATGCTCTTTCTCGCACATTTGATGCCCAAGGTTCTCTTTCAGCTATTTCTATGCCTGTTCCAAATTGGTTGCAATTTGTTCAACAGGGTTATGTAAATGACTCTTCCTTATCTCAAATCATCCAACGCTTGACCAACAACCCTTCTGCTGTACCACATTACTCTTGGGATGGTGCTTCTATGTGATACAAGGGTCATCTGGTGTTTCCCCAGAGCACAGATCTTCAACAGGTTGTCTTCTATGAACTCCATGCTTCTCCATCGGCAGGGCACTAGGTAGACAATCCTAAAGAGTGGCAACTAGGATATCCCATTCATGACACGTTCAGTTGGGTGAATCTACAGTTTGGTTCTATCGCCGTTGTACCCCCATTCGGGTGTACACCGAGAACTTCGAAAGGTATCCTTCAGTTACTGAATGGATTGTGGTATTCCATTCAGGCTTCCCAAAATAGTCTGGCTACTTCAACCCTCCTAAGGGAGAGGCCTTCCCGATAAATTGGTTGATAACCGTGTCAAAATTATAAGGAATTTTTGGGACCCTAAAGACAACCACTATGTCTCAAATGTAAATAATTGAGGGGTGTTATTGGTACACCTATCCCCTCAATTCTACCTAACTACAAGATTCTTTTAAGTGCTCCCCAAGTAAGGTTCAAACGTTTGTTGAGTTAAGGTAGATTTTAAGGCTCAGTTTAAATAATGTGGCAGATTGGGTGCACGTGTGATTATTGAACTGAAATTGATTTTCCTCGCTTGGGCGATTGATTACAAATGAAAGAAAAGTACGCTTCCAGTTTGCAAAAAATAAAGGCGCTTTCGAAATGTAAATGTTTGAAAAAAATATTCAAAAATAATTGATCATTGAAATAATTTAAAGGGAAGCAAATAACATAAATATTTCAAGAAATAAATGGATCTCTTAAAAAATTGCTTGGGCAAACTATTGAGCAAATAAACAGTAAAACCTTTGATCTAAATAGAATGCAGAAAATCTTTCTTTGAATTACTGAATTTTTTTTAAAAGAATTTTATGGACCATATATAAATAGAAAAAGATTTACTATGGCTGTAAAAATGCAGAAAAAATAATGCTGTAAAATAGGCTAAATGGGCAAAAAATACAGCAATTTTTTTTTCTAAAAAATTGGCCGAATTCAAAATAACAAAATCACTGGTTTTGAGGAAACAGCCACTATGTGCAGCGCGGGTTTCGGCCACACAGTCGCGATGTGCAGTGCGTAAAATGGCCATGAAGCCGCGATGTGTAGCGCGGGTTTCCGACACACAGTCGCGATGTGCAGCGCGGGTTTCAGAAAAAAGTCGCGATGTGCAGTGTGGAAAATGGCCGCGAATCCGCGATGTGCAGCGTGTAAAATGACCGCAAAGCCGTTGCGTGCCGCATGGAAAAAGGCCGCGAGGTCACGATGAGCCGCGCGACTGTCGGGCGAAAAGCCGCGAGGCGAAAGCCGAAAAACGGACTCCGAAAAATGAACCTGAAAATGGAAATTTCAGGCTATTAATGGCAATAGAAAGGGCCAAGATCTAGAATAGCAATAGATCTACTGTCTAGGATGGTAGATCTGTGAATTAAAATGATTAAAACTAACAAAAACTAAGATCTAAGGCAAAAAATCAAGATCTAAGAATTCGAAGCCAGCGGAGTCGCCAAAAAATGTTGGCTTGGTTTTGCAACCAAGCTTTGTGCAATGGGCACCTATCAACAATGTGATAGCAGTTTCAATATAGAAAGCAAAAACGATTATGAATTAAATCTAAATCTAAACTAACATGTGCATATAACAAATAAATCTAAAAACGATTCATGGAAAGAACAAGAAACAAATGAATAGATGTTTTGTATTAAAATACCTCAAATGGTGAGGATATGATGTTGAGAAAATCCAAGGGTGAGTAGCTCCAAGCTCTGATGGTCTCTTCTCCAAGATGCTGAAAATGGCCAAAAGTCTCAAGAGAGATTTTTATAGCGTGAGGATAGGATGATGGATGGATGGAAAGTGAGGAGCCCCTACCACCTGTTTATAGTTTTTGGTGGTGGGGAATACCATTATGGTTTTGAGGAAACCAATGGTATTGACCAACATGGTTTAGGTACCTTTTTTCCTCTTTTTTCCTTTTTTGAATATTTTGAATATTTTTATTCCCTTTTAATATTTTTGGGAATTCTGGACCCTTTTTGAGGGTTTTTTATGTTTTTTTTGAGGAAAAATATATCTTTTGAGGGGAAAAAGGGGGTATTATGGTCTTTTGGTGACCTTTTGATGGCTTTAGACTCTCAAAATGGTGGAAAAGTGGACAAATGGGTCATGTGAATAAGGAAATGAGCTAGTGAGCACTTTTTGGGTGTTAACATGCTATCTAATGCAGAACCATTTGGCAAGAGACCTTCCGCTATACTACCAAGTACGTGAAATGCCTTTCGATATACTCCAAGTACTAAAGGTGACTTGGTGGGTACGTGAAAGAGCTCGATATACCGATAAGTATTATGGAAGGCTATAATATCCCCAGGATATAGTGCTGGAAAATAACGACAACTGCCACACTTAACGACGTCGGAACACGTCTCTAACTTACACACAAGTTACTAAAATGTTTACCCTAGTTCTACTGTTAATTTTATCTGGACAGTTAGGTGAATGCATGAGGTGAGTACATAATCGTAAACATAATGTAGGCCCTAACTACATGCAAAAAATACACTTTTCTTTCAATGAAATCTATGTATGGGAAGGAGAAATTTCCTTTTTCTTTCCAACAATTTTACCAAAGCAATGCAATGCAAGACAATCCCAAATCTACCAAAAAATGACTATGAAGTATTCTTTTTCCTTTTCGAGTGAAACATAAAAGACACAACACTACTAAACCGCACCAGGATCTCCAAAAGCAATATATTCACACCAAGATCTCCAAAAGCAATATCTTTATTTAGTCTTTCACAGCATTACAGACTTTACAGACTCAAGTGGATCGACCTCGGTTTGCGAAGTTCATCACCACATTCTCTCGACTGAGTGTCTGAACACAATGTCTTGGGCCCTTTTAGCTTTCAAAATTTCCCGAAGGCATAAACTTACTTGCAGGCTCCTGGGGATCCCAAGATATGTCCACTAACACACCTCACATAGACACGACCAATGTACAGGGTCGGGCTATGGCTTTATGATGCTGTGTTATACCCTTGCAGGAAACCAGCAGAGAATACAACCTTAGCTCTCACACTGAGCTTCCAACTACTGGAACAGCTCGACACTCTAATTTGCAGAGCTCTTAACCAGCTCAATGCAACCTACAAGACTCCAATGACAAATGAGCTCTGGGACCTTGCATTTATAGCATTTGGGAAGGTCATCCAGTGACACACTACTTACACCAAGCGGTGAAAAGTAAAGATTCCGAGGACATGGTGGGACAGCACCACATTTATCTCGTCCCTTCGAGGCTCAGCCATATGGGGACTCAGAACCGACAAAGACTGACCCACACAGGACAAATCACACCGAAATCAGATTCGGTACTAAAAGTGAAGATACCGGTCGACATACATAAACCATCGGGGAAAAACATCTCGAGAAAAGACAACTGGCCGAAACACATGGCTGACAATACAAAGTGGAGCTATTATACCAGCCCACTACAGCTTCCATTAAACAAAAGCAAACTTATGTACAATGATTTCAAATCACGGACCAATGGCTTCATTCCCACGAAAGATTCCGGCTCTAATCATCTCCGGAACGGCATACACAAAAAAGCTCTGGGTTGTCAGGTGGTCCCATTAGTTGTCCGCCACAGTGATAGTCCAAGACACCGTCATCAAACAAGCTTTCCTCGATTTCCCTTTGAGCAAGATCATCTTCCCAATTGTATGGTTGGGAATCATCATATGGGTGGTATGCATCTTCTGGGTATTCTAATTCAGGGTACAGGAGATTTCCAAAACATTGTTCTATATCAGAACCATGTAGAACATCATTTTTATCAAACATGAACTTAGATGCAAATAGATATTCCACTCGATAATTAATAGGTAGAGTTCTTCTATGGATTTGAGTATCCAATCTGTTTCCATGAGCATCTCTCTTGATGAACTTCTGAGTTATATTTACAGTATGCTCTAGTGGCGTGTACCTACCACCATGGTGTCTCAATAGAAATTTAAACCACAAATTGTGTTGATCTGCTACCTGCATATCAGCTTCCATATGAAGTATAAAATTAGCTCTCCGGTTTAACCAATCCACTCGAGGACAAAACTTATCCAAGAACACCTCTGTCCATCCGGACCATTTCTTGTTGCACATGTTTCCAGGCTCTGCACATATTACTATAGTAGTTTGTTCTCTGCAAAACTGGAGGATTAAGTTATAAGAGGTCTATGTGAGGTTACCCTCACCTATATCCACATACTAGAGGGGTCCTTCTTTATCATCATCATTGCAGTCGATGCATAATTCTCTGCATTTTCTAAGCTGCGCTTGAGCTTTACTGAAACCATTGAAGGCTTTCTTTTCCCAGCTCTCTAGGATCTGGAGTTTGCAGGGACTCGACTGAATTTCTTTAATCAAAGTTAGACTGGGAAACTTCTCAGCCTAATGTCTGTCAGCATAATCAAGCAATTCTTTGCGCTTTTCAACAGACAAACTGTTATCCCAAGGCTTCAAAAATAAAGCATTCCTCGGCAATGCTTCTTCATCTGGCATCGGGATTTTACCCTTTGAATCTTTGGTACCTGAACTAGATCCTGCTGAAAACATGTTTAGACTGGGAACTTCTTGCTGCACATTTTCCCGAGTAAGCATGTCAGCTAGACAATTTAAATATCCAGGCTGATAAACAATATCATAATCAAAATTTGAAATCCAAATGAACCATTTCAGAATTCTGCTACTATTCTCTGCCATAAGATTTTCATTCTTAAAAATACTAGGCATAATTTTTAAATCAGTTCTTATGGTGAATCTGATTGGTTTGAGGTAGAGAATAAAATGATGAATAGTCTTCTTTATAGCCAATATTTCCTTATGGCTGCTGGGATAATTTAAATCCGCACCTCTAAAAGAACCAGACTCATAACTGCAGATATTTTCCTTTCCCTCAACTTCTTCAAGCAGAACACCACCCCAGGTATAGTTTGAAGCATCTGTCTCTATGATTAACTTACCAAAACCTTGAGGGAGATGTAGGGCTGGTAATGACTTAACTCTAGTCTTTATCTGCTGAACTGCTTTTGTCATTTCATTAGACCAGGCTACAGGATTTTTCTTAAGTCTCTGTTGCAGACAGTGGATGTCAGAGGCTTGACCTCTATAAAATGGACGAATATAATTCAAACATCCCAAAAAATGCTGGAGCTGAGTTTTCCCAAGAATTTTATCTGGGAACTGATCAAAGGATTTTAATACATGATCCTGAAGAATAACTTGACCAACTTTTATGTGAAAACCAAGAAAGTCCATTTCTGTCTTTCCAATTTCCATTTTTGAGGCGGACAAAACTAAACCATGCTTAAACAATAAATCATAAAACTTTTGTAAGTGCTTAAGATGATCCTGCAAATTCTTGGAACAGATTAAGATATCATCAATGAAGACTATCAACCAAGGAATGTCTCTAAAAATATCCTCCATTCTTTTCTGGAATTCTGAAGGTGCATTATTAATTCCAAACGGGAGAACTTTCCATTGGTACTGCCCATGAGGAACCACAAAGGCAGTCTTGAATTTGTCTTTTGCCTTAATACCACTTTGGTAAAACCCATATTTTAAATCAAATTTACTGAAAACAGTGCATCCAGTAATTTTCTGCAATAGACTTGATTTATCAGGCAAAGGATACCTGATTTTCTGCAATACAACATTTAGTGGTTTGAAGTTTACCACTAACCTCAGCTTACCTCTTTTTTGTTCTGAATGCTTGTTGACTACAAAAGAACGACAAGCCCAAGGGATCTTGGATGGCTCAATAAGACCCTTAGTTAACAATTCTTGGATTTCTTTGGAACAGAAATCTCTTTCAGAGGGACTCATTAATCTCGCTGAGGCTTTCATTGGACGAATCTTCTGCATTGGATCAAATGGGAGAGAGACGAAGTACTTCTCTCTGGTCCAGAAAGCATTAGGTTTTTCTGAACAACAATCTTTTTCAATCTTTTCTTTAATTGTTGCCAATGCTTTTTCACTATGAACTTCTGCATATGAAATGCAGCGTTCCATTTTGTTCAGAGAGGCTTTTGACGACACTACTGACTCTGGAGGACTCGACAGTGACTTACATCTTTGTACAAATTTGTGACTCAAAGGAAGAGAAACTGACTGATTATTTACTGTACATATGAATAACATTTTCTGAGTATCAATTGAAAATGGGATGACTTTGGACAAGAACTCAGAACCAAGCACACAGTCTTCACGGACTGCATCTAACCTAAAAAGAGAAACTGAACTCTTAATACCAGATAATGCCACGGGGAAATATTCTATTTTACCAGTTAAATATACAGGAGTACCTTGGATGGCATATCCAAACTCTTTTGTTCTTTCCCAATAAAATGAAGGAATTGCATTACCTCTGGATAGGTTAAACTGGCATCCTGAATCTATCAGACACTGAATAGGATAGGGTCTAAATTCATCAAGACAAAAATCTAAGGTAATAAACAATTTTGGACCTGACAGGGCTCTAAGCAAGCTTATACTCTGAGACTTTGGAGATGGAGATCTCTCAGTGTGAGAGCTAAGGTTGTATGCTTTGCTGGTTGCCTTGAAGGGTATAACACAGCATCAGAAAGTCATATCCCGACCCTGTACATTGGTCGTGTCTGTGTGAGGTGTGTTAGTGGACATATCTTGGGATCCCCAAGAGCCTGCAAGTAAGTTTATGCCTTTGGGAAATTCCGAAAGCTAAAAGGGCCCAAGACATTGTGTTCAGACACTCAGTCGAGAGAATGTGGTGACGAACTTCGCAAACCGAGGTCGATCCACTTGAGTCTGTAAAGTTTGTAATACTGTGAAAGAATAAATAAAGATATTTCTTTTGGAGATCTTGTTTTTTCTTTTTCTTTTATCTTTTCAAAACAAAAATGATGCTAAGTGATGAAAAGAGAGAGTTTCTAAGTAAAGTATGCAATCTTTTCACTTTCACTATGATGGCTTAAAAGCACTAAAACCAAAAGATACAATGCAACTTTCCAAGCATGGAACTACTTTTGCAAAACTTGATGTCCATCCGAATTTTTCAAGAAAATGAGTAACTCATAATTCATGAAAAACACAAACAATGCAATTTTCTTTCAACTTTTCCAAAAGTTCTACAAACGAGACATTCCAATGCATATACACTTCTTCAAATGAGCTTGAGAAATGATGGAAATAAAGTACTTTTGATCTTTTAATGGATATATCAAAATAATAATTTGACAACAACAATGCTTTTAAACATGAATATTTGAAACGAAAAGATCACTTGCAGCACTCCAATAACTCAAAAAATCTCAAGAAAAGATGAGCACTCAACGGACTGAAAGTACATACAAACACTCAAAATCAATTAGTAACAAGCAACACTAAAGCAAGCAAAACTTACAAAATGAATGCAAATGAGGTCTGGAAACTGATCCAATACACTTGACCATATTTGGAAAGGAGAGGAGGGAATGCAAGGGTGAGTGGATGAAGGTAGGGGAGACAAAAGTGTCCACCACTACCAAATCCCAGACTTGTCCAAGATGGAACCCAAAACAACTCCACGTAAAACCAAACAACTCAAACGCATAAACCAAAAAGGGATCTTCGACTGGATGTTACAGTACAGAGGGAGTCTACACACAAACCAAAACTCAAATCAGAAATGGAGAGGGCATGCCTATATGGAGAAAATGGCAGATCAGCGCACTCTGTGCTTGTACATAGTGCGACGTCGCAGTTCACCAATGCGGGGAGTGCGGCGATGTCGTAGTAGACCAATGGAAGGGCTGCGACGACAGACTAACAGGTAAAGAACATAAATAAAAAATAACATAGTGTCGCTCTGGGTACACTGAACAGGTGCAACAGGCGAGATTTGAGTTCAAAAATGAACCAATTCTCTAGGTAATGAGCATAAAAAAGGCCTGCAAATAAGAAGTACAAACTCAAAGGAAGACAATCAGACTCTTCAAAGTGAAGATTTGATGGTGAAACCAACTAAAGAAGGAAACGACAAATAAAATGGCTTGGCAAGAAATCAACTAATAAATGACACTCAAATTGACAACTACAAAGCAATGTTCTTCCCCAGTATGGTCGCCAGATTTGTTTGACGGACAATCCACTCGAGCGGACATGAGTTAGATCTCCCTAGCTCAATGTGAGTCTAGAAAAAATAGTACAGACTATAAACCACTTTCCTAGATCTAGTTAAGGATCAAGTCATTAGATGTCTTACCTTAAACTTGAAGTCCTTTCTCTCGGATCTTGATCCATGCCTCGTGGTCGTCAGATCTCAGCTGCAAGACTTGTCAAGACACATGGGACAAGAAAAACAAGTGAAACAACATCTATACAATAACAGATCTAAGTAAATAGTTAAGCAAGTAAACTACACAATAAGATCAACACAATTAAATATTGGTGGAAAGCGTTTATATTACTGTAAATCGGGAAAGTACATAGACAAGAATAGACTACAACCAAGGCTTAACATAGTAGCCCTTCTCCATCCAATCCAAATGCCATATCCTCCCAAGGAAGTGTGAGTCTCTCAATGGATGAGTAGAGATCTCTCCAAGATGATTTCACTAGCATGTAGACACTATAGAATTTCTTCTCTTTAGAGAGGGGTAGAGCTTCACTTATATAGGACTAAGTGGATAGGGTATGGATAGGGTAGGTTGAGATATGGTAGGAGAGAGATAGGGGATCCTTCCAAGAGGTTAATAATTGAGTGCTATCTCCCCCAAGAGGTGAGGGATAAGGATCCAAGTCAGCAGGATTTGAGAATGGGCTTGAAGGACCTATTTTTGTCCATTAACTGACTTTGTCACACTCTGCAGTAGAGCAAGATGTGATATTGCAGGTTGCATGAGTGAAACATGCGACGACCTCTCAAAACCTAGCATGAATGCAATGGTATCCCTTCCAGGTAAATGAATTAGCCAATGAAACTTCAGGGATGTATACATTGAATCTCTGGATGTTAGGATTTTAAGTGTAACAAACATAGCTACAACAAATCCCTTTACAACTCTACTGGACACAACCCTTTCCAGGTGTTCTTGGGATTCCAACCATTGGCCCCAATTGATGTAGCTCTGCCCATTTCCTCAACACAAGAGGAATATTCCCATGCCTACACTAAGGAAGATAAGGCCACTCAATTTTTTGAATAGATTTAGCACATTTGTCAGCATGTCCATGACATTCTAGAAAAATTCAATATACAAGGAATGACATGACCAACATTGAGTTCTACACAAATTTCAGGTGGGTGATAAGGTTTGGTTGCATTTGTAAAAATAGCGGCTCACAAGACCCCATCACAAGCTTTGTCCACTTTGATATGTGCCATACACCATCACCAAGGAAGTTGGTGATAATGCCTTCAAATTAAGCATTCCTCCCTTTCTTGTCCTGCACCCCGTATTTAATGTGGAGCTTCTTCGCCCATATTTTCCACCATTGTTGGAAAACTCAAAGGTGGCAGAGTAGTTGGCCCCATCGAAACTCAACAATGACTATTTGGAGAAGGATACCGTTGATTGGATCATGGACACACAGGTGAATGGAACTATCCAACAACACACTCAACTCTATTGGGTCATCAAATCCGAGCAATTTCTTCACCAAGGCAAGTGGCACACTAGGAGTCAAATCTAGCAGAAGTTTCCCCGTCTGATGTGGGAAATTCACATAATGGATACCATTGCTTCCTAAGGGGGAGGAAATATACATATGGATATCAATGGCCAGCCACCTATTCCACTAGCTGAAAACAACTTTTCTAGTTTGGCATTTTTTCCAATTTTCAAGTTTTCTAGTATGGCAGTTTTTCTAGTTTGGTAGTTTTGAACGTACTTTCATGTCGAAAACTTCTAAGGTTGTTTTGAGGCCCTAACCTACATTTTTTGGTGATTCCATAGTCCATTCATTGCATAATGTAAGATGGGGAGGGAAAATGTGTACTTCTTAGCTTGACCATTCCAATGGGCTACCGAGTACCTCAAATGGAGATCGTATGCAAAAGTTATGTCCCTGAGAAGTTGACACCTCAAATAACCACATAAAAACCCACAAAATGTTTCACGGTTCATCACCTAGGGTTAGTTTTTTTATGTTTAGGGTTTTTTAGCTCATGTTTATGATAAAAAGGCCCTTTGGAATCCTTTTGTAATAAGCTTGTCATGAATGATCGTAGAGTACATTTCTTCTCAGAGATATAACTACCACCATTCTAGTTGCTTTTATTTTACAGTTTGTTTTGTTTCATTCATTTAATTGAATCTGAGTTTATTGTATCAGTGTGTTCCTTGCAATATATGTGTGTATATGATTCTAAATATTCTCTTTCATTTTGTTCTCACATAAATCTGGTTAAAAAATGATTAATAATTTCCATTTCTCTTACACATAAGTTAATCTGTAAAGTAGATTCGATTGCCCAAAAATAGATTTGTCATTTCACTTAAATTTGGTATTTAAATGCAGTTTGAAATCAATGTGCATTTGATGTGCTAAAATCAATTTACTAAGCTAAAACTTTTCATATTTGACGTTCACTAAAATCTACCTCAACATATTTTGTAGATTGTATAATATCATAGATCATGAAAATAGTACATGAAGGATACTTTAGCTAAAAAAAACAGAGCATCATGACACCTAATGACTAAAGATAAAAAAAATGTTTTTTATGTATAATTTGTTAGTACTAAGAATTTTCATGGTTTTTATCCTTCCAAGGTGGCAAAGTGTGGAAGGTATTGTTCTCCAACGGATGAAGAGATAGAGCTTAAAGGTTACATGAGGGCCTGAGTGCTTAAATGGTGAGTGGAGGAGAAAGCATAGGACCATAGGGTGAAATCCAAGTGTTAAAGGGAGACGAGCAGAACATCGTTGATCTTAAATTAGATCAATGGTCAAGAGTAATAACGCACTAGGAAAGAGACATAGAGATAAATGGAAGCATCGAGCTAATTGAAAAAGTAGCCACCAAATCACCGACTCACATGGATAGTGCATTGGAAAAACATGCCCATTTTATTTTTCTTTGAGGATGAGTTGCACTAAACAACGCCAAGGACACATGGTGAATTTTAATTGAAAAATCATCACAAAGAGCTTTTGCAATACCATTGAGCTCATGGGGAGTTACTGCCCATGAAAAATACCCCATTTTTCCACCCAAAGTTGTTAATCAACAAACAAATCCACACCAGCAAAAGATGGTACAATGGAATAAATGTCAGTCCCTCCCCAATGGACATGTGTCAGCTATGACCCATTGACCTTGGATGATGTCATTGAAGATCACCAAATGAAAATTTTCCAAATGTCCCAAAATTCAAATAGGGATTGGTTAAAAGAGAAAAATCCAATTTTAAATGTCGTCCAGACTATTTGAATAAGAAGAGCAGAATCCAAACCTTTGTACATGTACAACAAATCTTAGCAACCAGAAGTCCTAGAACACCATCAAGTTTTCCCTGGGTATTTATTGCATAATTCTTTTACCCAATTACTTTTTTATACCATAAATTAAACAATAATTAACCCTAATTTTCCTTGTTAAACCCTATACAACCATTTACCCTATCAACTAAAATTTTTAGCCCACTAATGGCTAAGAAGTCCAAATCCATGCTACCCAAATCCATTTTTTCTAGAGATGAACACATTTATGACAAGCACACCAACATCTTTGATACCATAATTACTAGTTCATACCTAAACCTTACTATCCAAGAAGCCTAATCACTGTCAATTGCAGGCCAAGACCCTTATCATTTATGGGAATCCAACCTTGCTAGAATCATTTCCCCCCAGCTACTTCATTTCCTGAATTTCATAACTTGGTGCTCAACACAATATTCCCCAAGTAAGAAAGCTATTCTTCCATCCAACCTTTCTGAATCCCTATGCAATATAAATGCCATTACCCCTACATAAAGTGTTTTGCATACCAAAGTTTCTTGCAATGCAGCCCCTAGATGTTAAATTTTCAGAATTTACTTCAATATGATCTAGGATCTTAACTGAGAGAACAACATGTACAACATATCTACAGCATATCAATCATGGAGACAATAATGCAAGCACACAAGAGACACAAAGATTTACTTGGGGAAAACCATAAAGGTGAAAAACCCCAATAACTTCCTCAGAGATAGATAGAGCAATGATACAACCAACCATGAGAGATAGACACAACCTAGCAGCAGATCCTCCTCCTCCATAAGTGTGCCACTCCTCCTTGAGTGCATGAGTGAGAAGTGAGTGAGCAAATAGAGTGCCTCCCGCACTCTATTTATACTTGACTTGACTTGCCTTTTTACCTAACTCATGTAGGCTCGAACTTAACCACATAACATAATGCTGACTGGGCCGACCCCCAATAGGGTGGTCTAATAACCCTTTGACCCACATGACTTATACAGGGCCGACCCCAAACAAGGTGGTCTAATAACCCATCAAGTATAAGTTACGACACTTCCGTATAGAGGAATAATAACATCTCTATAGGAATACAATATACATATATGTGAAATACATTCCGAAGTTACATATACATCAACACTCCCTCTTAACTAGGAAGGTATTTCTCAGCACAGGTCTTCTAGCACAAGTCATCTTCTCTGGATCATCATCATCACTATTGTCACTGCTACTGATATCTCAATCAATCTCTGAATCTACTCGTCATAGGAAGTTCTACAGAGATAGTCCTTTTTCATACTGGATGTAGGCCCACCACCTGCAGGTCTTCATCATCACTGGCCATACTGTGGAATCCTCAGGACTTATTACGTGCGTCACAAAACCTCGAAAGAGCATCCCAGGCTGTTACAAGCACACAGCTCTACCTATAGGATCTCCCAGGGCACCGAATTACATGTGACCTCACCACAAAACCTCGCAAGAGCATCCCAGGACTGATTACAGGCACACAGCCCAACCTATCGGATCTCCCAGGGAACCAAATTACATGCCGTAGGACAAAACCTCGAAAGAGCATCTGCCAGATATCCCAGGGAACCGAATTACATGCCATAGGAAAAACCTCGAAAGACTATCTACAGATCTCCCAGGGCACCGAATTACATGTCCTCCCAGAGCAAAACCTCGAAAGAGCATTTGCCAGATATCCCAGGGAACCGAATTACATGCCATAGTCAAAACCTCGAAAGACTATCTGCAAATCTCCCAGGGCACCGAATTACATGCTCATTTGCACAACCTGATCCACGGCCATAGAGTATCAACTTGATACTCACCATACATCATCCTGATGTACACATGATCATCCTGATCACCATCACTACAATATCCTGCTGCATGTCATCTGGAGAAACATCCTGAAGCTCGTCATCCATGATCATCCTGATCATACAATGCATCTACCTGATGCATACCAAGTATCTACCTGATACATATCATCATACATGATCCACCTGATCATACAATGTATCCACCTGATACATGATACATATCACCATACATGATCCACCTGATCATACAATGCATCTACCTGATGCATACCAAGTATCTACCTGATACATATCATCATACATGATCCTCCTGATCATACAATGTATCCACCTGATACAAATACAAATACATGATACATATCACCATACATGATCCACCTAATCATACAATGCATCTACCTGATGCATATACAGATACATGGTCCAAGCATCCATCATGATGCATATACAAAAATACATACACATGATCCAACCGATCATATCCAGCATCCAACATGATGCGTACATACATAAAAATGATCCAACTGATCATATCCAGCATCCAACATGATGCATACATACATACATAAAAATGATCCAACTGATCATATCCAAGCAAAAACCAGAACATCATCCTGATGCTCATCATCCAGTGCTTACATCCACAGCCATGTGAAGGATCCTCCTTCCAACATGCTTGGAATGGCTTCAGCAAATGTGTCCATCACTTCTTCCTCGAAGTGTCCTCGATCTGAAGAATGCCAAGCCTCTCTCTGAAGTACTCGAACTTCACTCTGGCTAGTGGCTTCATCAGCACATCTGCAATCTACTCGTCCGTCGCAACATACAGAAGCTTCACAGCTCCTCTCTGCACCATATCCTTGATATAGTGATATTTGATCTCTATGTGTTTCGACCTGTCATGAAACACTGGGTTCTCGGACAACTTCCGTAGCCATACTGCCTCACAACTAGCTGAACAGGCTGCAACATAATCTGCCTTAGCTGTACTCAGTGCTACGTAGGACTGCTTCCTGCTAAACCAAGAGATCACACCTGATCCCATACTGAAGCAGCACCCAGTTGTGCTCTTCCTATCTCCAACACTGCCAGCCCAATCTGAATCAACATAACCCTGTAGCTTAAACTTTTGATTCGCTTCATACTTGAGCCCATAATCCACTGTACCCTTTAGGTACCTCAGAACATGCTTTACAACAACCAGGTGAACACTCCTCAGATCCATTAGGAACTGGCTCAATGTGTTCATAGCAAAGCAAATATCCGGTCTCGTGTTCGTCAGGTACATCAAGGACCCAATCATCTGACGATACATAGAGACATCAACCAACTCAGATGAAGCATCACATAGAAGCTTCAGATTTGATGCCATAGCCTCACAGTCCATCATCCCGAACCTCTTCAAGATCTCTTGTGCAAACTTCCTTTGTCCAAGGAAGATTCCATCTGCACTTTTCCACACCTCCATGCCAAAAACAGATAGTGCATCATCCCCAAGTTCTTCAACTCGAACTCGGAAGCAAGATTCCACTGCGTGTCGGCAATCAATCTATCATCTCTTGTTACCAATAGGTCATCCACATACAATAATAGTATCCCTGTATTGCCTTCCTCAACCTTGTAGTAAAGATTGGAATCCGCTTTACTCTTGGTAAAGCCCAAACTGGATAGAAAGCTATCTATCCCACCATACCAAGTTCTGCACACATATATGACTGCACCATGCTGTCTTGAAATCCATCTGGTGCATCTTCTATTTCATCACTTTTATATTTCTCAATGCTGCCATCTGCAACATGCTTGATCTGATAGTTCCATTTGGAAGTTATAACAAACTTCCCTTCACATCTTGGGACTACATCCCAAACATCATTCTTCATGATCGATGGATCATGGCATTCCATTTCTTCATCCTAGATCCTGGGAACTTCATTATCTTTGCTGAACAAATGTTGTAGTTCTTCTTTTGTAGGAGATGGCATGCGATCTTTCCTACACAACAAGTTAGATTGCATGATTAGAAAACATCTCATAGTTTTCAGAACAAATTCTTACACATAAATAAATATGTCATACAATCATGCAATTATTTTAGCCAATGCTTCAATACAACATTTATCCATATCCCATAACTTTCTAGATGCCTTCCAATCTCTACCAGAACATTGTTACGAGTGTGCAGAACTCCCAACATGTCAGCAAAGAGGTTTCATTCTAGATAAGTAGCAATGGAATGTTGTACAATGCCATAGGCCACTTACCCATGTATATTAGTAGTATATGTTCATCAATGCAACTATTCTAATATGCACAATACATATCCTAAGTCTAGGAACATGAGCATATACATCATTGAACAATTTTACTTAAACAAACAAATATGCAAGAAATGATAATTAAAATATCCCTCTGAGTCTTCGCTTCCTTGCAGGAGATGCTGGAGTCCTAATCTGAAGTAGCTTCTTCTACACCTTTCTGTTGTGGAATGTAGAAAGATGGTCAACTCCCTCTGAATATCTGCATCCTTGCATAAACCACTGGAGTGTACTCCCTCTTTGATCTTTTCTTCCTAAATTACCTGTTCTTGAACTCATATTCATCCTTGGTCCCTATGCATGCTTATTAGTATCATGATTGAGTTATCCTTGTGATCTCATATAAAATCATACATTCATTAGTATACTATTAAAACACAATAATCCCAAGCATGTATAATCATGATCATTTCAAACAGAAAATAATAAGCATTAGCATTCAAGGTTTATGTAGGATTCTTATGGTTAGTCAAATCATAAGAAACATAACGTGTCTAAACCTGTAATTACTCAAACCTATGACTCTTTGGGTTAGTTGAATCATCAATCAAGATAAGAGATATAATATGCATAAAACCTGTGATTATTCAAAGCTATACCTTCATGATTCTTCTGGTTAGTCATATCATCAATTATGGTAAGAAACATAATATGCATACAACCATGATTATTCAAACCTATGACTCTTTGTGAATAATCATTATCAACAACACATTAGTATAAGATCCTAACCCAAGGTAGGATTCTATCTTGATATAGGAAAAACATACTTGGATTAGCATGCTAGATAGTTACGTCTGACATACTTACATGATGTCTTCTTGTTCTTCTTCAATGACTTGTGCTAGTAACCTGTATATCTCATAGGTTAACCATTACAAAACCAAGTTATACATACCTCGTAAATGGACCTTCTATGAGATCCATGACAATGGATGAATCTTTGTCCTCATGTTATCATGATCATATGTTCTTGAAGTAGAACATGATTTGTCCTTCTTGGTGTACCTTTTTGTGTTAGTAGACAACATAAACCTCAAACAACACCATATTGCATTAGTATAATCATAAGTGTCAACACCCTAACCAATGAATATCTTCTATTATGCATTCATAATTTTGTTAAGGTGATATGACAAATATAAAATCAAGATTGTACTAACCGTAATAACATGAAGACAAACATACCATAAACTTAATCATGAACAAATATCGAAACATACCTCGATGAGTCATACCTGTTGAGATCGCTTGTAATCTCCTTACGTAAAGCCTTAGCCTCATCTCCCTCTGAAACAAGAACTCCTTCACTTATGCAGGTGACCAATCCATCTTCTTCTAGGATTAACCCTATCCACTTGATTTGAAAGAACTAGACCTGGAGTTGGATATGGGTTTGTCAGAGAAACCCCAAAAATTCAAACTTTGAATTTCAAACTTCCGAAAGGATAGAAATATGCGCCTTGATGAGCTAATCAAACTGGTATATTCAGAATTTGAAAACTGCAAAGTTTCACTCCTCAATTTTGCCTTTGAAACTTCTGGATTCACTGGATGTGACCTTGAACTGGGGTTTGATGAAGCCCACCCTTCTTCCCAATCAAAAGGTTTGATCCAAATCTCGAAGATTCTATTTTTCTGAGGAGCTTCCAGCCGTGGTCACGGATTTCAAAAATTCCCATTTTTACAGAAGCCCTAATTTTCCACTTTTCTGATCAAAGTCCCGAACTAGGGTCTAATCAAGCTTGGCCTTCTGCCCAACCAAAAATTCTGATATTGGTCTCTAAATTTCTATTTTGATGAGTAGCATCCAGCCGTGGTCTCCGATTACAAAAATTCCACTTTCTCCGAAGCCCTAAATTCCGGAAGCCATGAATGAAGGTACTCAAAAATAATTCTGTTTTGACAGAAATATGTACCTGATTGTTTCTGGTGTAACTCCAAAATTTTCGATCCACAGGGTCTGAAAAAGTTTCCTGAGATAGCTTGACCTGTTATCTTTCCATCCTGACAGGTCTGACCTCAATTGGATTCTCTGAGAGAGAGTTATGCCAAATGTCGCAACGTGACCTGTTTTGGGATAATACAGGAGTGCGAACTTGTACGGCGTGCCACGTGTCACTTTTTGAACTTCGGCATCTGAAAACTTTTCTTGAGATAGATAGCCCTATCATATTTCCATCCTGATAGGTCTGACCTCAATTGGACTCTCTGAGAGAGAGTTATTCTGAGTGTTGCAACGTGACCTGTTTATGGGATAATACAGGAGAGCGAACTTGTACGGCGTGCCACATGTCACTGATTCACCTTCGGCCTCTGAAAACGTTTCCTGAGATAGTACATTCTGTGTAATACCTGTCAATTTTTACGAAATTTCATTTGGAGCTTCCTAGCCCAATTTATGACCTTTTTCCCAAGGTCACCTGATTTTGACTCAGATCTGGAAGAGGCAGAAATCCTATATTGTACAGATCATAAATCACAAATTACAACGAATTAGAGGTTTTCCTTTGGACAAACAGTACATGGAGATCTTAGCTTCGTCTTGTAACAATTTCAGATCCGAAAACTTCTCCAAAACGGATTTATAGCGAAAGTGCTACGATGACTTGTTTTTGCTATATCAAGCCCTAGCATCGTAAGTGCAACAAGTGTCATACATGCCATATCATGCCTTCTTTCAGGCTAGCTCTGATACCATGTTAAATTTTCAGAATTTACTTCAATATGATCTAGGATCTTAACTGAGAGAACAACATGTACAGCATATCTACAGCATATCAATCATGGAGACAATAATGCAAGCACACAAGAGACACAAAGATTTACTTGGGGAAAACCATAAAGGTGAAAAACCCCAATAACTTCCTCAGAGATAGATAGAGCAATGATACAACCAACCATAGGAGATAGACACAACCTAGCAGCATATCCTCCTCCTCCATAAGTGCACCACTCCTCCTTGAGTGCATGAGTGAGAAGTGAGTGAGCAAATAGAGTGCCTCCCGCACTCTATTTATACTTGACTTGACTTGCCTTTTTACCTAACTCATGTAGGATCGAACTTAACCACATAACATAATGCTGACTGGGCCGACCCCCAATAGGGTGGTCTAATAACCCTTTGACCCACATGACTTATACAGGGCCGACCCCAAACAAGGTGGTCTAATAACCCATCAAGTATAAGTTACGACACTTCCGTATAGAGGAATAATAACATCTCTATAGGAATACAATATACATATATGTGAAATACATTCCGAAGTTACATATACATCAACACTAGATGAGAAAAGCTTTGCATCTTTTTATCAAACCTTGAGTCCTTCTAACATAAACCTATTTTTACTACAACACTTAGAGAAAGGAGTTGTTTTTCCTTCATCCCCTCCACCATATGATATGTTATTATTCTTCGAGATTTCAAATAAAGCCATATCCTTGATCTATACAGTCCAAGGATATGAAAATGATGAGAAAGTAGATGATATAGATTTAGGTTTCTTCTTAGCCTAACTCCTATGCCTGGAAGTAGTATTCCTAAGTATGATCTATGTAAGTTCTTAAGTGAAGCAATCCATCAATAGCTAGAAGAATTTCCAACCATCAGAATGTTCATATACCCACCCATCTATTTTATATGTTTTTATATCAAAACTTTGAACACTATAAGCAGTTGAATTTGAGCATGACATATGAAAATGGAAGCCCAATTCCAGTATATAATTTGAGTGACTTAATTATAAGAATACCTAAAACCTCCAATTATATTGAGTTTACCAACATGGTAATGAAGATTACATGCACTATTATTCATGACTCTTCACCCCTTAGGATGTTTCATGAAAATAATAAGTGGATACAATTCACCCCTCATACAATGGTAGGTGAATGGTTTCTATATGAAGAGTAAACAATAATTATATTTTATAGTTTTGAGGAAGAGCCTTACTAGCTCCCAGTTTTCATCACAGGAAATGTTTTTACAATGGAATTTGCAAGGATGATATTTAAGGTAGATGACATGCATTTCCATCATTTCATTCATAGAGAAAATTTCTTGATGCCACAAGAGATAGGACCCTTCTAGATCAGAGGTTTGAATGCTATACAATACCTGGAAGGTTTATTAAATAAGTTACATTTAAAGAAAACATAAGTCGGTCCTTATGAACCTGATGGAATCATATCCAAACAAAGAATAGAAAATAGATATTCTGCTTATGAACCTATGCCAAGGCCATATTGGGAGAGGATTTCCAACTCAGAAATCTAGGAGGATGTCCCAATAGTCCAAAAGAGCATGGAAGAAAAAAGAGTTTCAGAGCAGCAAGCATGGTAGAAGAGGGGAATTGACGAGCTCTCTACATATATCGAAATCGATAATTTTGAGTAGGGTCACCAAGCCAAAAGGGTCAAAAAAGAAGGAGAGGTTGAACAAGCATTGGGGGAAGAAGATCAAGCTAAAATGATTCCAAATGATCTAGATAAATTGAT
Source organism: Larix kaempferi (assembly GCA_027924585.1). Classification (NCBI taxonomy): domain Eukaryota; kingdom Viridiplantae; phylum Streptophyta; class Pinopsida; order Pinales; family Pinaceae; genus Larix; species Larix kaempferi. The sequence goes on from BSBM01001150.1 coordinate 3,097,698, forward strand.
ACAACAACCTCCAATCAATAGAAAGGGGTTAGCAATTAAATTTACCCACTACCCTTCTATAGAATTCATAGAGCCTCAGATGTTGCAAACATCACCTTCAAGATCTACTTCAGAAGGTCTAGTACAAGTAGAGACAGACTTGAAAAATAGATGCAGAAATAAAAGTGCAAGTAATAAGAGTTAAAAATTAAAAGGTTGCTAGTTAGTTATAAATTCAAAAGTAAAAGTGACATGTTTACATTTTTTTTGCAAATTAGTTAAACTCAATAGAATTCAGTTACTCCTTAAGAACTATATAATGTAATTTGAGTGCATAAATCATTGCTGGCAATTTTTAGAGGGACTATATCAGTTGTTGAGTAGATGAACTATTTTGTAATGTATATTTGTGTCTAAGATTAAGCTTGTAGAGTGTTACATAGATTTTTTCCTATGCATTCTATCTATATTTTTTGTTATCTTACCCTTCTATGTCCATGTATACTCTCATGAGATGTCATTAAAGTTCTAAGGAACAAATTCATATCCATATTATGTTGGCGATATGATATATTGATGAATGTTGTAATTGATTGTAGAGATTTCAAATATTTTTACCTCTAGTCTAGTTTCAAAGATTTTATAAGATACAACAATGTTTGAATCCTTCTTTTATTGTTATTTCTATGAATGTCTTATTTCCTGGAAATTCATAAATAAGCTCATGATTTTCAATACATTTTTTTTACAAACTACTGAACTCTTTAATTCAAAGCACAGTACATTTATGCTTTCATTAGGTTCAAAGAGATTCGTCCTACAGGCGCCTCTTATGCATCCTTTTGTCTCCATATTATAAATATCACCCTCACTATCAACCAAAGTACTATTACAGTACAAAATTCCTATGCATGCATTTTACACCATAAGAATTGTTCATAAATATTTACTTACAAGTAGATTTCAAGAAATATATTTTTTACATAAAATTGAGTTCTGTCATGCCCTAGTGGGCAATATCTTCAGTTTAGTACATATCAGGGAACAATATGAGAAATGAAACTGTTTCCAGAGATCGAATTGAAGGTTAAATTTTCCTCGGGTATGACATTGTTGAGTTTTGGTTCATAATGGTGAAGAAGGATCATATAAATTGATTGAAATTATCACCTGGTGACTTTGTGTCTCTGAATATGACTTCTTAAAATAGGCACACCAGAATAAATATGACTTCAAATTAATTCTCGAGTCTCCCTTATTCAAGAAACCACCGGAGAAAACTTCGAATGGATCAAAACACTTTGGATAAATGTATTCCTCGAGTAATTTCTACGTTTTTTTCCTCTGCTTTAAAAAATCAAGAAAGTTGTTCAAAGTTAAATAATAAAGAAACTCCTAAGACCCCTACAAATCCTATCCTTGAGCCTCATAATTCTCCCTCGTCTCCTTTTGCTAGCACTTCTAGCCCAGCACAACCTAAGACAATACCACAGAGGAATCCAATCACTCCTTAAGCCAAGAATATAATTTTGCAACATTTAAATATGCCAGGAAGAGGAGGTGGAACACCACCACCTATAAATCGCTAGGTAGTTACTAGGTATGGTACATTGGATATCCCAAATAACCTCCATGACCAACTTGACAGTTATTTGAATATATTACCAAAATATAATGGTGAAAAGTCTACTACAGTTGAGGAACCTATGGCCATGTTTAAGGACTTCACTGATAACCTTTATATTGAACATGATGATGTGTTCATGAGACTCTTTGTTCAAGCTTTGGAAGGATATGTTAGGTAGTGGTTCAGATCCCTTTATACAACTTCAATCAATTCTTGGCTTATACTTGAGACTGCATTTATGAGACAGTGGGTTGAGACGAGGGATCACCTTTAGCATCTTACAAAATTTGTTTCATTCAAGAGAAGAATTGAGAGACAATAGGGGAATTCAAAAAAAGGTTCAACAAAATTTATAATAAGAATCCTCAAGATATTAAACCCTCATAGGAAGCTTCCAAAGTAAACTATGCAAGATACTTCAAGCCTTATTTTTCTATGATCCTAAGAGAAAGAAGATCTGCAACCCTGTTAAACATGCAAGATGATGTAGTAGATGTTGAGGGAAATATGACATCCTTGGGGAAGCAAAAATAAAAGCAATAAATTGATAAGAGAAAGTCTAAATAAAACAATGAAACCTCTGGGAAAGATGGAGATGTGTAGGATTCGATGGAGGAGATGTCAATATACTCAGAGGTCTCTCAAATAAACTTAGTAGGATCGATGTGGAAGGAAACCATCTCGATATAAATCCTCAGGAAGGTGGATGTTAGTTTCTCAAAATTTACTTCAATCCGATCTAGGGTCTTAACTGAGAGAACACCATATACACTATATCTACAGCATATCAATCATGGACATAATAATGCAAGCACACAAGAGACACAGAGTTTACTTGGGGAAAACCATAAAGGTGAAAAACCCCAATACCTTCCTCAGAGATAGATAGAGCAATGATACAACCCAAGCATAAGAGATAGTAATCTCCTAGCAGTAGCTTCTCCTCCTCCACAAGTGCACCACTCTCCAAAGAGTGTGTGTGAGAAAATAGAATGATCAAATAGAGTTCCTCTCGCACTCTATTTATACATGACTTGACTTGCCTAACAACCGTTAGTAGGTCGGCCTTAACTTAACCACATAACATAATGCTAACTGGGCCAACACCCAATAGGGTGGTCTAATAACCCTTTGACCCACATGGCCGACCCCCAATAAGGTGGTCTAATAACCCTTCGACCCACATGACTTATATAAGACTGACCCCAACAAGGCGGTCTAATAACCCATCAAGTATAAGTTATGACACTTACAATATAAATGACGACGCTTTCGTATAGAGGAATAATAACATCTCTATAGGAATACAAACACTTCCATATAGAGGAATAATAACATCTCTATAGGAGTACAATATACATAGATGAAATACATGGGTGAAATACATTCCAAAGTTACATATACATCAACACTCCCTCTTAACTAGGAAGGTATTTCTCGACACAGATCCGCTAGCACAAGTCTTCTTCTCTAGATCATCATCGGTGAATCATCATCCTCGAATCATTGTCATCATCACTACTGCTGCTATCTCAATCAATCTCTGAATCTACTAATCATAGGAAGTTCTACAGAGCCAGTCCTTTTTCGTACTGGATGTAGGCCCACCATCTGCAGATCTTCATCACCACTGGCCATACTATGGAATCCTCAAGACTTATTACGTGTGTTACAAAACCTGGCTGCAGTATCCCAGGTTGTTACGAGAACACATCTCTACCTGTCAGATCTCCTAGGAGCACATTACATGTGACCCATTACAAAACCTAGCTGAAGCATCCTAGGATGTTACGAGCACATAGCTCTACCTGTCGGATCTCCTAGGAGCACATTACATGTGATCTCACCACAAAACCTTGTTGAAGCATCCCAGGCTGTTACGAGCACACAACTCTACCTGTCGGATCTCCTAGGAGCATATTGCATGTGGTCATGGAAAAAACTTGCAAGAGCATCCCAAGTTGTTACGAGCATACAACTCTACCTGTTGGATCTCTCAAGGACACATTACATGCCATAGGACAAAACCTCACAAGAGAATTTGCCAGATCTCCCAGGGAGATATTATATGCCAGCGGAAAAACCTAGCAAGAGAATCTGCAAATATCCTAGGGCACTATTATATGTCCTCCCATAGAAATGCCTCAAAAGGGCATCTGAGGCCTTTTTCATCCTGTCTAGATCTCCCAAGTCTACTTACATGCTCATTTGCACAACCTGTCCACAGTCACAGAGTATCCACCTAATACTCACCATACATTATCCTAATGTACACATGATCATCCTGATCATCATCACTGCATCATCCTGATGCATGTCATTTGGAGCAACATCTTGAAGCTCGTCATCCATGATCATCCCGATCATACAATGCATCCACCTGATGCATACCAAGTATCTACCTGATACATATCATCATAAACAATGTATCTACCTGATAAATACATAGATACATGATCCACACAATGTATCCATCAACATACATGATCTACCTGATCATTCAACGTATCCACCTGATACATATATAGATACATGGTCCAAGCATCCAACATGATGCATACATACATAAATGATCCAACTGATCATATCCAGCATCCAACATGATGCATACATAAATAAATGATCCAAATGATCATATATAGCATCCAACATGATGCATACATACATAAATGATCCAACTAATCATATCCAGTATCCAACATGATGCATACATACATAAATGATCCAACTGATCATACAGAGCAGAAACTAGAACATCATCCTGATGCTCATCATCCAGCGCTTATATCCATAGCCATGTGAAGGATCCTCCTTCCACCATGCTTGGAATGGCTTCTAGAAAATGTGTCTATCATTTCTTCCTCGAAGTGTCGTCAATCTGAAGAACACCAAGCCTCTCCCTGAAGTACTCAAACTTCACTCTGGCTAGTGGTTTCATCAGCACATCTGCAACCTGCTCATCAGTCGGAACATACAGGAGCTTCACTGCTCCTCTCTGCACCATATCCCTAATATAGTGATATTTGATCTCAATGTGTTTTGACCTATCGTGGAACACTGGGTTCTTAGACAACTTCACACAACTCTGGTTGTCACAAAAGATACTAGTAGCCTCCAGCGGGAGATCAAATAGCTCAGACAGTAGCTTCCAGATCCATACTATCTCACAACTAGCCAAACAAGCTGCAACATACTCTGCTTCGGCTGTACTCAGTGCTACACAAGACTGCTTCCTGCTAAACCAAGAGATCGCACTTGATACCATGCTGAAGCAGCACCCAGATGTGCTCTTCCTATCTGCAGCACTGCCTGCCCAATCTGAATCAACATAACCCTACAGGTTAAACCCATAATCAATTGAACCCTTTAGGTATCTCAGAATATGCTTTACATCAACCAGGTGAACACTCCTCAGATTTGTCAGGAACTGGCTCAATGTGTTCACCGCAAAGCAAATATATGGTCTCATGTTCACTAGGTACATCAAGGACCCAATCATCTGACGATACACCGTGACACCAACAAGTTCATATGAAGCATCACACATAAGCTTCAAGTTTGATTCCATAGGTGTGGCCATGTCCTTGCAGTCCATCATCTCGAACCTCTTCAGGATCTCTACTACAAACTTCCCTTGTCCAAGGAATATTCCATCTACACTCTCCCACACTTCCATGCCTAGAAAGTAGTGCATCATCCACAAGTTCTTCATCTCGAACTCAGCAGCAAGCTTTCGCTACGTGTTGGCAATCAATCTATCCTCACCTGTAACAAATAGGTTATCCGCATACAAAAGTAGCATCACTGGATTGCCTTCCTCAACCTTGTAGTAAAGGTTGGAATCTGCTTTACTCTTGGTAAAGCCCAAACTGGATAGAAAGATGTCTATCCTACCATACCAAGTTCTGCACATATGACCTTCAGTCATGTGTTTCAAAACTAAGTGGCTGCTCCACATACACTTCCTCTTCGACTACACCATTCAAGAAGGCTGTCTTGACATCCATCTAGTGTATATTCCATTTCATCACGCGTTTTGTCTTTCTCCATGCTACCATCTACAGCATGCTTGATCTTATAGATCCATTTGGAAGTCACAACAGACTTCCCTTCAGGTCTTGGGATTACATCCCAAACATCATTCTTCATGATCGACTGATCATGGAATTCTTCCATTACTTCATCCTAGATCCTGGGAACTTCAATATCTTCAATAGATATCTTTGTTGTTGGAACAAATGTTGTATTCCTTCTTTTTTAGGTGATGGTATATGATATTTCCTACAGAACAAGTTAAATTGCATGATTAGAAACATCTCATAGTTTTCAGAACAAATTCTTACACATAAAGAAATATGTCATACAGTCATGTAATTATTTTATCCAATGCTTCAATACAACATTTATCCATATCCCGTAACTTTCTAGATGCCTTCCAATCTCTACTAGAACATTGTTAAGAGTGTGCACAACTCCCAACATGTCAACAAAGAGGTTTCATTCTAGATAAGTAGCAATGGAATGTTGTACAGTGCCATAGGCCACTTACCCATTACATGCATATTAGTAGTATACTGTTCATTAATGCAATTATTCTAATATGCATAATACACAACCTAAGTATAGGAACATAAGCATATACATCATTGAACAACATTATTTAAACAAACAAATATGTAAGAAATGACAATTCAAATACTTATCTTTGTTTGGTTGTTGGGTGGACTCCCTCTGAATCTTTGCAACTCCATCCTGATGTGGATTGTGAGAAGTGGTCAACTCCCTCTGAATATCTGCATCCTTGCAGAAACTACTGGAGTGTGCTCCCTCTTGATCTTTGCTTCCTATATTACCTATCCTTGAACTTATATCCATCCTCGATCACTATGCATGCTTACAAGTATCATTATTGTGATATCCTCGAGATCTCATACATAATCATACATTAGTATATTCTCAATACTATCAAAACACAATAATATTAAGCATGTATAGTCATGATCATTTCAAACAGAAATAATAAGCATTAGTATTCAAGGACTCTTATGGTTAGTCATATCATAAATTAAAGTAAGAAACATAATATGCCTAAACCCGTGATTACTCAAACCTATACTTTTATGACTCTTTTGGTTAGTCATATCATCAATTAAGGTAAGAAACATAATATGCATACACCCATGATTATTCAAACCTATGAATAATCATTATCAATCATGCCATGTATACTTATATAAGAGATCCTATCGCAAGGTAGGATTCTAACTTGATATAGGAAAAACATACCTGGATTAGTATGTTAGCTAGTTATGTCTAACATACCCACATGATGTCTTCTTGTTCTCTTCAATGACTTGTGCTAGTAACCTACATATCTCATAAGTTAACCTTTATAGAACCAAGTTATACATACCTTGTAAATAGATCTTCTAAGTGATCCATGACAATGGATGAATCTTTGTCTTCATGTCACCATGATCATATGTTCTTGAACTAGAATATGTTTTGTCTTTCTTAGTGTACCTTTCATGTTAGCGGACAACATAAACCTCATACAACACCATAATGCATTAGTACAATCATAAGTGTCAACACCCTAATCAATGAATATCTTTTATCATGCATTCATAATTTTATTAAGGTGATATGACAAGTCTAAATTTAATCAAGATTGTACTAACCGTAATAATATGAAGACAAACATACCATAAAATTAATCATGAACAAATCTCGAAACATACCTGGATAAGTCATACATGTCGAGATTGCTTGTAATCTTCTTATGAAAGGCCTTAGCCTCATCTCCCTCTAAAACAAGAACTTCTTAACTTATGCAGGTGACCAATCCATTCTCTTCTAGGATTAACCCAATCCACTTGATTTGCAAGAAATGGATCTAAAGTTGCATTAGGGTTTGTCAGAGAAACGCTAAAAATTCAAACCTCTAAAAGGATAGACAGATGCACCTTGATGAGCTGATCAAGCCGATACACTCAGAATTTGAAAACTGCAAAGTTTCACCGCTCAAAATTGCCTTTTAGTTTTCCAGATTCACTAGGGAGGACCCTGAATTACGGTTTGAGTTTCCTGGAGCTTCACCCAACCGAAAAGTTTGATTCAAATCTCTAAGCTTCTATTTTCCTGAGGAGCTTCCAGCCGTGGTCACAAATTTCCAAAATTCCAACTTTTGCAGAAGCCCTAATTTTCCATCTTTCTGATCAAAGTCCCGAACTGAGGTTTGATCAAGCCCTGCCTTCTTCCCAACCAAAAAATATGATCTTGGTCTCTAAATTTCAATTTTTATGAGTAGCATCCAGCCATGGTCTCCGATTACAAAAATTCCAACTTTCTCCGAAACCCTAAATTCCCAAAGCCATGAATGAAGGTGCTCAAAAATAATTTTGTTTTGACAGAAATATGCACTTGATTTTTTCTAGTGTAACTCCAAACTTTCCAATCCACGGGATCTGAAAATGTTTCTTGTGGTAGCCTGACCTGTCATCTTTCCAACCCCACAGGTCTGACCTCAAAAGGATTCTCTGAGAGAGAGTTATGCCAAGTGTCAGAACGTGACTTGTTTATGGGATAAACCAGGAGAGCGAACTTGTATGGCATGCCACGTGTCATTGGTTCCATTTCGTCCACTGAAAAAGTTACCTAAGAAAGTACAGTCCGTTCAATACCTGTTAAATTTTACTAAATTTCATTTGGAGCTTCCTAGCCCAAGTTATGACCTTTTTTCCTAGGTCACCTGTTTATGACTCAGATCTGGAAGAGGCAGAAACCCTAGATTGTAGAGATCATAAAACACGAATTACAATGAATTAGAAGCTTTCCTTTGGATACAAGGTACATGGGGATCTGGTATTCAACCTATAAAATTTTTAGATCTGAAAACGTCGCCAAAATGGATTTATAGCGAAAGTTCTACAATGATTTGTTTTTGCTATATCAAGCCCTAGCATCACAAGTGCAACAAGTGTCATACATGCCATACTATGCCTTCTTTCAGGCTAGCTTTGATACCATGTTAGTTTTTCAGAATTTACTTCAATCTGATCTAGGATCTTAACTGAGAGAACAACATGTACAACATATCTACATCATATCAATCATGGACACAATAATGCAAGCACACAAGAGACACAGAGTTTACTTGGGGAAAACCATAAAGGTGAAAAACCCCAATAACTTACTTAGAGATAGATAGAGCGATGATACAACCCAAGCATAAGAGATAGTCATCTCCTAGCAGTAGCTTCTCCTCCTCCACAAGTGCACCACTCTCCAAAGAGTGTGTGTGAGAAAATAGAATGATCAAATACAGTGCCTCCCGCACTCTATTTATACATGACTTGACTTGCCTAATAACCTTTACTAGGTTGGACTTAACTTAACCACATAACATAATGCTGACTGGGCCGACACCCAATAGGGTGGTCTAATAACCCTTTGACCCACATGACCAACCCCCAATAGGGTGGTCTAATAACCCTTCAACCCACATGAATTATACAAGCCCGACCCCAACAAGGTGGTCTAATAACCCATCAAGTATAAGTTACAACACTTACAATATAAATGATGACACTTCTGTATAGAGGAATAATAACATCTCTATAGGAATACAAACACTTATGTATAGAGGAATAATAACATCTCTATAATATTACAATATAAATAGATGAAATACATGGGTGAAATACATTCCGAAGTTACATATACATCAATAGTGGATAGAGGAATCCAAATTAGTACAAGAGGCCCTTCAATACTCAAATCATAAATAGAGAGAAGAAATGAATATCCAACAATACAATCTCTTGTAAGGGAAAAAAATGAAAATAATTTGGTTGATATACCTGTTGGCCCGGTTTTGCAACCAGGCTTAGTGCTATGGGCACCTGCTAACTAGTAACAGCAGTTTCAATAGACTTAAACAAGAAAATAATCTAAACAAAACTAATCATGGATCTATGTAAGAATATAAGCAAATAATGGAAATATTTTAAAAACAAGAACAAGAAAATATGAAAGAATAAATTTGTATTTAAAAATGGGGCAAGCTAATGCTTGCAATAGTAATACCTTCAATGGTGAAGGTTGATGTAGAGCAACTCCCAAGATAAGTAGCTCCAAGCTCCAAGAGGTCTCTTTCTCCAAGGTTGCTTATAATGGCCAAAAATGCTCAAGGGAGATTTCGGCAGCATGAGGATGAGATAATGGATGGATGTGAAATGAGGATCCCCTACCACCTTTTTATAGGTTTTGGTGGTGGGGAATACCATTTGTGGTTTTGTGGAAACCAAATGGTATTGACCAACATGGTTTAGGTACTTTTCCCTCCTTTTTCCTTTTTTGAATAAAATTAATATTTTAATTCCCTTTTTAATATTTTTGGGAATTTGGACCCTTTTTTAGGGTTTTTTTTATGCTTTTCAAGAAAAATAATATTTTTGAGTGGGAAAAAGGGGTGTACTAAGGTCTTTTGGTGACCTTTTGTTGGTTTCAGAGGCTCAGATGGTGGAAAAGTGGACAAATGGGTCATGTGAATAAGGGAATGAGCTAGTGAGCACTTTTTAGGTGTTAACAGATTGCCCCCTGATGTATGAGGGCAGGAGCTCATCGTATGGCCGATAGACATCATAGTTCTTTTTTTTTTTTTTTTTTCTGGGGTTTAGGGAGAGAAGAGACCGGTTGGAGACTGGAGCCACGACCCTTGGAAGCTGCAAAAACAAAAAATATTACATGGCCTCAATATGAATGAGGTATAATCTCTGATACTGGACGAGGCGGGCATTCCCATGCTCGTATCAAGACATATACATAACAATTAGTCCCAAGAAGGGGGATCTAATACATAAAGAATCTACTAGTACATCATAATGGTCCAGGGGGGACATTATTTTGAGATATACTCCTGATCATAACTGATCTCAATAACTGATACACTGGAATAACTGATGAACTGTTGGAACTGAAGGTGTCCAACATCTGTAGGGACGTAATGACTGTGAGCCATCTCTGGGAAGTATCTGTAACTGTATACTCGAGGGAGTATAAAACTGGGGTACATCTGAATACTGTCGCCATACGCAACCCGGATATCTATAGGAACAGTGTAACTGGTTGTTTCCATAGGTAGATTCTCAAATGTGGAGGAGTTAGAAGGTATCCGGGGTCTTCGACTAATAAGTGAACGAACCGATGCCCTGTGTGAGTCTCAACGATGCGATCAAGGTGTTGAAGTCGAGCATGCGAGAAACAACCATTTGGAGAGGCACTGAGGACTCTTCTCGAAATGATTCGTAGGCACTCATCATAAATGGTGATGAGTCCAAGACACAGGGACCTCTAGGTCTATCCTTTGGAATAAATTTGGTTGTCATCGACAGAGGGAGACCAGCAACTAATAAGGAAATGATGTTTCCTTGATAGGAGCGCGAGGTGTAGAACTGAAGTGTGGTAGTACTGATGGTAGGACTGACATACTTGTGGGGATGGGAAGTAACTGGGGTCATATAGTGGGTAGACTCGAACTTACTTTGTTCAGAGCATGATGATATGGTTGACCTGGCAGCGTAGGGAACTGACTTGTAGGTGAGGGGATCATTGCTTTGATTGACTGAATGGTATATATTGACTCTGGGGGGGGGGACGAGCTGATAGGTGCTATCGAGGGATTTTCAAGGTGACGTACTGCAGAATACTCTGAACAAAGGCGACCAATCATGGGGAAGCTGTCATATGAGTAGATGTGATCTGTCGTGGCGCCAAGAGGCACCATTGGGTCCTTCTTCGTAGTTTTAATGAGCTCCAAGAAGGGATAAAAGTGTGCTCTGAGATGGTACTGTCCTGTGGATTTGTGAGCCCAGGACTGTTCGTGCTCATTGGTGCTTTCATTTTTAAGGAGTCTGAAAGCGATAAGAAGACTCTGCAGTGGTTATGACTACTGTCCTGTTTGTTTTACGAGCCCAGGATGGTGATTGCTCGTGGTCGCTTTCATGTTTAGAGAGTCTGAAAGCGGTAAGGGGACTCCATCAGTGTTTCTTTTTCGTAAGTTTAGTCTCCAAGGCCCGAAAAAGCATAAAATGATGCGGATGGAGAACTCTTCTAGCCGATGTGACTAGAGTATACCTTTTTCGTAATTAGTCTACGAGGTCCAGAAAAGGGGTAAACTTATACCAGGTAGACGCCCTTTCAGATACGTTTTAGCGAGAATGAAAGAAAGCAAGATTGCTCGGCGATCTTTTCATTGTTTTAGGAGTCAGAAAAGAGTTTAACGGAAACTCCCTAAGTGCCTTTTTCATAAAAGGGATTGCTCGGCCCGAAAAAGGGATAAAATTATACCGAACAAAAATGGATAGATGGGAGAGAGAAAAGGTCGCAAGCGTTATCATGTGTGTGGGATACTGGATCCGGTGACATAAAGATTGTCACAAAGGGGGCTGCGTCCATTGTGGCACGCAAACCGAGGCAATGAGAGGGCATTTTGAAAAAATGGCCAAAAAGTATGGGCGTGAGAGCGAGAAATGATCTCAAGCATCATCACGAGTGTGGAATACTGAATCCGATGATATAAAGACTGTAAAAAACGGAGAACGGGGGATGTGGTACGCAAACCGAGGGGACGAGGGGGGGCATGGGAAAAAATGCCCAAAAAATCTACGTGAGAGCGAGAAATGATCTCAAGCATCATCACGAGCGCGGAAAACTGAATCCGACGATATAAGGCACGTCGAAAACGGAGAACGGTCGATGTGGCACGCAAACCGAGGCGACAAGGGGGGCATGGGAAAAGATGCCCGAAAAATCTAGGGGTGAGAGTGAGAAATGATCTCAAGCATCATCATGAGCACGGAAAAATGAATCCGACGATATAAGGCATGCCAAAAATGGACAACGGCCGATATGGCACGCAAATCGAGGCAATGAGGGGGGCATGGGGAAAAAATGCCCAAAAAATCTAGGGGTGAGAGCGAGAAATGATCTCAAGCATCATCACGAGTGCGGAAAACTGAATCCGACGATATAAGGCATGCCAAAAACGGACAACGGTCGATATGGCACGCAAATCGAGGCGACGGAGGCGCCCAAAAAATGGTCCCAAAAATGGAGCTGGTGAAAATTGGAAAAGAAAAGAACTGTCATGAAGTTCTCGTTGTGCTGATTCTAATGGTACTAACGGTTTGAGAAACGGACGTCGTATGAAACCGGAATGGCGGTTGGAAAAATGGTGGAATTTCTATAAATAGGGCGTGGGGTCCATATGACATGTCATTGTTACGTGCGAGTTTGGCAGAGCAGTCAGAGCTATTTCTTGATTTCCGGGAGATTTCACCGTTGGTTTTCGATTCTGCGAGTTTCAGGTAACTCTATTTTCTTTAGCCTTTTCAATTATGTCTTTTTTGTTTGGCGGCGGGCCCCCGAAGGCCGTGAAATTCCACGTTGACCTTCCAATGTGGAATATCGCGGGTTTCGGGTCTCTTTCCGCGATGAACTGTGCGGGTTTTAGGTTGACAGTGGCGATGTTCATCGCGACTGTGAGGATGGAACCCGCGATGTTCATCGTGAGTTCATGGGAGATAGTCGCGATGTTCATCACGACTGTCTGGAAAAAATCCTCGATGTTCATCGCGGGTTTTTGACTGGAGGCCGCGATGATCATCACGGGTTTTAGCATGGAGGCCGCGATGGTCATCACGACTTTTGGCATGGAGGCCGCGATGGTAATCGCGGCTTTTGGTGGAAAAGCCGCGATGGGATTTTTTCAAAAAAATTTGTGCTGGGGCTAAAAATTTCTTTTGTTTTCTAGCAGGATGTTGAGGAGACCATTATCCTCCTGGCGAGAGCGGGAGATCGATGATGATCTGATGGAGAAGATTCAGACTGATTCGGGGGTGCGATAGACTCTGGCTGTGAGCGGACTTTTGAAGTTCGCTCAGATCCCACCTATTCGTTCAGTGAGACGGCTCCTGAACACGCTGGTGAGTTGGTGGGTGCCGGCGGAGGGTGCTTTCATTATTGGGGGTGAGAGGTTAGAGATCACCCTCACGGATGTCTATTTTCTGACTGGGTTGCCTCGTTTGTGGGAGGTGGGCGATCTCTTGCCGAGGATCCCGCCGGGTGTAGATATGGAGGACTTGTTACAGACCTTCTGTGTTGGTGATGCCATTTTGCAGAACAGCTCTATTAGTCTGCGATCCCTACGTGAGTGGGATATGCGAGTTGTTGGGGCATGTGTTCTGCGGATATTGGGTGCTGCCGCACCACATCGTTTTTCTGGGGAACAAACGATGTTGGTGGATTCTGTTCTTCGGGGGACTTACTATGCCTGGGGGCAGATGTTTCTAGCTGGCGTCCGGAGAGATCTGGACAAGGCCAGTCGAGAGGGAGGAGAGTTTTGTTATGCCTCCTTTCTATGTTGTTTTTTCTTCGAGCGGTTGCTGACCTTACGACCGCGGGTACCCATTCATGTTGGTCTGGTGAGTGAGCCTCGCATGATGCGGTGGGGGCAGATGATGCCTCGTGGCGGCGGTGGTGTCCGCGGTTTCTTTACGGACGATTTTTATGAGCAGTGGGAGCAGATGCCCCTGCTGATTGAGGACTACCCCTATGCCGGCATGGACTATCGAGGCGACCCAGAGATGCCTCGTGCCCCAGGACAGGCCTGGAGTTTAGACGGTATGTTTTGTGTTTTATTTTATACTATATCATGTGTTGTTTTATTTATCATCGATGATTATAGTTGGATAGTATATGATGGCTTACTTGCTTTGTGCAGATGTGGGTCCAGTGCCACCAGCCAACTACATGGCTCATCAGGGGCAGGCGATGGTGGTCGCTCATCCACCTGCAGCGGTACCACCTCCGCATGGTGGAGGATTTGCGGCTCGTGGGCGAGGGGTTGGCCCTTGAGATGACGCCATAGAGGGTGTCAGACAGACCTTCGACAAGATCCTATCTGGACTCCCCGAGGATGGTTGGAGAGACCTGGATCGGGATATTTTGGAGGGTTGCTTCGGTGCGCCGCCTGAGTGGCGGTCGCTCTTGTTGAGGACAGCGGTGTTTGTGGCAGAGCACAAGGGTGGTGCTCGGGATGTCCCGGCAGGGCCGGCTGAGATGAGGATACGTTTGCGGGATGATCCAGCGAGGCTGGCAGAGTGGAGAGTTCGGGCTCGCCATGACCCAGCAGGGCCAGCGGAGGAGGAGCCGGAGGAGCCTAGGGATCCTGATGAGTAGATGATATTGTATCTGCCCCCAAATGCTGATGAGCATATGGGGAAGCATTTTTGTACGACTGATGTATTTTTGTATATCGGGTGCTGAGGGCACCTATGACATGTTGACTGTTATGGTTTATATATATATGTGTATATATATTTGGATATATTGTCGTGTATGCACGTGGATGCAGATTTTGTCTTTTGTCTATGCCCGTGGAGGCACATGTTTCTGCACGTGGATGCCGTATTTTGTTATTTGTATATGCCCGTGGAGGCACATGTTATGTACGTGGATGCATTTTGTTTATGGGTATGCCCGTGGAGGCACATGTTATGCACGTGGATGCATTTTGTTTATGGGTATGCCCGTGGAGGCACATGTTATGCCCGTGGAGGCACATGTTATGCAACCAGGCTTAGTGCTATGGGCACCTGCTAACTAGTAACAGCAGTTTCAATAGAATTAAACAAGAAACTAATCTAAACAAAACTAATCATGGATCTATGCAAGAATATAAGCAAATAATGGAAATATTTTAAAAACAAGAATAAGAAAATATGAAAGAATAAATTTGTATTTAAAAATGGGGCAAGCTAATGCTTGCAATAGGAATACCTTCAATGGTGAAGGTTGATGTAGAGCAACTCCCAAGATAAGTAGCTCCAAGATCCAAGAGGTCTCTTTCTCCAAGGTTGCTTATAATGGCCAAAAATGCTCAAGGGAGATTTCGGCAGCATGAGGATGAGATAATGGATGGATGTGAAATGAGGAGCCCCTACCACCTTTTTATAGGTTTTGGTGGTGGGGAATACCATTTGTGGTTTTGTGGAAACCAAATGGTATTGACCAACATGGTTTAGGTACTTTTCCCTCCTTTTTCCTTTTTTGAATAAAATTAATATTTTAATTCCCTTTTCAATATTTTTGGGAATTTGGACCCTTTTTGAGGGTTTTTTTTATGCTTTTCAGGAAAAATAATATTTTTGAGTGGGAAAAAGGGGTGTACAAAGGTCTTTTGGTGACCTTTTGTTGGTTTTAGAGGCTCAGATGGTGGAAAAGTGGACAAATGGGTCATGTGAATAAGGGAATGAGCTAGTGAGCACTTTTTAGGTGTTAACAATACCTCTAGATGAGGAATATATTGAATCTCCTGAAGAAATGTTATGGATGGAAGATGAGAGTAACATGATTCACCTCACACATGAAGACTATGAAATATCTTTACAAGAAGAATTCTATCAAAATGATTAAGAAGTGCATCGAAGATACAATTTGAGGCTAAGGAATAATGCTTCGAATCAGAAGCCTATTACTTCCCCTAAAGAAGCCTGTATAAATCCAAAGAATCACAAAACCATCGATAAGCTAGTTCCTACTACAAAGCCTACTTTTACTCAAAATAAACTTGCAAATCCAGTTAACCAAAATAAAACTGAAATGCTACAGTTAAAGAGGGAAGAGACTGAAAGAGAAGAGATAGACAAATTTGAAGCCCCTTTTGATCTAGAAAATTAGTTATCTAAAATAAATAGCCATGTTCCTTTGCCCAAGTTGGCCAAAATTCATATATACCAAAATAAAATGGATAGGGTCCTAAGCATCGGTGGACTAAGCATGTAACATGATACTTTAAATTTAGCATATGAAAGTCCTGCTATATCTGTAGGTCTAGTGGTTGAAGAAGAGAAAGATGATCATATTGCTCCTTTCTACATAACTTTAAATGTGCATGGAAAATTTTTACATAACTGCATGCTAGACTTTGGAGCTTCACACAATCTAATTCCTAAAATCGTCATGGAGCAGTTATATTTGGAAATCACCAAACCTTATCATGATCTTTACAACTTTGAATCCAAGAAGGTAAAATGTATGGGGATGATTAAGGATTTATTAGTTATTTTGGCTCAGCTTCCTGCTAAAAGTATTGTGATGGATGTGGTATTGGTAGATGTCCCATCAAGATATGGGATTTTACTATCCAGAGCATATGCCAAAAAGGTGGGAGGAACCATCCAAATAGAACTAAAGTATGCAACTATCCAAAGGTTTGCAGGTGAGTCTAGAAGATTGTATAGGGAAGCTAGATTTGCATATGTGATCAATGATCAGAGTAGCCCCATACATAACCTTATGAATTCCATGGAAGAATACATGGGATTTTCTATTCTCTTCATGGATGAAGAACATGTAGAGCCCTCATACACAACTTTATCCATATCATACCTTACATCCCCTTCAAGTTAGTTATGATAAATGTATTTTGATGGACCTTCATCTAAGGGAGAAGCAACAGTATATGTAATTTTGTTTGGCCCAGATAAAGAAGAAACTTCCTTGTATTTCAAATTAAATTTTGAGACTACAAATAATGTTGTTGAGTATGAAGCCTTGATTTTAGGATTAGAAGCTTCTAAGAAAATGGGAGTCATAGAAATTTTTGTTTTTGGAGATTCAAAATTAGTATTCTAGCAAATTAGAAGTGTTTACCGAACTAAGCATCCTAGAATAAGGGGATAAATAAATTAGAAGTGTTTAGTAGAAAAATTATTTAGTGATATTTTAATATCACTACTATCCCAAGAAAATAAAACCAAATAACAGATTCATTGGCTGTAGCTACCAGTACATTTAAATCTCCATTTGGCCCCAAACATAAGTGTGAGATTGAGATGATGCACAGGGCTTCAATACCTGATGATCTGAAACATTGGAAAGTGTTTGATGTAATATCCCCAATCTGATATCAGATGATATTATCTCAAATACAAAGTTTAATAATCAGAAAATTGCATAACAATAACTAGTTCTCAAAACTAGTGAAGAAGGATCTAGAACTGGTGATTGGTTAACCCACCCAGAGCTTGACTGTTGGAAACTTTTGGATCTGTAAAATGTAATGGGGAGTGTGCATCATCAAGTACAACAACATCAAGGAAATATTTTGAGTTCTAAGAACAATGTACAAGGGCCACTTATGTTTCGAACATCAGGCAGGCTAAAGTCTACTCCAAGCCTTCCTGGGAACACCTGGATATTCCCACTAAACTCTTCCACTTACACGTGACATCAAACAGAGGTGGATGAAAGTTAATTCAAACCCTAGTATTATGATTGAAAATATTTACCGATGATTTGGGAGGATATAGGAGTGTTTGGAGGCAAAGGGAGAAAGAGGGTTATGTAGGATTTCTCCACTAGCTTGTTTCCAGGCTCTTCCAAATAGACTGATTTGGTCAATAATTATCAATATGATGGTGATATGATATTTATAAATTTCTCAGTGACCCATCACAACTGACATAACTGAATTTGAGTATATAGAGACTTTTTAATTAATCAAACTACAAAACTAGTCAAATTTGGGTTCCCAATGAGCTAGTCTTGATAATTATGGACTCAAATAGACAGATAAGGTCACAAATATTTGATTTTTGGATTGGGATGGATTATACAAGAATTTTAAAAACTACATCAACCTTCATAAAGATAAATGGTTACTCCAATCTCATCATATTGCAAATCCTGTAAAACTAGTCAATAAAAATTGCATAGAGAGCTAGTCTTGTGAAATGTGAGTACAATCAGCCTCTAAGGCTCTTGAATTATCCTTTGGATGAAAAATATGGCTCATAAAAATATTAAATAATATCATCATTCTATGTTATAGAATACTGAGCAGAAAATGAATATATTTTGATCTCATACTTTACAGAGAATCTCTAACCATGGAATTCTTACAATACCGAGTGTAGAAGGAGTCTGAGAAGAGAAGAAGAAGCAGTATCTTCTATGGATATGAAATATGATGAGTACAGAGAAGATGTATTCTCATGTAAGTTGCACCATATCTCAGTGACTTCTCATAAGGGGTGCATTCATCAACTAAAACTTCTCCAAATTGCACATGTGCGCTCCTAAACACTGAAACCTTGGCTCTGGTGAGAATGGTTGTATATTGGTCATACATACACCTTTTTCAACAAGAAAAAAGGAATTTATTACTGGAAATTTCCCTATGGACGCCCTGGAATAGGTTTCACAACCCAAAAATGCTTAAACAATTCGAAACCATAACCTCTATTTCGGCCCTTCAACGTTGTTTCCATTGAATGAGAATAATGCTTCAAAAGATAGAAAGAAGAGATGATGTAATCATATATATGGATTAGATCTGAAATTTGACATCAATGGCTACACTGGATCATGTGCAGAAGACTGGAACAAAAACTATGGGGCACATCTCCCACAGGTGGCTAAGGGTGCATCACCAAAGCCTATAGAAGCTTGAGCTTACTCACATACAAACAATAAACTATCAAAAGATATGAATGTGGTGTGTCCTCCGTATTTTATAGATTGAGCAAATTTTTGGGCAATTCAAATTTCCAATAAACCTCCTTGGCCTCCTCTAATGCACCTTCCTTGAGTCTTGATTGAGTTGGCACTTTCCATGTTTTTTACTGACTAGCTTTTCCTCTTTTTTGGAAACTAATCCCTCCTAGCTTTTATGCATGTTTCCTTCTTTTACAATTGGATAGATTTTTTT
The DNA here is from genome assembly GCA_027924585.1 of Larix kaempferi. Classification (NCBI taxonomy): domain Eukaryota; kingdom Viridiplantae; phylum Streptophyta; class Pinopsida; order Pinales; family Pinaceae; genus Larix; species Larix kaempferi. The sequence goes on from BSBM01001150.1 coordinate 3,117,080, forward strand.
TCTTTGGAAACTACGCCCTCATTATCTTTCTGGATGTTTCCTACTTTTACCCACTTTCTTGCTTTGTGCACTTGCCTGCTTTATGCACTGCTTTTGTCAATTTCCTCTTTTTTTATTTGCTCTGCTTTTTCTTTCACTTTCCTCTTTGGTTGACATCTCACTAAACCAAACTTATCTCCTTATTCTCCCTTATCATAAACTAACTCCTCACCACATGTAAATAATAATTAAATACAAAAATAATAATTACATCCTCTTCAATTTAATTAATTGAAACAACTATAGTCTGAATTTTTATTCCTAGTTAATTTAATTATCTAGGGTAATTTACCAATGTTATCCCCCTCATCAATTAATTAATTGACTTTCACTATGATCCATGGGGTTTTAAGGTGACATTGGATGCTTCCTGGTGCTTGAAAAAATGGGAACATGACAGTCCTCCCCTCCCAAACTTACTTTTCCTCAAGCAAGAAACCAACTCCAACTCCAACAAAAATTCCACCATGTTTCTGTTGCACCACTCTTATTATAAACATTCTCCCAATGACTAACTCTTTTTAGAAAAAATTTCAACCCAACTAATACAGCTGAGAAGAATCCCGGATCCCACTGTTTGTGTTGCATGTCCCCCAGTGGCACTGTTACTTGTGGAAAACTATCATTCCAAAGAATTCCAGGGTCCCACTGTCTCAGCTGCATCCTTCCAAACATCAGGATCACATGAAGAATATACCATCATTGAGTATGTCTAGATCACTCCACCAAAATGGAATTTCATCACTTCCAATGCCAAACCAAACCTCTCTGAGTCCCTCCAACCAAGTATGAAGCTCCTTATGTTCCACGTGCAATCCAACATAGATACTCACATCACTGCTAGAAAATTGACATAGGTAAAAATTCCATGTCTTCAAGGCATCACATAGCAGCCATAGATGACCCTACAATGGCTCACAAAATATGTATGATATGTCCAAAAAATTTCCGCTAATGCAAACAAAAAACTCACTCTTGGGAGTGCTTAGCTCCAATATGTATCCATTCACCCAATCAATGGATGAACAAACACTCTGACAGAATGCACTACTATGCATGATGGAGACATCAGTTAGATGCCTATGCTATTGTTCATCAAGCTATTCGGGGCCTAATGTGATTGTTTAACCCCAAGGTCTAACCATAAATTCATCAAATAAGAGTGTGGGAGCCTCCTACTCCTCATGTGGCACCAAAAGAAAGAATCCCTTTACTCAATCAACCCTGTGTGTGTTGGATTCATATGTTTATGGAGTGAAGGAAAACAAAAAAATTCTTGGAAACAATTATCCCTCAATATTGTGGTTGGCTCAACCATACTGATATCATGTGCATCCTCCAAAACTGTGCAAATTCCTCCATGAGGAAACTCTTAATCTCTCTGGAAATGAACAAGTGCTTGGCTTCCATCTTGCTTAACTCCAAACTCTCCAAGAACATGTAAATAAGATTGTACTTCATGTTCCCAATGCAAACAAGTAGCAAGGGTAAAAAAAATTATGCTCCAATGACATAGGTGAGGATCCCATGTCCCATAATGCTACTCCAAAAGAATGAAAAAGGATTCAAAATAATCAGCCATAAGTGCTTTCATCCAAGAGGTGAATGAATAACCTCTTCCAAAATCTGAACCAAGTGTGGATCAAAGAAGACAGTGAGCCTTCAAGGGGATCAAAGGAGTACTATCTATGTATCCATGAAGATGTGTATCATCAAAGGGTAACCCAGGATGCTGCTACAAATGTAAGGAAGAAGGTGATATAGGCATGCCATCATTAAAAGCAGAAATAGGAGTTTCATACTCCTTAGGTGGCACCATAAAAAAGAAACCTTTGACCCAAACTTCCTCCTCAAGTGACATGGAATCAATTGTGGGAAATAATGTATGATCATGGACCAACATTTTATCACTACAAACCTCATACATCAAGCTAATGGATGCATCAAAACCATCATAAGCTGTTCCATCAAACTTGAGCTCTTCTGATTCCTCAATGGAGGAATGACTCACTTGGGGGAGAATCTCAGTTTTGCTCTGGGGAACTATATGTGCTTGAAACTCTTCATCTACATCTAGAAAATACTCAAGCACATGCATGTTATCATGCACCTCATGAACAACCATCTCATGAGGTTCCTCCATAAAATTCTAAGTACAACCAACCATAAGAAACTGGTTGACTGGTATGTGTGATATTTGCAACTTTTGGTGAAGTTGCTTGTTGGGCTTCGAAAATTGTCCATTTTCATGACTTCATTTTCGCTACTTTCCTAACTCATCCACCCATAATTTAGTACATCTATGTTTAATGAATCTATCATTGACTTTATTTTATCAATTTAAACCATTAAACGTAAAAGAATCCTAACTTGTTATTTTTGATGTATTAAATGTAATATTGTGCAAATGATAAGCATTTCGGTACTCCATATGACCCTTCATTTGACCCTAAGTTCTGCCTTGGGTTTGATAGCATGTTTCACATTGGTTTACCCTTTTGATGAACAAATTTACCTTTGTCTCTTTCTGGTCCCATATATTTACATATACAAGTCAAAATCATGAATGAATGTTGAAGTTTTGGCTAACTAATTGATTGAGAATCTTGGAACTTTAATAATTTAAAGAATAAAATGAATTTCAAGTACTTTAAATCATGGTAATGATTTAAAAAGTAAAACTAATTAAAAATATATATATATTTTTAACGAAAATAGTTAGTTTTTATTGGGTAGAGCATGGTTGGGACATAGCCTAATCAACCTCCATTACATTTCCAATAGTCTGCATGACTGGATAAACCAAACCTGCAATTACAAAACAGAAGGCTGTCTTCCTATGGGATAGGAGACCAAAGAGAAGCATTATCATTCTTTTTCAGCTCTGCATGCGCTAAGCGGTAGCCCATATTGGCCATAGCATCTGTTTCCTGATTAAGACTCCGAAGGATGTGAAATAAGGAGGTAGATTTGAATTTTTGCAGTAGTTTGCGGATCCTTTGCAAGGTCTTGCTGAGCACCGAGTTATTAAATTTGTCTTCCGTATTGAGGATTTTTATGATGATTTCCGAGTCTCTGAAAATTTGAATGTCTTGACCAACATGTCCTTGAGCGAGCTGATAGGCTTTGAGCAAGCCTAATATTTATGCCTGATTATTAGTACTCTGCCCGAGCCCCCAACTGAAGGTGTCTTTACTTTTTCTATCCTATCCGCAAATGATTCCTCCCGCTCCTGCAGGACTAGGATTACCTTTAGCTGCTCCGTAAAAAAAGATCGTGACTTTACCTTGGTTCTGCCACCACACATGAAACTCAGAATCAGCGCACCGCAGTCTCCATAATGGATTGCTGTTTGGGCGAGAAGAGGTCATTTTCCAAGTTTGATGCATACGAACTCCAAGCCAGTTATTTTCTTCCGGCAGCAGAAGATTAGCTTTTTTGGGGGATAGTTTTCCAAAGTTTCAACCAGCATAGCTTTGGCTTTAGCCACCACGATGGAAGGGGATCACAAGCTATTTTGAAACATTCCTTCATTCCAGGCTAGCCATACTTCCCAGTAGATGTATTTTGGAAGCGCATGACAAATTTTGTACCAAAGAGAATTGCTCTTTATTGTATGGGGATATCGGTCATTCCATGTGGAGAAAAAATAAACAATGGTGCTCTGCGTTGGCACCAAAACATTGAGTCCCTAAACAACAACCTTCCACACCTCCTGCGTGTAATAACAGTCAATAAAAAAGTGGTCAATTGTCTCCAGAGCCATACAACAGAGAGGGAATTAGTGAGGCCCATTAATACCCCGCTTGGAAAGATTCTCCCCTATCAGTAATCTACCATGCATGAGAGTCCAACAATTTTTTTTTTATCTTAGGAATGCTATAAAAATCCCAAATGTGCTTCCACAATTTAGGAGTATGTATTTGAGCATTTTGCGTTTGAAGAATTGCATACCCCTGAGCTACTGAATATACTCTTGCAGTGCCCCAAGTCCACTTATCACGAATTCGCAGGTGGACCGGGGCTAACCCAGAGAGCACCATCGGCAGGGATTTCTCTTGCTCATGCATCCAAACTGGAGGCCATGGAAAGTGCCATGCTTCCCAATTCCCACCAGGATCCCATATTGAAATGTTTGCCAACGTTTTGATGCCCTGCTGAGTTAGCTAGATACGAAGCTTAGCGAATTCTTCAGCTTGCCTGAGCAGAGTATTCACCATGATTTTGTCATCCCAAAGCTTAATATTCATCCCATTTCCAGGGATACGATAAAGGTGAGCTTTGAAAAAATTCCAACTACAACTGCAGAGCTTCCAAAATGTGGTACCCTTGCTAACGATTCCAGTCTCCATACTATTAAGTGAGATTCCATTCAGATATTTTTTAGTGAGCATTTGACTGACAGGATGACTTTGGTTTGAGAAAATCGTCCACCGAATATTCCCTCCCAGTGCCAAATTATCCATGCTTGGATCTCTAATCTGAATTCCACCAACTAAGAAGGGTCGTTTCACAATGTCCCAACTGACCAAATGAATTTTTTTTTGGTTCCCCTTACCTCCTTGCCATAGAAACTTGAGAATAAGTTGAGACATCTTCTTGGTAATCAGTTTAGGAGCCAAGAGAAAAGAAGCCTGATATATTGGGAGGGATGAAATGATAGATTTAATGAGAGTAAGCTTATCCGTATTGGTGAGCCAATGACCACCCTAGGCAACCAATTTTGCCTTGATTTTACTGATTATTTCAAGCCAATGAGAGGCCTTTGTAGTGCCCAAAGTTAAAGGCAGGCCTAAGTATTTGATGGAGTGCCACTCATTGTATCCTAGAAATCCTAAGGAATGTGCTATCCGAAGGATGGTTGGCTGATCGACCTTCCAACCATAAACAACACTTTTTTCGCTTATTAACCAATGCTCTAGAAACTCTGTAGAAGCTGTGGATTACAACATTGATGGCCCTGGAAATTTTTATTGAGGCACCACCCAAAAGGAGGGAGTCATTAGAGAACAAGGCATGGTTTAGGGGTTCCAACTCTTTCACCACACAGATACCCGGAACTGTCCCAGCAAGCTTCTCGACTGTTAATTTACGGCTAAGAGAATTGACCATCAGAATATACAAGAAAGGGGAGAGGGGGAAGCCCTGCCTAATACCCCTTGTGGCTTGGAAGTAGTTAGCCGTCCTGCCATTAACCAGTGGGGAGATCCAAGGATTTTCTATACAAGATTTGATTAATCTTACAAAGTTAGTACTAAATCCAAGATAGAAGAACTTGGAAGAGAAAGGATTGTCTTACCCGATCGAAGGCATTAGCCATATCCAGCTTTATGAGCATCCCTTGCTCATGCTGAAGATAACTAGAGCGGATGGTTTCCTGCACTAGGATCACATTGTCCATTATGTGTCTTCCTTTGACAAACCCTCCTTGGTTGGGGGAGATAAGTTTATTCGGCATAGGCTTGATGCAGTTTGCCAAGAGTTTGGACAAAATTTTATATGAAGCATTGCACAACGAAATAGGTCTAAAACGATCAAAGGTCCCAAGGTTTGACTACTTGGGAATTAAAGCTAGAAAGGTGGATTTTGTACTTCCTCCAACCTTGGCTTTATGGTGAAAGCCTTTGATCATCTGTAATAAGTCAATCTTGATTATATCCCAGCAAATTCTATAGAAGTGGATGGAGAACCCATCGGGCCCAAGGAATTTATCCGGTTCCATCGACTAGATTACGTTGTTGATGTCATATTCAGTGAAAGGATGCAAAAGGCTAGCATTTTCCTCCTCATCAACCAGTATTGGAATGTTAGTAAGAAAATCTGAGAATTCATGATCAGAAGCTATACCTTCTTTCGTGTAAAGCTGATGAAAATGAGAAGTGGCAACCTCTTTAAGTTGATCAATATTTTTGTGGACAGTCCCGTCGGAAGTAGTAATTTCTTCAACATGATTATGAGAGAGACGAGCTTTAAATTGCTTATGGAAGAAGGTTGTGTTTCTATCTCTAGACTTGAGCCAGAGGCTTATGGATTTAAGCCTCGAGTGCTCTTCCTCCTGCCTGTAAGAGCAGAAAGTGTTGAGTTGGGCAGCTTGCTCATTCTGAATGTTGGAGAGGGTAATATCTTTACATTCCAACTCCATTTGCATGTCAATCAACTGAGATGTGGATTTCTTTCTATAGCTAGTAGGGGAGGTTGAAGGCTTTTTTATCCACTATTTCAAAGCCATTTTAGTGGCTTTTAATTTCTACTCCCAAACATAGCTGGGCGAGCCAATGATAGGAGTGGTCCAGGAATTTAAGACAATGTCCATGAACCCTTCTCTATCAGCCCAGAGTGGACTGAACCGGAAGGGGATGGGACCCAGTTTTTCTTCATCATCAATCTATAATACAATAGGCTTATGATCAGAAGTCAATTTTTCCAGCACTCTCATTGAGATGATCTTTTTCTCCATCAAAAAAGTACCTTGCAGTAAAAATCTATCCAACTGGGCTGCAATATGATGTATTCTAGCTCTATTATTAGTCCAAGTGTAAAGCCCTTTCTTCAGATTGAAGTCCATCATGTCCCACTACTATATGATATCTTCCACCAATGGGAGAAAATAGTCTCTGTTGACAATGCCTCCGCGTTTCTCCTTGGGTTCAAAAACTAAATTGAAATCTACCGCAAGAATTAAATTCTTGGGAGGGTACGTCTCAAGAAAGTCGAACAGAGATTGCCAGCAATCTTTATTTTCAACCTAGAGGACATGGACATAGAGATTGACGAGAGCTATGGTTAACTTACTAGTAACATGACAAAGCTCGGTGAAGATCCAGTGCTGCATCTCGAAAGAGCTATTGAGGTGAAATTTATTATCCTCCTAAAGAGTAGCCAATCCTCCGGAGGAGCCCCATGCACTAACAGATTTCCCAGCATTTCTTTTCCATTTCGTATTGATGATTTCCAGAAGGGATGCCCCCTTAATTTTAGTCTCTTGGAGTAGGAGGATTTCAGGGATTTCTGATTTCAACAAATTATTTACCGCTTCGACTTTCAATGGATTCCCTAGACCTCGAAAATTCCAAGAGAATAAGTGCATTATTTACTGGCCGGTGAAGGAGCAGTTCCTCCCTTGGGAGGCCTATTTCTCATATTTCTGCCTATGGACATCTCAATCGTAGTCTAACTGCCTTTCACTTTTTTCCTTTCAGCCTCTTCTGCCCTTGCTTCCCTATGGGATTTTTGTCCAACTCTTTTCGATGGCTTCTCAAAAGTCTTGTCTTCCGAGGATCCTGAAATCTCTGGGGATTTCTTCCATATCATTTTAGCATAGGAGAGGGGGCTATTGACTCCTGTTGAGGATCCAGCTTGTAAATTACCTATTTCTTCCAGAGTTTTGACTTCATCATTTTTTGTGACTGGCTGCTCCACCTCATCCATAGCTATAACAGGCTGATCTTCCAAGATACTAAGAGACTCAAAGGGGTTGGAGTTTGACTCTATTGTTTGGGGGGCTGAGCTCCCTTCTCCATGGGGCTGTTCAGAGGGAGGGACTGCACTCCCAGCAAGAGCTCCTTTTCCTTTAGTTCTGCTGGTCTGTTTAATAGCTGTTGATTTCTGAACCGTAGCCCATTTCTCTCCCTTTGTTTTCTCAGCCTCGTCCTCACCTTTCTTTTTGCAGTACCTAGCGAAATGTCCATATCCATGGTAGAACCGACATTTGAATGGAAGTTTCTCATAGTCCAGCTCTTGCATGAATGACCAATTTTCCACTGTGAGCTTTATAGCTTCAGGGAGACCCACTTCCAAATCCACCTCTACACAAATTTGTGCACAGGTGTACTGATCTTTCCTCTCTGCATAGTCTATGTATCTTCCAAGCTTATTACCAATGGCCTCTAAAGATTTGGGATTCCAGCACTGCAAGGGTAAATGCGAGAGCCGAACCCAAACCAGGGTAGCCGAGGGCACATCTTGTGCAGGATCTAAATCCGACATCCATTTAAATAGATACAGCCTCCGAGGGCCCATAAAATATGGCCCATTCCTAAATATCAAATTCCTGTCCTCTACATTGTCAAAAACAAAGATAAAAAATCCCTTACCCACTAAAAATCTTTTGATGCCTTCTTGTATTAATGATCTCCAGTTCCTCTGAAACCAATTGTCCACAGCTTTGGGTGATGGCTAGAGGCCGGTGAAGTGGCCAATAAGTCCACATTCTACAAGATTCAATGTGTATTTGCAAGGATCTTCTGCCGGTAGAGCAACGGTAGGGATGTTGGCCATGTGTTTCACAAACTTCTGCTCCTGCTCACTAGAAGGTCATTTACCACAGGAAACTACCAGTAGCTTGAACACTGCTATTTCAGGAGGTAGCAAGGAGGCCTCAGGGCCTCCTCTGGGAGCCATGGGATGAACTAACTCGCAGGGGAGATCAGCCACAACTGCAAAACGTTGCACTCACTCTACCAAAAATCGCTCCAAGAACTCACGCATTCTCTCCAAGAACTCTGAGATTGATCACAAATCAAATCCCATGTTTGAAGGCACCTTAATATTTCACAAGAAACCAGCATGCAGGGGAGAAATCAACCCAGAACACTTGCAAAAATGCTACACTCATGCTGCCAAGAATTTAAATCAATTTAAAGTACCAACATAAAAAGTCACCCTATATCAATCACATTAATCCATATTTCATATATATAATAATAATAACCATTAACTAATGTCATGGTAACTATTCAATGGTTGAAATTTATAAATAAATAATTAAGTAACAATAGCTACTCATATATTGGAATGCCACTTCAAACACAAAACATAAGACTTTAAATATTACGTTGGTCTGGTTATGCCACTTCAAATATAAAACAAATAAACATCTGTTTATTTGTTTTTAGTTTTTAATACAAAACATAAAAATAATGAATTGTTGTTGTTTGTTATGCAGGCCCTAAAGTAACCAGCGCATGAAGATTTCACTACACAACGGATCATGGGAATCATGTGGAGAACAGGTCAGAAGTTAATCGAACCAGGATCATGGGGAGAACGGGTCAGAAGTTAATTGAACCAGAATCATGGATTGCAGAACCCAATCCACTAATCATCAATCCAGCTCCAGTATCTAGCAATTAATCTTTCCAACAACCCAACATCAATTTTGAACTAATTACAGTTGCAAGGTATCGTACAGACATTCATTCGGACTACCAATCGCACCTGCCCATGCATTCCCTTCATCATTTTAGGAGGCATATTTCGGGAGTATATTTTGAGCAAACCGTAAACAATTTGGAGAAATGGTTCAAACCCACTTCACAAATGGGCTCATTTACTCCTACCCAACGACAGTTTTATGAATTTATTAACAGACATGGAGAAAAATGTGCTCGAACAAACGTGATTTTTCCAGGATTAGGGTTATGTACGATTTTCTCAATTTAATAATTTGTTGGATGGTCAAGAGCTTCGGAATTTGATTCTATCCATCCGCTCATTGTTTTCTTGTATAAATAGAGATGCATATGGCTGAGAATGGGAATGATTAGGTAGTGAAGATCTGATTTTGTAAATTAAGCTTATCATTTTGTAGTTAAGTCTCTTTTTCAACGGAGAATTGGTTTCCGAAAATCAACTCCATGTACATATTGTTTGTGTGAATCCTCAGGGTTCGCCATCCTGTGGGTTGTATTTTATTATTTATTTTTTTCTTTGCAATTTCGTTTTTCAGATTTGTTCTACACAGTTTTAAATTAATTTTTGGATTGCATATTTATATTAGATTTCATGTACATGTTTACTTGCAGCTTTAGACTAGATTTTATGTAGTTTATATTAGATTTTTGTCTCGTTCAACATCGTGGATCTGTTCAAAATGAGCTCTATTTATTTTGAATGAAACACCTGAATCAGATCATTGTATTGACTACTTCTGTCCCGACAGCTTAACTATTCGAATGCAGGTCTGAATGCAAGTTCCAATGCAGATCTGAATGCAATAAAATTATTTCAGAAGTGCTCTTTTTTATGTGGATTGAATTCCTCAATATTTACAGAGTATTATTCACTGTAATTTTTTTACTCCTCGTATGTATTAATCTCATTTAACGCTCTGTAGGTGATTGTATGCATTAGATCGTGTGAATTTTATAAATAAATAAATCTACAATAGATAAATCTATTATACCCTGCTTTGAGTTTTGAAGGAATTTAATTTACCTTGCATTAAAGCGTTTTACACCCTGAATTGAAATATTTTATACCCTGCATTGAAGTGTAGATGAATTAGTGATAAAGTATATTTCTACATTTAGCACAGAGCTTTTATTAATGTTTATTTTAATCCACTTTAGATTTTTATTTTAATGAAAGTTTAATTATTAAGTGTTAGTTTTATTTAGTGCCAATTGCTAAATGATAGGAGTTTAATTTAAAATGTTTAGTTTGTAGTTTTTATTTTTCAATTGATATTTCTTTTGTAAATTAGTTGTAACATAGGTTTGTGACTTGCAATTTAGTTTGTAGATGGTTTACAATTTGTAGTTTGTAGTTTATAATTAATTTAATGGTTTTGTTTTATAATTTGTAATTTAAGTTTTATTTTAAAATCCAGATCTATCATAGATTTTATTTCGGTAATTTATAGTTCGATGGTGTGGTTTTAATTAGCATAGGTACCCTGAATTTTGAATTTTTCATAGATAGATTGTTTTGAATTTGATATTTTAATTAAATGTTAATTAGATGTGGTATTAATTAGATAGGTGCGATATTTATTTTATTAGTTAATTAAATAGGTTCTTTTACTCCATTTGGAATTGATTTTTTAAAATTAGTTTGTAAGTGTGTTTAAATTAGTTTTGCATTCATAAACATTTAGATTTATTTGGCATGCAATTGAAACTTAGTCTATAATTTGCAGTTAGATTATAATGTAGAATTGATATTTGAAATTGGTTTGTATCTTAAGTTAGTATATAGGTTAGCACACACTTTGCAATTTAACATAGGAATAAAGAATTTATATTCATAGCTCATAGTTTAGTTTTCAATTAAAGTGTGTTTATCAGCGTTAGGTTAGATTAGATTAGGTTAACCTTTGACCCTACACATATAGTGCTTGTACCTTGAATCTTACGAGCCCCAGGTTGACAATTTAGTATTGGAAATTAATTAAAATATAATTTTACCAACATTGCTCTATCTCCATCTTGGATTCTTGGAGGGCACTTTGAGTGCTTCTCAAAGAATATTGGGTGGCCATCAATTCATAATTGAGCGTGCTAATCTCTTCATCATCCTTCAAGGATTCCCCATGCAACATATGAACAAGCTCATGCAAATGATATCTATCATAAATTATATCTGAAATTTTACCTTGGATTGTAGACATGGATTTCTAAATCTTCTCCATGGCTTCAAGGAAAGATGAATCTTCCAATGAATCATATATCCAACATGACTGTGAAACTAAAACATGTGTGTCATGGTGAATGTGTAAGGCCTCCTTAATATTCCCCTCACTCATATTCAAGGGCCATGCAAGGAAATGAGGTTCTTGAGGATGAACATCTTCTTCTTCATTGGTGAGGTTAGCTTCACAATGTGGTTCAAGTGATGGCTGAAAAGTTGACTCTGGAATAAGTTCTGCTACTACAAGCTCTTCATATTCATGCTCAAGGGAACTTATGCTTGCGGAAACTTCATCAAGTGGTATCTCTATGTCACCAACATAGAGAGATGGAAATCCATCTGTAGATGTCTCCTCAAAACTTAAGCACCCATCAGTAGGTACCTCATCACAACATCCATCAGTGGATGCTTCTTCAGTATTTGAGAAACCATTAGTAGATGCTTCTTCTTGGAACCCATTTGTAGATACTATTTTATCAATAATTGGCTGATCCTTAGTAGAGCTTGTGGTGGCTTCTTCATGCTTACATTCTTTGGAATATCTGCTTGAAGAAAACCCAAACAATCTCATGATGCTATTGGACGATTTTTTCTTCCTTCTTATTTACTCATAGAGGCATAACAACTCAGTTCCTCCATGGGTGGTCTGATGCTCTCTATTGAATCCAAATATTCATACTAGATCTCAAATCCAAATATGAAATAGAATTAATATTTGAAATAAATTGCCTTACCAATATCTTCTCCCAATGCTAGATACTCCTCGTAGTGGTAGGTAAAAGTTTTACTTGCAGATATCCTCTTTGCTAAATCCTTCTTAGGATTATCCATCGATGGATCATCCCATTGAAATTCATTTTACATATGGTCACAAATTTAACCATCATCTTCTCTTGGAAGGCCTCCATCAATGTAAATAATTCCTTCTTCCTCATACAACTCAAAGCCTTCATCTTCCATGTCTGCAACTAGTTCTAGAATTGCAACTTGAAAACAATTGTAAGATATCTTCCATTGAGAATTAATTTCCACTGGATGAGCCAAGGAAAGTGCTATGATACCACTGTAATATAATTGATATGATATTAGATGATATTATCTCAAATACAAACTTTAAAAATCAGAAAATTGCAAATAGTAACTAGTTCTCAAAACTAGTGAAGAAGGAACTAGAACTGGTCCTTGGTTAACCCACCCAGAGTTTGACTGTTGGACACCTTTGGATATGAAAAATGTACTGGGGAGTGTGAAGCATAAATGACAGTAGAATAAAGGCCATATTTTGAGTTCTAAGCACAATGTATTGGGGCCATTTATGTTTCAAACATTAGCCAGGCTGAAGTCTACTCCAAGGCTTCCTGGGCACACAAGCATATGCCTACTAAACTCTTCCACTTACACTTGAAATAAAAAAGAGGTCTATGAAAGGTCATTAACCACCTAATATGATGATGGACAAGAGTTATTGATGATTTGGGAGGATCTGGCAGTGTTTGGAGGCAAAGGGAGAAAGAGCACTATTTAGGATTGCTCCACTAGCTTGTTTCCAGGATCTTTCAAACAAACTAATCATCCCTATGTGTGTTGGATTCCATATGTATGTGGGGTGAAGGAAAGTGAAACAACTCTTGGAAACAATTATACCTCAATCTTGTGGTTAGCTCAACCATACTGATATCATGTGCCTCCTCCAAAACTGTGAAACTTCCTCCACAAGGCAACTCATAATCTCTCTGGCAATGAACAAGTGCTTGGCCTCCATCTTTCTTAACTCCAAACTCTCCAAGAACATGTAAATAAGATTGTACTTCATGTGCCCAATGCAAACAAGTAGCGAGGCTAAAAAAAAATCTGCTCGAATGACATAAGTGAGGATCCCATGTCCCTTAATGCTTCTCCAAAAGAATGAAAAAGGATTCAAAATAATCAGCCATGTGTGCTTTCATCCAAGAGGTGAATGAAGAACCTCTTCCAAAATATTAACCAAGTGTGGATCAAAGAAGACAATGAGCCTTCAATGGGATCAAAGGATTACTATCTATGTATCCATGAAGATGTGTATCATCAAAGGGTAACCCAGGATGCTGCTACAAATGTAAGGAAGAAGGTGATTTAGGCATGCCATCATTAAAAACAGAAATAGGAGTTTCATATTCCTCAGGTGCCACCATAAAAAAGAAACCTTTGACCCAAAATTCCTTCTCAAGTGACATGGAATCAATAGTAGGAAATAATGCATGATCATGGACCAAAATTTTATCACTGCAAACCTCATCCATTAAGCTAATGGATGCATCAAATCCATCATAAGTTGGTCCATCAAACTTGAGCTACTTTGATTCCTCAATGGAGGAATGACTCACTCTAGGGAGAATCTCAGTTTCGCTCTGGGGAACTATATGTGCTTGAAACTCTTCATCTGCATCTAGAAAATACTCAAGCACATGCATGTTATCATGCACCTCATGAAAAACCATCTCATGAGGTTCCTCCATAAAATTCTAAGCACAACCAACCATAATAGATTGGTTGACTAGTATGTGCGATATTTGCAACTTTTGGTGAAGTTGCTTGTTGGGCTCCGAAAATTGTCCATTTTCATGACTTCATTTTCGCTACTTTCCTAACTCATCCACCCATAATTTAGTGCATCTATGTTTAATGAGGCTATCATTTACTTTATTTTGTCAATTTAAACTATTAAATGTAAAATAATCCTAACTTGTTATTTTTTAGGTATTAGAAGCAATATTGTGCAAATGATAAACATCTCGGTATTTAATCTGACCCTTCATTCGACCCTAAGTTCTACCCTGGGTTTGATAGCATGTTTTGCATTGGTTTATTTGTTTGGTTTACCCTTTTGATGAACAAATTTACCTTTGTCTCTTTCTGGAACCATATTTACATATACAAGTCAAAATCATGAATTAACGTTGAAGTTTTGGCTACGAATTGATTGAGAAGCTTGGAACTTTAATAATTTAAAGAATAAAATGAATTGCAAGTACTTTAAATAATGGTAATGATTTAAAAAGTAAAACTAATTAAAAATATTTTAACCATAGTGATTAAAATCAATTTAAAGTACCAACATTAAAAGTCACCATATATCAATCACATTAATCCATATTTCATATATATAATAATAATAACCATTAACTAATGTCATGGTAACTATTCAATGGTTGAAATTTATAAATAAATAATTAAGTAACAACATCTACTCATATATTGGAATGCCACTTCAAACACAAAACATAAGACTTTAAATATTACGTTGGTTCAGTTATGCCACTTCAAATATAAAACAAATAAACATCAGTTTATTTGTTTTTAGTTTTTAATACAAAACATAAAAATAATGAATTGTTGTTGTTTGTTATGCAGGCCCTAAAGTAACCAGTACATGAAGATTTCAATACACAACGGATCATGGGAATCACATGAAGAACGGGTCAAAATTTAATTGAACCAAGATCACGGGGAGAACGGGTCAGAAGTTAATAGAACCAGGATCACGGATTGCAGAACGCAATCCACTGATCATCAATCCAGCTATAATATCTAGCAATTAATGTTTCCAACAACCCAACATCAATTCTGAACTAATTGCAGTTGCAAGGTATCATACAGACATTCATTCGGACTGCCAATCGCACCCGCCCAAGCATTCCCATCATAATTTTAGGAAGCATATTTTGGGAGTATATTTTGAGCAAACCATAAAGAATTTGGAGAAATGGTTCAAACCCCACTTCCCAAATGGGCTCATTTACTCCTAATTGAAGATAGTTTTCTGAATTGATTAACAGACATGGAGAAAAATGTGCTCGAACATACATGATTTTTCTAGGATTAGGGTTATGGACAGTTTTCTCAATTTAATAATTTGTTGGATGGGCAAGAGCTTCGGAATTTGATTCTATCCGTCTGCTCATTGTTTTCTTGTATAAATAGAGATGCATATGCCTGAGAATGGGAATGATCAGATAGTGAAGATCTGATTTTGTAAATTAAGCTGATCATTTTGTATTTCAGTCTCTTTTTCAATGAAGAATTGGTTTCCGGAAATCAACTCCATGTACAGATTGTTTGTGTGAATCCTCAGGGTTGGCCGTTCTGTGGGTTGTATTTATTTATTTATTTCTTTGCAATTTCGTTTTCAGATTTGTTCTACATAGTTTTAAATTAATTTTTGGATTGCAGTTTTATATTAGATTTCATGTGCGTGTTTACTTGCAGGTTTAGACTAGATTTTCTGTCGTTTATATTAGATTTTTGTCTCGTTCAGCATCGTGGATCTGTTCTAAATGAGCTCTATTTATTTTGAATGAAACACCTGAATCAGATCATTGTATAGACTACCTCTGTCCCGATAGCTTGATTATTTGAATGCAGGTTGCAATGCAAATCTGAATGCAATAAAATTATTTCAAAAGTGCTCTTTTTATGTGGATTGAATTCCTCACTATTTACAGAGTATTATTCACTGTAATTTCTTTACTCCTCATATGTATTAATCTCATTTAATGCTATGGAGGTGGTTGTATGGATTAGATCGTGTGAATTTTATAAATAAATAAACTACAATACATAAATCTATTATACCCTGCTTTGAGTTTTGAAGGAATTTAATTTACCTTGCATTAAAGTGTTTTACACCGTGAATTGAAATATTTTATACCCTGCATTGAAGTGTCGATGAATTAGAGATAAAGTATATTTCTACATTTAGCAGAGAGCTTTTATTAATGTTTATTTTAATCCACTTTAGATTTTTAGTTTAATGAAAGTTTCATTATTTAGTGTTAGTTTTATTTAGTGTTAATTCCTAAATGATAGGAGTTTGATTTAAAATGTTTAGTTTGTAGTTTTTATTTTTCAATTGATATTTCTTTTGTAAATTAGTTGTAACATAGGTTTGTGACCTGCAATTTAGTTTGTAGATGGTTTACGATTTGTAGTTTGTAGTTTATAATTAATTTAATGGTTTTGTTTTATAATTTGTAATTTAAGTTTTATTTTAAAATTTGAATTTATCATAGATTTTATTTCGGATAGTTCGTTGGTGTGGTTTTAATTAGCATAGGTACCCAGGATTTTGAAGTTTTCATAGATAGATTGTTTTGAATTTGATATTTTAATTAAATGTTAATTAGATGTGGTATTAATTAGATAGGTGCTATATTTATTTTATTAGTTAATTAAAAAGGTTCTTTAACTCCATTTGGAATTGATTTTTTAAAATTAGTTTGTAAGTGTGTTTAAATTAGTTTTGCATTCATAAACTTTTAGAGTTATTTGGCATGCAATTGAAACTTAGTCTTGAATTTGCACTTAGATTATAATGCAGAGTTGATATTTGAAATTGGTTCGTAGCTTAAGTTAGTATATAGGTTAGCACACACTTTGCAATTTAACATAGGAATACAGAGTTTATATTTATAGCTCATAGTTTAGTTTTACAATTAAAGTGTGTTTATCAGCATTAGGTTAGACTAGATTAGGTTAACCTTTGACCCTGCACATATAGTGTTTGTCACTTGAAGCTTACGAGCCCCGGGTTGACAATTTAATATTGGAAATGAATTAACATATACTTTTACGAACATTGCTCTATCTCCATCTTGGATTCTTGGAGGGCACTTTGAGTGCTTCTCAAAGAATATTGGGTGGCCACCGATTCATCATTGAGCTTGCTGATCTCTTCATCATCCTTCAAGGATGCCCCATGAAACATATGAAAAAGCTCATGAAAATGATATCTACCATAAATCATATCTGAAAATTTACCTTGGATTGTAGACATGGCTTTCTGAATCTTCTCCATGGTTTCAAGGAAAGATGAATCTTCCAATGAAGCATATATCCAACTTGACTGTGAAATTGAAACATGTGTGTCATGGAGAATGTATAAGGCCTCCTTGATATTCCCCTCACTCATATTCAAGGGCCATGCAAGGAAATGAGGTTCTTGAGGATGAACATCTTCTTCTTCATTGGTGAGGTTAGCTTCACAATGTTGTTCAAGTGATGGCTGAAAAGTTGACTCTGGAATAACTTCTGCTACTACAAGCTCTTCATATTCATGCTCAAGGGAACTTGTGCTTGCAGAAACTTCATCAAGTGGTATCTCTATGTCACCAACATAGAGAGATGGAAATCCATCAGTAGATGTCTCCTCAAAACTTAAGCACCCATCAATAGGTACCTCATCACAACATCCATCAATAGGTGCTTCTTCAGTACTTAAGCAACCATTAGTAGATGCCTCTTCCTTGAACCCATTAGTAGATACTCTTTGATCGATAATTGGCTGATCCTTAGTAGAACTTGTGGTGGCTTCTTCATGCTTACATTCTTTGGAATATCTGCTTGAAGAAAACCCAAACAATCTCATGATGCTAGAAGATGCAGTTGGCTGATTTTTTCTTCCTTCTTCTTTACTCATAGAGGTAGAACAACTCAATTCCTCCATGGGTGGTTTGATGCTCTCTATTGAATCCAAATATTCATACTGGATCTCAAATCCAAATATGAAATAGAACTAATCTTTGAAATAAATGGCCTTACCAATCTCTTCTCCCAATGCTAGATACTCCTCGTAGTGGTAGGTAAAATTTTTACTTGCAGATATCCTCTTTGCTAAATCCTTAGGATTATCCATCGGTGGTTCATCCCATTAAAATTCATTGTACATATGGTCACAAATTTAACTATCACCTTCTCTTGGTAGGCCTCCATCAATGTAAATAATTTCTTCTTCCTCATACAACTCGAAGCCTTCATCTTCCATGTCTGCAACTAGTTCCACAATTGCAACTTGAAAATAATTGTAAGATATCTTCCACTAAGAATTAATTTCCACAAGATGAGCCAAGGAAAATGATCTGATACCACTGTAATATACCTAATTTGATATCAGATGATATTATCTCAAATACAAACTTTAAAAATCAGAAAATTACAAACAGTAACTAGTTCTCAAAACTAGTGAAGAAGGAACTAGAACTGGTCATTGGTTAACCCACCCAGAGCTTAACCGTTGGACACCTTTGGATATGAAAAATGTACTAGGGCGTGTGAAGCAGAAATGGCAGCAAAATAAAGGACATATTTTGAGTTCTAAGCACAATGTACTGGGGCCATTTATGTTTCGAACATCAGCCAGGTTGAAGTCTACTCCAAGGATTCCTGGGAACACCAGCATATGCCTACAAAACTCTCCCACTTACACTTGAAATAAAACAGAGGTGTATGAAAGGTCATTAACCACCTAAAATGATGATGGACAAGAGTTACTGATGATTTGGGAGGATCTGGCAGTGTTTGGAGGCAAAAGGAGAAAGAGCGCTATTTAGGATTACTCGACTAGCTTGTTTCTAGGCTCTTTCAAATAGACTAATCATCCCTATGTGTGTTGGATTCCATATGTCTATGGGGTGAAGGAAAGTGAAACAACTCTTGGAAACAATTATACCTCTATCTTTTGGTTGGCTCAACCATATTGATATCATGTGCCTCCTCCAAAACCGTGCAACTTCCTCCATCAGGCAACTCATAATCTCTCTGGCAATGAACAAGTGCTTGGCTTCCATCTTGCTTAACTCCAAACTCTCCAAGAACATGTAAATAAGATTGTACTTCATGTGACCAATGCAAACAAGTAGCAAGGGTAAAAACAAAACTGCTCCAATGACATAGGTGAGGATCCCATGGCCCACAATGCTGCTCCAAAAGAATGAAAAATGATTCAAAATAATCAACCATGTGTGCTTTCATCCAAGAGGTGAATGAAGAGCCTCTTCAAAAATCTGAACAAAGTATGGATCAAAGAAGACAATGAGCCGTCAAGGGGATCAAAGGAGTACTATCTATGTATCCATGAAGATGTGTATCATCAAAGGGTAAGCGAGGATGCTGCTACAAATGTAAGGAAGAAGGTGATATAGGCATGCCATCATTAAAAGGAGAAATAGGAGTTTCATACTCCTCAGGTGGTACCATCAAAAAGAAACCTTTGACCCAATCCTCCTCCTCAAGTGACATGGAATCAATAGTAGGAAATAATGTATGATTATGGAACACAATTTAATCACTGCAAACCTCATCCATCAAGCTAATGGATGCATCAAATCCACCATATTCTAGTCCATCAAACTTGAGCTCTTTTGATTTCTCAATGGAGGAATGACTCACTCTGGGGAGAATCTCAGTTTTTCTCTGGGGAACTATATGTGCTTGAAACTTTTCATCTGCATCTAGAAAATCTTCAAGCACATGCATGTTATCATGCACCTCATGATCAACCATCTCATGAGGTTCCTCCCTAAAATTCTAAGTACAACCAACCATAAAAGATTGGTTGACTGGTATGTGTGATATTTGCAACTTTTGGTGAAGTTGCTTGTTAGGCTCCAAAAATTCTCCATTTTCATGACTTCATTTTCGCTACTTTCCTAACTCATCCACCCATAATTTAGTACATCTATGTTTAATGAAGCTATCATTTACTTTATTTGATCAATTTAAACCATTAAACGTAAAAGAATCCTAACTTGTTATTTTTGATGTATTAAAAGCAATCTTGTGCAAATGATAAGCATTTTGGTACTCCATCTGACCCTTTATTCAACCCTATGTTCCGCCATGGGTTTGATAGCATGTTTCACATTGGTTTATTGGTTTATTGGTTTGGTTTACCCTTTTGACGAACAAATTTACCTTTGTCTCTTTCTGGTCCCATATATTTACATATACAAGTCAAAATCATGAATTAACGTTGAAGTTTTGGCTAACTAATTGATTGAGAAGCTTGGAACTTTAATAATTTAAAGAATAAAATGAATTGCAAGTACTTTAAATCATGGTAATGATTTAAAAAGTAAAACTAATTAAAAATATTTTAACCATAGTGATTAAAATCAATTTAACGTACCAACATTAAAAGTCACCATATATCAATCACATTAATCCATATTTCATATATATAATAATAATAACCATTAACTAATGTCATGGTAACTATTCAATGGTTGAAATTTATAAATAAATAATTAAGTAACAACATCTACTCATATATTGGAATTCCACTTCAAACACAAAACATAAGACTTTAAATATTAAGTTGGTTTAGTTATGCCACTTCAAATTTAAAACAAATAAACATCACTTTATTTGTTTTTAGTTTTTAATACAAAACATAAAAATAATGAATTGCTGTTGTTTGTTATGCAGGCCCTAAAGTAACCAGCGCATGAAGATTTCAATGCACAACGGATCATGGGAATCACCTGGAGAACGGGTCAGAAGTTAATCGAACCAGGATCATGGGGAGAATGGGTCAGAAGTTAATCGAACCAAGATCATGGATTGCAGAACCCAATGCACTGATAGTCAATCCAGCTCCAGTATCTAGCAATTAATCTTTCAAACAACCCAGCATCAATTCTGACCTAATTACAGTTGCAAGGTATCGTACAGACATTCATTCGGACTGCCAATCGCACCCACCCAGGCATTCCCATCATCATTTTAGGAGGCATATTTCGGGACTATATTTTGAGCAAACCGTAAATCATTTGGCGAAACGGTTCAAAACACACTTCCCAAATGGGATCATTTACTCCTAACCGAAGGAAGTTTTCTGAATTATTTAACAAACATGGAGAAAAATGTGCCCGAACATACATGATTTTTCCAAGATTAGGGTTATGGATGGTTTTCTCAATTTAATAATTTATTGGATGGGCAAGAGCTTCGGAATTTGATTCTATCTATCCGCTCATTGTTTTCTTGTATAATTAGAGATGCATATGGCTGAGAATGGGAATGATCAGATAGTGACGATCTAATGTTTTAAATTAAGCTGATCATTTTGTAGTTCAGTCTCTTTTTCAATGAAGAATTGGTTTCCGGAAATCAACTCCATGTACAGATTGTTTGTGTGAATCCTCAGGGTTGGCCATCCTGTGGGTTGTATTTATTTAATTTTTTTTTTTTTTGCAATTTTGTTTTCAGATTTGTTCTACAAAGTTTTAAATTAATTTTTGGATTGCAGATTTATATTAGATTTCATGTGCATCTTTACTTGTAGGTTTAGACTAGATTTTATGTAGTTTATATTAGATTTTTGTCTCGTTCAACATCGTGGATCTATTCTAAATGAGCTCTATTTATTTTGAATGAAACACCTGAATCAGATCATTGTATAGACTACCTATGTCTTGATAGCTTGATTATTCGAATGCAGGTTCCAATGCAGATCTGAATGCAATAAAATTATTTCAGAAGTGCTCTTTTTATGTGGATTGAATTCCTCACTATTTACCGAGTATTATTCACTGTAATTTCTTTACTCCTCGTATGTATTAATCTCATTTAATGCTCTGCAGGTGCTTGTATGCATTAGATCGTGTCAATTTTATAAATAAATAAATCTACAATACATAAATCTATTATACCATGCTTTGAGTTTTGAAGGAATTTAATTTACCTTGCATTAAAGCGTTTTACACCCTGAATTGAAATATTTTATACCCTGCATTAAGTGTAGATGAATTAGTGATAAAGTATATTTCTACATTTAGCAGAGAGCTTTTATTAATGTTTATTTTAATCCACTTTAGATTTTTAGTTTAATGAAAGCTTCATTATTTGGTGTTAGTTTTATTTAGTGTTAATTTCTAAATGATGGAGTTTGATTTAAAATGTTTAGTTTGTAGTTTTTAGTTTTTCAATTGATATTTCTTTTGTAAATTAGTTGTAACACAGGTTTGTGACTTGCAATTTAGTTTGTACATGGTTCACAATTTGTAGTTTATAATTAATTTAATGGTTTTGTTTTATAATTTATAATTTAAGTTTTATTTTAAAATCCGGATTTATCATAGATTTTATTTCGGTAATTTATAGTCCGTTGGTGTGGTTTTAATTAGCATAGGTACCCGGATTTTGTTTTGAATTTGATATTTTAATTAAATGTTAATTAGATAGGTGCTAGATTTATTTTATTAGTTAATTAAATAGGTTCTTTTACTCCGTTTGGAATTGATTTTTTAAAATTAGTTTGTAAGTGTGTTTAAATTAGTTTTGCATTCATAAACTTTTAGAGTTATTTGGCATGCAATTGAAACTTAGTCTATAATTTGCAGTTAGATTATAATGTAGAGTTGATATTTGAAATTGGTTCGAAGCTTAACTCAGTATATAGGTTAGCACACACTTTGGAATTTAACATAGGAATAAAGAATTTATATTCATAGTTCATAGTTTAGTTTTACAATTAAAGTGTGTTTATTAGCATTAGGTTAGACTAGATTAGGTTAACCTTTGACCCAACACATATAGTGCTTGTACCTTGAAGCTTACATGCCCCGGGTAGACAATTTAATATTGGAAATTAATTAACATATAATTTTACCAACATTGCTCTATCTCCATCTTGGATTCTTGGAGGGCACTTTGAGTGCTTCTCAAAGAATATTGGGTGGCCATCGATTCATCATTGAGCTTGCTTATCTCTTCATCATCCTTCAAGGATGCCCCATGCAACATATGAACAAGCTCATGCAAATGATCTCTATCATTAATCATATCTAAAAATTTACCTTGGATTGTAGACATGGATTTCTTAATCTTCTCCATGGCTTCAAGGAAAGATGAATCTTCCAATGAAGCATATATCCAACATGACTGTGAAACTGAAACATGTGTGTCATGGAGAATGTGTAAGGCCTCCTTGATCTTCTCCTCACTCATATTCAAGGGCCATGCAAGGAAATGAGGTTGTTGAGGATGAACATATTCTTCTTCATTGGTGAGTTTAGCTTCACAATGTGGTTCAAGTGATGGCTGAAAAGTTGACTCTGGAATAACTTCTGCTACTACAAGCTCTTCATATTCATGCTCAAGGGAACTTGTGCTTGAATAAACTTCATCAAGTGGTATCTCTATGTCACCAACATAGAGATATGGAAATCCATCAGTAGATGTCTCCTCAAAACTTAAGCACCCATCAGTAGGTACCTCATCACAACATCCATTAGTAGATGCTTCTTCAGTACTTGAGCAACCATTAATAGATGCCTCTTCTTGGAACTCATTAGTTGATACTCTTTGATCGATAATTGAATGATCCTTAGTATAACTTGTGGCAGCTTCTTCATGCTTACATTCTTTGGAAGATCTTCTTGAAGAAAACCCAAACAATCTCATGATGCTAGAAGATGCAGTTGGCCGATTTTTTCTTCTTTCTTCTTTACTCACAAAGGAAGAACAACTCAGTTCCTCCATGGGTGGTTTGATGCTCTCTATTGATTCCAAATATTCATACTGGATCTCAAATCCAAATATGAAATAGAAGTAATCTTTGAAATAAATGGCCTTACCAATCTCTTCTCCCAAAGCTAGATACTCCTCGTAGTGGTAGGTAAAATTTTTACTTGAAGATATCCTCTTTGCTAAATCCTTCTTAAAATTATCCATCGGTAGTTCACCCCATTGAAATTCATTATACATATGGTCACAAATTTAACCATCATCTTCTCTTGGCAGGCCTCCATCAATGTAAATAATTCCTTCTTCCTGATAGAACTCAAAGCCTTCATCTTCCATGTCTGCAACTAGTTCCACAATTGCAACTTGAAAACAATTCTAAGATATCTTCCACTGAGAATTAATTTCCACAAGATGAGCCAACGAAAATGCTCTGATACCACTGTAATATACCTGATCTGATATCAGATGATATTATCTCAAACACAAACTTTAAAAATCAGAAAATTGCAAACAGTAACTAGTTCTCAAAACTAATGAAGAAGGAACTAGAACTGGTCATTGGTTAACCCACCCAGAGCTTGACTGTTGGACACCTTTGGATATGAAAAATGTATTGGGGAGTGTGAATAAGAAATGAGAGCAGAATAAAGGTCATACTTTTAGTTCTAAGGACAATGTATTGGGGTCATTTATTATTCGAACATCATCCAAGCTGAAGTCTACTCCAAGGCTTCTTGGGCACACCAGCATATGCCTACTAAACTCTCCCACTTACACTTGAAATAAAAAAGAGGTGTATGAAAGGTCATTAACCACCTAATATGATGATGGAAAAGAGTTACTGATGATTTGGGAGGATCTGGCAATGTTTGGAGGCAAAGGAAGAAAGAGTGCTATTTAGGGTTGCTCCACTAGCTTGTTTCCAGGCTCTTTCAAACAAACGAATTCTTATTATGATGGTGGGATTATATTTATAAATTTACTAGGGACCCATCACAACTGACATAACCAAATTTGAGTATACATAGACTTTTTAATTAATCAAACTACAAAACTAATTAAATTTGAGTGCCGAATGAGCTAGTCTTGATAATTATGGACTCAAATAGCCAGAGAAGGTGACGAATATCTGATTTATGGATTGGGATGGATTATATAGGAATTTAAAAAACTAAATCAACCTTCAGAAAGATAACTGGTTACTCGAAGCTCAGAATATTGCAAATCCTGGAAAGCTAGTCAATAAAATTTGCACAGAGAGCTAGTCTTGTGAAAGGTGAGTACAAACAGCCTCTAAGGCTCTTGAATTCTCCTTATGATGAAAAATATGGATCAGATACATATACAATAACAGAATAATTCTATATTACATAACACTAAGCATAAAATGAATATATTTTGATTTAAGACTTTACAGAGAATCTCTAACCATGGAATTCTTACAATACTGTGTGTAGAAGGAGTCTGAGAAGAGAAGAAGAAGCAGGATCTTCTCAGTATCTACAATATGATGAATACATGGAAGATGTATTCTCATCAAAGATGCACCATATCTCATTTATTTCTCATAGGGGGCACATTAATCAACTAAAACTTCTCTAAATTGCACATGTGCGCTCCTCAACACTAAAACCTTGGATCTAGTGAGAATGGTTATATCTTGGTCATCCAGAAACATTTTTCAACAAGAAAAAAGGAGTTTCTTACTGGAAATGGACCTCCAGATGTAATAGAACAATTCTCACAACCCAAAAAATATTACAAAAGTAGAACGCATAACCCCCATTTCGGCCCTTCAATGTTGTTTCCACCGAATGAGAAGAGTACTTCAGAAGATAGAAAGAAGAGAGGATGTAATCATAGAGCTAGTTCAGATCTGAAATTTGACGTCAATGGATACAATGGATCATGTGCGGAAGATTGGAACATAAAGTATGGGGAATATCTTCCATAGGTGGCTAAGGGTGCATCACCAAAGCCTAGAAAAGCTTTAGCTTAATCACATACAAACAATAAACCTTTAAAAAATATGAATGTGGTGTGCATTCCTTGTTTTATAAAGTAGGTGATTTGTTGAGCAAGTTAAATTTCCAATAAATCTCCTTGGCCTCCTCTAATGCGCCTTCCTTGAATGATTTGGAACTTTCCATATTTTTTACTCACTATCTTTTCCTATTTTTTGGAAACTACGCTCTCATGGTTTTTCTAGATGTTTCCTTCTTTTTACAATTGGTCATATTTTGTTATTTTTGGAAACTATGCCCTCTTTAGCTTTCTGGATGTTTCCTGCTTTTCCTCACTTGCTTGCTTTGTGCACTTGCCTTTTTTATGCATTGATTTTGTCAATTTCCTCTTTTTTGCTTTGCTCTGCCTTTTCTTTCACTTTCTTCTGTGGTTAACAACACACTAAGCCAACCTTATCTCCTTATGCGCCCTTATCATCAACCAAATCATCATCACATGTAAATAATAATTAAATACAAAAAATAATAATTACATCGTCTTCAATTTAATTAATTGAAAAAACTATAGTCTGAATTTTTATTCCTAGTTAATTTAATTGCGTAGGGTAATTTACCAATGTTATCCCCTTCATCAATTAATTAATTGACATTGATTAGGATCCATGGGGTTTTAAGGTGACATTGGCTGCTTCCCGGTGCTTGACAAATGGGAACATGACATTCGAGGATGACCAACAAATAAAGAGATTTATGGAGATGATTGAATAATTTACAAATTA
Organism: Larix kaempferi; assembly: GCA_027924585.1. Classification (NCBI taxonomy): domain Eukaryota; kingdom Viridiplantae; phylum Streptophyta; class Pinopsida; order Pinales; family Pinaceae; genus Larix; species Larix kaempferi. The sequence goes on from BSBM01001150.1 coordinate 3,143,553, forward strand.
TTGCATAGTTCAAGATGAAGACAAGGAGGAAGATGAGGAAATACCTCTAGAAGGGGAAGAAGGAAAATCTGAGAAAAATCCTAAATTCAACAACAAAATATCAAGTCACAAGATATTACAGCTCAAGAACAATTTCATCCCTAAAGTCCTAGTACCATTAGAGAGGATTTTTGATAAAAATGGAATTCATATGAAACCTACTGTGCAACCAAAAGTGGAAGATATAGAAGAGGTAAGTGTTGGAACATCAAAACAGATCCCAAATTGATCAAATTGTCAAAACTATTGCTTGCTGAAGTGAAACAAAGATATTTAAATATTTTCAAAGAATATGTAGATGTATTTGCATGGAATTATGAAGATATTAGGACATATTATACATATATAATTCAACATAAAATTCCTTTAAATCCTAGGGTTAATCCTTTCAAGGAGAAAAATTAGACAAACAAATCCCATGTTGTTTCCCATAATTGAAAAACAGGTAAGGAAATTATTAGATGCAAAAATAATAATTCCTTTGAGATACTCAGAGTGGGTAGAAAACCAAGTACCAGTTAGGAAAAAGAGTGGGGAAATAAGATTGTGTGTGGATTTCAAAAACTCAAATCAATGCTCTTTAAAGGACAATTATCCGCTGCAAAAAATTGATTAGAATTTGCAAAAGGTGGTTGGAGAAAATAGGATTTCAATGATGGATGGTTTTCCAGGATACAATTAGGTTTCTCTGAGCAAATAAGACAGAGAAAAGACAATATTCACTATACAATGGGGGACATTTATGTATGAAATTTTTTGTTTAAGACTAATGAATGCAAGGGAAACTTTCCAGCAAACAATGGATGATAGCATTTGTGGGAGAAAATGAATAGTTTATAGTGATTTGTCTTAATGATATTACTATTTTTTCTAATACATATGAAGAGCACTTGTCACACTTGAATAAAACCTTTAAAAAGTGCAAGAAGTATAGGATATCTCTAAGCCCCATAAAGCCACATTTTTCCTTGAAGGAAGGAAAATTGATAGGGTACATTGTCTCCAAATATGAGGTAAGGATAGATCCAAAAATGGTGGCTACTATTTAGTTGATAGACATCCCCAAGAATAAGAAAGAGGTAAAATATTTCAAAGGGAAGATAAAATTTCTAAGGATATTTATTCCAAATATAGCAGAACTCATAAAGACCATTAACAACATGCTCAAAATAGGTAATGATGTAAAATGGACTAAGGAGTCCAAAGAAGATTTCTAGTAGCTTAAGATATCCATAGGGGAATCTCTTATCTTGATAACCCCTGATTATACCAAGCCATTCCTAGTATTTTCTTTTGCATCCACTAATACTATTGAAATTGTTATGTTATAAAAAAATCGAGAGGGGAATGAACAACCAATCAATATTTTCATCAAATCCTTAAGAGACACAAAACTAAAGTACAATCTATTGGAAAAGTAGGCATATACCATGGTGAAATCTCTAAAACATTTTAGCTTCTATGTATTGATTTCCCATGTAATTGCATATGTCCCACATATCACTGTGAAAGATATTCTCTACCAAATAGACAATGAAGGTAGAAGAGGAAAATGGATTGCCAAAATATAGGAATATGGTCTAGAAATCAAGCCTACAAATCTAGTAAAAGGTTAGGGGTTAGAAAAGCTATTGGCTGAGTCAAATTGTGAGGCATTAGACTTGGATTTGGTGGATGAATTAACTATAGAAGAAGGAGCAGGTAACAATAATGAACTTGTTATAAGGTCTAAGAAGGTAAATCCTAAATTCTTAGAATACCCATGGTACAGGGATATCATTTTTTATATGATACATCTTGAATGTATAGAATATATGAGTAGGTCACAAGAAAGGTCTTTGAAGCTTCAAGCTATCAAATATTGCATATTGGATGAATATATTTATTGGAAAGACCCTCAAGGTATATTGCTAAATTGTGTAATAGAAGAAGAAACAGAGGGGATAATTACAGAAATCCATAAAGGCATATGTGAAGAACATCATGTTTGGAGGGCCACGTCTTACAAAGTTTTGAGAGTAGGGTACTAGTAGCCAAGGTTGTTATATGATACTAATCATATGGTAAGAGCATGAGTTGAATGCCAAATATTCGTAGGGAAACAAAAGTTGAAACCGTTACCTTTGAAGCCAATAAAAACATCAGCTCCTTTCCAACAATGGTGCCTGGATTTTATTGGAGAGATAAATCCTCACTCTAGTGGTCAGCATAAATGGATCCTAACAGTAAGTGACTACTTCACTAAGTGGGTTGAAGAAATACCAACTAGATCAACAAATGACACTATGATAATTAAATTCGTGGAAGATAATATTTTTTCAAGGTTTGGATGCCCAAGAAAGATCATTGATGATAATGCTCAAGCTTTCAAGTCTATCAAAATGATTTTATTCTATCAAAAATACAATATGGAGCTAAGGCATTCCACCCCATATTATCCACAGGGAAATGGATTAACCGAATCATAAAACAAAATCCTACTTAGGATAATAAAGAATATGTTGTTAGAAAATAAAAAGGCTTGGGATCTAAATCTAAGGTATACTCTTTGGGATGATAGAATAGTGTCAAAAGATCTATTGGAACCTCTCCTTTTCAATTGGTGTATGGAAAATAAGCTAGTCTTCCTATCCAACTAGGATTACATGTACTAAAGTTTATCCAAAATGAAGTAGAGGAGCAAGTGGATATGATCAGGAGAATGTATTAGTTAATAGAACTGCAACAAGACAGGGAACATGTTAGTTTGAAATTACAAGAACATCAAAAGAAAAAGAAAAATACTTTTAATAAGAAGGCCATAGAAAGGGATTTTCATCCAAGGGACTTAGTCCTAAAATGGGATGCAAGAAGAGAATATAGGGGCAAGAATGGGAATTTTGATAACCTTTGAATGGGACCTTATCTCATATTAGTTGTACTGAAATTCCAAAAAAGTATCCTAAAAGCATTGTACATATTACAATAGAAGTTGTTAAAGTTTGTTTTCCTTTTCATTTCAAGTCATACAAGCATTTAAAATTTCCCATCTCCTATTTCTATGTTTATAAATACTATTGTAAGATGAAAATAGCTGAAGTCAAAAATGTCTCATGAGATATGACTTCATAGCCTAACAGAAGGAACTAATCCACAGTTCTCAGTAGTTTGTGGAACAAACCGCTGTCCCCGCTAGAGCCAATGTTAGTACTAATATTTTTTAGGGTTTTTAACCTCCCAAAATGGAAAAATGTGGAAGTTTTAGTTCTCCATCCCATGAATAGCTAAATATTAAAGGATACACAAGGGTCTAATCACTTAAATGATGAGAGAAGAAGAAAGAAAATGATCATAGGGTGAAATATGAGTGCTAAAGGAAGACGAATGGAAAACTGCCAATCTTAAATAAGATCAATGGTTGAGAGTAATAGTGTGTTGGGAAATTTATAGAGAAATAAAGGAAAGTGTCAATCTAATCGAAAAAGTAACCACTAGATCAATGTCTCACATTAATAGTGTGTTAGAAAAATGTGCCCATGTTATTTTTTCTCGAGAAGGAGTTGCGCCAAACACCACCAAGGACACATGGTGATTTTTTATTGAAAACTCCTCCCAAATATATTTTGCAAAACCATCGATCTCATGTGGAGTTACTGCCCATGAAAACTACCCCAATTTTCGACCGAAAGTTGTTAATAAACAAACATATCCATGCCACCAAAAGATGGTACAATGGTATACATGTCAGTCTCTCCCAAGTGGACACATTTAAGCTAGGACCCATTGACCTTAGATGATGTTATTGAAGAGCAACAAATGAAAGTTTTCCAAATGTCCCAAAATTTAAATAGTGATCCGTTAAAAGAGAAAAAATCATTTTTAAATTTTTTCTAGTCTATTTGAAGAAGAAGAAAAATGTATAAACCTCTGCACATGTATAATGAATCTTAGCAGCTAGATGTCCCAGAACACCATCAAGTTTTACCGGGGTATTTATTGGATAAGTATTTTACCCAATTACTTGTTTTTACTATAAATTAAATAGTAATTAACCCTAATGCACCCTGCTAAACTGTTGATGTATTTGTAACTTCGGAATGTATTTCACTTATATATTTTATATTAGATTCATATGTAGTTATACTTCCGACGGAGAGGTTTCATTCCTCCGATCAGGAAGGCTATTATTGTATTTGAGTGGGTTATTAGACTCCCCTAGTGGGGTCGGCCCAGAGTTAAGTTGTAATGGGTTATTAGACTATCCTAGAAGAAGTCGTCCCAGTTAGGGTAAAAGGAAAGTGAAAGTTAAGTATAAATAGAGAGGAGCATCCTCTCTATTTGATCATTCACTCACTCACTCATTCGTACAAGTGAGAGAGAGAGAAGTTCGCACAAGTGGAGGAGGAGGAAGCTGCTGGAGACCATCTCTTTGTTTTGGGGTTTTGTATTATTGCTCATTCTATCTCTGAGGAAATTGTGGGGTTTTCTCCTTTATGGTTTCCCAGGTGAAATGCTTTGTGTCTCTTGTCTCTTATGTTTGATATGTTGTGCATGTTGTTCTCTCAGATAAGATCATAGGTCATATTGAATTAAATTGTGAAAAACTAACATGATATCAGAGCTAACCTAAGAAGAAGACACTGTGCAGCTGCGGAAGCTAGGGATTCTTAATTGTTGGGTCTCTTTCCATAAATCATCAAAGGCAGGAGGCTAGGATAACTCTCCTAAGGAAGGCACATCTTTCTATCAAAATAGAATTTGATTCTGAGCATTTTCAGTTTTTGGCCTGTCACTGCTGCGGGAAATTAGGGCTTTTTACAGAAGTGGAATTTTGGAGTGCTCTCAGCATAGGATTGATCTTCTTAGAAAAATTGAAATTTAGAGACCAAGATCGAATTTTTTGGCTAGGTAGAACCCCGAGATTTGTCAAACCCTATTTTGACTTTTGGACCAGGAAAACCAGAAAACCAGAATTTGATAGAAGTTATAGATCCAAAATTTGCAAGTCACTTTTGAGGGGTCAATTTTTGGAGTTTTCAAAATCTAAGCACACTAGCTTGCTCGCCTCAGTCAATTACATCTTCCTGTCCAGATGGAAGTTTGAAATTCTGAGTTTGGATTTTTAGGGTTTCTCTGTCAAACCCTAGCCAGCTCCAGATCTAGTTTCAACAAATCAAGTGGTAAGGCCTAAATATTTTATTTCCATTTGAGCTTCTCATTAAAGATGTCTCACCATACCAAGCTTGAGGATAAGCTTGAAGGGGCTGATAACTTCCGAGCATGGAAGTATAGGATTGGGTTAATCCTAGAAGAGAATGAATTGGACACCTGCATAAGTGAAGAGGTTCTAGTTCCAGAGGGAGATGAAGCTAAGGCCTTACATAAGAAGAACTTGGTCAAGGCCAAGAGAATCATTGCAGATTCTATCAAGGATCATATCATACCACATGCGTCATATCTAAATACACCCAAGGAGATGTTTGATTCCTTGACCAAGTTGGTTGAAGGTCAGAACATAAATCAGAAGATGACATTGTGAAACCAATTGAAGAATGTGAAGATTCAAAATACAGAGACCATGTAGTCCTACTTTACAAGGGTATCTCAAATAAAAGAACAACTTGAAGCTGTGGGAGAAGACATAGAGAATGGAGAAGTTGTGATGACCACCTTAAATGGTCTCCCTAGGTCATGGGATTCCTTCATTCATGGAATTTGTGCTAGGAAGAAGCTCATCACATTCAGTAGGCTATGGGAGGAGTGCTCACAGGAAGAAGCTCGAATTGTAGCTCGAGAAGAAAAGATGGGTAGTGAAGACCGAGCTCTCACGGTACACACTAGGAAGAATAACAACAAGATGGATCATCCTCATCACAAAAAGGGTAAACACCACCACCATAACCGGAGGGAGAACTTTGGAGGATCTATGAGAGATCTCTCTCACATTCGATGTTATACTTGTGAAGAGAGGAGACACTATTCCAGAGATTGTCCCAAGAACAAAAGCATCTCCCACGAGAAGAAGAGCACCAAGAAAAGACATCATGCTCACACTACAAAGGATGATGAACTTCCCAGGAAAAGGGCCAAAGAAGAAAGTGAAGATTCTTCAAGCGATGAAGAGTATGTTCTGATTTCTGCCCTCACAGGAACTATTACACATGGAATAAATGATTGGCTTATAGATAGTGGGGCTTCTAAGAATATGACTGGATTAAAGGAATCCTTTATGAATCTATCTAAACATGAGTCACCCCATAAAGTGAAACTTGGGGATTACTACTAGTATCCTATAAAAAAAAGTGGTGAAGCCTCTTATAAGATAGACTCTGGAAAGTCTATGAAGATGAAAGATGTCCTATTTGTACCAGGACTAAAGAAGAACCTTCTCTTCATATCTGCATTAGATGCAAAAGGTATGACGGTTGCATTTGTAGATGGCCAAGTTCTTATGTGGCCTAAATGAAATACTATAGATGATGCAGTAGTGATTGGAGAGCAAGAGGGAGGATTATACAAATCGAAGGGCCAACCAGAACAAGCCTTGGTCCATGAATCCATGGATCCAAGTGAACTATGGAATAAAAGGATTGCACATGTGCACTATAGAGCATTATCTCTTGAAATCCAAGCTCTTGAAGGTCTTCTAGAAATCCAAGCAAAGGATGAAGGTGTTTGCAAAGGTTTTGCAAAGGGAAAGGATACAAAGAAGACATTTCCAAGTAGTGAGAGCAAAGCAGAATGAATCTTGGAAATCATCCACTACGATGTATGCAGTCCAATGCCATCTAGTTCTTTGAGTGGGTATGTATATTATGTTTCTTTCATTGATGATTTTTCTAGGAAGACATGGATATATTTCTTGAAGGGAAAAGATGAAGTATTCACTAAGTTCAAGGAATTCAAAGCCTTGATTGAGAACCACATAGAGAAGAGAATCAAGAATTTTCGTTCAGATAATGGCAGAGAGTTCACATCAGAAGACTTCAAGAAATTATGCATAGATTTAGGAATTAAGAGGGAGTTAACCACTCCATATAATCCACAATAGAATGGAGTTGTAGAAAGGAAGAATAGAACAATTATGCAAGCAGCAAGGGAAATGCTTCATGACCAGGATTTTCCTATGCACTTATGGACAGAAGCTGCAAGGACAACTATTTATGTACAAAATCGTACTCCACATAGAGTACTTGATAACAAGACACTAGAATAAGTCTTCTTCGGTGAGAAACCGGAAGTCATCCATCTTAGAATATTTGGTTTCCTAGTATACATACACATTCCAAAAGAGAAGAGGATGAAGTTAGATCGAACTGCAGGAATGAAGGGTATATTGTGGGATATAGTGAAAACTTGAAGGCTTACAGAATATATTTCTCAGGATTCAAGAAGATCGACATCAGCAGGGATGTTACATTTGATGGAGACTCAGCATACAAAAAATATAGAAAGATACCTATTGAAGACATTGAAGAACTAGAAGCACCCAGGATCTGAGATACAACAATGAATGAAGTAAATCCAGAAGCAGACCATGAGATAGAAGATCCATAGGAACCGGTAGATCCACCCCATGAGAAGAATTCCTACAAGAGTAAACCAGCATGGCTACGAGAGGTAATTCAAGATGCAAAAAGATATGGCGCTACAGGAGGAATGCATAGAGAAAGCAAGAGACCAAGGCCATACACGAGTTATGTAGCCCTTCTATGTGACATCATTGACAAGGAACCTGCCAACAATGAAGAAGTGACAGAAAAAAATGAATGGAAGGATGCCATGATCGAGGAGTACCAGTCAATCATGAATAATGATGTCTAGGATGTGGTCTCGAGACCAGAAGGTAAGTCTGTGATGACTTCCAAGTGGATCTATAAGATCAAGCATGCTGCATATGGAAACATAGAGAAATACAAGGCAATATTTGTGCCACGTGGCTTCTCCCAGAAAGAGGGGATAGACTATGAGCAGACATTTGCACTTGTAGCCAGATACACTTCCATTAGAACAGTAATTTCTCTGGCCGTAGTGATGAAATGGAAGATACACCAGATGGATGTCAAGACAACATTCTTGAATGGTGTAGTGGAAGAGGAAGTGTATGTGGAGCATCCGCTTGGGTTTGAGACACATGATAGGGATTCTCATGTGTGCAAACTAAAAAAAGCCTTGTATAGTTTGAAACAAACACCCAAGACATGGTACGACAGGATAGACAACTTCCTGACTAGTTTGGGATTTACCAAGAGTAAAGCAGATTCCAACCTTTACTACAAGGTTGAGGAAGGGAACCTAGTGATATTCCTATAGTATGTAGATGACCTGTTTGTGACAGGTGAGGATGGGTTGATTGCTGACACTAAGAGGAAGCTTGCTGCCGAGTTTTAGATGAAGGACTTGGGTATGTTGCACTATGTTCTAGGCATGGAGGTGTGGCAGAGTGCGGATGTAATCTTCCTTGGGAAAGGAAAGTATGCAATAGAGATCCTGAAGAGGTTCAAGATGATGGAATGCAAGGCCATGGCGACACCTATGGAATCAAACATGAAGTTATTAAGTGATGCTTCATCAGAGTCAGTTGATGCCATGATGTATCGTCAGATGATTGGGTACTTGATGTGCCTGATGAACACGAGACCAGATATTTGCTTTGCTATGAACACATTGAGCCAGTTCCTGACGGATCCGAGACATGTTCACTTGATTGTTGCAAAGCATATTCTGAGGTACCTAAAGGGTACGACTGATTATGGGATCAAGTATGATGCGAATCAGAAGATTAACCTGGAGGGTTATGTTGATTCGTATTGGGCAGGAAGTGCCATTGATAGGAAGAGAACTTCGGGGTGTTGCTTCAGTATGGGATTAGGTGTGATCTCTTGGTTTAGCAGGAAGAAATCCTGCATGGCGCTAAGTACAGCCAAAGCAGAGTATGTCGCAGCTTGTTCGGCTAGTTGTGAGGTAGTAAGGCTGAGGAAGCTACTGTCTGATTTGTTTGATCTCCGGTTGGACTCAACTTGTATATATTGCGACAACCAGAGTTGTGTGAAGTTGTATGAGAACCCAGTGTTCCATGACAAGTCAAAGCACATTGAGATCAAGTATCACTATATCAGGGATATGCTGCAGAGAGGAGCAGTGAAGATCCAGTATGTTGCGATGGATGAGCAGATAGCTGATGTATTGACCAAGCTGCTGGCCAAAGTGAAGTTTGAGTACTTCAGAGAGAAGCTTGGTGTACTCCAGATCGATTTTCCTTCCAAGGGGAAGTGATGAGTCTAGAAGATGCAGATGCAAATGAGCCATTCTCACATGGTGGTAGGTGTGTCCTCCCATGGTGCAGATGTAAGGGCTGAGACCATTCCGACATGGTTGAGGTGTTTCTTTCCATGGTCATTGTTATAGGTGGTGAGCCATTCCAGCATGGTTGAGGTGTGTCTTCCCATGGCTGTTGATGTACTTGTTGTTCCATTCTAGCATGGTTGAGTTGTGTCTTCCCATGGATGTTGATGTAAGTGTTGTGCCATTATCGCATGGTTAAGGTTTGTCTTCCCATGGTGTAGATGTAAGGGTAGTGCCATTATCGCATGGTTGAGGTTTGTCTTCCCATGGCATAGATGTAAGTGCTGAGCCTTTCCCGGATGGTGGTAGGTTTGTCCTCCCATGTCGGTTGATGTAAGTGTTGTATTATGTGCATCTGGGCTGTGCTCTGTTGACGATGAGATGATTGAAGATGATGAGGTGACAGTAGGGTACACAGGTTTTGCAGAGGCATATAATCAGTCCTGGGATGGTCCTTTAGGTTTTGCAGTAGCATATAATCATTCCTGGGAGATCTTGCAAGTTTTGAAGAGGCATATAATAAGTCCTAAGTTGTACTTAATCGATGGCTTGCTCGCAGAGATAATGAAAACCTACATGGAGGCTAGGCCTACATCCAGCATGAAAAAGGGATGGCTCTATAGAACTTCCTATGACGAGTAGATTGGATATTGATGGTCGAGATAGTAGCAGCAGTGATGATGATGATCCATCTCTGATGATGATCCAACTTTGATGATGATCCAGTGACGAAGATTTGTGATAATGAATTTTGTCAAGAGAATACCTTCCTAGTTAAGAGGGAGTGTATATGTATTTGTAACTTCAGAATGTATTTCACTTGTATATTTTATATTATATTCATATGTTGTTATACTTCCAACGGAGAGGTTTCATTCCTCCGATCGGGAAGGCTATTATTATATTTGAGTGGGTTATTAGACTCCCCTAGTGGGGTCGACCCAGATTTAAGTTGTAATGGGTTATTAGACTCTCCTAGGAGAAGTCGTCGTAATTAGGGTAAAAGGAAAGTGAAAGTAAATTATAAATAAAGAGGATCATCCTCTTTATTTGATCATTAAATCACTCACTCATTCGTACAAGTGAGAGAGAAAGAAGTTCGCACAAGTGGAGGAGGAGGAAGCTTCTAGAGACCATCTCTTTGTTTTGGGGTTTTGTATTATTGCTTATTCTATATCTGAGGAAGTTGCAGGGTTTTCTCCTTTATGGTTTCCCCGGTGAAATGCTTTGTGTCTCTTGTCTCTTTTGTTTCATATGTTATGCATGTTGTTCTCTCAGATAAGATCCTAGATCATATTGAATTAAATTGTGAAAAACTAACATAAACCTTATATAGCCATTTGGCCTATGAACTTAAATTTTTACCCCACCAATGGCTTTGAAGTCCAAATCCAAGCCGCCTAAATTCATTTTTTCAAGAACCTTTTCATTTGTGGGGATCCAACCTTGCTAGAACCATCTGTCCCACTCATTTTATTTCCCAGATTTCATAGCTTGGTTTTCAACACAATATTCCCCAAGTAAGAAACCTATTATGTCATCCAACCTTTCTGAAACCCTATGCAGCATAAATACCATTACCCTACAGAAAGTGTTTTGCATACAAGGGTTTCTTACAATGTAGCCCCTAGATAAGAAAAGCCTTGCGTCTTATTATCAAACCATGAGGCCTTCTGACATAAACATGTTTTTACTACAACACTTAGAGAAGGGAGTTGTTCTTCCTTTGTCCCCTCCACCATATGATATTGTAGTATTCTATGAGTTTTCAAAGAAATCCATATCCTTGCTTTGTACAGTCTTGGGATATGAAAATGATGAGAAAGTCTATGATACAATTTTAGGTTTTCTTCTTAGCCTAACTCCTATGCTTGGAATCAACATTCCCAAGTATGATCTCTGTAAGTTCTTAAGTGAATCAATCCATCAACAACTAGAAGGATTTCTAGCCATCAAAATGTTCATATATCCCTCCTATCTATTTTATATGTTTTATATCAAAAATTTGAACACAATAAGTGTTTGAATTTGAGGATGATATATTAAAATGGAACTCTAATTCCAGTATATAATTCGAATGAATTAATTCTAAGAAGACCTACCAAATCCAATTATTATGATTTTACTAACATGGTAATGAAGACTACATACACTATTATTCATGACTCTTCACCCCCTGGGATGTTTCCTGAAAATAAGAAGTGGCTATAGTTCACCCTTGATGAAATGATAGGTGACTGGTTTCTATATGAAGAGTACACAATAATAATATTTTTTGGTTTTGAAGAAGATCCTTACCAGCTCCCAGTTTTCCACCTAGAGTTTTTGCAATGGAATTTTCAAGGCATAGATTTAAGGTAAATGACATGCATTTCCATCATTTCAGAAATACAAGAACTTTCTTGATGCCACAAAATATAGGACCCTTCCAAATCATAGGTTTGAAGGCTAGACAATAGTTACTTCTAACCATGCATTGTCGGCTTTCCAAATACCTGGAAGGTTTATTAAATCAGTTACATTTAAAGAAAGCAGAAGCCGAGCCTTATGACCCTCATGGAATCATCTCCAAACAGAGAATAGAAAACAAAAATTCTAGTTATGAACCTATGGCAAGGCCATATTGGGAGAGGATTTCCAACATAGAAAGTTGGGAGGATGTCCCAGCAGTCCAAAAGAGCATGGAAGAACAAAGGGTTTCAGAGCAGCAAGCAGGGTAGGAGAGGGGAGCTAAAGAGCTCCCTATAGATATGGAAATCAATAATGTTGAGGAAGATCATCAAGACAAAAGGGTCAAAATAGAAGGAAGATAGGTTGAATAAGCATTAGGGGGATAAGATCATGTTGAAAAGATTCCAAGTGAGATAGTTGGATTGATACAATAGCCTCTAGTTAATAGAAAGGGGTCAAAAATTAAATTTACCCACTACCCTTCTATACAATTCACATAGCCTCAAATGTTGCAAACATCGCCTTCAACATCTCCTTCAGTAGGTCTAGTGAAACTAAAGACAAACTTCCAAATTAGAGGTAGAAATAAAAGTGCAAGTAAGAAGAGTGAAAAAGTAAAAGGCTGCTAGTCAGTTAGAATGCCAAAAGTGAAAGGGAAAAATTTACAAGTTTGTTGCAAATTAGTTAAACTCAATAGAATTTGGTTACTCATTAAGTCCTATATAATGTAATTCAAATGTATAAATCGTGGATGGCAATTTTTAGAGGGACTCTATTAGCTATTGAGCTAATGAACTATTTTGTACTAAATATTTTTGTCTGATATTAAGCTTGTAGAGTGTTATAGAGATGTTTTTCCTTTGTATTCTATGTATATTTTTTAATGCACTGTCTTTCGAAAGGGGTTCACTTCACACCATCGCCAACAAACTATCAACCCAAACTCACTTATACACCAGCCCAGAAAAGTGTAACCCTTCCTAGCAACACTTGCTGAGCAAGTGCAATCTCACCCGAGATGGATAAGGGGGCTGCTGGAACCAAGTTTCCGCATTTGTGGAGAGGATATACGCATATTACCTTTGCACTAACCAGAGATTATAGCATTCACAACATACTATTATCTTATCATTCACAAATTTCAATTAACATTCAGAACAACACATTCAGCGTACTTATTCATATTAGCATCACTTCTACAACATATTCGCATTAACCAATGTAAACGTTCACATAACATAGTTCTCATTCATCATTGCACAAGATTAAGGACAAAGATTACACCATAATCGAACATCTTCATTCATTCACCAAACCTGCGAAATAAACCTCGCAGAAACTGTCAAGACATCATATCGCGGATACAAAATGAACCCAAAAGATAGGATGATCATCCAAAACTTTGATGTCCTTAGGCTTACAATACTACTCTATTTATATGCTTTTAGCTTATTACAAATTGGTCCACATGACTGACTCAACTAATCTAACAATTCTTATGCTTCTGCAAATGCTGCAAAGGGTCCTTCTTCCGCAGACTGACCCTTTCGCACTTGTTGGCTTCCACACTTGCTGCGGATCTATCCCGTGCCAACAGACCCCCAACACAAACTTGTGGCTCATCCCAAGCCACCTTAGCTAGACACTATTGGTTTGTACCCATGCTTCGTTGTGTTCTATTCCCGAAGTTGTTCTTTCCGTCTGGAGCTAGCTGTTGTGTACTTCTCATCTTCCTCCGTCGATCTCTAGTTCGTTGTCATGTACTTCTTGAACTCATCCTCTAGTCTCTGAAAACCTTCATCATCTACCTCTTTAGAGTCTGTTGGTTCACTCCATGTTCGTTCTAGACTAGGGAGAAAGTTATCGATGTCACCAAGGTGGGAAACAGGCCAACTGCTCCAGCACATCTATTTCACACCTTGTAGTGCTTCCTACTGGGGCCAGGGGGCTACTGCACATGTCATTCTAGTGGTCACCAGGACCATGAAGCTTCAAACTACTACCACATACCTAGACTATTGAAATATTGTAACTTCTAAGAATATTATATTTGTACTTTATTATTCTGGAGATGTTTCATTCCTCCATGAAGACCTTATTGTCTATCCAAAGATGTTTTATTCCTCCGTGGAGAATGTGGTAACTTGGGTTGTTAGACTTCCCTGGTGGGGGTCAGCCCTGTATGAGTCATGTGGGTTAAAGGGTTATTAGACCACCCTAGTGGGGTCAGCCCTGCCACATTATGTTAATTAGTTAAGTTGGGGCCGACCTAGTTAGTGTAAAAGTCAAGTCGGAGTTGTGTATAAGTAGAAGAGGTGTGTTCCTCATTTAACACACACTACACTCACTTGTGAATAGCGCATAGGTGAGGGAGAGATCTTCTATGGAGGAGAAGGAGCTCATGTCTAGGTTTTACATCTTTGTATTTGATGGTCATCAATATTGAAGAATCTTTGTTGGGTTTTCTACCCCATGAGGGTTTCCCAGGATAAATCTGTGTCTCGTGTTTATGTTGTGCTTGTTGTTCTTTCAGTGATCCTGTATATGCTATTGTTGTAAAATGAAATGAAATTCTGATATTTTCTGTCTTAGCATATTGAATCTTAACATAGACATCTCGGATGAAACTTCGCCTCTGTGACACCCGAGTTCCCATGCCTCTTCCTGCTCAAGGAGCTCATGCACACTCGTCGTTTGGGCCCGCAACGCACCTGGTGTGCTACCGCATGAAATGAAATGGATCATTTCCACAGTCTCCTTGGAATTACTAGCTTATCCAATTACCTGACCTACTCGCAGCATGTATTTCTCTCGTCTGGTAAATTCCACTTAGCTCTGCTTAGCCTCTAGTGTCAGTATTTATGCATTTCGTCTTTTAGGATGCCTACTCCAAAAATCATTCACAAATCCATGCAACTAATGTGTTTATTTTGTCATCATTTGTTTCCTGCGTGTTGAGACCGGACTTCCTATGTGTGTGATTGGTGACCATACTGCCCTTCGTTGCAAAACCGTGTGAACCGTTACCTGTGGTGCCATCGATCATGCTGCCACTGTGTGTTTCCATGTGTCAAACATGTCTGGTCCTGCGATCATACTTGCCAAAAAGACTGATCATCTAAAAATGTCCCATATGTTGACAGTCGGGAATGATGGATGATTTGATAGGGTTGCGACCCGACAGCTGTCGGAACCCGAACCGCAAAACAATCAATCTCCCTTGCACACTGTCTTCCTGCTAGTGCGTCATCCTACCACCTAGCATCCTACTATTCTTTTTTTTTTCATCGGTCCTTATCTACTCTGCGTCGGATCATGGTGATAGGGCTTCAGCCTATTCCCATTGACTAATTTAGGTAATAGTACTCCATCCAGACTTTGTAACTATACTGTGCCTCCGTTGGTGACAAAAGTGATAACATATGGTCCCAACCAGTGCATTTGCAACTTACCAGGGTGTTTCACAAACTTACTATCATACAACAGAATTGTATCCTCATTCTGAAAGTGCTTCATCTTGACATGGCGGTCGTGCCACGCCTTCTGGCGGTCCTTTTCTACCTTCTAATGGAACCCTGCGATGAATCGATCTTCGTCAAGTTGTACTAGTTGTGTCAACCGTTCCTCTAGCACGCCATCATCGCTCATCCCTATTGCTATTGCAATGCACTAGCTGGGTACTATGTATTCCATCGACATAACTGCTTCCTGGCCATAAACGAGCTTAAATGGGGTTTGGCCAGTTAGTCGCTTGCATGTGGTGCGGTATGCCCAAAGGATAGCTGGGATTTTTAGGTCCCAGTCATTGCGGTTCACATTGCACACCTTGGTGAGAGCATGCTCCAATATCTTATTGAACGCCTCAAGTGTCCTATTTTCCTGAGTGTGGTAAGGTGTACTCTTCTTGTGTTGGATCTGAAATTCTTCGGTCATCGCAACAATTGTTTGGTTAACAAAGCGTGTTCCTTGGTTGCTTAATAATACCTTTGGGAAACCAAACCGAGTGACCATGTTGTCAAATAAAAATCGTGCTGCGGTCGTGGAAGAAAAATCTCTCACTGGTGCAGCTTTTGCCTAACGTGTGAGGTAGTCTGTCGCAGTGATGATGTAACGTGACCCTTTTCTCTTCCCTGGTGGGTTGATGGGTCCCAAAAAATCAACGGCCCATTTGTCGAAGGCCTGCAGCGTTACTTGTGGTACTAGTGGCATGTTGTCTCGACATGAGGGCTTCCCGGTTCATTGGCATACATCGCAGCTCTTGGCATAGTCCACGGCATCTCCATGCAAAGTTGGCCACCATAGCCCTGCTTAAGGGATCTTCCTAGCAGTCACCATAATGTCCCCCAACAATTCCATCATGAGCTTAGGACATAATTTGTTCCTGTTCCTGTGGAAGTATGTATCATCGTAGAATCTCATCTGGGCCCATTTTATATAATTCCCCCGCGATTAACTGGAAATCTGCAGCTCGGACAACTAGCTGCTTCTTTTGGTTGGTAGTGAACTCGACCAGCACCTCCCCTGTCACCAGAAATTGAATGATTTGTTTATAGTGGTTATCGACCATGCCAATCCTAAAAAACTGAGCGTCCAAAAATCCTTCATCGATGCTCCTTGGTTCTTCTCATGATTCTATCCGTGAGAGATGATTAGGTCCTGGGTTCAATCGTCCCAGTTTTACGATAATCTCAAAATCAAACTCCTGAAATAGTAATAGCCAACGGTAGATCTCCCCCGCAACATAGGCTTGTTCACCAAGTATTTCTGCGCAGAATGATCTGTGAACATCTTAAAGTTCCCCCTTAAGAGGTAATGCCAGAATTTCTACAAAGCATAGACCATCGCCAACCCTTCCCGCTCGGTGGTCATATAATTCCTCTCTATAGTAGATAATTTTCTACTTGCGAATGCTATCGGGTGGTCAATGTCGCTGGATCCTGGTTGGGCCAAGATAACGTCAAGTGCGACTGAGGACGCATCAACATGTACATGCAATTCCTTCATCCAATCCAGAAATGCGAGGATTGGTGCTGCGACCATTTTCTCTTTCAATATGTCTAGGTTTTTCTGACATTCCTCGGTCCATTCAAACTTACCATCCTTCTTTAGTAACTTCTCCATGGGTGTTGTGATGGTTGCATATCCTCGAATGAATTTACTGTAGTAAACTGTGTGTCCCAATGTTGCTCGTAGTTGTTTGGCCGTCGTTGGTGGTGGTAGGTCGACAATGATGGAAATCTTCACCAAATCTACCAACATTCCTTCTCTGCGAACAATGTGTCCTAACAGTATGCCGAACAGAGCACAAAAGATAAACTTCTTGAGGTTCAGGAAAATTTGGTGTTGTTGACAGCATTCGAGCATGATTCTTAAGTTCACGACATGATCTTTGACTAACCCATATCCCGTCCAATCATCCATGTAGATAGTGAGAAATTTGTGAATATAATCTTTGAATGCCGCTACCACTATTCTAGAAAAGATTGCAGGAGCATTTTTTAATCCAATTGGCATCACCATGTATTGAAAGAATCCCCACTCTGTGACGAATGTAGTCTTGTGTCGATCTTCTTTCGCAATCTTGATCTGGTTATATCCCAAAAATCTGTCCGTAAAAGAATATATCTCCTGGCCTCCTACTCCCTCAAGTACTTCATCCATAAATGGGGTCGAGAATGGATCATGTAGGAAGGCATCATTCAATTTCCTTAGGTCGACACATATCCGTACTTTGCTGGTTTTCTTGTCCTGGACAACCATTGGACTGATCCATTCCGATTCATCCACCAATTCTATGATGCCTGCCTCCAACATTCTTTTGATTTCATCTTGCATGCGTTCCTTGTATCTCGGGTTCAACTGATACGGTCGTTGCTTAACCGGCTTTGCATCGGGTTTCACGGGGATCTTCATTTCCCCTAAGTCTCCAGAAATTCCCTTCATTTCTAAGAATTTCGTTGGGAACAAATCCTGAAACTCATGTAGTAAGTCAGTCATCTTCGCAATGGTTGACTCATCCCAGTAATCGCCAATGTTTGAGAACTTGGGGTTTTCCTCCGACCCAATGTTCACCTTCGTGATCTTTAATGGTTGCTGAAATTTGTCCAATGGTACATCTAGCACCACAACGCTGCGACTACCCTCCGATTCTGGTACATATGTAGCCCTGGGGTCATCATCATCTTCGAGCTCTCCAGTGATGTTGTAACACTCCATCAACATTTCTGGTGTCGCAGTCCATTGGAGTTCCATTGGTTGTCCAGTCGGTACCGCTTCAAATATCTTTCCGTGGATTTCCTATAGCATAGTGTGGATTGAGGGATTCTCGTCTGAGAATGAGAACGATTGGCTAAAGCCAATGGTGAGATGCTCCCAAGAAGTCATCCCACATAGTAGTTCTACTGTGACATACCAGTTCCCTGGTACCTCATCCAATGTGTGTACAAATGCATGTACCCCCTCTTGTTGTGCTCTCGATCCCCATTTATGTTGATAGGCATTCATGTGCGCCTTTGGGTCTCCTTGTCCATTGTATTGCATATGGTCATCCTCCACAGCTTCGCTGAACCGAACCTCCATGAGGCGTCGACATAGTGGCCAAGATGTGATGTTTGATTTATGCACTACCCACCATCACACAGGAGTAGCCTTCAGGGCTTCCTCCAATGCCAGTAGACGTTGTGGTTCTGCCACTTTTTCCTCAAATTCTGTGAGAAACGTGCCCAAGTTGGGAAGTCCCTCATAGGTAGGTAACACATACTCCTCCATGGCTACCCTTCGCAGGGACTACGTTATCCGTGCACATCTTCGAAAGGACACCTCATGCAATCAGTTCTGCTAATTCTCTAGGGCCTCGTCTGAGTCTGAGGATGTTGAACTAGCGCTGCGCCATCCTAATTCTCCATCCGTAGTGGGATTAACATAATCTTCAGAAATGTTGTACAAGTTGTCCCACCCTTCCGTAAACTCATCTCTGGTAGGCTCCGTGTAGCGCGACCCTTACGTAGGATCCAGTGGTGTGATGACCCTCATTTCCTGATTCTCGAACGACATTATCCTTTTCTTAAAATTGATAATTAGCTGGTTCTCCATGGCCTAGTCTATCCCCAGCAGTACCAGATAGGGACTAGTGTTATCCACAATTTCAATGACATCGAAATTCGCATACGTTTTGATCCCTTCAATTTCAATCAGAAGTTGACATACCCAACCAAGCAGGGTGACCTTGCTCTGGTTCGCCAGCCGTAGTTGTATTGATGACCAAGTCATCCACAGCTTTCCCATTGTTTCCCATGTCTGTTTAGTCAGGATATTCATGTCCGAACCCAAATACAGAATGATGGAGTTGACATCAAATTCGTCGATCTGTGCCGACATCTGCATCTACCTACCTGTCTTCCTTTTATGTATGCGATTAACTCTCTGTTCCAGTCGTGCACCCCCCCATCGTTGTAGTAGACCAGCTATCTCTTCCAGTACGTTTGGGTCTTTTTCCAAATCCAAGAAACTCCCCAAAAAGGATTTTAGAGTGTTTTCCTTATTTCGCGATTTCGTTGGGTTGAATGTCGATGGAATATCATAGATTTCTTCCTCAAGAGGTAATTGCCGCCTATTCCTCATTGCCTCCTGTGCCTTCAAAAAGATATCTATTTCTGCTTCTGCATCAAAGGTGACCTGATTTTGCTATGTTTTTGTTGGTCTAACATTGGTGTGTGACCTATCAACACTTGTCACTGCTCCTCCTCTGGTCACTATTCCAACCATCGCATGGATACTCCTGGATTTTGTCAAAATCATCTATATGGTAGGTGGCGCATTCAGATTATTTTGGTTTTGGTTCTGAGGTGGATGCTTCGTTTGCCATTTCGAAATAAGCTGAGGGAAGTCTTCTACACTATGATCTACAACACTGAAGTATGTACACTACGGCGCTGGATTTGGTCAGTTTCTTTGGTAGTGCCCCTGTTGTCTGCAATTATAAAAGATGATTGGATCTCTTCCTCTCTAGCAGCTCCTACACGTCCCATACCGGCACCTCGGCCTCATTGGATTCCTCCACTGAAACCTCTGCGTGGCGGTCCATATTGTTGATATTGTGGCTTCCTATACTACGGTTGCTACACGGTTGCTAATACTATTGTTTCCCACACTACGGCTGGCCATACAACGGTGGTGGATACTGCGAGTGTCCATATTGGCCCTAGTCATATTGTTGCAGTTGGTTAAATTGTGGTTGACTATACTGCAATTGTTGCTGCACCACCGGTGGTTCTTCCCCCTTCACAAAATACGTGTCAGCTGTCCGATCTTGCAGTAGGTCATAGGCCCTGCAGTCCTTCTCATCATGGCCAACCGATCGGTAAAACTTCTAGTATAAGTTTGTTTGCTTTGATACAATCTTTTGCACATATACACATTCCTCCGGTCGATGCCCTCTGGTCTGACAGAAAGTACACCATGGCATGCCTCCTTGACGAAGGGGGTTTGGTGCCCCCGACTGCAAATACTCACAGAATTCTAGGAAATTGTCCTTATGGTGTCCCTCACTTCTACATCTAGTGCACCATACATCTCCGCAAATTTCCTTGCCCTTCTTGATATCTGCCAGTTACAATGTTAAATTGGCCAACTGTGCCTGAACTCTGTCCATTCCCATTCATGTTTCACTGATTAGTGAAGCCTCTAGCTTCATCGCGATTTCTAATGCTTCTGCATGTGTTGCGACTTTTTGTTGCATTAGCGGGCCTCAGATATGCGATACTAGTCCTGCGGTGAACCATTCTTTATGCTGCAGCTCATTTATCGGAAATCTCACTTTCTCTATCATCATCTTGTATCGTTGATCGAATTCCCATGCAGACTCATTCGGGAATTGCTTAATCTCCTTAAGCTTAATGACATATTGCGACTCAGATTTTGGTTTTTTAAATTTGTCAATCATCGCTATTATAACCTGCGCCAATGTTTTGGCTATTGTTCCCACTGGAACCTTTACAAAATTCATGTACAAGTCTAATGCCCGACCCCTAAGGGTGGTCGCTAGTTGTCCCATTTTTATAGCATCATCCTGAACTTGCTTAATGGTCCAAACTGCTTCGCATATAAACCAATACTGTTCAGGATCCTCAGTCCCGTTCCCCTGGAAGTTGGGCATCTTTGCCTCGTCTTCCATCCTAACGTTGCTAGTATTGTTATTTACTGAAGCGTTACTCTTGTTGCTGCACGTAGGGAAACCCCGCAAATAGTTTGGATTTCTTCCTAAATTCAGAGTAGTGTGCGGGGTCGAAGGTACGTGGTAACTTATGATCTGACCTCCTTTTGCCTCTAGGGTAGTTTGGTTGATGTTTCCTTCACAATAAGGTCGCTTCCTCCCTTGTGGTCCTGTTTCACATTTCTCTGTTCCAGTCATCTCAGGAGACTCTCTCTCAGTCCTCCTCTTCTTCTCAGGATGCCAGAATATTGCTCCACTCCTCAAGGTACCACACTCTTCACCAGCTTCCTTTTGAAACTCGTTGTTGCTCATGTCCATCTACCACATCTTTCCACCAAGCTCGCATTTACACGATACCTTCAACCTCGCACACTGATTATTCTACTCATCAGAAGACATCCTCAATATCCATTTTTCGCAGACAAGCATTTTAATCCACAGTTTTAATGATGGCAAAAATCTTCCTCTTGGTCCCTTGAAGAAGTTACTTTCTGCGTCACTGTACAACTTGATGGTATCTACTGCGAACTCGGTGACGTATTCTTCGAGGATACTATCTACCCAAAAATCAATAGCTCATGATACTTTGTTGTCAACTTGCTTTAGTTGTTGCACCAACTATGGGGTCTAGCAGTCAGGTTCAATCTTCTGACAGTGATTCTTTTCGAACATCAGCTGTGTTAGCCGCTCATGCAACAACACCAGGAATTCACAGAATAATATTTTGTGGATGTCCGAGTAGATGTATCTCTCTAACCAACCGGTCACTATCTATTTAGGATCTCGCTTCTTTCTTTCTACGAATTCCTCTGCCTTTTTGTTGCACCATTCTTGGATCTCCGGTTTTGTCGGATGCCGCAACATATCCTCTTTTCTTCTTCCTTAGGGTCCCAAAAACGGAACCATTTGTTGACGCAGTGTCTTTCGATAGGGGTTCACTTCGCACCATCGCCAACAAACTGTCAACCCAAACTCCCTTATACATCGGCCCAGAAAGGTGTAACCCTTCCCAGCAACACTTGCAGAGCAAGTGCAGTCTCACTCGAGATGGATAACGGGGCTGCTGGAACCAAGTTTCCGCAGTTGTGGAGAGGATATGCATATATTACCTTCACACTAACTAGATATTATAGCATTCACAACATACTATTATCTTATCATTCACAGATTTCAATAAACATTCAGAACAACACATTCAACGTACGTATTCATATTAGCATCACTTCTACAACATATTCGCATTAACCAATGTAAACGTTTACATAACATAGTTCTTATTTATCATTGCACAAGATTAAAGACAGATATTACACCATAAGCGAACATCTTCATTCATTCACCAAACCTGTGGAATAAACCTCGCAGAAACTGTCAAGACATCAAATCACGGATACAAAATGAACCCAAAAGATAGGATGATCATCCAAAACTTCGATGCCCTTAGGCTTACAATACTACTCTATTTATATGCTTTTAGCTTATTACAAAATGGTCCACATGACTGACTCAACTAATCTAACAATTCTTATGCTTCCGCGAATGCTGCGAAGGGTCCTTCTTCTACGGAATGACCCTTTCGACCCTTTCGCACCTGTTGGCTTCCGCACTTCCTGCGTATCTATCCCGTGCCAAGAATATTCTTGGTTATCTTACCCTTGTATGTCCATGTATACTCTCACAAGATGTCAATAAAGTTATTAGTAACAGATTTAGATCCATATTGTGTCAGAGATATGATATATTGCTAAATGTTGGAATTGATCACAGAGATTTCAAATATTTTGATCTCTAGTCTAGTTTCAAAGCTTTTATGAGATACATCAGTGTTTGAAGCCTTCTCTTATTGTTGTTTATATGAATGTCTTGTTTCCTGGAAATTCATAAATAAGTTCACAATTTTCAATACATTTTGTTTACAAATTACTTAGTTCTGTAATTCAAAGTGCAATACATTTATGCTTTCATTAGGTCCAAAGAGATTTGTCCTACATGTGCCTCTTATGCCTATTTTTGTCTCCATCTTCTAAAGATCACCCTCATTATCAACCAAAGTACTATTACAATCTAAAAAATTCCTCTACAATCATTTTACGCCATCAGAATTGTTCATAAATATTTATTTACAAGTAGAATTCAAGAAATATCACTTTTACATAAAACTCCACAATGATTCAGCTCGAAAATCTATAAAAAATGAGTTCTATAATTCCTTGGAGTGCATTATCTTTAGTATAGTACATATTAGCGAACAACAACGTTAATAATTTTTCTTTTTATGTATAGTTAATAAAGAAAATAAATAATATTTATAGTCCTTGTACATAAAAAGTACAGTTGTGAAATGTAAAACAAATATAAAAAAAGCAGTGAAGTTGAATAACAAAGGTGGAGGATAGACACAAATATGCCCAAATAAGATTTTATTAAACATGGAATTTGAAAAATCATCAAGTACAATAGGACACAACTGGTTGAACCCCTGAGAAGAAGAAGTTTATAAGTTTCTACACAGCTCTCAACATCCTAGGTTCACTTAGGTGAAATCGAGACATGGGGAGTAGTCCTGACTCAGATTGTGTTGATGGTAACCTGCACACATGAAGACATCGGTCATAAAGATATAAACATAAAAGTATAAATGCGTGCAGGAAAACAAATGGTACCTCCAACAGAATGACACTCTTCCTTCACCCTAGTGGATGGACCTAAAACGTAGTCTTACCTAAAATCACCGCATGTTAGGCTCATGGAATACTAAGTATTAAATGATCAAAAAGTAAGCATTGGAACCTAGAAGTACCTGCGTCTTACCTTTAGTGCAAGATCATTATTTGCACCAACATCGTTTAAGTTTTAAAGGTTGAATGTCGGGTAGGCAAGGTGTTTCGGTAGCCTCTGAAAGTTCAAGGGTCACTGCATTGTTTGATGTTCTATGTCAGTGAATAGGGTGAACCGCAAGTAACTGACGCTCACCCTCGGACATCGTTCTAGAATTTCAAAAGTTGTTATTTCTTAGGGTTTTGAATTTGTCATAGTATTAAAATAAAAACACACCCATGAAGGTAAAACTAATTCACCAAAATGTTTCTCCACAAATACAATAAATCTTTCTATTAATGAAATAACAATCAATCTCTATCAATAAACAAAAATGAAAAATTTAATTCACATAGGCCTTTCTGTAGTCATTACACATTCGCTCTAGTGCAAGTGTATATAAACTATGCTAAATAGTCTCCAGTGATTGACTATTGTAGTTCCACTCTTTTAGATCTACAATTCTAAATAGGCACCTCTCTTTAAAAAGGTTCCTATGTAACAAGAGTAGTAAAAATAAAATGGTGAGGCTTCCCTCCTTTTCAAAACCAAATAGACCAACTCCCATGCTCTTCATAAGTTCTTTCATTTCCTATCTTTGCAGTCATAGCTGCCTTGTTTCGATGACTAAACACCTCTATGGGCTTCATCTGCTAACAACATAGACATTTCCTTTAGAATTTAATTCAAACGGATCCGTTGTTGAATAACCCATCCTGGCATGGCTATGTGTAAATTTTTCCTCTTGGATTCCTTACCCTATGCATACCAAATAAAGTTCGGGTTTCACTGTTGAGAGAGACTGCCATCATTTCTCTGCTTATGGTATCATTTTTTTCAAATACAATTCCATGTGGTTTTTTTTTATGTACACTTATATTTAGAGCTAATCAATTCTTGCAGTGGTGTCTCTATTGCTTATGTGATTGGCCTTCATAGCATGACAATGTAGCTCCCATAGATGGATGCATGTGCAATGCTCCTTGACGGGATTAATCAATCAATAGTAATATTGTATCTTATCGGAGTAAGACAACAACAAGAGTGCTACATCTAAAACAGTACTTGAATCATTAACCCAAGGATACATACAAACTTAAGAGGGACCTCCACAATATATGCAACTACAAGGGAACTAACTATGGCTAATCGTGTGTAAATCTAATCTTTAATCAAAATAGTAAAAAGGAATTGGTTTTTAACTAAGGGTTGCTAGGGAATGAGATCTAACTTTTGGGCTCGACACTTATTCCTAAAATAGAAATCATTAGAGACAAGTATTTTAGTATTTATCACCTAGTTATAACTTTTAGTGAAATCCTTTTTATTACTCTACCTCCAGGTTGTAAAAGTTAAGCATTCAGTTGCTTTTGATGCTTCATACAAGTGTTCATAACAAGTAGAGGACCATGGCTATTGCCAAACACAGAAAGAAAGATCTTATGTGAAAGGAAATAATATTAAATGTGCACATGCATGAAATAAACATTAACTAAATTCTCCATAAATAATCCAGAAAATGTATTTTACTCTAATAACCCAAAACTGCTACAATATGTAGAAAAACTACAATGTGTAAAAACTAATCTGTTCTACCAAAAATTATGTAAATGCGAAAAAATAACTTAACAAATGAGTCTCTGTACTTTTCCTTGGATGGTCTTTGATCCAAGGAAAGCGAAGAACAATGAGAATCTCAAGTAGAAAAGCGGATCAAAGTACTTTCCTTAAAAATATGGAAAATTTTCACACTAAATAGTCTATGCCTCTTGTCTCAATAACACTATTACAAAGAAGAAATAATGTCTTCTTCAAAAGTGGGTGTTGTTGCTTAATTCAAGACGTATAGTTTAAATATATATTTTCCTAATCCATGAAATGAACAAACTACTATTTCTTCCTTTACTAGATGCATTATGGCTGAGTGAAATGTGCCACACAAAACAACATGTTTAGCAAGAGTCTACTGATCCTCAGTCAGTCTTCGAGGACTAGGCCTCAGTCTGATTTAGCTTTGGAGTTCGTTGAACATTGGTATTGGCACCTAGAAAATGCATTTATTCCTTATGCTCTGCTTGATTTGTGCATTGGGTATATAACTACTACAAAATTGGAACTTCTTTGGATCAACTCAAAATTCACTAACGAACTGAAAGTGGACCATTGTGATTGTCTGTCCTTTGAACAAAAATGGCTTTATGTCTATTAGATGTAAAAAATGTATCAGTCTAAGCCTGCCAAAATGGTGTTACTGGAAACCAACCTCATTAGTGTCATATATGTGTTTTTGTTAGGAAAAAGGAAGAATACAACATCTAAGTAGATAAACTGAAATATTTTATAATTCTAACTAGGATGTACACATTATGCACCAAATTCTTACCATAGTGTTTCCCTTTTAGGTCTTGAATGATTGATAGAAAAGGAAGTAGATTCCTTTTCTCACCTAATGATGGGATCCATCATATCCCCTCAGATACCTTATTGCACTTCCCTATGTAATCAACTATCGATTCTAGGTCATTTGTGGGTTCGAGTGTTAGGAACCCGTGTCAACCCTTTTCTTTACTTTGTTAGTATATTGTTGTTGGATGCATATGCTTTGTAAGTCGTCCCGTGAGTATATTGTATTATCCCACATTCATGGGCAGTAATAGTTTTTAGCTTAGACTTAGTATATAAGTACGCATTGAGGCCAATCAAGGCATCCACAAGTTATTTGTATTGAGATTGCTCAAAGGAGGTTTCCCCCTCGAAGTGGTCTGTGATCAATAAATCCATTATGTGTTTTGCTATTTCTGATATATCATGCATTTTCATCATTTAATTGTTGGAGGTTCCCCACATATAGTATCAGAGCACTTTATTGAGCTCATTGGGTGGAATTTCTGCCAATTTGTTTTTTCACAGTGGCTTCCAAGTGCTATGATTATTGCAGTAGTTCTTTTTCTTTGAATTTGTATTGTTCCTTTCAATTGCAAGTTCGGATCTGGGAATAGCCCTAAAACTCATTGTGAGAAGTACCACAGGAACCCTAAAGTATCTCTCCCATCGAGAGGACTTGGAAGTGAAAAGGGAAATGATCCCTACCTAATTGACTAGTTCCCACTCATGAGGTAAACCAAGAGCTGCCATTTGTGGAAAAGCGGTTATCAGTTTTACCTGATCCGTGGAGTAAGGAGTACTACCCCAATACACAAGATTTTAGACAACATTAGTAGATAATTGAATCCCCTTAGCCTTTAGGAATCCGAGCATACATCGGGTCCATATCTATTACCATGTCATAAATAGCATATTACATCTAGCAAGAGTCGTTGCAGATCAATTCCAGGCCATTGCAGATCAATTCTGGGGAAACAAAATCTAATTTTTTATCATATCTTCTTTTCTTTAGCTCTGTTTCCCTTGAAAATTCACCGGAACCCCTGAATTTCCATTTTTCATATTTTCTTCTTGAATACCCTATCCCAAATTCCCCTTCTTGAAGCCATAAATCCAACATCTGCCTATTTTTAGGGTTTTCCATAACTTCTTCGATTTTCAACCAGTCACCTTCAAATTTTGCCATAGTGTTCATTTCGTATTTATGCTTCTTTCTCCCTTTTGGACAAATTTTCCCATTCTTTAACCCTGCTTCTGAAATCCCCATCTTTTGCTTCCCTTTCCATTAGAAAGTGTCCAAAATCTAGTCAAACCCTAATTACCCATTAGAGTGTTCCCAAATCCAAATTTTCCTTTACTAAAGAATTTCTGGTTTTTTTTTTCTACCCATTCTCCCCTTAAAAAATAAAAAATAGAAAAATCCTGGTTATGGTTGTCACCCGCACAGGAGTAAAAAACATGGAGGAAGAACTTGCATCCCTCAAGACCAAACTCCAAGATCTAGATGAAAAAATTATTGTCCTCCATCTCCAACATTCAGCCATGAACAATAGACAACAACTAGAGTCTTCTACATACATTGGGTTCTCTTTTCCAACAATTTTCATGGGCCGAAGCTTGATTTTCCTCGCTTCAATGGGGATGATCCGACTGGAAGAATATACCAAACAGAACAATATTTTAGTTTGCATAATACTTTTGATGTCAACAAAGTTCCACTTGCATCCTTTCATTTGGAACATGAATCCTTTCAATGGTATCGTTGGTACATCAATGCTCATGAAGAGCCAAATGGACAAATTTTTTCCAACTCATTTTGCAATGATTTGGTCCTAGTGCTTTTGATGACTTCATAGGATCACTCACTAAACTTCACCAAATTGGCACCATGAGAGAGTATTAGACATAATTTGAGAAACTGACCAATCACACAGAAGGATTTCCTGATGAATTCCACAGGAGTTGTTTTGTCAGTGGTCTGAAGGATGCAATCTGATTTGAGGTTAAAATGTTATGCCCAGCATAATGATGGAATCCCTAGGGATGGCTAAGTTGGTGGAGGACAAGATCACATCCAAACAACGCTCCAAATCCACTTTTCTTCCATTCAGAAATATGGTTTCCCAACGACCTCCCATCACTTCAACTCCTAGAGAAACTCCTATCAACTCCTAGCATGGTTTCTGAAGTAGAGATGCGAGCACGTAGAGAAAAAAAGACTTCTTTTATAATTGTGATGATAAATTCACTCAGGGACATAGATGTGTTGAGAAAAATCTATGTCTCTTGGATGTATATTCTCCACCTTCAACTGAAATTGGTGAAGAATCTCAAGATACAGTAGATGATCAAGTCGATATTCAGCAACTGCCTGTTGACCCTCCTTCTCAGGATGACCACCCAGAGATATCTATCCATGCTTTATCTGGACTCACCACCCCACAGAAAATGTGGGTCAAGGGTTACTTCAAGAAGCTCCCTCTTACAATACTCATTGTTTGTGGTTGCACTCATAACTTCATTGACCCTCAGATCGCCAAACAAGCTGATTGGTTTGTCCATCCTTGCTCCAGCTTTGAAGTCATGATTGCCAATGGGGGAACCTTACCTTGCAAGGGTAAGTGTCACAATGTGCATATCTCTATTGGAGATTATAACCTATGCTTCAACATGTTTTCCTTTCCCTTAGGCGGATGTGATGTGGTTTTGGGTGCTCAATGGTTATGCATACTTGGCCCCATCTTATGGGATTTTGTTGAATTTTGGATGCATTTTTCAGTCAATGGGAAGGAAACACACATTGAAGGGCTTACAGCCAGGGTCTCTCAGCATCATCAGTTAACATCGCATGGAAAATATCCTTAATAATAATTCACATGGTGTCATCGCTCAGCTTCATTCCATTTAGATGCACCCATTAGCGGTCTCCACTATTGCTTTGGATCTACAAGAAATTTGGGATAGATATGCATGTGTCTTTGCTGAACCAATGGAATTGTCACCTTCAAGCCCAGAGGACCATCGTATTCATATCCTTCCTGGAAGCATTCCTCCCAACATCAGGCCCTATCGCTACCCATTTTACCAAAAGACAGAGATAGAGATGCTTGTTGGAGCATAGGCCGCACCTATGGTAAAGCTGCCAAGTTTTGGGAAAAAGCACTAAGTTTGAAGGAAAAGTGCTAATTTTGAGGAAAAGCACCATTTTTGGGTACGGCACCAGATGGACGATCTCACCATAGAGTGCGGGCCGGAAATCGCGGAGCTCGTGCGCACAAGCCAAAGAAGAGTAAATGTGGCCGAGTAGAAAGCTCAACCACCACAATAAATGAAGCGGTGGAATAGAGGGCTCAGCTACCCTCATTAAGGAAAAGTACAGGAGTTATGGTTGCTTGGACCAAGGAAGAGCAACGGGACGAAGCATTGAAGGCGAAGGACAAGGAGCAAAGAACGATGAAGTGGCGCCCATACCCGTGATCTGCGCTGGAAATCACGGAGCCTGCAGGAAGTTGCGATGCGACTGCAGGAGGCATCTAAAGTACACCTAGCCGTGTCAGTGGTTAGGGTTTTTGGGGATCACTGTTGGGGAAAGGCCCACAGTTTTGTAAAGGTGCGACCCTCAGGGCCACCTATATATATGGGTAATTGTAAAGGGAAAAGGGTTAGAAGGGTTAAGGAGTTAGAGAATTGGATAGCTGTAGAGCTAGCCACTGAGTTTACAGACAGTCGAAGTTGATGTCTGAGTCATTGTAATCTCTGTTGAAGAAGAGAATAGATCTAAGAGAAGGGCTCCCAGCTGTGTGCGTGGAGTTTCCCATAAAGATCTAAGGCTGCAGCTGTGTGCGCAGCGGAACCGTGTAATTTCCATCTCAAGATAATATAAGATACAACTCTCGTGGACGTGATTTCCCCGTGGAGGCGAACCACATGATTCTTGCTGTTATGGTGATGTTTTGCGTGAATGCATGTCTATGTTTTACTATCTATGTTTACATGAATGTTTCGCTGCCTTTGTGAATGAGTATGTAAAGTAAGTCCTTGAAGCTCCCCTAGAAGTTATACTCATGCAGTGTCGAAGGAGCCTATGAGAACGCTATCACTGCAGTGCTTGAGGAGTGTGTTATTCCACCGAGGCACAAGGCCAGAGATGATACAGAGTGTATCGGTGTAGCGGGTAAAATCCTTGTGCGCAGGGGCGGGGCTGCCGTGCAGCTAGGATGAGACGAGTAAGTTCCATTGCAGTGGCGCTCTGAGGCCTCTAGAATATTAAGACGCTTTGTACAAGGGTTACCTGCAAGAAGGTAGGAGAAAACTGTAGACTCCGCACCACCTCGGTTAAGGAAACCTGATTCCTTAGCCCCCCCATAGCCACTTCGGGTGAGACCTCGGGCTACTGCACAGTCCGTTGCCGAAAGGGCTAGTGCGCCAAGGGGTGTTTTTTGCTGCGCCTCTTGAAAAACTGGGTCTGTCCAGAAAGCATCCAAAAAATGGTTCCGTTTCCTTGAGACTTGTTATACCGGCGATGTGCGAGATTGATGCGAAACCTAGAGAAAAAAAGAGTCAACAAATGATTCCATTGCCAGTTTTAACCCTATTATTTTGAAGGCAATGTGGTGATGGAATCCTACAGCTAAAGAAATTCAAGAGTGGTTTGATTCAAAGGCGAGAGAGTTCGCTGAACGTGAAAATAGAAGCCCTCGGCTTCAGAAAGAAGACTGGTTGCAGAAGCATATTTATACTGACCTTCATGAAATATTCTTTGTAACGTTTGCACTCAAGTTGCATGAGTGGGTATCCAAGCTAGCTGACACTCAACCCACTGTGCATGTTGATCAACATATCGTTTGGTCGTCTGAGCTAGTTAGCACTGTGAAGTGGGTAGATAATCCTGTGTCCCGCGCAGTGGACTTTTGGTTGAACAGTCTGCTGGAAGGCTTCATCACCGAGTTTGCAGTAGATACAAGAAAGAGCTTCAGCGAGGCTGAGAGGAGCTTCTTCAAAGCATACAGGGGTAAGTTCTTAAATTCTCTAAACCTGTCGATTAAAATGCTCTTATATGAAAAATGAAAACTATGCATAGGTTCCGATGAATAGCATAGACAAGTAATGTCCGCAGATTCTGATAGTGACTTTGAAGCTATTGGTTGCACTCGTAGTGGAAAACAGTATAAAGTAGGCCTCGACCAGCATTCTTTTGAGTCTAATCCAGAAGATAGTCGAGCTCATAGAGCGATGCATATAGAGAGACAAGGGAGCATTCATATCCCTTATCACCCTTTTACACCGCAAAAGTCAGACGGGGCTCAACATAACCCTGCAGTAGCAACTTCTAGTAGCCTGCATGATACTTCTAGTACCTCAGCTCCACCTTTGTTTAACCATCCCGGAGGCAGTGCCACAACACCTCCACGTCAACCTAGCGCAAGAAGGATGGGTGATGACATGAAGCTACCAACTTTTAGAGGAACAGGGCTAGAAGACCCTGAGTAGCACTAGTTTCTATGTGAAGCCATTTGGACGATTAAGCAAATTAATGATGATGTTGTTAAGCTGGTTCAATTAGCAACCACACTAAGAGAGAGAGCCTTAACCTGTTTTATGAAATACTCAGCAGCACAGAATAGGATGCTTGCTGATGTAAGAAATGCTATGATTAAAGAATTCAAGAAACCTAAATCAGAATCACAGTGCATAACAGAACTCAAAGACATAAAATAGTTACCTATAGAGTCAATATGGGACTTTGACCAGAAGTTCAAAGCCTTGATAGATCAAGTAAGCTTTGAGTTTGCACTGCAACAACATAAGGAATGGTTCATTGCTGCGTTGCTTCCTCACATTAGACTTCCTCTTATGAAACAAAATATCACTACTCAAGAACAAGCTCTAGAGATGGCTATGAAACTAGAATCTTCACCAATTGCTGGGACAAGCAACGATGTTGCGCAGTTGCAGAATCAAATAGCAGACCTAACTTTGCAAGTGCATGATATTAATAAAGGAAAGGATGTTAAAGAAGAAATTTGGTGTACAAAGTGTAGAGCACAAGGACATTCAAAGGACCATTGTCCTGTTTTCATAGATTATATTGCAACGGGAGCACCTAACCCTTTACCACAGGCATAGGGGCCTTGGTGTGAAATCTGTAGAACTAGAGGCCACAGACCACAAGAGTGTCACTTGTTACAGAAATATGTACAAACTCCAAAGAATCTATATTGCAAATTATGTAAATCAGTAGGCCATGATGAGAACAATTGCAGAGCATATGAGCTTATGATAGAGAGAAAACATGATGTTTATAGAGTACAGTCATAACCACAAGGACCCACAGCAGATCCACAGTATGACCCAGCTCGCTAAGGCCGAGGAGGAAATTATAGGGGTCGTGGACGCGCAGCAGGTTTTGGTCGTGGAAGAGGACAGATCACTTGTTATAACTGCGGAGCTCAACTCCATTATGCAAGGGATTGCCAAAATCCTACAACCATCTGCAGATACTGTAAATCTTATGATCATGTCATTGAAGAATGCCCTCAGTTGATGGCCAAGATACAAGAAAAGAAGCCACAGGTTAACCAGAATATCTAGTTGATTGGAGCAGAAAAAAGAGAACCAGATCCTACAGTTAATATAGTGACGCGCAGTGGATCAACCACTAGTGCGCCAGAGTCGGGAACTGGAAATCCAGCGACACAATGGGTGCGCCGCACTAATATTAAACCATCCCCGCTTGACCTACAGAATCAAAAAGAAGCATTCAAGCAAGCTCAAGAGTATTTCTCAGATCTACGAGCTTCAAGTTCTGTCGCAATTCCGCATAATGATATCATACCGCATGTGCCACATCAAGAGAACTGGATACAAGAGCAAGCCACTACATCTGGAAGGCCTGATGAGGAGGATGCACTAGGCAGTGTTCATGCTTTCCTGAGAAACTAATTAAAGTTGTGCAATGAAAAAGCAACTATGGAACTCCAACACCTGTTGGATCAGTGTCAACAATTTGCTTCGATGAATACACCGCAGCGTGCTGTTCATCAGATTGGGAGTCATACTAGAACGGGAAGAGAGATGAGACTCACAGCGCAGATTGGAGCATTTGAAATGGACAAAGTCATTTTGGATTTAGGCTCAGAAGTTAATGTTCTCACCATGCAGACATGGGAACAGATGGGTAGCCCTCAGCTTACTAGATCTCCTATCCATCTAAGACTTGCAAATCAGCAACGAGTTTCTCCATTGGGCAGATTACCCAATGTACCCATTGATATTGAGGGAGTAAGAAGTTCTACAGACTTCGAAGTAATCAAAATTCTGGATGACAGTAGACCTTACCCAACACTTTTAGGCATAGATTGGGCATTTGATAATTTGGCTGTCATTAATTTGAAGAAAAGACAGATGACCTTTGAGGATGAGTAGATCAGGGTCATTGCACCGCTTGATCCCCTTCAAGGAGCACGGTATATTGAACCCATTCGAGCAGAAGAAGAAGTGCGCCACATGGAAAGTTTGTATCAGATGACTTCTAGTCATAACGATTATGTCAATCCCACAGCGGACGGCCATATCAGCTAGCGATGTGATAGTTCGTGCACATCAGATTCGGAAGCAGGACTGGAAAACTGGCAGAATCGCTTACATGAGCTTTCTGCAAGGCGTTGCGCCATGATGACTAAATCCATTCGATGGATTGGCACAGAATTGAATAACACCCCAATATTTGATGGTTTAACTGGAGTAAGTGAATTCATACATGCATATGAACAAGAAATCCCAGATGAGCAGCGCATACAAGCATTGGATGTAGCACTGCGTGCTACACCCGTGAGATGGTGGGGTGCACATAAAGAAAATATTGACACATGGCAAGACTGTCGCAGGTTGATACTGCGCAGATTTCAAGAGACTACAGCAGGAGTTTTGCGCAAATATGATGGACAGAGTGACCCCAGGACACACGTGAAAGCATGTATTCAGCAATGGTCAGATATTCCAGAAGATGAGTGGATTCACCTATTCATCCACACGTTGGATATAGTTCCAAGGAACTGGTATACTGAAACAGAGTTGCGCAGAGGCACTATCACTTGGCCTCTCACAATTGAAAGTTTTCAACTCACTTTCAGCTTTGAGTCAGAACATCCAAGCAGTGATCGGGCTTTAAAGTGTATTAGAAAGAAGGTGTTTGAACAATGTCCGTTACCAGAGTATTCTCAACCAGACTGGGTTGTCCAGATGGAACATGCGCTGGAACGCTATAATTTTGCCGCTAGAGAAGAGGATGATGATCCTTGCAACATCAATATTCCAGAGTCAGAAGGGACGCGCAAAGTCGAAGGCCCTCAGGTTGATATCCTTGCCATTACTGAACACATCAAGCTCAAGAAAATTAACATTGGTACAAAAGTCAAACCCACGGTTGCCTCTATAGGAGATTATTGGGATGATGAAACTGTTGACCATATTGCAGATTTACTACATGAGTACCAGGATATCTTTCCTACCAAGTTTACAGAAATGAAAGGCATCCTAGGAGATTTAGGAGTTATGCGCATACCTTTGAAAGCGGATGCTAAGCCAGTAAAACAGCGCTCGTACAGGTTGAACCCGCGATATAAAGAAAAGGTCAGAGAAGAAATTGATAAGATGCTCGTAGATGGTATCATTGAGCCAGTAGAGGAAAGTGATTGGATTATTCCTATGGTGGTACAAGATAAAAAGGCAAAAGGTGAAATAAGCATCTGCGTGGACCTGCGCAAGCTCAATGACGCATCAACGCATGATCCATTTCCTATGCCCTTTATAGATGAAGTGCTTGATAATGTTGGAGGACAAGAGGCTTACTCCTTCACTGATGGCTTTTCAGGATACCATCAGATCAGAATCCATCCAGAGGACCGCCATAAGACCACTTTTGCGACTGAAAGGGGCTCGTTCCATTATACGGTAATGCCCTTTGGTCTTAAAAACACTCCTGCTATCTTCTATAGAGTCATTGTTGTTGTTTTTAAAGAGTTCATCCACAAGTTTCTAGAAGTCTATTTTGATGACTGGACTGTGTTTGGTTTACTAAAGAACCATATAGTGAATCTAAGGATGATGTTAGAAAAATGTAGACAGTATCAGATTTCCCTCAACTTGAAAAAATGTATCTTATGTGCTCCTTTTGGTATTTTGTTGGGTCACATTGTGTGCAGACAAGGACTCATGATGGATCCTGTGAAGGTTGCCATCATTGCTAACTTGCCTGTGCCCAACTCAGTCAAACAATTGCGCACTACCTTGGGACATACAGGATACTACAGGAAATTTATCAAGGGTTATGCAAAGATCACTGCGCCTATGGAAAGACTGCTAAAAAAGGATTCGAAGTTCTAATGGACAGAAGAATGCCAACAGAGCCTTGACACACTTAAAGAAAAGATGATCACAGCACCTATTCTAGTTTTCCCAGACTGGAGAAAACCCTTTCATGTTCATGTAGATGCTTCTTCCATAGTATTGGGGGTTGTACTTACACAATCAGGAGAAGGAGGTATTGACCACCCCATTGCTTACTCTAGAAGAAAGCTGTCTATAGCTGAGAAGAACTACACCACCACAGAAAGAGAAGGACTAGCTATGGTGTATGCCTTACAGAAGTTCAGGCACTATCTATTGGGTGCTCATTTTAAAATGTACACTGACCATTCTGCCTTGAAGTACTTGGTCAATAAGTCAGTGTTAGGGGGAAGAATTTGCAGATGGCTACTCCTTTTCTAGGAGTATGATTTTGAGATTATTGTGAAGCCAGGTAGATTGAATGCAGGACCTGACCATTTATCTAGGATAGAGTCAGGGGAGGAACCTGCAAATTTGGAGGACAATCTGCCTGATGCGCAGTTGTTCTCTATTCAAGCTGCTGATGTATATTATTCCGATATTCTTGAGTTTCTCAATACAAGGCAAGCGCTAGTTGAGTTCACAATACAGCAGAAGAAACAACTTGTTGTCAAAGCTGCAGACTTCACTTTGATAGCAGGCCAGCTCTATAAATTGGGCCCTGATGAAGTTTTGCGCAGATGCATTTTACCGCATGAGAAGAACTCCATAATCGCAGAAGCGTACTCAGTAACCACAGGAGGCCATTTTGCAGGAAATCCGACTGCGCAGAAGATCTTAGCCGCAGGTATTTGGTGGCCAACATTGCACAAGGATACCAAGGAATTTGTAATGTCCCCATTCAAATAAGTGCATAGTAAGACAATCCCATCAATCCTACTAGTTTCCTAGGTTGGATGGGCACATGTGGGATGGTAATAAGGAAACTAATAAATGATATTTAGACATTAGAAGGGTTCAAGCATTTAATAAATATGATGAATAAATAAATTCAAGAGAAATTCTAGGTGGCAAGTGGTTTTGGAGACATATGGAGGTGGTGGGATCCACACTAGCTTGATTTTTCAATGACACATGGCAGCTCTCTCTTGCCAATTCGAATTCATGGGAAGGTGAACACTCTTGGGTGATTTGGTAAGTCATAACACATGGCATTGAGAATCTTAGGTCGAAATGGGATGGAATAGTAACCTCCATGGGAGAGGAAGAGTCAAATTGGAGACTAGTGGACACTTGGGCTAGATTCTCTAGTTTTATGACAACAATAATGAAGCATCTATGACATTTATGACAAAATTCAGACCTGATTTCTTACACCTGACCATTATGACATGTCAGCCCCAAAAATAGGCTCAAGGAAGGCGCTCATGGAGTTGGAGGAAGATGGAAGGTTGGAGCTAGGAGACAAGTGGCAAATGAGGAATATTTTCTAAATGGAAAATTATTGAATCTATTGAGAGTATTTCTACTCCTTGAAGGCTAATGTTGGTTATAAAATGTAGAAATCAAGGATGAGAATGGATTTTGATGATTTGAGAAAAATTGCATTTGTGAAGAGAGAACTAGTGGATGACTAGTTTCTTGCCTTAGCCAATTTCGAGGGTGAAAGATTCCCATCCAAGTTGGTGTTTGTAGAGGCCACTCAGGTATTTCATGGTGCTTTAATGGAGTTTTATTTGTAGGTATCAGCTACAGGAAGTTTCATGGTTTGGTTTAGTGCAGCACTTTCTCTCCACCATTTCCAATTTTGAAGGCATATTCGGGCTCCTTGAGGGATTGCGCTTTGGGTGAGATCTTGCACTCATTGGGAGAGATTCATATGATATTTTTCTGATTGTAATAGCTTCATATCCTCTATTATTCATATTCATAAACTCTCATATCGAAATACCCATTGAATGTATGCAAAATTATTGATTAATGAGCAAACAATGTCTGTTTCCCCAATGCTTTGATGTATGACACTATAAGGCTGATTATTTCGAATGGATGGATGATTATTTGATATATTTGTGATTAATATACTTTAATGGATATATTATACAATTTTCATGTACTTTACTTGAGCATTTGAAGCATTTTTACTCAGTTTGTTTGTATTGAGAGGTGAAATAGTGCCATTTCCCCAAGGGTCGGATTGGGGGTTTTTGCTGTTGAATGTGAGAGAGTTATAACAGTAGTAAAAATAAATTGATGGTACATATGAGACCTTAATCACATACTTAACACATTACATACCTCTGTTCATAAATTCATGGGAGTTTGGAGGCATTTGGAAGGCCATTTGCAGTGTTACCCCGGGGGGATTTGATGCACAAATTACTAGTTGAAATTACCTATATTGATCATAATATAAATCAAGTTTGTAGAAGTATTTGGAGGGCCATAAAACATCCCTGAACCTAATATTCAAGTCTAAATACCATTCATACACTCCTACAGAATATTTGGTAGCATTTGGGTTGATTTGGAGGTCAAAACAGTAAAACTAATCAAAGGTTGAAATTGGGGAAAAAGTGGAAAAATTGGCATTTTAATAAAATTTTGAAAAAGGGTCCTTACAAGTGGTATCAGAGCATGTTCTTGGCACCTGATGGTCTTAACAAGAAGTCAAAATAATAATCCACCACCCTTTGAACTAGTAGTTGAAGAGGTTTTTGTTGAAGAAGAGGTAGTAGAATAAGAGGAGTCTTTCGCTGAAACCATGGGTAGAGAGGAGGATGACAAATTAAAACATAAGGAGGAACTTATTGCAACCTTAGATCCATGTTTCTCTAAACTTTCAGAAAACATGGATAGGATAGGTGATAAGTTGTTGCAAGGATTGGAATTGTTGATTAGCCAGCTTCAAAGCAAAGGGATAATAGGAGATAATAGTGGTTCACACTCAGGGGAAAAGATGAAAGGGAATGAGCATATTTTCTCAAGTACAGGACCTCATAATAGACTTGATGAATTTAAAAGCACACAAAGGCCTACTGCACCTAAATTTCTCACACCCAAAGAAGAGCCCAATCTTGAACTGGATTACAAGAAACTAGTAAATGATTGGAATGATTTGAATGAAGAGTGTAAAAGAGGTGTACCACTCAATGACTACATTGATGCTATGAAAAAGATTAATAGGAAAGAAGACAATAGGAGTCCATTCCAAAACAGAGAATTAAATAGTGCTATTGGAAAAATGTCACTTCCTACTTTTGATGGTTCTTCTCAAAATTCTGCTAACATTTGGGTGCAAAAATTGGATGTATATTTTCAGCTGAATCCTATGTTGGAAGAGGATGCATTAAAAATGGCCATTTTGCATTTGGAAGGAGATGCCAATGAATGGTGGTTTCATGGGCTGAAAACCTTGGGTCATAATCAGGTTAAAACATATGGAGAATTTGTTGACAGGGTACTAGAAAGATTTGAACAAAAAGATCCAGAATTTCCTTTCAAAGAACTAACTCAATTGAAGCAAACTGGGTCCCCTACTAAGTATATGATGGACTTTCAAAAATTATCAATCAAGGTGGCTGATGTATCTATGGGAAGATTAGTATTGCTGTTCACTGAAGGTTTGGCTGAATCCTTAAGAGGTTTGGTCAAAGCCCACAAGCCAACTACATTAAAAGATGCAATGAGCTTGACTAGGGATCTCCAAAATGTGCTTCCTAGAATGAGATTTCCTCCTAAGCCTAGCTATAAATTTGAAAAGAAACCTTGGAAAAGGGATGGATACGATAAGAAACCTTGGAAAAGAGAGTCATTTGAGAGGAATAAAAAAGAGGGACTAAACAGGAATGAACTTAGAAAAAAGAAACTATTCTTCACATGCTTCCAACCATGGACACCGGGGCACAAATGTACCAAAGGAAAGGCTCAATACATAGAAGTATTTTCTGATAATGAGGGGTATGATGGGGGCATGGATGAAGATGGACATATTTCAGATCAAGAGGAGGCATATGAGATAGCAGTAGAAGAGGAAAGACAAGAAGAAAATCAGCCTTCACCAGACAAAGCAAGAATGGCAGTGCTTTCAGCAGTACTCGCTATCATACTATCCGATGCAAAGGTGTGGTACACGGACAAAGAACTTCAGTTTTGGTAGATGGAGGAGCCACTCATAACTTCATTGATGCAGAGATGGTAGAAAAAAGAAAGATACATATTGAACCATTTGATGGCTTCACAGTTGTCATTCCCGGTCACAACACAATGCAATGCAAAACATGGGTTCCAAAGCTGCAAGTCACCGTAGGTAACTATACTTTTGTTGATAGTTTTTATGTGGTTGATGTTGCTGATACTAATGTGGTTTTGGGAGTGCAATGGTTGTATTCAATAGGAGAGCATACAGTAAATTATCAAATTCCCGAAATGAAATTCCAAGATTCAAAAGGAGTACAAAGAGTTGTGAGAGGGAAACACACTTATCCAAATCAAGTAGTGACTTGCAATAGCATGATATCTATATTGAGGCATGGGGATATAGAATGGGCTGCTGAATGTCGTATTACATCTCCCAAGCCAACTATAAATATTGTCAAACACTCAAAGGAGATAGAGAGACTTTTGCAAAAATATGAAAAGGTTTTTAGAGACCTTCCATATGGTAGGCCACCGGATAGGGGGATTGAGCATAGTATTGTTTTGGAGGAGGGTACTTCACCCATTCAGATACCACCTTATAGACATCCTAAAAGGTTTAGAGATGAGATTGAAAAATCTATCCAAGAACTCCTAGAGTTGGGACTCATTAGACCAAGCTCTAGCCCTTATGCTTCTTCAGTAGTGCTAGTGAAGAAAAAAGATGGAACATTGAGAATGTGCATAGATTTTAGAGCCTTGAACAAAAAGACTATAAAGAATAGGTATCATATTCCTAGGATTGATGAGCTCATGGATGAGCTGCATGGGGCCAAATACTTCTCAAAAATTGACCTTAGATCAGGGTATCACCAAATTTGAATGAAAGATGAAGATGTGCAAAAGACTGCTTTTCAATGTCATTTTGGCCATTTTGAATTTCTTGTCATGAATTTTGGGTTAACCAATGCTCCAGCCACCTTTCAAGCATGTATGAATAGGATATTGTGTAAGCAACTAAGAAGGTTTGTTTTGGTTTTCTTTGATGATATTCTCATTTACAGTAAAACATGGGAAGAGCATTTGCAGTAGTTAGAGATTGTGTTGAAAATCTTGCAAGAAGAGTCCTTATTTGCTAAATTATCAAAATGTGAATTTGGAATGAAAGAACTATTGTATCTTGGGCACATTATTGGGCAAGAAGGAGTGAAGGTACACATGGAAAAAATCAGGGCTATCTTGGAATGGCCATCACCAAAAAATATTACCGAATTGAGAGGCTTTATTGGCATATGCACCTACTATAGAAAATTTGTGAAAGGGTTCTCCAAGTTGACTTCTCCACTCACTGATTTGACTAAGAAGGATGCTTTCAAGTGGGATGAAGAGGCTGAAAAGGCCTTCCAAAAAATGAAAGAGGTAATGAGTAGTTGTCCCATACTTGCACTTCCTGATTTTACTAAACCTTTTGTTGTGGAATGTGATGCTTCAGGTGGAGGAATAGGGGTTGTCCTAAAGCAAGGCCAACACCCCATAGCCTTTGAGAGTATAAATTTGCAGCCTCATGAAAAAATTTACTCCATCTATGATAAAGAAATGCTGGCCATTATGCATGCATTGGCCAAATTCAGACAATGCTTGGTGGGCAGCAAGTTTGTGGTGAAAACTGACCACAATAGTCTAAGACACTTTCTCACCCAAAAAGATCTAAATGAAAGGCAACAAAAGTGGGTAAGAAAGATTCAAGCTTATGATTTTGATATTGAATATGTCAAAGGAAAGAATAATATAGTAGCATATGCTTTGTCAATAAGGCCTTCTTTTTCTCTCATGGATGTTGCTAAGGATTGGAAAAACATGCTACTAGTTGAATATGCCAAAGACAAATTTGCTTGTGATGTGTTGGATGGAATAAAAAAGGATGATAATTATAGGATTTTGAATGGGATGATATATTATAAGGGAAGAATTTATTTAGTTCATAACTCCAAGCTCAAGTACCGAATTTTGCAAGAAGCACATGATTCCCCACTAGCGGGCCATCCGGGGATCTTCAAAACTTATAGACAGTTGAGGCAAAGATTCTTTTGGAAGGGGCTGAAGGAATATGTTCAGAAGTATGTGAATGAATGTAAAGCATGTCAACAAAACAAATCATAACTTACATGTCCAGACGGCCTATTACAACCATTGCCCATTCCGGAGCAAACATGGGGCAGTATTTCCATGGATTTCATCACCGGATTGCCTAAATCCTTGGGTAATGATTGTATCTATGTGGTAGTTGATAGGTTGAAAAAATTTGCTCATTTTTTTGCTGTTACATCATCTTTTAGTGCTGAACAAGTGGCTGATATTTTTTTGAAAGAAATCTTCAGATTGCATGGGCTTCCCAAGAGCATTGTCAGTGATAGAGATAGTAGATTCATGGGTGTTTTTTGGAAAGAAATTTTTAGATTGGTAGGCACTCAATTGACTCCAAGTACCAGCTATCATCCACAAACTGATGGAAAAACAAAGAGGGTAAACCAATGGTTGGAAGGATACCTAAGAAACTATGTGGGAGGGCAGCAAAAAGCATGGGCAAAATGGCTACACTTGGGTGAGTTTTGCTACAACACCACTTATCATATGTCAATAGGAATGTCTCCTTCCAAAGCATTATATGGTTATGATGCACTTACATTTGCTAACATTATATTTGGTGATAGTAGAGCCCCAAATGCTAAAGATTGGGTAGAAGAGAGCCAAGAAATTTTAAAGCTTTTGAAAGACAATTTGCAGGTTGCTCAAAATCAACAAAAACAATATGCTGATAGACATAGAGAAGAGAGAACCTTTCAAGTCAATGATTTAGTATATTTAAGGTTGAAGCCATATAAACAAATATCTCTCAAAAAGAATGGAGTAGAAAAATTAAAACCAAGGTACTATGGGCCATACAAGGTAGTGCGGAAGGTTGGAGAAGTAGCATATGAACTAGAACTTCCGAAAGGGAGTAAAATCCACAATGTATTTCATGTTTCTTGTCTTAAGAAAGCTCTTGGTCAGCAAATCATCACTTCAGAAATACTTCCTCCTTTGGATGATGAAGGTCAGCTCACACTTGTTCCGGAAAATATTTTGAAGACAAGGGAAAGAAGGTTGAGGAGCAGAATCATCAAAGAATATTTAGTGCAATGGAAGGACTTACCAAATGAAGATGCCACATGGGAAGAGGAGAATATTTTGAAGCATCCAAATTTGAAATTGCTTGAGGACAAGCAATCTTGGGTGGGGAGGATTGTAATGTCCCCATTCAAATAAGTGCATAGTAAGACAATCCCATCAATCCGACTAGTTTCCTAAGTTGGATGGGCACATGTGGGATGGTAATAAGGAAACTAATAAATGATATTTAGACATTAGAAGGGTTCAATAATTTAATAAATATGATGAATAAATAAATTCAAGAGAAATTCTAGGTGGCAAGTGGTTTTGGAGACATATGGAGGTGGTGGGACCCACACTAGCTTGATTTTTCAATGACACATGGCAGCTCTCTCTTGCCAATTCGAATTCATGGGAAGGTGAACACTCTTGGGTGAGTTGGTAAGTCATAACACATGGAATTGAGCATCTTAGGTCGAAATGGGATGGAATAGTAACCTCCATGGGAGAGGAAGAGTCAAATTGGAGACTAGTGGACACTTGTGCTAGATTCCCTAGTTTTATGACAACAATAATGAAGCATCTATGACATTTATGACAAAATTCAGACCTGATTTCTTACACCTGACCATTATGACATGTCAGACCCAAAAATAGGCTCAAAGAAGGTGCTCATGGAGTTGGAAGAATCCAAAGAGACTCAAATTCGAATTTGGGAGAAGATGGAAGGTTGGAACTAGGAGACAAGTGGAAAATGAGGAATATTTTCTAAATGGAAAATTATTGAATCTATTGAGAGTATTTCGATCCCTTGAAGGCTAATGTTGGTTATAAAATGTAGAAATCAAGTATGAGAATGGATTTTGATGATTTGATAAAAATTGCATTTGTGAAGAGAGAACTAGTGGATGACTAGTTTCTTGCCTTAGCCAATTTCGAGGGTGAAAGATTCCCATCCAAGTTGGTGTTTGGAGAGGCCACTCAGGTTTTTCATGGTGCTTTAATGGATTTTTATTTGCAGTTAGCAGCTATAGGAAGTTTCATGGTTTGGTTTAGTG
Organism: Larix kaempferi; assembly: GCA_027924585.1. NCBI lineage: Eukaryota > Viridiplantae > Streptophyta > Pinopsida > Pinales > Pinaceae > Larix > Larix kaempferi. Next base: position 3,187,452 of record BSBM01001150.1, read on the forward strand.
CAGCACTTTCTCTCCACCATTTCCAATTTTGAAGGCATATTCGGGCTCCTTGAGGGATTGCGCTTTGGGTGAGATCTTGCACTCATTGGGAGAGCTTCATAGGATATTTTTCTGATAGTAATAGATTCATATCCTCTGTTCTTCATATTCAGAAACTCTCAGGTCGAAATACCCATTGAATGCATGCAAAATTTTTGATTAATGAGCAAACAATGTCCGTTTCCCCAATGCTTTGATGTATGACACTATAAGGTTGATTATTTCGAATGGATGGATGATTCTCTGATATATTTGTGATTAATATACTTCCATGGATATATTATACAAGTTTCATGTACTATACTTGAGCATTTGAAGCATTTTTACTCAGTTTGTTTGTATTGAGAGGTGAAATAGTGCCATTTCCCCAAGGGTCGAATTGGGGGTTTTTGTTGTTGAATGTGAGAGAGTTAGAACAGTAGTAAAAATAAATTAATGGTGAATATGAGACCTTAATCACATAATTAACACATTACATACCTCTGTTCATAAATTCGTGGGATTTTGGAGGCATTTGGAAGGCCATTTGCAGTGTTACCCCGGGGGGATTTGATGCACAAATTACTAGTCAAAATTACCTATATTGATCAGAATATAAATCAAGTTTGCAGCAGTATTTGGAGGGCCATAAAACATCCCTGAACCTAATATTCAAGTCTAAATACCATTCATACACTCCTACAGAATATTTGGGAGCATTTGGGTTGATTTGGAGGTCAAAACAGTAAAACTAGTCAAAGGTCGAAATTGGGGAAAAAGTGAAAAAATTTGCATTTTAATAAAATTTTGAAAAAGGGTCATTACAGAATTTTGCAAGTGTTGTGATGTGTGCCAGCGAACAGGAAAACCTTCAAGAAGAGATGAAATGCTGCTCAAACCTCAGATAACAGTGCGTTCTTTTGATAAGTGGGCCATTGATTTCATGGGACCTATCAACCCACCAGGCAAGAGAACCAGCGCAAGATACATCATCACAGCTACTGAATACCTCACCAGATGGGCTGAGGCGAAGTCAGTTAAGAATTGCGATGCTGTCACTGCCGCACAGTTCATTTTTGAGAATATTGTCACTAGATTTGGATGTCCACTAATTCTAATGAGTGATCAGGGCACACAGTTCTTGAACGAGACTATAGAGGCCCTTACTGAAGAATTCCACATTAGTCACCACAAGAGTACACCCTACCACCCTCAAGCTAATGGTACGGTGGAGGCATTCAATAAGATTCTGGAGAGTGCCCTGACCAAGATCTGTAACCAACAAAGAGATGATTGGGACCTTAGAATCACAGCTGTGTTATGGGCTTACAGAACCACATGCAAGAAACTAACAGGTCACACACCTTTCAGTTTGGTGTATGGACAAGAAGCAGTTATTCCCATGGAATACATTGTTCCTAGTATCAGAATTGCTCAAATTACAGAAATGGTAGATACTGATACTATGAGTGAAAGGCTGTCACAATTGGTTGCCTTAGAAGAAGACAGGCTTTTAGCTGGATTCCATCAACAAGTGCAGAAGGCGAGACAGAAGGCTTGGCATGACAGGCATATTAAGAATAAAGTCTTTTAGGAAGGATACTTGGTACTCCTCTACGATAGTAAATTCATCAAGTTTCCAGGCAAGTTTCGTGTACATTGGTTAGGCCCTTTTCAAGTGATGAAGATAACCAAAGGTGGAGCAGTTCAGCTTGGGAAGCTTAATGGAGAATTGCTGCCCACAATGATCAACGGGAGTTGGCTCAAGCTTTATCGAGACGGCCACTCTGCCCTGTCGACCTAATCAGCTGCTAAAGTCGTGCAGATGTCCAGTGTAGTTGAAAGAGGCATCGCACTTATCACAGTCTACACGGAAGTCGCGAGACATTTTCAGTCTCTGGCTTCCCGCGCAGTTCCTCGAAGCATCTACGCACTCAATAAAGCCTGTTTTGAGCGTGCCTAATTTCGCTCTTGCGGAGTTCCCCCGGGTTTTCGAACCTTCGCTCTTGCAGAGTTCCCTGTTGTCAATTTGCCGCTCTTGAGGAGTTCACCTCGCCGTGGAGCCCTCCATATGCACAGTTACCCATGCTAAAGTTACCCGCTGAAAATTTGAATTATGAAAGTTCTGTAGCTGCGTCTGAGTCTTAATGAAGGATGAGACCGCCAATTAATTGTATTTGCTCTGACAGATTCGGCTTGATTTCCCTAAGATTTGCATTTAATTAAGGAGCCGAAGGCCTTAGCTCATCTCCCGAAAGGATGTCAGAACCTGTCCATCACATTTAATGCACCACAGAGGCACGGGGGTAGGGGGGTTGTCAACTCATCCGATTAGGCACCAGCGGTTATTAGCCCCACTTGTCTGCATCTACTACCGCCTTTAGCTATAAATACCCCGCATTTGTATATACTTGGGTTACGTTTCCTTGCTATTATGTTGTCTAGTTCTCCTGTTTGAGAGTCTAAGTCATTGTTTTCAGAGCCGTGTTGTGCAGACTGCTGCCCTTTGTTTTCAGATTTCGTATCCTACGTTGTTTCGCCCTTGTCTGTTCAGTGTTAAGTCGTGCATGTAAGTACATGACGGAGAACCTGTCCACTGAAGAATTCATTCGACAGTTTAGATGCAGAGGTTTAGATTTTGAAATGGGTACCCCGATCAAGATTGTCGAGCTTCCTGATCCCAGACAGTCCCCAGGCACATGGGCATCTCAACAGCACCAGTAGCAACAGACAAAGGAACCCATTCCAGAACCCTTGGCCACTCTGGTTAACTACATTCCTCCGCGGCCAGATGATGCACCCGAGGTGCGTATTCCCAAGAATGCCAAGTATTCGATTCTGTTGCCACCAATGGCGGAAATCGTGCACGAAGAAGGATCCCTACTTGGACATCTCCTGTTCGTTAAGTTCTCTGACTTCAACTTGGGATATTATAGAACGTATCCACAGTTCACGCCTGATCACTATCTGACAATGGTCCATAACCCTGTTAAGAAAATTGATGAATTCGTCCCGCAGCAATTTGCAGTAAATCTAGAGAGGCCTGGATTGTTGAACCTATTGAAGCTACCACACTTCGGGCGTAGCAATGAAGTTAATGCAGTTGTCAAGGTCCTATTATCTTGTGTTCATGGTGGTTATCTTTGGCTAGGGAGGCCAATTGATTTGAATGTGGACCTGATTCATCGAATTACCGACCTATCTAAGGTTGGTAAGGACCCCAACGTCCACTTCGTTGGTAAAGACAGGGACCGAAAGCTCACTGCACAGGTGGTGCAGAAATACAAATTGTCGAGAGGAGGTCGGGTTTATGACCTCACTATAGTTGAAGATGAAGCACTCAGATTCACAGGCAGTCTGCTCGCAGGAAGACTTTTAACGAAGTGTTGACCTAAAGAAGTCCCTGGAGCTGTTGTAGAGCTCGCAGTCGTAGCTGCAGAAGGAGAGCAGTATAACTGGTCTCTCTTCCTCCTGAATACATTTTTGGACGACTGCCACAACGTTCAGGACAATGCCAATCAACTGTTCCATTTTTCTTGGCTCTTGATCTTGTGTGCTTTTGTCGGGTGGAAGGAACCGTCCAACACTCAGTTTCTTTCACGCCGTTCAGGAGAGGTTATAGGGATGCGCTATGTTAACCACTGGGATTCTAATAATCCTATGAAGCACAAGATGAACCATCCCGTATTCTTTGAGTACTACAATCTCCTCAGGGATACCATCCTGCAGATGCCAAGGCTTACTGAGGAGACGACAGAAATTTAAGGAGCGAAGTTCATCTTTTCTGCCAACTTGCATGAAATCTATTTCTTCCCTCGCGGAATTCAGTCGAAAGAATGGGCCGTAGGGCTCTACCGAATGAATACCCAGGATGTGGAGGACAGTATGAAGTCCTGGTCAAATGAATGGAAGTAGGTCGCTGACATTACTACCGCGATGCCACCCCCTGCGGCGCCAGAAAAATATAAGGGAAAGGAAAAGGCCGCGTAGAAGAATGATGAAGGTCCATCAGGAACGCCTCCCAAGAAGCAGAAGCTATCGCACCCCACAGAAGTGACTCGAGATCCCTCTGAGACCCTTGCCATGGGGTTCGACCAGTACTTGAAGGAGCAATTTTGCGAGCTGCGGACCTCTCAGGCCAAGATCAGAAGTGCTTTGGACCTGCAGCTCGTGGAGTTGAAAGGTCTCACAGGACGAGTTGCGCAGACCCATGTGCCAACATCCGGCTTGCAGGCGCCACAAGAATCTACAAGCACCGAGCGGGTTGAAGTACCTACAGAGAGGCACACTATTGTCCACATCTTGCCTACAAGCATGACACTCCTGGATCATTTGGCTGCACTGCAGGTAAGCACGGTTGACCCTGTTGAAATAAATTTGTCACTAATTCCGTTGGAAACGCTGCAATTGGTTCATGAGCAGGTTTCTACTGAGCTGAGAGCTATGGAGCTCTCCACATTCCACGCCAATCAAAGACTGCAAACGCAGGAACCAGAGTTAACGGCAGGCTACAAGGAGATCTCTGCGCAGCTTGAACTTCACGAAGCGCACGACATTGGGCTAAGAAATGCTATTGATGAAATCGCCCAGGAGCTGCCAACCTGCTAGATTCAACCAAACCTTCCATTGGTTTAGAAAGTGCAACACATTGGTAGAAGGGCGCAAGCCCTAGAACAAGAAATAGTTGCTATGGCTGAGGACCATAGAAAGCAACTCACCGAGTTGGAAGCTCATGTCGCAGTGCCTCCAGTAGATGAGACGCAAGAATGACTTGAAGCACTGGGCATAGCTTCTACCCAAATGCAGAGCAGAACAGAAGAAGCTCAGCAGTTAATGACGCAAGCTATGGAGGCTTGGGCGGAGCTCGAGAAGATCCCTTCTAAAGTTGCCCTGGTGGAACAGGTGGAAGCAGCAGAACAGTCCCTAACTATTCTGGGCGAAGAAGCTAAGTCCTTGGAAGGCTTAGCAAAAATGAGAAAGATGAGCGAAGTCCGCAAAGTCCAGCAAGAACTGCACAGGCTCAGAAACAAAGATGCTACTCTCGCCAACATTATTCAGTCGTTTATGGATGAGTATGCTGAACTTGCTGCCCAAGTAGAGGCCAAGATCAAAGCATTTGATAAATCTCAAGAGTTGGTCGATGTTGTAGAAGGAGAAGAAGCCACTTCAGACCTGGTGCAAACAGCCATGGAATACGTACAAGACATGGACACCATTATTGCGCAGTGGAAGCAAGCTTTCGCTGCGTCTCAAACCAAGTCAGATGCACAACTAAAACAACCACAAGCTAGTGCGGGTGGCTCAGGGACGAGCCACAAGTAAGTGTTAGGGGCCTGTTGGAGCATAGGCTACAGCTATGGTAAAGCTGCCAAGTTTTGGGAAAAAGCACTAAGTTTGAAGGAAAAGTACTAATCTTGAGGAAAAGCACTATTTTTGGCAGAAATGAATAGTGAGCGGTACGGTGCTATATGGACGAGTTCATCGCAGAGTGCGGGCTCGAAATCGCAGAGCTCGCATGCACAAGCCAAAGAAGAGTAAATGTGGCCGAGTAGAAAGCTCAACCACCACAATAAATGAAGTGGCGGAATAGAGGGCTCAACTACCCTCATTAAGGAAAAGTACAGGAGTTATGGTTGCTCGGACCAAGGAAGAGCAACGGGACGAAGCATTGAAGGCGAAGGACAAGGAGCAAAGAACGATGAAGTGGTGCCCATACCCACAATCTGCGCCAAAAATCACGGAGCCTACAGGAAGCTGCTACGCGACTGCATGAGGCGTCTAAAGTACACCTAGCCATGTCAGTGGTTAGGGTTTTTGGGGATCACTGTTTGGGAAAGGCCCACAGTTTTGTAAAGGTGCGACCCTGAGGGCCACCTATATATATGGGTAATTGTAAAGGGAAAAGGGTTAGAAGGGTTAAGGAGTTAGAGAATTGGATAGCTGTAGAGCTAGCCACTGAGTTTACAGACTGTCTAAGTTGATGTCTGAGTCATTGTAATCTCTGTTGAAGAAGAGAATAGATCTAAGAGAAGGGCTCCTAGCTGTGTATGTGGAGTTTCCCAAAAAGATATAAGGCTGCAGCTGTGTGCGCAGCAGAACTGTGTAATTTCCATCTCAAGATAATATAAGATACAACTCCCGTGGACGTGATTTCCCTGTGGAGGCGAACCACATGATTCTTGTTGTTACGGTGATGTTTTGCGTGAATGCATGTCTATGTTTTACTATCTATGTTTACATGAATGTTTCGCTTCCTTTGTGAATGATTATGTAAAGTAAGTCCTTGAAGCTCCCCTAGAAGTTATACTCGTGCATTGTCGAAGGAGCCTGTGAGAATGCTATCGTCGCAGTGCTTGAGGAGTGTGTTATTGCACTAAGTGTATCGGCGTAGCGGGTAAAATCCTTGTGCGCAGGGGTGGGGTTGCCGCGTAGCTAGGCTGAGACGAGTAAGTTCCAGCGTAGTGGCACTGTGAGGCCTGTAGAAGAGTAAGACGCTTTGTACAGGGGTTACCTGCAAGAAGGTAGGAGAAAACTGTAGACTCCGCACAACCCCGGTTAAGGAAACTTGATTCCTTAGCCCCCCCATAGCCACTTCGGGTGAGACATCAGGCTGCTGCGTAGTCCGTTGCCGAAAGGGCTAGTGCGCCAAGGGCTGTTTGTTGCTGTGCCTCCTGAAAACCCAGGTCTATCTAGAAAGCAGCCAACAAATGGTTCCGTTGCCTTGAGACTTGTTATACCGACAATGTGTGAGATTGATGCGAAACCTAGAGAAAAAGGGAGTCAACAAATGATTCCATTGTCAGTTTTAACCCTATTATTTTGAAGGCAATGTGGTGCTGGAATCCTACAGCTAAAGAAATTCAAGAGTGGTTTGATTCAAAGGCGAGAGAGTTCGCTAAACGTGAAAATAGAAGCCCTCGGCTTCAGACAGAAGACTGCTTGCAGAAGCATATTTATACTGACCTTCACGAAATCTTCTTTGTAACGTTTGCACTCGAGTTGCATGAGTGGGTATCCAAGCTAGCAGATACTCAACCCACTGTGCATGTTGATCAACCTATCGTTTGGTCGCCTGATCTAGTTAGCCCTGTGAATCGGGTAGATAATCCTGTGTCCTGCGCAGTAGACTTTTGGTTGAGCAGTCTGCTGGAAGGCTTCATCACCGAGTTTGTAGTAGATACGAGAAAGAGATTCAACGAGGCTGAGAGGAGCTTCTTCAAAGAATATAGGGGTAAGTTCTTAAATTCTCTGAACCTATCGATTAAAATGCTCTTGTATGAAAAAGGAAAACTATGCATAGCTTCTGATGAATAGCATAGACAAGTAATGTCCACAGATTCTGATAGTGACTTTGAAGCTATTGGTTGCACTCGTAGTGAAAAACAGTATAAATTAGGCCTCGACCAGCATTCTTTTGAGTCTAGCTCAGAATATAGTCAAGCTCATAGAGCGAGCCATATAGAGAGACAAGGGAGCATTCATATCCCTTATCACCCTTTTACACCGCAAAAGCTATACGGGGCTCAGCATAACCCCGCAGTAACACCTTCTAGTAGCCCGCACAGTACTTCTAGTACCTCAGCTCCACCTTTGTTTAACCATCCCGGAGGCAGTGCCGCAACACCTCCACGTCAACCTAGCGCAAGAAGGATGGGTGATGACATGAAGCTACCAACTTTTAGAGGAACAGGGATAGAAGACCCTGAGCAACACTGGTTTCTATGTGAAGCCATTTGGAAGATTAAGCAAATTAATGATGATGTTGTTAAGCTGGTTCAGTTAGCAACCACACTAAGAGAGAGAGCCTTAACCTGGTTTATGAAATACTCAGTAGCACAGAATAGGATGCTTGCTGATGTAAGAAATGCTATGGTTAAAGAATTCAAGAAACCTAAATCAGAATCATAGTGCATAACAGAACTCAAAGACATAAAACAGTTACCTACAGAGTTAGTATGGGACTTTGACCAGAAGTTCAAAGCCTTGATAGATCAAGTAAGCTTTGAGTTTGCACCGCAGCAGCATAAGGAATGGTTCATTGCTGTGCTGCTTCCTCACATTAGACTTCCTCTTATGCAACAGAATCTCACTACTCAAGAACAAGCTCTAGAGATGGATATAAAACTAGAAGCTTCACCAATTGCTGGGACAAGCAACGATGTTGTGCAGTTGCAGAACCAAATAGCAAACCTAACTTTGCAAGTGCATGATATTAAGAAAGGAAAGGATGTTAAAGAAGAAATTTGGTGTACAAAGTGTAGAGCACAAGGAAATTCAAAGGACCATTGGCCTTGGTGTGAAATCTGTAGAACTAGAGGCCACATACCACAAGAGTGTCACTTGTTACAGAAATATGCACAAACTCCAAAGAATCTATATTGCAATTTCTGTAAATCAGTAGGCCATGATGAGAACAATTGCAGAGCATATGAGCTTATGATAGAAAGAAAACATGATGTTTATAGAGTACAGTCATAACCACAAGGACCCACAACAGATCCGTAGTATGACCCAGCTCGTGAAGGCCGAGGAGGAAATTACAGGGGCCGTGGACGCGCAACAGGTTTTGGTCATGGAAGAGGACAGATCACTTGTTATAAATACGGAGCTCAAGGCCATTATGCAAGGGATTGCCAAAATCCTACAACCATCTGCAGATACTATAAATCTTATGATCATGTCATTGAAGAATGCCCTTAGTTGATGGCCAAGATGCAAGAAAAGAAGCCACAGGTTAACTAGAATATCCAGCTGATTGGAGAAGAAAAAAGAGAACCGGATCCTACAGTTAATATAGTGACGCGCAGTGGACCAACCACTGGTGCACCAGAGTCAGGAACTGGAAAGCCAGCGACACAATGGGTGCACCGCGCTAATATTAAACCATCCCCGCTTGACCTACAGAAGCAAAAAGAAGCATTCAAGCAAGATCAAGAGTATTTCTCAGATCCGCGAGCTTCAAGTTCTGTCACAATTCCGCATAATGATATCAGACCGCATGTGCCACATCAAGAGAACTGGGTACAAGAGCAGGCCACTACATCTGGAAGGCCTGATGAGGAGGATGCACTAGGCAGTGTTCATGCTTTCCTGAGAAACTGCTTAAATTTGTTGCGCAATGAAAAAGCAACTATGGAACTCCAACACCTGTTGGATCAGTGTCAACAATCTGCTTCGATGAATACACCGCAGCGTGCTGTTCATCAGATTGGGAGTCATACTAGAACGGGAAGAGAGATGAGACTCACAGCGCAGATTGGAGCATTTGAAATGGACGAAGTCATTTTGCATATAGGCTCAGAAGTTAATGTTCTCACCATGTAGACATGGGAACAGATGGGTAGCCCTCAGCTTACCAGATCTCCTATCCAGCTAAGACTTGCAAATCAGCAACGAGTTTCTCCATTGGGCAGATTACCCAATGTACCCATTGATATTGAGGGAGTAAGAAGTTTTGCAGACTTCGAAGTAATCAAAATTCTAGATGACAGTAGACCTTACCCAGCACTTTTAGGCATAGACTGGGCATTTGATAATTTGGCTGTCATTAATTTGAAGAAAAGACAGATGACCTTTGAGGATGAGTAGATCAGGGTCATTGCACCGCTTGATCCCCTTCAAGGAGCACGGTATATTGAACCCATTCGAGCAGAAGAAGAAGTGCGCCACATGGAAAGTTTGTATTAGATGACTGCTAGTCATAATGATTATGTCAATCCCACAGTGGACGGCCATATCAGCTGGCGATGTGATAGTTCGTGCACATCAGATTCGGAAGCAAGACTGGAAAACTAGCAGAATTGCGCCATGATGACTAAATCCATTCGATGGATTGGCACAGAATTAAATAAAACCCCAATCTTTGATGGTTTAACTGGAGTAAGTGAATTCATACATGCATATGAACAAGAAATCCCAGATGAGCAGCGCATACAAGCATTAGATGTAGCACTGCGCGCTACACCCACGAGATGGTGGGGTGCACATAAAGAAAATATCAACACATGGCAAGACTGTTGCAGGTTGATACTGCGCATATTTCAAGAGACTACAGTAGGAGTTTTGCACAAATATGATGGACAGAGTGACCCCAGGACACACGTGAAAGCCTGTATTCAGTAATGGTCAGATATTCCGGAAGATGAGTGGATTCACCTATTCATCCACACGTTGGATATAGTTCCAAGGAACTGGTATACTGAAACAGAGTTGCGCAGAGGCACTATCACTTGGCCTCTCACGATTGAAAGTTTTCAACTCACTTTCAGCTTTGAGTCAGAACATCCAAGCATCGATCAGGCTTTAAAGTGTATTAGAAAGAAGGTATTTGAACAATGTCCGTTACCAGAGTATTCTCAACCAGACTAGGCTGTCCAGATGGAACATGCCTTGGAATGCTATAATTTTGCCACTGGAGAAGAGGATGATGATCCTCGCAACATCAATATTCCAGAGTCAGAAGGGACGCGCAAAGTCGAAGGCCCTAAGCTTGATATCCCTGCCATTACAGAACACATCAAGCTCAAGAAAATTAACATTGGTACAGAAGTCGAACCCAAGGTTGCCTCTATAGGAGATTATTGGGATGATGAAACTGTTGACCATATTGCAGATTTACTACATGAGTACCAGGATATCTTTCCTACCAAGTTTACAGAAATGAAAGGCATCCTAGGAGATTTAGGAGTTATGCGCATACCTTTGAAAGCGGATGCTAAGCCAGTAAAATGGTGCCCGTACAGGTTGAACCCGCAATATAAATAAAAGGTCAGAGAAGAAATTGATAAGATGCTCGTAGCCGGTATCATTGAGCCAGTAGAGGAAAGTGATTGGATTAGTCCTATGGTGGTACAAGAGAAAAAGGAAAAAGGTGAAATAAGAATCTGCGTGGACCTGCGCAAGCTCAACGACGCATCAGCACATGATCCATTTCCTACGCCCTTTACAGATGAAGTGCTTGATAATGTTGGAGGACAAGAGACTTACTCCTTCACTGATGGCTTTTCAGGATACCATCAGATCAGAATCCATCCAAAGGACCGCCATAAGACCACTTTTGGGACTGAATGGGGCTCGTTCCAGTACACGGTAATGCCCTTTGGTCTTAAAAACGCTCCTGCTATCTTCTCTAGAGTCGTTGTTGCTATTTTTAAAGAGTTCATCCATAAGTTTCTAGAAGTCTATTTTGATGACTGGACTGTGTTTGGTTTACTAAAGAACCATATAGGGAATCTAAGGATGATGTTAGAAAAATGTAGACAGTATCAGATTTCCCTCAACTTGAAAAAATGTATCTTCTGTGCTCCTTTTCGTAATAGGGAAAATAATAGGGAAATTCAATGCAGAGGTGCCATGACCCATATTTTGGTAGCTCCCCAGTTCAGTATGATTTCCCTCAACTTGAAAGCAAGGTATTATTTTCCCTATTACCAGTTCATTTTCTTCACCAGTTCTTCTTGTCCGAAAAAAATATGGGTCATGGCACCTCTGCATTGAATTTTGAGAACTTAATCACATCACAATCAATGATAAGTGTCCAATTCCTATTGTTGATGAGCTTCTTGATGAGCTTCATGGTGCTCATTTTTTCTCCAAGTTGGATCTTTGTTCTGGGTATCATCAAATTTGTGTTCAGGAGGATGATATCCCTAAAACAATTTTATGCACACATGATGGCCACTATGAGTTTTTGGTCATGTGTGATGAACCTGCAATAATTAATTAATGCAAATACACGAGATATCATAAATAATAGAACTCAGAATCACTTTTATATTGATCACGGGCCACTTCGAGGGGGCAACCTCCTTTTAGCAAGCTCAATACAATTAACTTCACGGTGCCTTCAATGACCTCAACACACACTTATATACTAAGTCTATGCCCAATTCTATGGGTCAAAACCATGGGACATATAATACTATGAGACGACTTACAAAGCATATGCGTCTAATACTATGGGTCAATACCACGGGCTAATATAAACTATGGATCAACAAATACTACGGGACGACTTACAAAGCATATGCGTCCAACAACAATATACTAACATAGTAAAGAGAAGGGTTGACATGGGTTCCTAACATCCCCTCTCCCTTAGAAAAAGCTTTGTCCTCAAAGCTTTGGTTGGAGAAATTGCTGCAAAATCTGAACGAGTGGTTCCCCAGTAGCATCCTCGGGTTGCATTTAGGGCCACTGACGCCTTTGGAGTGTTAGGGAGGATTGCTTGGAAGGTTGTAGACAAAGAATAACCCTATCAGTTGCGTGGAAAATGTGCTCAGAACAGTGCTGATTGGCTTGTTGTTTCAGGAAAATTCTGGCCATGTGAAGATTGTCCTGCAGAATGAGAAGAATCTGATCATGGTTGCAAAGAACCGAGTCAATTTCCTGAACTGGGGAGCTGCTAAGGGTGTATGGAAGAAGAACTAGTGGTGTTTGTCCATAGACTGCTTTATATGGTGTCCTTTGAGATGTGGTATTGTACCACAAGAGCGCTGCTAGGAAATCCATAGAAATAGTTGGCCAAAGCTGTGTAGGGATGGGTAAGGGTTTGAACAATCCTGAAAGGAGTGTCATTTCACCCTTGTTGACCTGGAAAGTATCACAGTGAACCACCATCTGTTGAATTGTCATTTTCAGTCCCTGCCAAAAGAAGTTACATTGTTCCCGGACATACATTTTGAAGAACCCAGAGTGCCTTGCTGATGAAGAACCATGGAGTTCATAGAAGAGATAGCCCTGTTGAACATATTGCAACCAATTTGGAACAAGCAGAGAAAGAGCTGTAAGAGAAACCGCGTCATCAATTGTGCGAGAAAGAGCATCTGCCACCATATTGTCCTTACCCTTCTTGTAAGTGATCGCATAGGGATAACCCATTTCAAGTGTGTTGGGTAGGAGACCCATTGTTCCAGAAAATTTTCCAGACTCTGGAGATTAGTCTTGATGCAGAAATAATTCCCTAATAGGTATGGCTACCACTTCTGTACTGCATGCAAAATAGCCATCAGTTCCTGTTGAGAGGTAGATGCGACTAAATTCTTACCGGAAAGGTCTCTTGAAGGCGGCAAGCTCATTTGTTTAGCAAATACACCTGCATATCTATCCAAGGAAGTAGTGGAGACCATTGATGGGTGCATCTAAATGGAATGGAGCTGAGCGATGACACCATGTGAATTGTTCTTAAGGATTTTTTCCAGGAGATGTGAACTAATGATGCAGAGATACCCTAGTTGTAAGCCCATTAATTTTTGTTGTGACCCATTGACTGAAAACTGCATCCAAAGTTCTACAAAATCCCATAAGATGGGGCCAAGTGTGCATAACCTTTGAACACCCAAAATCACATCACATCCACCTAAGGACAAGGAAAACATGTCAGAGCGCAGGTTATAATATTCCATAGAGATATGCACATTGTGACACTTCCCCTTGCAAGGTAAGGTGCCCACATTGGCAACCATGACTTCAAAGTTGGAGCAAGGATGGACAAAACAATCAGCCTCTTTGGCAATCGGAGGGTCAATGAAGTTATGAGTGCTACCAGAATCAATGAGTATGGTAAGAGGGAGCTTCTTGAAGTATCCCCTAACTCGCATTGTTTGTGGGGTGGTGACACCGGTTACAGCATGGAGAGAGATCTCGGGTGGGTCGTCCTGAGATGGGGTGTCAATAGGCGAGTGTTGAATGTCGACCTTATCATCTACTGTATCTAGAGCTTCTTCATCAAGTTATGAGGCAGGTGGAGAATCCACATCCAAGAGATAGAGCTTTTGTTGAACACATCTATGTCCTTGAGTGAATTTCTCATCACAATTATAACAAATCCCTTTTTCTCGGCATGCCTACATCTTTGTTTCAGACAAATGCTTGATAGGAGTTGGTTGAGGAGCAGGCGTGATGGGAGGTCGTTGGGAACCCATATTTCTGAAGGGAACAAAGGTGGTTTTGGAGTATTGTTGAGCTACGATCTTGTCCTCTTCCAACTTAGCCAACCCTAGGACTTCCATCATTGTGTTGGGATAGAACATTTTGACCTCTGAGCGGATTTCATCCTTGAGACCACTGATAAAACAACTCCTGTAAAATTCATTAGACAATCCTTCTGTGTGATTGGCCAATTTCTCAAATTCTATCTAATACTCTCTCACTATGCCAATTTGGTGAAGTTTAGTGAGTGCTCCTGTGAAGTCATCAAAAGCACTAGGACCAAATCGAGGCAAAAGGAGTTGGAAAAAATCTGTCCATTTTGGCTCGGGATGAGCTTTGATGTACCAATGGTACCATTTAAGGGCTTCCTGTTCCGAATGAAAGGATGCAAGTGGAACTTTCTGGACATCAAAAGTATTATGCAGACTGAAATATTGTTCTGTGCGGTATATCCATCCAGTCAGATCAGTACCATTGAAGCGAGGAAAATCAATCTTCAGCCCATGAAAATTGTTAGAAGAAGAGAACCTGGTGGCTGCAAAAGATTCTGGCTGTCAGTTATTGTTCATGGCTGAATGCTGAAGATGGAGGCTGAGAAATTTTTCATCCAGATCTTGGAGTTTGGTTTGGATGGCTGCAAGTGCTTCCTCCATGGTGTTTTCTCCTGCGTGAGTGACAACCACAACCAAGAGGTTTTTCTTTTTTTTTTGGGGGGGGGGGGGGGATGGATAGAAAAACACAAACAAAAGCTTATTTAGTAAAGGAAGATTTGGATTTGGGAAAAAATTGGATGGGTAATTGGGGTATGACTAGGTTTTGGACACTTTCTGATGGACAGGGAAGCAAAAAATGGGGATTTTAGAAGAGGGGTGAAAGAATGAGAAAATTTGGTAGAAAGGGACAAAGAAGCAGAATTAGGAAAGGAACTCTGTGGTAAAATTTGAAGGTGATTGGGTAAAATCCAAGGAAGTTATGGAAAACCCTAAAAATAGACAAATGTGGGATTTCAGGCTTTGGGAAGTGGAATTGGGGACAAAATCCTCAGGAATGAAATATGAAGAATGGGATTACAAGGGTTCCCCGAAAGTTTCAAGGAAAACGGAGTGAAAACAAAGGAGATATGGAGAAAAAGATTCTTCTTTTTTTCTTTTTTTTCCAGTATGGAGTGGCTACGGCTCGGAAGGGATATGAAACAGATAGATCTACAATGACCTGGAAGTGAACGGAAACAGAGGGATCTGAAACGGCGCCGAATGGATTGAAAATGGTTGGATCTGGAATGGCTTTTAGAATGGATCTAAACGGCTAGATCTGAAATAGCGCAACAATGATCGATAACAGTTCAGCTGAAAATAGATATGGACCCCAGGTATGTGTAGCTTCCTAACAGTTTAGGGGTTTCACTCGGCCACCAATGTTGTCTGACGGCTTGCGTATTGGGGCATTACCCCTCACTCCACGGCTCAGGTAAAACTGATAACTGCTTTGCCACAAACGACAGCTCTTGGTTTACCTCATGGGTGGGAACTAGTCAATCAGGTAGGGGTCATTTCCCTTTTCGCTGGCAGGTACTCTCAATGGGCCAACTACTTCGGGGTTCCTGTGGTACTCCTCACAATGATTTTTAGGGATTATTCCCAAGTACTTCCCACAGTTAAGTGGATAGGGATTATTCCCAAATCCAAACCTGCAACAGATGCGAAAAAAAATTGGGCAGAAATTTCACCCAGCGAGCCCAAGAAAGTGCTCTGATACCAGATGTGATGAACCTGCAATAATTAATTAATGCAAATACACGAGATATTAGAAATAATAGAACTCAGAATCACTTTTATATTGATCATGAGCCACTTCGAGGGGGCAACCTCCTTTGAGCAAGCTCAATACAATTAACTTCACGGTGCCTTCAATGACCTCAACACACACTTATATACTAAGTCTATGCCCAATACTATGGGTCAAAACCATGGGACATATAATACTATGGGACAACTTACAAAGCATATGCGTCCAATACTATGGGTCAATACTATGGGCTAATATAAACTATGGGTCAACAAATACTACAGGACAACTTACAAAGCATATGCGTCCAACAACAATATACTAACATAGTAAAGAGAAGGGTTGACACAGGTTCCTAACATCATGCCCCTTGGCCTCACTAATGCTCCTTCCAAATTCCAGACATTAATGAATAAAATATTCTATCCCTTATTGTGGAAATTCATTTTGGTCTTCTTTGATGATATCCTCATTTATAGTAAAACATGGGTTAATCATTTCCAACATCTGGATCTTGTACTGCAACTTTTCTTTGATCATCATCTCCATGCTAAACAATCTAAATGTATTTTTGGATAGGAGGAAGTAGAGTATCTTGGAAATATTATTTCAACAAAATGGGTTCACATGGATCCTGCAAAATAGATGCCATGAAAAGTTGGCCGCATCCTCAAACACTCAAGAGCCTTCATGGTTTTTTGGGATTGACTGGCTACTACCACAAGTTTGTCAAGTATTTTGGGAATATTGAAGATCCATTAAAAACTCTATTGAAAAAAGATTCTTTTACATGGACCCATGCTACTGAGTGTGCATTTGACAAATTGAAACAAGCTATGTGTACTACACCTGTTCTAGCTATGCCCGATTTTTCCTAGCCCTTCACTATTGAGAGTGATGCTTGCGACAAAGGACTTGGTGTTGTTCTCCTTCAAGATGAACATGCCATTGCATTCACCAGCAAATCCATTTTTGGTAAGAATTTAGTTTCCTCTACATATGAGAAGGAATTTATGGCTATGTTTCATGTAGCACAAAAGTGGTGGCCATACATATTAGGGAATCATTTATGCATCAAGACTAATCACCAAAATCTGAAATAATTCTTGGAACAACGAGTCTCCTCCCCATCAAAATATAAATGGGTTATCAAAATCATGGGTTATGAATATGAGATCACTTACAAGAAGGGTAAGGAAAATTTTGTGGTGGATGCTCTTTCTCGCACATTTGATGACAAAGTTTCTCTTTCATCCATTTCTATGCTTGTTCCAAATTGTTTACAATATGTTCAACAGGGATATGTCAATGACTCCTCATTATCTCAAATCATCCAATGGTTAGCCAACAACCCTTATGTTTCACCGCATTACGCTTGGGATGGTGCTTCCCTGAGATACAAGGGTTATTTGGTGCTTCCCCAGAGCACAGATCTTCCATAGGTTGTCTTCTATGAAATCCATGCTTCTCCATCGGCAAGGAACTCTAGGTTCCTCAAAATGTATGAGCAAGCATGGTGTTACTTATTTTGGAAGGGAATGAAAAGGAAAATTCAACATATGGTGGCTGAATGTGATACCTTCCAACCCAACAAGGTTGAAATGACACTCCTTCTGAGAATGCTTGAACCCTTTCCCATCCCTACATGGATTTGGATAGATATTTCTATGCATTTCATTGAACGACGCCCTAAAGATGGATGAAAGACAGTGATTTAGGTTGTGGTTGATTGCCTCTCCAAATATAGTCATTTTTGTGCCCTCAGAAATCCCTATAATTCCTCCTTAGTCACACAAATTTTCCTGGACCTGATCTTTCGTCTTCATGGAATCCCTTCTTCTGTTGTCTCAAATCACGATGCAACTTTCATGAGTCATTTTTGGACATAACTATTTCACCACATTGGAACCAAACTAAATATGAGTTCAGGATATCACCCACAAATAGATGGTCAGACTGAAATTATCAACAAATGTTTGGGAACTTATCTTCATTGCTTCACCTCCAAACAAAAGCATCAGTGGGAAAAGTGGCTCCCTCTCACTGAATGGTGGCACAATACCTCCTACCACACTGCATCTAAAATGAATCCATATGAAGCAGTATATGGTCAAGCAACACCAGTGCTTATTCCGTACACCCCCAACAGTTCACCATTTCAGGAAGTTGACATGGTTCTTTGAACCCATGATCAAAATCTTCGCATTTTGCAGGACAATATTCACATGGAAAGAAATCGAATGAAACAACAAGTCGATCAACACCATTTGGAGCACACTTTTCAAGTAGGTGATATGGTTTTTCTTTGTTTACATCCTTACAAGAAATCCTCCTTGAAACTCAAAGGGAATCATAAGCTCGATCCAAATTTCTATGGGCCATATAAGGCTCTTCACAATATTGGGTTTGTTTCTTATAAATTGTAACTTCCTCCTTACTCCCACATTCATCCAATATTTCATGTCTCTTGCCTAAATAAAGTTCTTGGCACCAACATCAGAGCACAAACTGTTTTACTAGAACTACATAATGAAGGATCCATCATTTTGGAGTTGGAGGCCATCCTCAATAGCCACACTCGTCATCTTCTCTCTCAATCCATCATAGAGGTATTAATTCAGTGGCAGAGGATGCAACCATAGGATGCTACATGGGAACCACTCCTTCAGATTCAACAACAATTTCCACATCTGAAGCTTTGAGGACAAATATTTTTCTTAGGGGGAGGGGATGTTAGGAACCCTTGTCAACCCTTCTCTTTACTTTGTTAGTATATTGTTTTTGGACGCATATGCTTTGTAAGTCATCCCGTGAATATATTGCATTATCCCATGTTAGTATATTGTTGTTGGACGCATATGCTTTGTAAGTCATCCCATGAGTATATTTTATTATCCCACATTCATGGGGAGCAATAGTTGTTTATCTTAGACTTAGTATATAAGTATGTGTTGAGGCCAATGAAGGATTCCACGAGTATTTGTATTGAGCTTGCTCAAAGGAGGTTTCCCCCTCAAAGTGGCCTCTGATCAATAAATATCTTTTGTGTTCTTCTATTTCTGATATATTGTTCATTTTCATCATTTAATTGTCATAGGTTCCCCACATCTCTTTTTTGTGGTGGATGTAGATGGATTACGGCTTGTATTTTTGGAGGGTCCAATGTAATTCCTATAATAGAGACATAATGGCCTAGGACTTCTCCCTCATCCATCATTAATTGAAAATTTTCATTACTTAGATAGAGGTCCATTTCGATGCAGCTTTTAAGAACATTTTCCAAGTTAGTGAGGGCCTCAAACTCATCCCCATAGGGGGTGAAGTAATCCATATATATATCCATGCACTCATGGATGAAGTCCTAAAAAATAATCAAAACTACTCTCTTAAAGGGAGTTGGAGCATTTCGAAGTAAAAAAGGAAGTTCTTTGTAGGAAAAGGTTCCCCATGGTCAAGTGAATGTAATGTTGTCCTAGTTTGCTGGATGGATTTGTATATGATTATATCCACTGAAGCCATCTAAGAAGGAGAAAAATTTATTTCCTACTACAGTATCCAATACTTGATCAATGAATGGTAATGGGAATTGGTCTTTCTTTGTATCCTTGTTCGGTTCTCTATAGTGTATATAGACTCTCCATTTTCCTCCCTTCTTTGGGACAATCACCAATGGTGATATCCATTCACTATCTGAGATAAGGTATATGAATCCTGCATCAACGAGTTTCTGTAAAAAAATTTGACAATAACTCTTGGACATATATTCATTCTATGTTGAGGTTTTCTAATAGGGGTTGCATCGTCTTTGATGTATATGTGGTGTTGGTAAATGGTGGGATTGACCCTTTTCATGTTGGGGTAACTCCATGCAAATATTTTTTGGTATTTAGTTAGGAGATGGATCAATTTTTCCTCATGTTGTCGTAATAAATGGTTTTTGATTTTCAATGTTCTATCAAAAGCAATGTATATTGTTTTGGTGGTTGTTTTTGTTTCTTACATAACGAAGAGATTCTTCCACATAGGTTCTTATAACCTTATGTAATCTAAATCCTCAAGTGTGAAATTATCTCCTAGCAAAATAGGACTATTATAAATGTTTTGCATGAAATTAGAAATGATCGTATCCTCTTGTGGTGATTTAAGTGCTAAGGCGATGTCTATCGTCATCACTGGATGTATAGGTTGATCAAAGTCATTTTATCCTAGATCCCATAGAGGTTTTCTACTATTTAAGTGAGGTTTGAAAATGGAATAGAGGTTTAATATATTCTCCTTGGAACCATTTGCAATGATCATATCCCCTTTCCTACAACTAATATGGGCATCAACAACTGTGATCTAGGGTCTTCCAAGGATAAGTGGGTATCCAATAAGTCTATCTCGAGTATGTAGGACAATGAAGTTGGCAGGGTATTTCAAGGAGTCAATGGAAACCATGATGTCCTCTAACATACCTTCAAGGAAGAATGTAGAAGCATCTGCTAGTTGTAGAACAATAGACATATGTTTAAGGAGGTGTTGTATGTTGAGTCTTAACATTGTGTCTTTGGTCATGACATTAATTGTGGCACCTAAGTTGATTAGAGTGTTCTGAATTAGATCAGCCCCAATCTATATGTCTACTACCAGACTTCCTGGATCAACAACATATTTTGGATTTATTAATTTCCCTAGCTTTAAGTCTTCTTATTGGCCTACTATGTTAATGGTGATAGGATCCTTATACATGTTTGTTTGATGTACTGGTTAAAAATTGGAATTTATTTGATAGGTTGTAGGAACAGTAATTTGATGCAGAGATTCTTTAATTCTTCTAAAATAGGTTTTTCAAGTTTTTGTATATCTCTAGGTTGTAATATCTAGGATAGAAGGGGCGGGATATATGGGTCCCCTATATTCCTTTCCTCTTCTTCAGGTCGCTCTGTAGGATGTTGATTTACTTCAGAAGACTCAGGAAGGTTTGTATGTTTTGCATTGCCAGAGGTAGAAGGTATTGTTACTGTTTTTCCAGACCGCAGACTCAGGTTGTTGGCCTCTACTATTTCCAAAGAATATGCCAGATAGTTGGCTATTTTATTGTGGCATACAAGTTAAGGTTGTTTATTGTTGGGATTAGATGTTAGTTATGTCGGCATATGTGGTCTTGGTGTTGAAAGGGTAGTATTTTGGGCTTGTGGCTATTTAGATATTGTCGTTTTGGATTCCAACCCGTGGAAGGAAAATTCTGACCATATGTGGAAGGTACTGGTTGAGGGTTTTTCCATTAATTTTTCCTGGTAGGTGTCCATTCAGGTGTATGATAAGGTTGTTGTCCATTTGAGTTAATCAGGGTTTGGTGCTCATAGTACTGCTGAAATGGTGGCTACTTTTATAAGTAATAATGCATAGAGAAATTGGCCTAAACCTATGAAGAGAGGTGGGTTTTGTCTCTTTTAGGACTAGAGCAATGAATGAATAATTGGTGGCTCCCCCAATTTGGTCATTCTTCCTTGTCCAATTCATCATTCAAATTAGATATTTTTTTATAGTGAACTAGGATGCACTAAATAAATGAATGGAAAATGTTATAGGTCAAACTTGCACCTCTCCGTCCGTGATCACCCTGAGCTGCTGATCACACAAAAGGACAACTTGGATGGAGGAGCATGTTGACCTTGATGTTATGACAACTCATCCTATTTCCTGAAAATACTGGAAAACATACAAAAAATATCATTTTGAGGTATGAGCGCTACTCTACTTAAAGAGACTAGCGCCCATACGCGACTCCAGTGCATAATAGTAGCGCCCATATCAATATATACGCTACTCCTCCTTATTAAAGTAGCGCTCGGAATTTAAAACTAAATGAGCGCTATTTATTAAACAATAGAGTAGCGCCCTATACGCTACTCCACTGTGTAATAGTCGCGTGTATCTTAAAAATGATTAAAAAATATATTAATCCATCGAAGAGGATTATTTGAAGTCAGTTTCTTAACTTCCCCAACCTCCTCATCGACTTGAACTGCTTCCTTACACTTATAAATTCCTAGAAGACTAAGGGAGCAAGGTTAGAAGAAATTATGAATGCAAATGATTACTAAAGAATGAGAGGATGAGTTAATGGAGAAACTGTTGCAGAAGACATTCAAACCAGAGCAGAGCCAGAGCCCAGGATCTAGTTGCAGGAACCTCCTTCATTATCAGGTATATTTGTACTGCATACTATTTTGACAAATAAAGGTTGAAGTGTTTCCTTGTTCCAATCTGAAGGTGTTATAAAATGGCATTTTGAGTTGGATTCATTTTGGTCAATACTGGATATTAAACATAATCTTTGTTTATTTTATGATTTATATGTTGCCCAAAGTGTTTGAGGAAGGTATTGTTGTTTCAGGTTTGCTGAAAGAAAGTAGATTTGAGAGCTGGACACAAGGCTGGGTCAAGGCTAGGATCAGACTCCAGTAAAAGGTATGTTCTCTAAATCTGTAATCTATTTCTTTTGCAAACATCTCTGTAATGACATAAATGCACTTACCTGTCACCCCAACCAAGTTGATAGTTTAGTTTCCTGACTATAGGGTAGAAATATCCGCCAACAGAAAACCCATTCAGTTCTAAGGATATATCTAGATCCAAGCCATAAATAGCCTCCATTACCTCCTTCTCCAATATCTCCATTTCCAAGAATAGGTTATCCTCCTTACTCAGAATACTGGTGATATTTTCAATCATTACATCCTTTTCATTGAGGTTTTTTCAGTTAGGATCTATGTATATATCTCTAAATTAATGACATGCCTCTTCTTGAATATCTTTAAAGTATCTTATCTAGTTTCCATTTTATTCTTGGATCTCCCTTATGGTATTTTTATGCAGTGGTCCCTTGGCTTGCTTATGGAAGAAGGTTTCATTTCAATCTCCTTCCCTCAATCATAGGCTTCTTAACTTGAGGCACCACATCTCCTCCTCTTGTCAATGGATGTAATGAATAATTGTGCTTAATCCCTTCCCATATTCCAATATTTCACTAGTTATTTCCCACTATTCCATATCCTCCTAGATATTTGAAATGGTTCTTTGTGCAATTGTTGAGTGCTATTTTTACAAATCACAAACATGTGCCAATAATAAATATATTTGTGTATTCCAACTATTATGTATAATCTCCATTGCTTCCTCTTCTTGGAACCATAATGGGTTAAATCAAAAAGGGATTCGACCTAAATCCTCAACTTCCAAAATGGATAGAGGAATCAACTTCTAGTCCAATATATTTGAGGAGAGAATTTTAGAGGAAAGTATGTTGTAATTAAGAAGGGAATTATAGTGTAGAAGGAACCTGTCCAATAGAGTCAATATGTGACTAGGGAATATACTACAATTCAACCAAGTGTATGTTCCTTTTTTTGCGGGGAATGTCTATTAAGTACCAATGCTATATTATATCCTCCATGTTCTCTTCAAATTTATCCCTAAACAAACTTCATTGTTTTATTTATTTTTTACGAAGGATGGCATTGAAATATCCCACTAAAATTATCCTATGAGATAATCCTTTGTCCCTTATAGTAGACAAAGATGCCCTAAATTGAACCTTGTCCCCATAATGTGTTGGTCCATAAACATTGTAATCACCCATAAGAAAACTCCCATGGGGAAATGAAAGGGTACCCCTTACCAAAAAAACTTAGACTTTTGGGAAGAATTATGTTTTAGAGCAAGATTGAATGTTCCGCC
This sequence comes from Larix kaempferi, assembly GCA_027924585.1. NCBI lineage: Eukaryota > Viridiplantae > Streptophyta > Pinopsida > Pinales > Pinaceae > Larix > Larix kaempferi. The sequence goes on from BSBM01001150.1 coordinate 3,210,909, forward strand.
AAAACAGTCGGAGGACAAAGGAAAGGAGCTCGATCAGAGGAGTTATCTGTTTTCTGCCGAAACGATCATAGGATTTATCCATGTTCAGCCGAAATGATGAAGGAGTTATCCATTTTGTGATTAAAATAGAATCGACGCTTTACCCGATATCCACTTGTTGATGTATATGTAACTTCGGAATACATTTCATCTATGTATTTCATATATATTTACTGTACCCTTATTAGAGATGTGTTATTCCTCTATAAGGAAGTGTCGTCATGTGGATTGACAAGTGTCGCAAGTGTGTGTACTTGTCGATGGGTTATTAAACCACCATGTGTGGGATCGGCCTTGAAATATATATATTATAATGTGGATGTACCTAGCTAGACAAGACAGCCCCATAAGGTCACTGGGCAAATAGGTTCGTATAAATAGAGATCAGGTGATATCTATTTAGATCATTCGAAAAAGTACATCTCTCTCACTCAGAAAGTGGCGCACTAGTGAGGAGGAGGATCATCTGCTACTAGGAGACTATCTCAGTGTATTTTGGTTGTACTTTGGTTGAGATATTGCTCTTTCTATCTCTGAGGAAGTTGTGTGGTTTTTCACCTTAGGGTTTTCCCCACAGAAACTCTGTGTCTCATGTCTCTCATGCTTTTGATTCTTGTGATGCTTGTCATGCTTATTGTGATTGTTAAGCATTGATATACTGTACATGTTATTCTCTCAGTGAAGATCCTAGAGTATTGTGAATTAATGCTCAAAATTTAACATGGTATCAGAGCTAACCTAAGAAGAAGACATTTTGCAGCTACGGAAACTTGAGTTTCTTGTTTATTGGGTTTCTCTCCACAGATTTTGGAAAAGCAGTATAGTAGATTGACTCTACTCATCAATGCGCATCTATCTATCCAATCAGAATTCAATTCCGAGCATTTTCAGATTTGGCCCTAAAAATTAGGGTTTCCACAAAAATAAGAATTTCTGAAATCTGAAGACATAGATGGAAGCTCCTTGCAAAAAATCGAAGTTTAGAGCTTTGGATCGAGATTTTTGGCTAGGTAGATCTCTGGGAAACTCAAACCCTAATTCAGGGCTCTCCCCAGTGAACCCGGGAGGACAAAAAGGAAAATCTGAAGGGTAAAACTTTGCTGATCTCAAATTCTGAATGCACCATGTTGATCATCTCATCAAAGCGCATCTTTCTATCCTTTCATAAAATTGAAATTCACATTTTGAATTTTTAGGGTTTTTCCAACAAACCCTAATCCGGGACCAGATCTAGTTTTTAGCATTTCAAGCAGTAAGACCTAAATCTTTTCTATTTCCATTTGAAGTACTCTTTAAGATGTCTCACCACACCAAGCTTGAGGATAAGCTTGAAGGGGCTGATAACTTTGAGCTTGGAAGTATAGGATTGGGTTAATCCTGGAAGAGAATGGGTTGGACTCATATATAAAAGAAGACATCCCTATCCCAGAGGATGAAGAGGCCAAGGTATTGCATAAGAAGAACTTGGTCAAGGCAAAGAGAATCATTGCTGATTGAATCAAAGACCATCTCGTACCCCATGTGTCTTCTCTAAAGACACCCAAGGAGATGTTTGACTCTTTGACCAAGCTATTTGAAGGGAAGAACATAAATCGGAAGATGACTCTGCAGAATCAATTGAAAGGGGTCAAGATGTTGAATGGAGAAACCATTCAATCTTACTTCTCCAAGATCTCTCAGATCAAGGAGCAACTTGAAGCTGTGGATGAAGTAGTGGACAATGGTGAAGTTGTTATGACCACTCTGAATGGCCTACCTAGGTCATGGGACTCCTTTATTCAAGGAATCTGTGCAAGAAAGAAATTGATCTCTTTCAGTAAACTATGGGAGGAATGCTCTCAAGAAGAAGCTAGGCTTGTAGCTCATGAGGAAAAGATGGGAGGTGAAGATCAAGCTCTCGCAACTCACACCAAAAGAAGCAAGCCCAAGAAGGAGCATTCTCGCTACAAAAGATCCTATCAAAAGAATAAGAAGGATCTAAGATGCTTCACATGCAATGAGAAGGGTCACTTTGCTTCAGATTGTCCCAAGAACAAAAGGGATAATAACAAAAACTTCAGCAAGAAGATGAAGGGCAGCAAAAGAAAGTTCCATGCTCATGCTACCAAGGATGATGAACCTCCAAAGAAGAAGGCTAGGGCAGAAAGGGATTATGACTCATCAAGTGAAGAAGAGTATGTTCTAATCTCTGCTCTCACAGGTACTATCTACTATGGTTGTAATGTGTTGAAATATTATAACTTCAAAGAATATTATATTTGTATATTATTTATTCCGGAGATGTTCCATACCTCCGATGTGATTATACTATAAATCCGGAGATGTTTATTCCTCCGAGTTGGGTGTGGTAACTAGGGTTATTAGACCCACCATGTGGGGGTCGGCCCAGTTAGTTATAATGGGGTATTTAACCTAATGGTTAAATACGAGCCTACATGTACTTGTGTAAAATACATATCAGAGTAGTGTATAAATAGAGGAGGTGTGTTCCTCATTTGATACACTCACACACTTGAGGATAGCGCACTTATGGAGGAGAGGTCTGCTATTGTGGAGGAGGAGATCATGTCTCAGGGTTTCAACTTTGTATATTGCTGGTCATCTATATTGAGGAAGCTTTGCTGGGTTTTCTACCCCATGAGGGTTTCCCAGGATAAATCTCTGTCTCTTGTGTTTATGCTGTGCTTGTTGTTTCTTCAGTGATCCTGTATATGCTATTATTGTGAAATGGAATGTAATGCTGCTATTTTCTGTCTTAGCATATTAAATTTTAACATGGTATCAGAGCTAACCTGAAGGAAGACAAGGTATGGCACTTACGACACTTGCTTTACTTACGATAATTTGAAGGTTAGGGTTTTACATAGCAAAAACCAGTCTTCGTGGAACTTTCGCTATAAATCCATTTCTGCGAAGGTTCAGGGTCTGAAAAGTTTACAGGTCGAAGATAACATCCCCAGGTACCTTGTGTCCAAAGGGAACCCTCAGATTCGTTGTACTTTATGAGTTATGATCAGTACAATTTAGGGTTTCTGCCTCTTCCAGATCTCAGTCAAAATCAGGTAACCTTGGAAAAAAGGTCATAACTTGGGCTAGGAAGCTCCAAATGAAATTTAGTAAAAAGTGAAAGGTAGTACAAAGACTGTACTATCTCAGGAAACTTTTTCAGAGGCCGAAGATGAACCAGTGACACGTGGCATGCCGTACAAGTTCGCTCTCCTGTTTTATCCCATAAACAGGTCACGTTGCGACACTTGGAATAACTCTCTCTCAGAGAGTCCAATTGAGGTCAGACCTATCAGGATTGAAAGATAACAGGTCGAGCTATCTCAGGAAATGTTTTTAGAGGCCGAAGTTCAAACAGTGACACGTGGCATGCTGTACAAGTTCGCTCTCCTGTTTTATCCCATAAACAGGTCACGTTGCGACACTTGGCATAACTTTCTCTCAGAAAACCCAATTGAGGTCAGACCTGTCAGGATGGAAAGATGAAAGGTCAGGCTACTGCAGAAAAAGGGTTTCAGACCTTGTGGAGCAAAAATTTTAGATTTATAGCAGAAACAACCAGGTGCATATTTCTGTCAAAACAGAATTATTTTTGGAGCACCTTTATTCATGGCTTCCGGAATTTAGGGTTTCGGAGAAAGTTAGAATTTTTGGAATCAGATTCCACGGCTGAATGCTACTCAGGAAAATCAAAATTTAGAGACCAAGATCGAATTTTTTGGTTGGGTGGAAGACCGGGCTTGATCAAACCCCAGTTCGGGATTTTGATCGGAAAGATGGAAAATTAGGGCTTCAGCAAAAGTTGGAATTTTTGAAGTCTGTAACCACGGCTGGAAGCTCCTAAGAAAAATAAGAGTTTAGAGCCTTGGATCGAACCTTTTGTTTGGGCAGAAGGGTGGGCTTCATCAAACCCTAGTTCGGGATCCTGTCCAGAAGATCCAGAAGTTTCAAAGGCAATTTTGAGGGGTCAAATTTTGGAGATTCCAAAATTGAAGTATGCCAGTTTGATCAGCTCAGCAAGACATATTCTTTCATCCATTCAGAAGTATGAAAGTCAAAGTTTGAATCTTTAGGGTTTCTCTAGCAAACCCTAATCAAGCTCCAGATCAAGTTTCAGGGGGAGTTGAGGCTAAGGCCTTACATAAGAAGACTACAAGAAGTCTCGACAGGTATGACTTAAGGAGGTTCAGGTATGTCTTGAAATCTAATTCTTGATTAAGTTCATGATGTGTTTGTCTTCATATTATTTACTAGTACAATCTTGATTAATGTTAGAATTGTCTTATCACCCTAGTAACAATATGAATGCATGTGAATGATCAAAGACATTCATTGATTAAGGCTATATGATTGTACTAATGCATTATGATGTTGTGTGAGGTTGATGTTGTCTGCTAACAAGATACAGGTACATCACAAAAGACAAATCAGGTTCCATGACCATGAAAACATGAAGACAAAGACTCATCCATAATATTTGTTCTACTTACGAGGTATGTATGACTTTGTTATATTATGCTTAACCTATGAGACATGCAGGTTCTAGCTCAGGATCTCTAAATCATTGAAGAGGTTGTTTAGGTATGTTGTACATAACTAAGTAGGTATACTAATCCTGGTATGTTTCCCATGAATCTTACCTTGTGTTAGGATCCCTTATATAAGTATACTTGGTATGATTGGTTATGCTTATTCATAAAGTTAGTAATCAAGGGTTTATGCATATCATGTCTCTTATCTTGGTTGATTATTTAACTAACTAGATCAAACAAGAATATGCATAAGTAAAGGAAGACTTCCCTGAAACCTTGAATATTATCTATAATCATGATTATACATTTTCAAGATTATTTAGAACTATAATGTTTTGATAACATTGAGATTATACTAATGAATGTATGTTTGTGTATGAGATCATGATGATGACACTAGTGCACATTTGAGCATGCACAATGGTACAGAATGAATAGAAGTTCAAAAGACATACAGAAGATCAAGCGGGAGGCAACCACACAAACATAAAATATAAGTATTTGAGTTGTTATTTGAAATAGTAAATGATATTGCCTGTAATAGATTGTATGCATATTTGTATTCCTATAATATATCATGCTGAGTGTAAATATTCATAGAACATTGAACAGTATACTACTAATATGCATATGATTGGTAAGTTGGACAAACATTCCATTGTTGCTTGTCTAGAATGAAACCTCTTTGCTGACATGCTGAGAGTTGTGCACACTCTCGATAGTATGTTCTGGTAGAGATGGAAGGCATCTAGATAGCCACTGTATGCATACAGGATATGGGAAAGTGTTGTGCCAAAGTATTGGTCAAAATAGTTGCATCACTATGTAAATGATATCTATATGCATAATAGGTTATCATGTCAATATGATTTGATGATTATGAAGTATTACTAATCATGTACTTAATTTTGATTTGTAGGAAAGGTCATGAAGAATGATGGACACCGTACAAGTGGTGGATGTTCAAACAAGAAGATTTACAAATCAAACAAAATATAGAAGGCTCATGGCTAGAAGATTCTCTTAGAAAGGGGAAGAGAATCATGAAAAGATGTTTGCTCCAAGTATGGTGTAATTAAAGAAGAAGTGTGAATCAGGTTCTGTATAGGTACCTAGGATCGATAATAAATTGATAAGCTTAATGATCACCATGGGTGATGTGGATCTCAACCTTTGCTACAAGGTTGAATATGATTTCTATACACATATGACATGGATGCAAGAAGGAACTCACCACAGAGTTCGAATGATATTGAGGTTCATATCAGTAGACCCATCTAACGAGAGATGGCACAGATAGATATGCAGAAGATCATTCAATGCAGCAATGAAAATGAAATATCTCAAATTGATGCTTTACTTCCTAGGTCTGGAAGTATGGCAAGGCTCAGAAGAAATATTTCTCAACCAGGGAAAGTATGATGAGAAATATGACTTGAGGTGTTGGAATGGCCACTCTTATGGATTCCAACTTGAAGCTGTTAGGGGATAACTCATCAGAGTTAGTGGATATAACTCTGTACAGTCAAATTATTGGGTCATTGATGTATCTAACATATACTAGATTAGATATATGCTTTGTTGTGAACACCTTGAGTCAGTATCTAGTGGAAACTAGATGTGTTCACCTGATAGTTGCAAAGCATGTGATGAGGCACATAAAGGACACGATAGAATTTGATCTACGCTATCTTGAAGATCATGACTTCAGATGGTTATTCAGATTCTGATTGGGCAGGAAGTGTATCAGACAGGAAGAACACATCGAGAGGATGTTATTGTCTGGGATTAGCCATGATCTCGTGGTTTAACTGGAAGCAGTCTAGTGTGGCTCTCAGCACAAGCAGAATATATGGCTGCTTGCTCTGCTAGTTGTGAAGAAGTTTGGCTTTAGGATTGCTTCACTTAGAGATAGAACCAACTGTGATCCTATGTGACAAATAGAGTTGTATCAAGATGACATAGAATCCAGTGTTCCATGATAAGTCAAAGATCATAGGGATCTAACAAGATATGACACAGAAAGGAACTATAAAGTTTGAATTTGTAACAGGTTACCGATGTACTAACCAAACCTCTACCTCAAGTGAAGAAGTTACCAACATACTAACCAAGCCTCTGTCTCGAGTGAAATTTGAATACTTTCGAGACAAGCTTGGTGTAGCTCAAAAGGACCCTCCTCGAAAGGGGGAGTAGTATAGTCACTGATGATGAATATTGTCTCATCGAACAACAAGGTCAATGATGAGGTAACCTGTTCTCTACACCTAGATACTTAGAAATATTTAGATTTAGGACTCGTATACTTAGAATACTTAGTTTTACTTATACATGCTTTTGATGTTATATGTATTAGTAAGAATACATGCTTTTGATGATAGATGTATTGGTGAGAATACATGCTTTTGATGATAAGATGTATTGGTAAGAATACATACTTTTGATGATACATGTATTGATTAATGTACTTGTATGGTTGAGGATACTTGTACTTGTATTGATGAGAATACATGTGAGGATTGTATCATCCTTGAACACTTGTTCTAAAGTGAGCCGTAGACAGGTGTCTCCGAGAAAGAAGAGGGATTGTATCATCCCTGGACTTTAGTTCCTGAATTGATCCGTAGACGTATGGTCTCCGAAAATGAAGTCCTTAGTGGACAGTTGAGGGGATTGGATCATCCCTGGACTTTCAGTCCTAAAGAGAGCCATAGACGTAAGGTCTCCGAGAATGAAGTCCTTAGTGGACAGTTGAGGGGATTGGATCATCCCTGGACTTTCAGTCCTAAAGAGAGCCGTAGACGTGAGGTCTCCGAGAATGAAGTCCTTAGCGGATAGTTGAGGGGATTGGATCATCCCTGGACTTTCAGTCCTAAAGAGAGCCGTAGACATGAGGTCTCCGAGAATGAAGTCCTTAGTGGACAGTTGAGGGGATTGGATCATCCCTGGACTTTCAGTCCTAAAGAGAGCCGTAGACGTGAGGTCTCCGAGAATGAAGTCCTTAGTGGACAGTTGAGGGGATTGGATCATCCCTGGACTTTCAGTCCTAAAGAGAGCCGTAGACGTGAGGTCTCCGAGAATGAAGTCCTTAGTGGACAGTTGAGGGGATTGGATCATCCCTGGACTTTCAGTCCTAAAGAGAGCCGTAGACGTATGGTCTCCGAGAAGTGGGGATTGTATCATCCCGGGACTTCGGTCCCTGAATTGATCCGTAGACGTGTGGTCTCTGAGAAGTGGGGATTGTATCATCCCCAGACTTCGGTCCCTGAATTGATCCGTAGACGTGTGGTCTCCGAGAAGTGTGGATTGTATCATCCCCGGACTTCGGTCCCTGAATTGATCCGTAGATGTGTGGTCTCCGAGAAGTGGGGATTGTATCATCCCCGGACTTCGGTCCCTGAATTGATCCATAGACGTGTGGTCTCCGAGAAGTGGGGATTGTATCATCCCCGGACTTCGGTCCCTGAATTGATCCATAGATGTGTGGTCTCCGAGAAGTGGGGATTGTATCATCCCCGGACTTCGGTCCCTGAATTGATCCGTAGACGTGTGGTATCCGAGAAGTGGGGATTGTATCATCCCCGGACTTCGGTCCCTGAATTGATCCGTAGACGTGTGGTCTCCGAGAAGTGGGGATTGTATCATCCCCGGACTTCGGTCCCTGAATTGATCCGTAGACGTGTGGTCTCCGAGAAGTGGGGATTGTATCATCCCCGGACTTTGGTCCCTGAATTGATCCATAGACGAATGGTCTCCGAGAAAGTGAATTTTTTTTTTTGTGGTTACTTGTATCGGTAGGATACTTGTATTGATGATGTGGTTACTTGTATCGGTAGGATACTTGTATTGATGATGTGGTTACTTGTATCGGTAGGATACTAGTATTGATGACATGGTTACTTGTATCGGTATGGATACTTGTATTGATGACGTGGTTACTTGTATCGGTAGGATACATGTATTGATGACATGATTACTTGTATCAGTATGGATACTTGTATTGATGATATGTATACTTGTATTGGCATGAATACTTGTACTAATGATGTGGATACTTGTATTTTTATGGATACCTGTGTTGATGACGATGCTGACGATCGTGTGATGACGATACTGATGATCGTGTGATGACGATGCTGATGATCGTGTGATGACGATGCTGATGATCGTGAGATGACGATGCTGATGATCGTGTGATGACGATGCTGATGATCGTGAGATGACGATGCTGATGATTGTGTGATGACGATGCTGATTATTGTGTGATGACGATGCTGATGATCGTGAGATGACGATACTGATGATTGTGAGGATCCAGATGTTGATGTTGTTGTAGCTGTTCGAGTGCTGCAGAAGATAAAGACTCAGTACTGAAGATGTTGATGTTCCAGTATTGAAGATGTTCCAGTAACTGCTTGAGTTACTGATGATGTTGAGAAAGCTTCCAATGATTTATAGATGTATCATGTATGATGTTGATGACTCCTTGCTCGTGCAGATACTGTTATAATATCCTTCTCGTTAAGGGGGAGTGTTGAAATATTATAACTTCAAAGAATATTATATTTGTATATTATTTATTCCGGAGATGTTCCATACCTCCGATGTGATTATACTATAAATCCGGAGATGTTTATTCCTCCGAGTTGGGTGTGGTAACTAGGGTTATTAGACCCACCATGTGGGGGTCGGCCCAGTTAGTTATAATGGGGTATTTAACCTAATGGTTAAATACGATCCTACATGTACTTGTGTAAAATACATATCAGAGTAGTGTATAAATAGAGGAGGTGTGTTCCTCATTTGATACACTCACACACTTGAGGATAGCGCACTTATGGAGGAGAGGTCTGCTATTGTGGAGGAGGAGATCATGTCTCAGGGTTTCATCTTTGTATATTGCTGGTCATCTATATTGAGGAAGCTTTGCTGGGTTTTCTACCCCATGAGGGTTTCCCAGGATAAATCTCTGTCTCTTGTGTTTATGATGTGCTTGTTGTTTCTTCAGTGATCCTGTATATGCTATTATTGTGAAATGGAATGTAATGCTGCTATTTTCTGTCTTAGCATATTAAATTTTAACATAATGATTGGTTGATTGATAGTGGGGCTTCCAAACACATGACTGGGTTTAAGGACTCTTTTGCGAATCTATCTGAACATGAATCACCCGATAAGGTGAAACTTGGGGATGATTATCAATACCCAATCAAAGGAAGTGGTGAAGCCTCCTACAACCTAGATTCTGGAAAATCTTTGAAGATGAAAGAAGTCCTTTATGAACCCGGGATCAAGAAGAACTTACTCTCCATCTCTGCATTGGATGCAAAAGGTATGAGGGTTGCATTTGTGGATGGCCAAGTCCTAATGTGGCCAAAGGGAAAGACCATAGATGATGCAGTAGTGATTGGAGACCAAGAGGGAGGATTGTATAAATTGAAGGGACAACCTGAACATGCCATGGTACATGAATCCATGGAGCCAAGTGAAATTTGGCATAGAAGACTTGTTCATATGCACTATAGGGAACTTCTAATTGCAAGCAAGGTTGTAGAGGGTCTTCTTGAAATCAAGACCAAACATAAAGGTGTTTGCAAAGGATGTGCAAAATGAAAGAACATTAAGAAGGTTTTCCCAAGCAGTGAAAGCAAGGCAAAAGACATCCTGGAAATCATCCACTCGGATGTATGTGGTCCTATGTCATCTAGTTCTCTGAGTGGGTATGTTTACTATGTCTCATTTATTGATGACTTCTCTAGGAAGACTTGGGTATACTTCTCGAAGAACAAAGATGAGGTGTTTGATTAATTCAAGGAATTCAAAACCTTGATGGAGAATCAAACTGACAAGAAGATCAAAACATTCAGATCCGACAATGGTGGAGAATTCACCTCAGGTGACTTCAAGAAGCTTGTAGTGATTTAGGGATTAAGAGGGAGTTGACTACTCCTTGTAATCCTCAACAGAATGGAGTTGCGGAAAGGAAGAACAGAACAATCATGGAAGCAGTAAGGGCAATGCTGCATGACCAGGATCTACCTATGCATCTATGGGCAGAAGCATCTAGAACAACTGTATATGTGCAGAACAGAACACCCCACAAGATATTGGACAACAAGACACCAGAAGAGGTCTTTTCTGGTAAGAAACCTAAAGTCAGCCATCTCAGAATATTTGGTTGTCCAGTATACACTCATGTCCCAAAGGAAAAGAGGACTAAACTAGATCCTTCAGGAAAGAAGGGTATCTTTGTGGGTTACAGTGAAAGCTCGAAGGCTTACAGGATACACTTTCCAGGGTTCAAGAAGATTGATGTCAGCAGGGATGTAACATTTGATGAAAACTTAGCCTTCATCAAATCAAGGAAGGCACCTATCGAAGTTTATGAAGAACCTAAGGAAACTAGATTTCAAGACACTACCATGACTAAAGCAGTTCCAGAAGTTGTTTGTGAGTTTGAAGATCCACAAGAACCTATAGATCCACCCCATGAGGATAACTCTCACAAGAGGAAACCTGCATGGGCTAGTGTGCTCATTCAAGATGCAGAAATATTTGGCATTCTAGAAGAAGAACACAGAGCAAAGAAGAGAACCATATCACATACCAGCTATGTTGCTTTACTCTGTGACATTATGAACAAAGAACCTTCCCATTTATGAAGAAGCAGCAGAAAAGAAAGAATGGAAGGATGCCATGGTTGAGGAATACCAATCAATAATGAAGAATGATGTTTGGGATGTTGTCCCAAGACCTAAAGAGAAGTCTATTGTGACTTCCAAATCGATCTACAAAATCAAGCATGCTGCAGATGGCAGTGTAGAAAAATACAAAGCAAGATTCGTAGCTCGCGGCTTCTCTCAGAAAGAGGGAATAGATTATGAAGAAACTTTTGCACCTGTAGCTAGGTATACTTCCATCAGAACAGTACTTTCCCAGGTTGCAGCGATGAAATGGAAAATACACCAGATGGATGTCAAGACTTCTTTCTTGATGTCACGTCCCCTCCCATCATACCAGCTAGATGGAGAGGATCGTGAGGCTAAAACCGGGCATCTAGCCCCATAAACTTTTAACCAAGCATTCACATAATTTAAAAGAGATATGGGATGTATAATTATCACAAAAAAAAACACAACGAAAATAATCAATTACACATCCATTATACATTCAGTATATTCATGCCATTCATCAATCTAAATAATATCAATTTAGCAAATGAGAATACTTATCTTAACCCAAGTAATCCCTGAGCAACCATCTACGCTTCTGCAACGTTCCACCCAACCGTAGGCCAGTGTGCTCCTTAATCTCTCAGCACCACTGCCACCCCCGAGCTGGGCATGATCTCCACAAGGAACTAGGGAACAACAGGGTCTCACATAACCATAGATACACCAGAATCAGCCATGCCAACCAGCAGTTGGGTTTCTGAGGCTGCTAGGAGATGGATGCATATAACAGCAAAAGTGTAAGTGTTGGGCATGAGAAAAACGATTATACAGTGAAGCTCCCAACAATGGGTTTCTACCAGTTCCAGAAAGACATGGGAAACCAAAAACAAAAAGGAGAAATGGGAGATCAATCCCAGGAGAGCAGAATCGTTTTAAGAAAAATACTCATGGGCATTTCGTGGGCAGAAACGGCCTCCCTAACCCCAAAAATCGTGGCTCTCTTCTCCCATCCAATGAACTAACCAAAAATGAGTTTGTAGGCATGGAATAATGCAGGAAATGGTGAAAAACGTGAAGGATAAAACCCCAATAGGCTCAGACTGCGTGAGAGGAAGAATGCCATGGGTGAAGAATGGCTTTGGGCCAATTTCGTGGGGGTTTTCTTGCCCAGCAAACCAAAAATCGATTTCCCAGGTTGCTGTCTTGCCCATACACGAAAATTGACAGCCATACCTCTCCCATCCCAAGGAATTAATTATCTCAACCAATTCTTGGAAGAATTAAATGATTGGGTGCATGAGACCAAATGGGTAGTTGAGAGTTCATGGGTTTCCTCAATGAAATGGCTTAACACCATGGCTCAAGGGTTTGGTTATTTTCCTCCCTATTCCTTGTAAAGATCATGCCCCCATCTCTTTGTTGCATTGCGTAGCTGGTTGTGGGTATCTTTCATTAAATTCATATTTACATGATGTCTTATTTACATCGTGCCCTTCTAGCACAAGAACCATAGGCATCTATCTATTTAATTTCTAGTACATAAAATGATAAATCAGTGGTGGGGCCTTGGCCTTAAGCTCCTCACCATGATTAAGTTACAATATTTACATCATTCATGATTTAATGCAAAGGGGGTCAAAATAGGGACGTGACACTTGAATGGTGTAGTTGAAGAGGAAGTATATGTGGAGCAGCCACTCAGTTTTGAAATACATGACAGGGAGTCATATGTGTGCAGATTGAAGAAAGCCTTGTATGGCTTGAAACAAGCTCCCAGAACCTGGTATGGTAGGATGGACAGTTTCCTATCTAGTTTGGGCTTTACCAAGAGTAAAGCGGATTCCAACCTTTACTACAAGGTTGAGGAAGGGAATCCTGTGATTCTACTCCTGTATGTGGATGACTTATTTGTAACAGGAGATGACAGATTGATTGCAGATACTAAGAGGAAGCTTGCTGCTGAGTTCGATATGAAAGATTTGGGAATGATGCATTATTTACTAGGTATGGAGGTGTGGCAGAGTGCAGGTGGGATCTTCCTTGGTCAAGGGAAGTACACATTAGATATCCTGAAGAGATTCGGGATGATGGATTGCAAGGCCATGGCCACACCTATGGCATCGAATCTGAAGCTTCTATGTGATGCTTCATCTGAGCCGGTTGATGTCTCTATGTATCGTTAGATGATTGGGTCCTTGATGTACCTGACGAACACGAGACCAGATATTTGCTTTGCTGTGAACACATTGAGTCAGTTCCTAATAGATCCGAGGAGTGTTCACCTGGTTTCTATAAAGAATGTTCTGAGATACCTGAAGGGTACAGTGGATTATGGGCTCAAGTATGAATCAAATCAAAAGTTTAACTTGCAAGGTTATGTTGATTCAGATTGGGCTGGTAGTGCTGCAGATAGGAAGAGCACATCTGGATGCTGCTTCAGTATGGGATCAGGTGTGATCTCTTGGTTTAGCAGGAAGCAATCCTGCGTAGCACTAAGTACAACTGAGGCAGAGTATGTTGCAGCTTGTTTAGCTAGTTGTGAGGCAGTATGGCTATGGAAGCTACTGTCTGAGTTATTTGATCTCCCATTGGATGCTATTGGTATCTTCTGTGATAACCAGAGTTATGTGAAGCTATCCGAGAACCCAGTGTTTCATGATAGGTCAAAACACATAGAGATCAAATATCACTATATCAGGGATATGGTGCAGAGAGGAGCTGTGAAGCTCCTGTATGTTACGACGGATGAGCAGATTGCAGATGTGCTGACGAAGCCACTAGCCAGGGTGAAGTTCAAGTACTTCAAGGAGAGGCTTGGTGTTCTTCAGATTGATGACACTTCGAGGAAGAAGTGATGGACACATTTGTTGAAGCCATTCCAAGCATGTTGGAAAAAGGATCCTTCACATGGCTGTGGATGTAAGAGTTGGATGATGAGCATCAGGATGATGTTCTGGTTTCTACTTTGTATGATCAGTTGGATCATTTATATGTATGTACGCATCATGTTGGATGCTGGATATGATCAGTTGGATCATTTATGTATGTACGCATCATGTTGGATGCTGGATATGATTAGTTGAATCATTTATATGTATGTATGCATCATGTTGGATGTTCTATATGATCAGTATGATCATTTGCATGTATTTTGTATATGAATCATGTTGGATGCTTGGACCATGTATCTGTATATGTATCAGGTGGATACATTGTATGATCAAGTGCATCATGTATGGTGATATGTATCATGTATTTGTATTTGTATCAGGTGGATACATTGTATGATCAGGTGGATCATGTATGATGATATGTATCAGGTAGATACTTGGTATGCATTAGGTAGATGCATTGTATGATTAGGATGATCGTGGATGACGAGCTTCAGGATGTTGCTCCAAATGACTTGCAGCAGGATGTTGCAGTGATGATGATCAGGATGATCATGTATACATCAGGATGATGTATGGTGAGTATCAGGTTGATACTCTATGGTCGTGGATCAGGTTGTGCACATGAGCATATAATTTGGCCCTAGGAGATTTGCAGATAGTCTTTCGAGGTTTTTCCTATGGAATATAATTTGGCCCTGGGATATCTAGCAAATGCTCTTTCGAGTTTTTTCTCTGGGAGGACATATAATTTGGCCCTGGGAGATCTGCACATAGTCTTTCGAGGTTTTGCCTATGGCATATAATCTAGCCCTGGGATATCTGGCAGATGCTCTTTCGAGGTTTTGTCCTATGACATATAATATGTCCCTGGGAGATCCGATAGGTTGGGCTGTGTGCCCGTAATAAGTCCAGGGATGCTCTTGTGAGGTTTTTCCATGAACACATATAATCTATCCCTGGGAGATCCTATAGGTAGGGCTGTGTGCTCGTAATAGCCTGGGATTCTCTTGCAAGGTTTTATGGTGACCACATGTAATTTGTGCCCTGGGAGATCCGATAGGTTGAGCCTTGTGCCCGTAACAGCCTGGGATGCTCTTGCGAGGTTTGGTGGTGAGGTCACATATAATATGGCCCTCAGAGATCCTATAGGTAGATCCATGTGCTCGTAACAGCTTGGGATGCTCTTTCGAGGTTTTGTGACGCACGTAATAAGTCCTGAGGATTCCACAGTATGGCCAGTGATGACGAAGACCTGCAGGTGGTGGGCCTACATCTAGTATGAAAAAGGATTGGCTCTGTAGAACTTCCTATGACGAGTAGAGTTAGAGATTGGTTGAGATAGCAACAGCAGTGACGATGACGATGACGATGATCCAGAGAAGAAGACTTGTCTAGCAGATCTGTGTCGAGAAATACCTTCCTAGTTAAGAGGGAGTGTTGATGTATATGTAACTTCAGAATGTATTTCATCTATGTATTTCATATATATTTATTGTACCCTTATTAGAGATGTGTTATTTTTCTATAAGGAAGTGTCGTCATGTGGATTGACAAGTGTCACAAGTGTGTGTACTTGCCGATGGGTTATTAGAACACCATGTGTGGGGTTAGCCCTGAAATATATATATTATAATGTGGATGTACCTAGCTAGACAAGTCGGCCCCATAAGGTCACTGGGAAAACAGGTTCGTATAAATAGAGATCAGGTGATCTCTATTTAGATCATTCGGAAAAGTACATCTCTCTCACTCAGAAAGTGGCGCACTAGTGAGGAGGAGGATCATCTGCTACTAGGAGACTATCTCAGTGTATTTTGGTTGTACTTTGGTTGAGCCATTGCTCTCTCTATCTCTGAGGAAGTTGTGGGGTTTTTCACCTTAGGGTTTTCCCCACGGAAACTCTGTGTCTCTTGTCTCTCATGCTTTTGATTCTTGTAATGCTTGTCATGCTTATTGTGATTGTTATACATTGATATACTGTGCATGTTATTCTCTTAGTGAAGATCCTAGAGTATTGTGAATTAATGCTCAAAATTTAACACCACTGAAGTAGAATCAACGCCGAAAAAGGATCGGTGATAATTTCCCCCAAAGGCGCCAAAGAAAAAAAGAGAGGGAATGGATCGACGGTCGTAGAGAAATTTCAGAGATGTTCCAACTTTCTGAACCCACATTGCAGATTGAGGAATTGAGGAGAAGTAAATTTCTTCAAACTGTGAATTTGCGGTTTCGACGTCTAACTCCCACATTGCGGATTGAGGAAGTGTGGAGGAGTAAATTTATTCAAACTATGAATTTGTGTTTCCAACTTCCAACTCCCGCATTGCAGATTGCAGAAGTCAGAGGCATGATTTCTTTGAAGTAGTGAATTTGGGATTCTGACTTCCGTCTGCCGCATTGCATATTGTGGGAATTCGGAGGTGTGATTTTGTCAAAGCGGTGAATTTGGGGTTCTGACTTCTGACTCCTGCATTGCGGATTGCGGAAGTTAGAGGCGTGAATTCTTCGAAATGTTGAATTTGGAGTTCCGATTTTTGACTCTCACATTACAGATTGCGGAAGTCAGCAGCATGATTTATTCAAAGTTGTCAATTTGGGTTTCCTACTTTCTGACTCCTGCATTGTGGCATGCGGATTGCGGCTTGCGGATTACGGATTCCAGACTGAAGTTGGTGTTTTAGAATAAAATGTAGTGTAAAAAATGCAGAATTTTGCAAGAAAATGGCTCGAACTTCGATGACTAATAGTCAATTTGGATAAAGAAGAAAGGAACAATATGTCAATCCCTACAAATCATCCCGAAATGGATCAATCTAAAGGACGAAAGGTAGTTTTGGAAATTCAATTTTACAATGGGAGTGCACTAAAAGGCTTCCACCATCTCATCTCTAGTTCAAGAAGCAGGGATTGATCTAAATAACCCGAGTGAAGAAAGAAGACCACCACATCACTTACAACTTTTTTTACTTTTATTTTTAATAAATGGTCCATAAGACTAATAGTTGGATCGGATATTTTACAAATAGTTGTAGTTTCAAATTTAATGAACAACCACTCATATGTGAGATAATCAAGAAGGTTTTTATTTTTTGTAAGCCTATAAAGGAAGGTTTTGAATAAGACACAAGGGTTGGGATTTTGACATAATAAAACTATGAGTATGTAATGAAACCCATCCTTTTTTACAAATGAAAAGACTTGATCTTGGAGCAGAGATTCTTGAAGTTAGTGTTTTGATGTCTGTAATTCATGTGCATGTTTTTCCTGCTAGTATTTCTCAATGATTGTCTTCTTCTAAGTGTCTAAACCAAGATTACATGATCTGAAATTTGTCTAATGTTTGATGCTTCAGATACATATGGTTAGATACTCCATCCTTTCTTTCTAGAATGGAAAAATAGAATTCATTCGTAATGCCCTTATTCTGTGATGGAATTTGTTACCATTTCTGCTATCATCTGTTAAATATATCTTTGACTTGAAAAAAATTCATTTATCTTGTCTATGCCCTTAAGATTATAGTTCTATCGGTCTTCTTTTATAGAAACCCTTTAAAATTTTTGACTCCATGCCCTGTGATATACCTATCCTCAACCCAACCAATTGAAAGCCCTAATACCCTTATCTAAAGTTTTAGCCACCACTATTAGTACACAACCAGCCAATTCAAGTGATATTTTTCATGCTGAAAGAGTTGTGAGATAGATATCCCTCTCCGTGTCTTGGAAAGGATAATTTCGATTCACAAGAGTTTAGTTGAAATAATTACCTCAGTGATCCCTTCTTCCGCAAGTTGGAAGAATACTAAATGATAAAATCTGGCGACCATACTGGGGAGACAATGAACTTACCCTAGAAAAAGAATTACAAGGCATCAAATTAGTTCTCTGAGGGAAAACATAAGATCATATACCTAAAGGTTGTAATATTTTTCCCGGCAACTCCAATACTCAAATTTTTCAGTCACACAAGAGAAACTTGGTGAGTTTCTTGAAAGAATTATGGATTCCCGAAGGACATCTACCAGAAGTCAGTCAGATCTTGAACCAACACAGGTCATATCATATCCATAAAAGATCATCCGGAAAGCAAAGAAAGAAAAAACAGGTATTCCTCCATTGACTAGATCTTTTTCTTTACCTAAAGAAGAATCCCAAACTATAGCCACTGTCTCTTTTGATTTAAAGCTTGAGAATTCCTTATTTAGGTATAAATCTAAGATAGATCTGAAAGAAACCTTATTTGATTAGAAAAAATTCCAAACCCATTGTTAGAGTGCTTTGTGGGATATTTTAGAGGCTAAAGAAGAAACCAATGACTTGTTTTTCTTCACTAAAGTAGCCAACATGCAGACCAATGTCCTGATCACGCCTCCTACTCCAGGTTACACTGTTGTAATACCTAGCCCTTCTTCTAAACCTATTTCCAATACTCTTCCTAGTTCCAAGAAAACCCTAAGAGAAATGGATGCCAAATTTTCCCCTTAAGCCCTCCCTGTCAACCTCTATGATTTACCTATGGGCTATGCCCAATGCCTCATGAGATATGATGAGGAAGGGAGTGGTACTGCACAACAACATGTGTACCATTTTATTGATTTCATAGATATTGAAGAGAGAGATGAATATGATGTCAAGATTAGATTATTTTCCCAAAGGTTTTCAAGGGAAGTAAATAAATGGTTCAAAACCCTTCCAAATGGGGGTATTGCTACCCATGAGAGGTTGGAACAATATTTTCTCGCTAGATGGAAGGATAAAAAAAAATCCTCTCCAAATTCTCACTCAATATGAAAACACGAAGAAAACTAATGTTGAGATTGTCCAAGAATTTTCATCCAGGTTCATGAAAATGTACAATTCTATCCCTGTGGACATCAATCCCCCTGTGGGTGCAACCAAACTTGACTATGCTAATTGTTTTGACAATGAATTTTCTCTCATTTTGAGAGAAAGGATATCAGATACCCTTCCTGATATGTTGAAATATGATGTTGAAGTAGAATCTAATCTGATGGCCCTGGGTAAAATAAGGCACATAACTGAAACTGAGAAAAATAGATTCAATGAAATAGGCGATCCTTCCACCTCCCAATCTATGGACACCAAGTTTGAATATATGATGAAGACCATGGAAATACTGGTGGATAGGATGTTTCTAGATAACAAACCCCTTAGTATAGAAAATCCTAAGCTTCAAGCTCGAAACATGAACTACAGGAGACCTCCTTCCCCACAGGGAAGACCAAGAGTGCCAAGGGACCCTAGAAATGCAGAAAAATCATCCATTTAGAACGACTTTTGCTGAAAACATGATAGCAGAAGAAGAGGAAGATTGACAGCCTGAAGATCAGATCCACCTCTTTGATCAAATGCATCCCCAATTTTATGTGACTAAAAAAGAACTTGATCAATCATCTGTGTAGTTAGACAACAGCCTAGAAAAGTCAGAGTCTGAACAATATCAAAGAGGTTTCCAAAATGAAATTTTTGAATTTCAAAGACAACATAATTTGAGGAATAGAAAGGCAATAGAAGACCAAGGAAAGGCTACTACTGAGCCATCTACTTCTCAACAACAGAAAAAAGAAACCCCTAGGAAGGGTGATCCAAAGCTTGTTACCTCTAATAAAAAAATTGAAAATAATATCGGAGCTCCTAAAAGGGTCCCAAAAGGAAAGGATGAAAGTAATGTGAAAAAAATAGAGAGGACTCATTCTGCTTTCAGTTTAGAAAATGAAATCTCTAAGATAAAGATCTCGATTCCCTTTAATGAGTTGTTAAAAAATATAGATTATAAGAATTAGATTCTAGAAGTAGTGAAGGGAGAGGAAGGAAAGCATCCATACACTCTTAATTTACGTGATGATAAGATTGCCCTTCTGTTAGGCTCCCATGTTCAAAAATATCAAGAATATGATGTTCCCCCCTTTTATATCAGTCTGAATATACATGATCATATACTACAGAATGCTATGTTAGATTCTGGGGCCTCACATAACCTCATGCCAAAATCAGTGGTAGAAAGTATAGAACTACAAATCACCGGACCTTATAAATATTTATTCTCGTTTGATTCCAGAAAAGTACAGATCATGGGGTGATTAAAGGTATGGTTGTATCATTGACACAGATCGGTTAGAATATTGTGGTAATGGATGTAGTATTAGCATACATTCCACCCAAATTTGGGATGTTGTTATCAAGATCTTGGGCATCTAAACTTAAAGGAACACTGCAGATGGATATGTCTTATGCCACCATCCCTGTTTTTGGAGAAAACAAAAGACTATATATAGAATAGAGATTGTCCTATGTAGTAGGCAGTAAAAGTAAATCCGAAAATCATCCCATATTTGTTGTAGATATTGATATAGGCTCTTCGATATTTTGTTATGACCTTGGTTTAGGAGAAAAAGATACGAAAATCGCTGACCTTCCTGAAACAAACGATGGGTTTAATACCAAGAAATACATACAATGTGTTGGCAGCTCTAGAAGCGAACAAGATAGCGGTCAATGGGTAGAAAATGGCAGTGATGAGAAGTCATATATAGAACTTGAAGCTACAGTCACAACCCAAAATGAAGGTCTCTGGACTATGAGATTTGATGGGGCTGTGAACAAGGAAGGAGCATGGGACAGAGTATGGATCACGCCCCCAGATGAAGGAAATAAATGCTCCAAGTTGCAGTCCTTTAAAATGATGTTCGACTGCTCAAAAAATGTAGTAGAGTATGAATCTTTGCTGCTAGGGTTGAGTGCACTTAGGGAGCTGAATGTTAAAAAAATAAAATTCCATGGGGATGCAGAGCTGATAATCCAACAAGTAAATGGGGTTTATGAGACTAAACATCCCAAAATGAGATCCTATAGGAATGTTGTTCGGGATATGTTCGATAATTTCTTTATAGAACCTAGTATTTCCTTCATCCCTAGGGAGCATAGCACAACAAAAGATACCTTGGCCATCTTTGCTAGCAATTTCTAGCTTCCTATTTATCCCACTAGGACCTATATGATCAATATAAAGCATAGGCCTTCTATCCCTGACAATACCAGACACTGGAAGATCTTTGAGGATGACCAGTAGATAAAGAAATTCCTAGAGATGACGTAGGAGTTTGCCAATAACCATATTGATCAATAAAAATGTGCAAATGAAGAATGGGAACCTGATCCAACAGAGTTCCTAACAACATTCGGGGAGAAAGAGATCCTTCAGTTGAAAAAAAAATATATCCCCAAAGGGTTAGTACCATTAGAAACTATTTTTGATGAAAATGATATGGCTAAAAACCCTAAAGTTCTTCCAAACCATAGTGAAGTAGAAGACTGCAACATTGGGGATGATGAGGAACCTAAGATTATCAAGCTATCTAAATCCCTAACCCCAGGTACTAAAGATGAGTATGTTGACTTAATGAGAAAATTTTCTAATGTTTTTGCATGGTGTTATGAAGACATAAAGGAATGTGATACATCTATCATACAACACACAATACCAGTAAAGACATGTGAAAAACCATTCAAGAAGAAACTAAGAAGGATGAGCCCTATGCTACTCCCTCTCATAGAAAAGGAAGTGAAGAGACTAAATGAAGACAAAATCATAGTCTCATTAAGATTATCAAATTGGGTATCCAACATAGTCCCAGTAAGAAAGAAAAATGGAGAAATCAGACTGTGTATAGACTTCAAAAATCTAAACAAAGTGTCCCTAAAATACAACTATCCCCTACCAAAAATGGATCATATTTGGTAGAAATTTGTAGGGGTAGAAAGAATTTCCATGTTGGATGGATTTTCAGGGTACAATCAGGTAAAAGTGTTACCAGAAGATCAGGAAAAAACAACATTTACCACACCTTGAGGAACTTTTATATATGAAAAAATGAATTTTGGTCTATTAAATGTGGGAGCCACATTTCAGAGAGCTATGGATATAGATTTTGCATAAGAAAGAGATAAGTTTGTGGCTATATATATGGAAGATATTACTGTGTATTCCAAATATGATGCACAACATTTGAAACATCTACACCAAGTATTTTTAAAATGTAGAAAGTTTGGGATTTCTTTGAACCCCAAGAAGTAAAACTTTTGCCATGAAAGAAGGTAAGTTGTTGGATCATATAATATCGAAAGATGGAATTAAAATTGACCCAGGCAGAGCTGACACTATATAGAAAATTGAACTCCCTAGGAGTAAAAAGGAAGTCCAATATTTCCTTGGCGGAGTAAAATTCTTAAGAAGATTCATCCCCAACTTTGCAAAGATCATGAAATAAATTACAAACATGCTTAAAAAGGATAATCAGTTCAGGTGGATCGTTGAATCCAAGTAAGCATTTGGAGATATAAATAAGGCAATAATTGAAGCACCAGTACTAATCAATCCTGATTTTGAAAAAGAATTTCTTATGTTTTCTGTTGCCTCAAAACATTCCATAGCAGGAGTTATTCTACAAAAAAATCAGGAAGGAGCTAAGAAACCCATAGATTTATTCAGCAGGGCTCTCATAGATGCTGAGATCAAGTACAATATTATGGAAAAACAGGCTTATTCCATGATCAAAACTTTAAAATATTTCGGAGTTTATGTTTTACATTCTCATGTTGTTTCTTTGGTCCCTAATGCTACTGTAAAAGACATATTGACACAACCTGATCCAGAAGGTCGAAGGGAAAAATGGATAGCTGTAATATTGGAGTATGACATAGAAATAAATCCTACAAATCTTGTCAAAGGGAAGGGGCTGGACAGACTCATGGTTGAGGCAAATTGGTACTCACTAACTATGAACTTGGTCTCACACATGTTGGAAGGAACTGCTCAAGACCCACTACTGTAGGTATCAGACAAATTCTTATCATCTCCTTGGCACTCTGACATTATATATGTTTTGCAAAACTTACAAGCACCCCTTGAGATGGGCAAGAGAAAATCCAGATCAATAAAAATGAAGGTTGCAAAATTTCACATACTAAATGGAGGCCTTTATTGGAAGGACCCTGGAGGTATTTTATTTAACTGTATGTTGGAGGATGAAGCCAAAATGACCATAAGAGAGTTTCACAAAGGTGTCTGTGGAGGACACCATTACTGGAAGGCCACCGTTAACAAGATTCTCAGGGAAGGATTTTATTGTACCACTATGTTCAATGATGCATATAAAGAGGTGGCTACTTTCCATAAATGACAGTTATTTGATGGAAAAAGGAAGCTCCTTCCCTTTTCTTTAAAACCAATATCTATAGAACCCCCTTTCCAATAGTGGGAGATAGATTTCATTGGTGAAATAATTCCCAAATCCTCTGGACAACACAGGTGGATATTGATTGCCACAGATTACTTCACCAAATGGATTGAAGCAGTACCAACTAGATAGGCCACTGACACAATCATCATCAAATTTTTGGAGGAAAATATCATGTACAGGTTTTGTTGTCCTATTAAAATAGTCACTAATAATGTTCAATATTTTAAACCCAATAAAATGGTCAAGTTATGAAATGAATTCCACATAAAATTGGGCCATTCTACTGCTTACTACCCCCATGGAAATAGATTGGCCGAATCATCTAACAAAATCCTGGTTAGGATCATCAAGAGGATGTTGCAAGAAAATAAAAGGAGTTGGCATACCAAGCTAGATTTTGCCCTATGGGATGATAGGATTACCACCAAGAGGTCCATTGGGTTATCCCCTTTCAAATTGGTGTATGGAACAAAGGTGATTCCATGATTCCCTCAGAGGGCCTGCAATGAGACTTCTACAAGAACAAGAAGAGGAAACAAACCCTGAGCTAAGGAGAGATAATCAACTTATTGAAGTACAAGAAACCAGAGACAAGGTACATGATGAATCCAAGATATCTCAAGAGAAATTCAAGAAAATTTTGAAAAAAGAACCAAGCTTGATAATTTCCAGGTAGAATATTTGGTGTTGAAGTGGGATGCTAGAAGAGAAGAACAAGGCCAAAAATTTTATCATCTCTGGCAGGGGCCTCATACAGTCGTTGATTACCATGGAAACAATGCCTTCATTTTTCTAGACAAAGAGGGTGAACCAGTGGGTAAAGGACTAGTCAACAGGTGGTTCTTAAAACACTATATCCAGTAAAAAAATGAGTCTAACAACCCACCCTCACTGTACATTACCATTTTTTGAGTTTCTATCAGTTATTCTTCAGATATATTTGCATTCATTCAAAAAAAAAAATGAGAAGGACACTAGTATACTGTTCTTTCTACCTCATAGGGAGGGTAACATCCTCGGTTGAAGCTGTTGTTATCACCCCTAAGAAAACTACCATAGCAGAAGGAAAGGGTACCCCTTACCAAAAAAAACTTAGACTTTTGGGAAGAATTGTGTTTCGGAGCAAGATTGAATGTTCTGCTGAAACTGTCAGAGCACAAAGGAAAGGAGCCCGATCGGAGGAGTTATCTCTTTTCCATAGAAACGATCGGAGGAGTTATCTATGTTCAGCTGAAACGATGAAAAAGTTATCCATTTTGTGAAGAAAATAGAATTGTAACTTTACCCAACCTCCATTGAAGTAGAATCGACGCCGAAAAAGAATCAGTGCAAATTTCCCCCGAAGGTGCCAAAGGAAAAAAGAAAGGGAATGTATTGACGGATGTAGAGCAATTTCGCAGAGGTTCCGAATTTCTGAACCGGCATTGCAGACTGCGGAATCGCGGAGTAAATTTATTCAAACTATGAATTTGCGGTTCCGACTTTCGACTCTTGCATTGTGGATTGCGGAATTGCGGTGGAGTAAATTTCTTCAAAGTATGAATTTACGATTCTGACTTCCGACTCCTGTATTGCAGATTATGGAAGTTAGAGGAGTGATTTCTTTGAAGCAGTGAATTTGGGATTCCGGCTTCTGACTCCCTCATTGTGGATTTTGGAAGTCGGAGGCATGATTTCTTTGAAGTGGTGAATTTGGGGTTTTGACTTCCGACTCCCGCATTGTGGATTGTGGAAGTCGAAGGCATGATTTCTTCGAAATGGTGAATTTGGAGTTTTGATTTCCGACTCCCACATTGCGGATTGCAGAAGTAGGAGGCATGATTTATTCAAAGTTGTCAATTTGGCTTTCCAACTCCTGCATTGTGGCATGCAGATTGCGGATTGTGGACTGAAGTTGGTGTTTCAAAATAAATTGCAATTGTGTACAAAATGCAGAATTTTGAAGGAAAATGGCTCGAAGTTCCACGATTGATAGTCAATTTGGATACAGAAGAAAGGGATAATGTGTCAATCCCTACAAATCATCCTGAAATGTCTCAATCTAAAGGACAATAGGTAGTTTTGGAAATTCAAGTTTACACTGGTAGTTCACTAAAAGTCCCCCCACTAGCTCATCTCCAGTTCAAGAAGTAAAGATTGATCCAAACATCCTGAGTGAAGAAAGAAGACCACCACATCACTTACAATTTTTTTTACTTTTATTTTAATAAATGGTCCATAATAATAATAGTTAGGTTGGAGATATTACAAACAGTTGTAGTTTCGAATTTAATGAACAACCACTCATGGCTGAGATAATCAAGAAGGTTTTTATTTGTGTAAGCCTATAAAGGAAGGTTTTGAATAAGACCCAAGGGTTGGGATTTTGAGATAAGAAAACTATGAGTATGTAATGAAACCCATCCTTTTTATTAATGAAAAGACTTGATCTTGGCAGATATTCTTGAAGTGAGTTTTTTGATGTCTGTAATTCTTGTGCATGTTTTCCCTGCTAGTGTTTCTCGTTGACTGTCTTCTTATAAGTGTCTAAATCAAGATTAAATTATTTGAAATTCGTCTAATGTTTGATGCTTCAGATACATATGGTTAGATACTCCATCCTTTCTTTCTGAAATTGAAAATTAGAATTCATTCATAGTGCTCTAATTCTACAATGGAATTTGTTACCCTTTCTGCTATCATCTTCTAAATATCTCTTTGACTTGAAAAAAATTCATTTATCTTGCCTCTTCCCTTAAGATTATAGTTCTATTAGTCATCTTTGATAGAATCCCTTTAAAAATTTTGACTCCATGCCCTATGATATACCTATCCTCAACCCAACCAATTGAAAGCCCTGATACCCTTATCTAAAGGTCTAGCCACCACTATTAGTACACAACTAGACAATTCAAGTGATATTTTTCATGCTGAAAGTGTTGTGAGAGAGAGAGCCTTCTCTGTGTCTTGGAAAGGCTACTTTCCATTCATAAGAGTGTAGTTGAAATAGTTACGTCGGTGATCCCTTCTACCGCAACCTGGAAGAATCTTGAGTGATAACAAACATTATAGTTCCTTATAATCTCCAGTATGCATATTTTCAAGCCCAATCAATAATAAATGATTTGTTTCTTCTATCCTCTTCTTCATTAATATTCGTGAGTCCCAAAAGGTCACTATCCCTCCTAAGTCTCATCTAGAACTAACAACTTGTCCATCCTTATGTTACAAAAATTTTGAGACAGTGTTTGAAACTTATTCTTCCCCCATTTTTTTCTTTGATAAAGCCCCTTAATGCTTCCCATTTGATTCAATTCCCTAAACCTCTAAATTTCTAGGAGACCGTATTCATTATCTAGTAGATGGGGGTAAGACCTATCCTTATTAACTATTAAGCTTCCTCTTGGTGGGGCTTATAGTAGGAGCATCCTTGAAATATATTTCCATATGAGTTTGCAGCCATAGCATTTTCTCCTTTGATGGTATTTCTTCTCTTTTTTCCTTCATGGTTTTCCCTTTTTATTTTCTTGGAGGGGTCCTTTCTTCTTTAGATTCCTCCACTTCTTCCTCTAGTTTTTGCTTGGATTCACCTCTTTTCATAACTCCAATTGAATTAGCCACTTCCTTCACCTACATGAATACAACCTCTATGATTGGTTTAGAAGAAATATAATATTAATTTCTTCCTTTAATGAATTCTTCAAATACTAGTTGTTAATTCTTCTTGGTTGATACTCCATGTGATTTTTGCAGAACTTCTTGGATATGAGAATCCTCATCCTCTCCTTGTTTTGATTGAGAAAGGATTTATTTATTTTTTAATTGAAGGAATTATTTGGCTTCCAATGGAGTGTTTGATGGCCCTATACTCCTAAAGACCTTCCCTTTTTTCACATGTTTCGATTCTCGTTCTTTCTTAGGGATTGGTTATTCCACAAATGATTTGGGAAAGTTCCTTGCAAAGTATCCATATTCATGACACATATTACATTTGAAGAGAATTTATTCATCATCCAACTTCTTGGCGCGAGTCCAACCTTCCATTGAAATATTAATGGCCTTAGGGAGGCCCTTATCCAAGTAAGCCTCAACAAAAAATTTGGTGCAAGTGAACATTGGGGGGTTTGGTTTAGATATTTTTTCGAAGTTCCCTAAATTTTTCTTAATTGTTTCCAAGTCCTCATCACTTCGGCAATGTAGTGGAAGGCGTGGGAGGAAAAAAATAATAGGAACCTTTGATGTGATACATTTCTTTAGGTAAAAATACAGTAACCAACTATTCAAATACATTTTCCCCAGGCACATGAAATATGGGCCACTCCCGAAGATGAGATCTCTATCCTTTAAAAAAAAAAAAAAAAATGATCCCCTTCGACAATATTTTTTATTCAAATATCCTTTGATAATAGATCTCTACTTCTTGGTTACCCATGTTTCCATTACTCTAGGAGAAGTTCAAAGTCTTGTAAAATACCCAACAATACCATAAGAAAAAAGAACAAAATCTTTGTGGTGTGAAGCAAATGAGGATAACTTGACCTTGGGGATGGAGGTGAGATTGAAAAACTTGGACTGAGAAAAATAATTGGATAAGGGCCAATAGGATGCAATAATTTTGTAGATTTCCTTGGCTTCAAATTGAAGACAAGTCCCCCTTGATTTGAATATGGGAGACATGAAATAGAGGCATCCCTGAGAGGTCAACAATATGGGGCTAGGGTTTTAGATGATAGTGTGTGTAGGTGTATTTTACATATTTTACATGTTGAAGGAATTAATCATTTCTATTTTAAAATAAATAGGTAAGCACCAAAATAGAGATATATAAGTATATATTTATCTTTTCATTAATGATTTTAAAGCAATGGGTTGGAATCACTATGTGTGACATATCCAAACCATTAAGTCAAAAACAATTTAAATTACATGGAATACTTACATTCAGAGTTCATGATGTATGACCTCTTAGGGATGTCTAGTTCTTAGGTAGGGTCCTTTATTGCCTTCCTTCTCTTCTTTTCTGACCTTTGGTTGAACATTTTACTCACTTTGACCCTTGGGGGACTTGTTTGGGGTACTTACATGTAGGGGTTCAATTTGGGGTTTCATTTTCTGATCCTATCCACAAATGAGTCCCTCAAGGGTCAACGTGAGTCAAATATTCAACCAAATGTCCAAAATGACCAAATACATTTTGGTTTGTTATTTATGGGATCAAATGAGGAAAATATTCCTTAACTCTTAATGATCTAAAGGAACTGAAAATGCTACAAGTTTATTGGCTATACCATGCCTGTGTATTGATTTTCATGGAAGAAAGAACTTATTTTTTAGGAAAAAACTATGGAATAAGCTAAGAAAGTCATGGTATGCAATGAAACCTTGCAATTTGAATTTTTTGTGTGGAATTTTTCTCTAATAACCATTTTTTCACACACTTATGTCTTGAGGTTCTTCCCCTTCTTAATTATACCAATCAATTCCTCATTTTGAATTCTTTTTGATTCAGTGCTCTATTTTATTATCTTGTAGGTGTGACACTCATATTGGAATAAAATATTGATCTAGCATCATAATTCTCTTATGAGACTTTTAGGTTGTTTGAATTTTTCTCCTTGAACACCTCAATTGTAACACCCCAACCTTAGACAGTAGTATAATTTTATATAGCATATGGTAGTAGTGAAAAGGTCAAGTAAAATTTAACAATAAAAATGAATATGTGCATTGTAAATTAATTTAGGTGCATGGATGACAAATGTGTTCCCCATTTAACAATTAGGAATTGAGTAAAATATGAAAATTAGGCAATACAACGGAGCAATAACAAGAGGTAGGGGACGTAGTCTTGATGGTTGATTTTGGGTTTATTGCTTGGTTGCTTATTCTCTATGGTTTCTGTGTGCACATGTAGGGAGTGTGAGACTAGGGAGGAGGAGATTGTTGAACATAGGTTGATAGAGAAAAGAGTTAAGGTATCCCTTAGGTATAGCATAATGTTAATTGTTGAGTGATTAGGAGACTCAACTTTGACTGAGGGTTGGTTGAGTGGAGAGTTGTCCCCCCAATTGTTGTTGAAGAAAGAGGGGTTGGGATTGGAGGAGGACAAGGTCTGCATAAAAATCAGTTAAGCTAGTCATCAATCACGTAAGTAGAGATTCTTCTCCTTGGATTACAATTTCAATTTATGCTAGTCATATGATGGTATTTGATTGATGAATATACACTTGATAGACTAGTTCTTTTAAAAAAGAAAATCGATAAGTCTACATTTAATTATGGATGACATCTTCTATCAAAATGGGTTTTTACTTTTGGTATTTAAGAGCTTTAGGTTTAAATACTCAGGAGCCTTAAGGGCCAAAACCACCTAATAGATATGATCTATTGAACAAATAAAGTATTAACAAAGGTGTTTGGATTTGAATCCAAATCTCTGTTGTTAAGAAAGTGCCTTTGTTCGACCAAACCCCTATTTTTGGTAAAAAGAAGCATGTTACTATGCCATTCCCTGCTATCTTGTCAAACATATGTTTTATTATAGCATGAATCCATATTGAAGCAAGGCTTGATTCTCTTCATGGAGTAGAAATATATAGTAGATATCCTCTACACATTAATGAGAAAGTTACATCACACTACATTTTCCTTTGCATGCCACCAATATGTGCAATTCAATCTCATATTTGATAGTTAATGTTAACAACAATGCATTTCTCATGCTCACAGAAGTAATTTTTAATTGAATAGAAATATCTTCATAAAATGATTTCAACCATAATAAGAATTCATTAGAAAAAAATAGTTCCATGACCATTTGCTTCAAAGTAGATACCAATATCTTATTTAGTAGCCTTCTCATGCAAGTACCTCACTCCAATGGGAGTGAACACAAATTCCAATCCAATTTCCCTCAAGTACTTTGTTGAAGACCCATTGGCATAAGGAGTCTATACAATGCCCAATGTAACATAATGTCACTCCTCTTTGAAAGGATTCTGAGCTAAACTCAGTGCTAGTCAATTTTCCACCTTTTCTTCGTCATGGACAAAATTTAACTATTGCCTGATGAAAATAGAAAATAGAGTAAATATTTTATCACCATCAATTAATTCAACACTCTCTTTCTATGGGGACAAGATATAGAAATAAAATATCATGTCTGCATCACCATCCCAAGATATGTTGAACATGATCACCATGCAGTTGAAAGTCAAATTATTACCCACACTATGGGGAGGATGTTATGAAAGTTGAAATTGGAATCTACTCCAATCAATACTAAAGGTTATAAATAATTTCTCTAAATTGTTGAGAAAGCGTATGAAGATGGTTTTGATCTTTTTCATGGTTTATTTATGTACAATAACAATGCAATAGAGAACTTGGAGATACTAGAGATGGATTTTGATGCTCTAAAGAAGTTTCTTGTAGGGAAGTTTCACTAGATAGTTAGAAAACAATTATTTGAAAGAATTATCCATAGGGAATCTTCTCAACAAATTTTAACATGTGCTAACATGAAAAATTCTCATCCTTCACACAAATAGTAAATGCCATTTAACTTAGGGGGCTATGCATTGAAATTGAGACATCTCCAATATTTTGGCATACCTATATCCTTATACTGTAGCTTGGGATGTACGTTTAGGCAGATCGAGCCCTTAGTTTTAATCACACAAAAAGGATTTCCATACAACTCATGCTTCCATAATACCTATTTTTCATGAAGTTTCTTGCATTGACAAACAAACCCCTATAACTTCAACAATAAAAGACAAATTTCCTAGTAGGAAAATATTTGATGGTGCAACAATATTTGACAATTTGAGTATGGATGCTTTCACAATGGTTAGAGATAGTGTCAATGCTTTGGATTTTTCACTATGTTGATGTTTAGAAACAGATGTTTTGAGAGGACAGTCCACCCATATTTAGGGAATTAGAGAAAGAAGCTTCATATGGTAAGAAAATAACTTAGCCGAGTATAAAAAGGTAAGCGGGAAGTAGCTGTTAGAGAAATTTTAATGAAATGGTAATGGATATAAGAAATAAGGAAGGGAAAAATTATATAAAAATTTAGGAATTTGAGAAACCAAAAATTAAGATGTGAAATTAATGTGTAGTAAGTTAGTTTGGTTTATTAGTCCTACAATTAGGGGGATAATATAAATTAATAAACAAGTAGCTTGGAGAAAATATTAATAAAAACTCGAAAAATGAATAAATTAAAATCTAAAGGAATTGATTAAGAGAGGAGAAAGAATAATATGGAGTTGAAATAGATAATATATTAAGAAAAAAGATAAGTGCGAGATTAAATTAGATGTTGAAATAACTAAAATATTAAGAAAAAGGGATCAAGTGCCGTATTATATTAAAGTTGAAATAATTAATGTATTAAAATAAAATTATTAGTCAATAAAATGTTGAAATAACTAATTAAAAAAAAAGACAAAGTACCATATTAAAGTTGAAATAATTAATAAATTAAGTTAAAAATGACCCGTGAATAAAAAGACCAGTTATCAAAATTAAAAAAAAAAAGGATAGAAATATAATTTGATGAGAAAAATAATAAAGAGGAAAAACAAATTAATTAAAGAAAAATAAGAAAGAAATGCATTCTAAATGAGGAGTTAAGAGTCTTATTAAAGGTTGAAAAAAGATTAATCAATGAAAGAAAAATAAGAAAGAATAGTATAGATAAGGAAGTAAGTATGAGGATGTAACATCCCCTTTTTTTCCCTATTCTTTTGTAATAAAAAATGTAACAATGTACTTGTTTCTGTTTAGGATCTCAAGGACAAGGCCCCACCATTAAACCTTGTAAATATTATTATTTATTTCCTAACTTGTAATTGTTAATTATAGAACCAGGAGATTGAAAGTTTGACACAACTAAAACGACGAGGGAAACATGAATCCACTAGGGGAGAGTTTGATGGCTAGGAAGCCATGGGAATCCAGTTACTAATAAGGGTGTCATTTTGGTGCCTTGAGCACTATAAAGAGAGTGAAAAAAAAAGTTCAGTGGTGGAATTAAAATCTTGTAAGTGTCAGCTTAAGTAGGGTCTGACATAAACAAAATGACAAAATAATTTCTATATGCTTGCTAGAGAATAACGAGCTACTATTTTTAGCATGACACTATCAATTTATCATGTTAAACAAGGCCTAAAGATGTTTGGCACATATTTTAACTAGCTCGACAAGTACCCTTAGATACTAAGGAGTGTTGTAGGTACAACATATCCCATTTTTATCAATGAAAATGGGAGCCCCACTACTATTTTTCAAGGTAACTTTGATTTCCTTTAATCATTTTTGGGGTGTTTTTTATTGTTGTCCTTTTTTTTGCTCATTCCCATGCTTCGAATTGAATAAATTTTGTCAAAAAAAATCTTTCCTTGGTGCATTTTGAAAATTGTGAAAATTTTGATTTTTCTCAAAATTGCGTCCTTTCCGCAACTTTCGATCTGCAATCCGCAATGCAGATTGAGGAAGTCATAATTTTCGGTAAATAAAATTTATCTTTCCGCAATCCGAAACCCGCAAATGAGAATTGTAGACATCGGGAAACCTTTTCCAATAATTTTTTTTTCTTTCCGCAAGCCGCATTGCGGATTGCGGAATGCGGAAGACTGTTAAATTTTAATAAAACGGATTTGTGTTTCCGCAACTTGCAACTCGCATTGCGGATTGTGGATTGCGGAAACCAGATAACTTAATAAGCGAAAGTGAGATGCGAATCCACATCCCGCAATCCCCTTTTCCATTACGGATTGCGGATTGTGGAAACATAAAATTCTTTAAAGTTCAAATTTGCGCTTCCGCAACCCGCAACCCGCATTGCAGAAATCAAAATCAAAATTACAAAATTTGTTTCCGTATTTTCTTTTCCGCTTTCCACCTTTTATTTTTAGCTGTCGATTTCTTTGAATTCTATGATCTAGATCTATTTCACCCTTACTTAATAATGTCAAATTTCTATCATTTTTTATACCATTTTTTAATTTGGAAATTTCACATAGGAGAAGGATTTACTGTGGATTTCTTACCAGTTCTCTCAATTTACAGTCATCTTCAGCCGAGTTTGGTTTCTCGACACTTTTCTTATGGTTTTTCTGGTAATTCAAGGTTCGAATTATTCATATTAATCATTTTTTCCTTATTGATCAGATTTTATCCAACCGTTCCCAAACATGTCAAGAATTACTTGTTCAAAAACTGCCTTGAGGGAGCTAAAAAGCAAAGAACCAAACAGTGGCATTCTGTTTGATATGAGTGGTCGAGTTTCTAAAACCCTTCACCTAGATTGGTCCTATATCTATTCAATATTTGACAATGAAAACCTGTCAGAAATCCAGTAGAATAAGTCTTTCTACAAGAACATTAGTTATTCCTAGTTACATGCCATTGCAGCCTGGCCAACCCTTATGCCTTATACCAATGCCATTAAATGGATTATATACCATGCTATCCCTCAAGACTATTCTTTCAATGACAATTCAGGGGCACAGTTAACTTCCTTTCGACATGAAGCCTTTGCTAGGGCTTATGCTCTGAGACAACCCGACCACCTGCTCAATGCCAAATTCCTTGACACCACCAGAACCCAGTTCAATTTTCATGAGATGCTTAAGTCTTGGATGAATAACCCGACAAGCTTTGCACCCAAGACTGATAAATCCTACACTATTTCCTAGTTCAAAGAGTCGTTTTCCTTACTCGAAGCTATGCTTTGCAGACTATGTGGGTTACCATATTGTTCTGTATTCAAAGTTGAATGGGAACCCCTTGCTCATCATGTAATCACTACAAGAGAGTCCTTTAACTGGGCTCAAATCTTATCAGTGGATATTAAATCAGCTATTGAGAAATATCAAAAAAATCTTGCCTCCATAAAGCCTCCATTCTCTTATTCAGCATACATCATGGATATCTTCTGTGCTACTTTTCAGTTTCCTTCCATGGGATGGAATTGGACCTTGTCTGCACCTCCTGTGCATATCTACTGCTTTGCATTATGGGAAGGAAATTTCATGCCTATGATATATGATATCTTTGATCATTTCATCAGTAAAATTCATTTGATTATATTTAAGGAAAATGCTCCCTCTTTCTCTCAATATGCTAAGGCATTGGTCTCTACTATGGGGGACTGGTACATAGGAGAATATTTTTCTTATGTCAGAATTTGGGGTGGAAACACTGTACATCTGCTACCCACAATTATACCGGACAGATTGTTGTTAAAAGAGATTTATTTTCAGACTGTCACTAATGGTGTTTTTCCAAAGCTCATAGTAGCTAAAAGAAGAGGGTGACCCAAATTCCCACTTCATGTAGGGCCTTTGACAGTTCAAAATTCAACTCATGTTGGGCTACTTGGCAAGAAAATTGCTTCTCTTAAGCTTGGGAAATCTCCTTAGAGGATGCATGACCCCAAGGCACTTTTGGTTAGTCATTTTGCACAAGAACACATGAAGAATGAATATGCCCACCAGACTAAACCTGATGATTCTATCTACCAGGGTGTGGACCTTTTTGCTGAATTCATGAAGAGAGTTGCTTATAAGGAAGAACAAAGTTTCAATTTTCAATATCAACAAGAGATCAAGACTAAGGTCTTGAATTATAGGAAAATGGAATTGTCACTTGATGATAAAGTTCAGATTGAAAGGGCAG
Organism: Larix kaempferi; assembly: GCA_027924585.1. NCBI lineage: Eukaryota > Viridiplantae > Streptophyta > Pinopsida > Pinales > Pinaceae > Larix > Larix kaempferi. Next base: position 3,245,986 of record BSBM01001150.1, read on the forward strand.
AAAAGGAGGCTCAGAAAGCAAACACTCCACTGATGCTGACCTACCCTACTGATGACAAGGGAAAGGCCCTTGTTGAAGACACTTCACAGTCCAGGCCTTCCGAAAATCTCAATGCACTGATTCAGTCAGCTGCTGAGATGAAAAAAGAATTGGCAGCACTAACTTCGGTTGTGGAAACTCAAACTGTTGTTGCAGCCACTCCACCAAAGAAGCAAAAGGTTGAAAAACATGTGCCCAAGGTAACTATGATTAACATTGAAGCCCGTGATGAGGATGAGGAAACACTTCCCTCTAAATTCTCATGTGCCATTACTTTTCCTGATGTTTTACCTGAGGTCATTTCTTCCACTTCAACTTCTCCCAACCCCTTGGAAGATATGAATGTTGATACCTCTGTCCCTGATCTTCATTTACCAGAGGTAACCATTGCCATAGCTGCAACATCAATGGATATCCCAATCATTCCATATTGCCTCTAATTAATTGATATCACAACCCATGTCCTCTCAACAACTGAACCACTACTAACCACTGTGGTGACTTCACATGAGCTAGTTATGATCCCAATCTTAGTCACACTTACACAGGATGTTGAAACCCAACTTCCCACCATCTTCGTTCCACTTCTAGAACCACCTATCATTCCAATCTTTGTTTCACTCCCAGAGGTCATTTCTTCACCTTCCACTTCATCTTCCTTACCATCAGTTTCCAACATCATTTCACCTTCAATTTCCACCACCCAAATCAACATCCCAATCCCAACTTCTGATGTTTCCCAGACTCCACCTTTAGTTTCAACTTCTGGTGTATCAACATCCACAATGGACATAGTGGAAGACTTTGGGGAGAATGCTATAGTTTCTTTGGGTGAATAATTCTACCTCAAATATAAGAAGGTTGTAGTGAAAAGAGGTAATAAGAGAAGCATGGAAACAACCATGGTGCAAGGGCCTGTTCCTAACCAAGTAATTTGGATAAAATATTCTGCTGGCATCCAACAGGAAGCATTAGACACTACTGCAGTAATGGGGGCATTTACGGGAGCTAACTATGATTCGGTCACTTCATTGAATATGGATATTAGTATGAAGCAACAGGAGTTATATGAGCTTAACCAGAAGCTAATACAGGTTGAAGAAGAGCATATAGTTCCAATTCAGGAAATGAAGGCTGAGCATGACAGTCAACTTAAAGAGTTGCAAGAAAAATACATAGCTCTTGTACAACAGCTTCAGGAGGCCAAATTGTTAAATGACAATTATGCTAAAAAGATCACAACATTGGAATCACAAGTTCAAGAGGCAAAAGCCATGGCAAATGTCTCTTCTTTCCCTAGGTTTTTTGCATAAGACTTTAAGGAACTTTCTTTGAAGGTAAATGAATATTATTGTTAGGAACCCATGTCTTTACTTTGTTAGTATATTGTTGTTGGAGGCATATGCTTTGTAAGACGTCCCGTAGTATTTGTTGATCCATGGTTTGTGTTATTGTTGTTGGGCACATATGCTTTGTAAGTCTCCCATAGTGTTTGTTGACCCATAGTTTGTATTGGACCATGGTTTTGACCCATAGTATTGGAACCTAGACTTAGTATATAAGTGTGTGTTGAGGCCAATGAAGGCACGGTGAAGTTATTTGTATTGAGATTGCTCAAAGGAGGTTTCCCCCTCGAAGTGGCCTATGATCAATAAAGTGATTCTGAGTTATGTTATTACTACTATCTCATGTATTTTCATTAATTAATTATTGCAGGCTCCTCACATATGGTATCAGAGCACTTTCTTGGGCTCGTTGGGTAAAATTTATGCCAAATTGTTTTTTTTCTCTCGCATCTGTTGCAGGTTCAGATCTGGGAATAATCCATATCCACTTAACTGTGGGAAGTACTTGGTCATAATCCCTAAAAATCATTGTGAGGAGTACCACAGAAACCCCAAAGTAGCTAGATCATTGAGAAGACCTGCTAGCGAGAAAGGAAACGACCCCTACCTGATTGACTAGTTCCCACCCATGAGGTAAACCAAAAGTTGTCGTTTGTATCAAAGCGGTTATCAATTTTACCTGAGCCGTGGAGTGAGGGGTACTTCCCCAATACGCAATCCATCAAACAGCATTGGTTTCTGAGTGAATCCCCTGAACCAATAGGAAGCCAGGAAGCCAAGCATACAGGGTCCATATCCATTTTCAGCTGATAAATCGCATATTTCCTCTATCCAGAACTGTTCTCGATCACTTCCACGTCGTTTCATATCTATCTATTGCCGATCACTTCCGCGCCGTTTCAGATCTATCTGTTTCCGATCCCTTCCGCATCATTTCGGATCCATCTATTGCCGATCCCTTCCATGCCATTTCAGATCCATCTATTGTCGATCCCTTATGCACCCTTTTCAGATCTATATGCTTCCAATCCCTTTCACGCCATTGCAGATCCATTTGTTTCTGATCCCTTCTGCGCCATAGCAGATCCATTTTGGAAAAAAAAAACTATTTTTTTGCCATATCTCCCTTGTTTTCATTTCATTTCCCTTGAAACTTCCCTAACACCCCTGTCATCCCATTCTGCATCTTTCATTCCTGAGAATCCTATCCCAAATTCCACTTCCCAAAGCCATAAATCCCACATTTGTCTATGTTTAGGGTTTTCCATAACTTCTTTAATTTTCACCCAATCGCCTTCCAATTTTGCCACCATGTTCATTCCCTATTTCTACTTCTTTGTCCCTCTCTGACAAATTTTCCCATTCTTTCACCCCACTTCTGAAATCCTCATTTTCTACTTCCATGTCCATTCAAAAGTGTCCATAACCTAGTCAAGCCCCAATTACCCATCATATTTTTTCCCAAATCCAAATTTCCCTTTACTAAATAAGCTTATGTTTGTGTTTTTCTACACATTCAAAAAAAAAAAAAATCTCGGCCTCCATCTTGAGCATTCAGCCATGAACAACAAACAACAGTTCGAGTCTTCATCACACAATGGGTTCTCTTCTTCTAGCAATTTCCATGGTCCAAAGCTTGATTTTCCTCGCTTCAATGGTACTAATCCGACTGACTAAATCTATCATGCAGAACAGTATTTCAGTCTGCATAATACTTTTGATGTCACCAATGTTACACGTGCATCCTTTCATTTGGAACATGAAACTATTCAATGGTATCGTTGGTACATCAAGGCTCATGAAGAGACAAAATGGCCATATTTTTGCCAGTGCCTTTTGCAACGATTTGGTCTTAGTGCTGATGACTTCACAGGATCCCTCACTAAACTTCGCCAAATTGGCACTGTGAGAGAGTATCAGACATAATTTGAGAAACTAGCCAATCACACAGAAGGATTGTCTGATGAATTCTACAGGAATTGTTTTATCAGTGGTCTTAAGGATGAAATCCACTCAGAGGTTAAAATGTTCTCTCCTAACACAATGATGGAAGCCCTGGGGTTGGCTAGGTTGGCAGAAGACAAGATTGCAGCCCAATAGCGCTCCAAACCCACTTTTGTTCCCTTCTAAAATATGGGTTCTCAACGACCTCCCATCCTGCCAGCTCCTCGACCAACTCCTATCAAGCATTTGTCTGAAATAGAGATGCAGGCATGCAGAGAAAAAGGGCTTTGTTATAATTATGATGAGAAATTCACTTGGGGACATAAATGTGTTCAGCAAAAGCTTTATCTCTTGGATGTGGATTCTCCACCTGCCTATGAAATTGGTGAAGAAACTCTAGATATAATGGATGATCAGGTCGGCATTCAGGAGCCACCTATTGACCCTCCATATCAGGAAGACCACCCAGAGATATCTCTCCATGCTTTAGCCGAAATCACCACCCCCCAAACAATGCAGGTCAAGGGTTACTTCAAGAAGCTTCCTCTTACAATACTCATTGATTCTGGTAGCACTGATAACTTCATTGACCCTCGGATCACCAAACAAGCTGATTGTTTTGTCCATCCTTGCTCCAACTTTGAAGTCATGGTTGCCAATGGGGACACCTTACCTTGCAAGGGGAAGTGTCACAATGTGTGTATCTCTATGGAAGATTATAACTTGTGTTCCGACATGTTTTCCTTGGCCTTAGGTAGATGTGATGTGGTTTTGGGTGTTCAATGGTTACACACACTTGGACCCATCTTATGGGATTTTGCTGAACTTTGGATGCAATTTTCAGTTGATGGGAAAAAAAAAAATTACAGGCTTACAACCAGTGTCTCTCCGCATCATTAGTTCACATCGCCTAGAAAAAATCCTTAAGAAGAATTCACATGGTGTCATCGCTTAGCTCCATTCCATTCAGATGCACCCGTCAATGGTCTCCACTATTCCCTTGGATCTCCAACCAATTTTGGCTAGATATGTCGGTGCCTTTGATGAACCAGTGGGATTTCTGCCTTCATGAGACCTTTCCGGTAAAAATTTATCCGCCTCTACATCTGCGGAGGAAATGATGGCTATTTGCATGCAGTACAGATGTGGCATCCATACCTATCAGGGAATTCTTTCTGCATCAAGACTGCTCACCAGAGTCTAAAATATTTCCTGGAACAATGGGTCTCCTCACCCACACAACTGAAATGGATTTGCCAACTCCTGGGTTATGCCAATGAGACCACTTACATGAATGGTCAATACAATTTGGTGGCAAATGCTCCTTCTTGCATAGTTTATGCCAAGTTTCTCTTTCAGCTATTTCTCTACTTGTTCCAAATTGGTTGCAAGTTGTTCAACATAGCTATGTCTTCTCTGAACTCCATGCGTCTCCATTGGTTAGGCACTCTGGGTTCCTCCAAATGTATGAGCAGGCACAACATACCTTCTTTTGGTAGGAAATGAAAATGACAATTCAACAGATGGTGGCTGAAGTTGATACCTTCCAGCTCCTTCCAGGATTGCTCGAACCTGTACCCATCCTTCCACGGATCTGGATAGATATGTCTCTAGAATTAATTGAAGGGCTCCCTAAATTTGGAGGGTAGGATGACATTACTAATAAATGTTTGGAAACTTATCTTCATTGCTTCACCTCCAAACAATAACCTCTGTGGGAGAAGTGGCTCCCTCTCGCTGAATGGTGGTGCCCTACTGCATCTAAAATTACTCCATATGAAACAAGCTATGGTCAGTGTAGCTAGGGTTTTCACCCTAGCTTGTGCAAATGAGCACCTACTAAGGAGAAGGGCCTCCTTAGTAGCAGTTCAAATAAACAGTAAAACAGTATGAAATTTAACCAAGCATGAGCATTAACAGAAATAAAAAAACAATGACAAGCTGATAGAAATTTTCCTTTGTATTAAATTTACCTCAAGTGTTGAGGTTGGTGGAGATCTTGCAGTAGTCCAGGAGGGCTGCTTCCGTGCTCCAATGGGTTCCTTCTCCTTCTCCAAAGTGTTTGAATAATGGGACAAAGGGGCACTCAAATGGGAAAAACTAGCTCAAATGGTAAGCTAGGGTTTCAAGAGTGATTTTGGCAGAGTGAGGATAGGGAAGATTGTGGATATGAAATGGGGAGCCTCCATCACCTATTTATAGGTTTTTAGTGGTGGAGTGTTGACCCATGGTTTTTTGCACCATATGGTTTAAGTCAATTGTATAGGGTTTTTGCTTTTTTTTCCTCCTTTTTCCTCTTTTTTATACTTTTTTATTCCCTTTTATTTGATTTTTGGGAATTTAGGGCCCTTTCAGAGGGTTTTTTCTATTTTTGGAGGAAATTTCAATTATTTTGGGGGAGAAAAGGGGGGGTTTTGCCTTTTACAGGGTTTTTAATGATCTTTTAAGGTTTTGGAGGCAAATGTGGTAGGAAATATAGACAAATGAGTCATGTAATGAGGGAGATGAGATGGTGAGCACTTTTTGGGTGTTAACAGATTGCCCCCTGATGTGTGAGGATAGGAGCTCATCGTATGGCCGATAGACATCATAGGTCTTTCATGGTTTTTTTGGGATGATGGAGAGGAGAAGAAACGAACTAGAGCCTGGAACAACGATCCCGAACAAACTGCAAAAACTGAAAATACATGACCTCAATAATGAATGAGGAATAATATCAATATATGGACGAGGCGGGCATACCCATGCTCATATCAAGATATATAAAATAATAATGAGGCCCAAAAAGTGGACCTGAAAGATACATGGAGAACCACTGTGTACATCATAAGGGTCCAAAAAGAGGGGACACAAATCTGGGACATACTGCCAGGTTGACCATGTCTGAGCTGAAGAACTGATACATTGGAATAACAATAGTGGTGCTGAGTATGGTACTAGGACAACCGATGAATGGGAAGATCGCAATGATGAGGAGTCACACCCTCAATGGTACACTGAATTGGAGCTAAACTGGGTACTCAAGGAAGCATATAAGTGGATGGCGTCCGAATACAATCGCCAATGCAACCCTGATATCCACGGGAGCATATAACTGGGTGTTCTGAAGTGACTCACCAATGTGCTAGAGTCAGGGGAAATCCGGGGTCTTCGACCAATAACTGAAGGGATATATACCCTGCGCGATTCTCGACGATGCGATCAAGGTGTTGAAGTCAAGCATGGGAGAAACAACCATTTGGAGAGGCACTGATGACTCGTCTCAAAATGGTCCGTAGGAACTCACCATAGATGGTGATGAGTCCAAGGCACAGGGACCTCTAGGTCTATCCTCTGGAATAGATGGGCTAACGTCGATAGAGGGAGACCTGCAGCTACCAAGGCAATGATGTTTCCTTGATAGGAGCACGAGGTGGAGAATCGAAGTGTGAAAGTACTAATGGTAGGACTAACATACTGTGTGGGTGGGGAATAACTGGGCAAATAGAGTGGGTGGACTCAAACTTCCTTTGTTCAAAGTATGATGGCAGGGGTGATTGGGTAGCAGATGAAGCTGACTGGTGGGAAGGGGATCATAGTTTTAATGGATCAGGTATGGTGACTGGGATGAGTGATACTCAGGTTGGTGTAAGATGGCAGGAGACTGCATAATACTCTGAACAAAGGCAACCTTACTGGGGGTGCTACCGGGATGAACGATCATGGGGCCGAGAGGCACTGGGGGGGGACTTCTTTATGGTTTAAGGAGCTGGAAGAAGTGTGCTCAAAATGGTGCTATCATGTGGATTTATATGAGCCCAGGACAGTTCGTGCTCGTGGTTAGTTTCAATTTTAAGGAGTCTAAAAGCTATAAGAAGACTCTAAAATAATGGAATGGTACCATCGTGTGGATTTGTACAAGCCCAGGACAGTGCATGCTCGTGGTTGCTTTCAATTTTAGGGAGTCTGAAAGCAATAAGAAGACTCTAGGGGGGTTCTTTTTCGTGTGTTAGTCTCCAAGGCCCAAAAAAGCATAAAAGGATGCAATGAAGAACTCTTCTATCCAGTGTGACTAGAGTATTCATTTTTCGTAATTAGTCTACCAGGTCCGGAAAAGGGTTAAACTTATACCAGATAGACGCCCTTTCAGGTACTTTAACGAGCATGAAAGGAAGCAATATTGCTCGGTAATCTTTTCATTCGTTTAGGAGTAAAAAAAGAGCTTAACAGAAACTCCCTAAGTGCCTTTTTCGTAAAGGACTTGTCTGGCCCAAAAAAGGGATAAAATTATACCGAACAAATGAAATGGCCAAGCAAGGAGAGAGTGTTCGATCAAGGGACATCGATGAGAACCAAGAATGAGGGTTGGGGGGGAACACTAGTGGGCCTCCTTGCGGGATGATGAATGGTGGAAAAATAACGAAATAATTGTAGTATGAATGGAATGAAGGGCTCATGTATAAATGTGGAACAATTCCATGGCGGTTGATATGGCATGCAATCCGAGGAACCAAGGTGTCGGGACACAATGTTGAAACTGTATCTAGTGAGAGTGAGAAATAATCTCAAGCGTCATCATGAGCTCGAAAAACTGAATTCGGCGATATAAACAGTGTCAAAAATGGAGAACGGTCGAGGTGGCACACAAACCGAGATGACTAAGGGCTGGTAAAATATGCCTGAAAAATCTGGGGGTGAGAGCAAGAAATGATCTCAAGCATCATCATGGGCTCAGAAAATTGAATCCAATGGTATAAGGAATGCTAAAAATTGACAACAGTCGATGTGGCACGTAAATCGAGATGGCGACGTGCATGGAAAAAATTCCAAAAAAAGGGGTTCGGAGAGAAATAGAAACCAAGTCAACCATTCTAAAGGTCTCGTTGTTTGGATTCCAGTGGTGGAAACGGTTTGGAAAATGGACGCCGTATGGATCCATAATGGCCAAATCAAGAAAAGTAAACTGTCTATAAATAGTAAGTGGACCCATAATGCCAAGTGTCATTTGTGTGGTTGACTTTGACAGGGGAGTGTGGTGGGCCAAAGCGGATTTGAGATTTCTGGGCGATTGGACTAGTCGATTTCATTTCCGCGAGTTGCAGGCATTTCACTGAACTCAGACCTTTAATTTTTCTTGATTTGGGTGGGTAGTGGGTCCTCAGGGGGGTTGTATGGTCCAAGTGGGTGTGGATCGCGGGTTGTGAGGCGATGGCCGCGATCTTCGATCGTGACTGTGGCCTCCACAGCAACGATCTGGGATTCCAGCTATGGCTTGGGTAGTCGCGATCCGTGCTCGCAGCTATCGCCAGGACAGCCATGATCTGGGATCACGACTGTGGCTGGGACAGCCGTGATCTGCGATCGTAGTTGTGGGCTCCACAAGCGTGATTTGCGACCGTGGTTATAGTCCCGATAGCCGAAATTTGGGATCGCGTCATGGGGACCCACAATTGCGATCGGGATCGATATTGTGGATTCATACCGGGGGGGTATGATGGTTTATTAGATGATATGCTGATCAGTTTTCATTGTGGGATTGATAGGATGCCGAGGGTACTCTGGAGAGAGTATGATATATTGGATGACCTGATGGATTACATACGGGGTGACTAACATGTCTAGGGGACTTTGGGGCTGTGCATACTGTTGAAGTTCGCACAGGTGCCGATGATGCGTTCAGTAGTACTAATGCTGAACAGGTTAGTGAGTTTTTGGGAGCCTGATAGTTTGTGCTTCATGGTGCAGGGGGAGAGACTGGAGCTCACCCTAGCAGATGTATATTTTTTGACGAGACTACCATGTTTGGGTAGGGTGGCGGATACTCAACCATGACTGTTTGCGGATGTGGACATGGAGGAGATGCTGGATCAGTACTGCCTTCCTACGACAATAATGCATAAGAATGGACTATTGATTTGTGACTTGGAGGAGCCATTAGTTCAGGCAATCGTGGCATGTGTGGTCCGAGTGTTGGGGTCGTAGGGGACCAATCGAGTGTCTAGAGGACAGATGCAGCTAGTCAAGAAGGTATTACAGGGGACCTACTTTGCTTGGGGCCAAATTTCCTCACCTGTGTTCAGCGGCAGCTGACCTCGGTGAAGGAATCTGGAAAGGGGTTCTGCTATGGGTCATTCTTGTGTTCCTTTTTTATGTAGCAGGTTCCAACACTACGACTGAGAGTGTCAGTCTGGGCTAGGGGTTTGAGGGAGCCACAAATGGTGCAGTGGGGTGAGATGATGTGCCAGCGGGGTGGGGGAGAGGTGGGGCAGTACTTCACACAGGAGCTCTACTTGCAGTGGTTGCAGCTGCCATTGACCTTTGATGACTATCCATACGCTGGTATGGACTACAGGTGAGATCCGGAGGCACCACGACCCCCAAGGAAAGCTTGGGGACCATATGGTATATATCTAGCTTTTTTATTGTTTTATATTGGATGTTTTGATGTTAGAGATATATGATGAGTCTGACTGGTTGTGACTTGGTTTGATGCAGATGTGGGACCGCTGCCACCACCAGGGCATAGGGAGTGTCGGGGGCATATAGCAGTGCCAGCCTTGCCAGATCGGGGGGAGGTACGACGACGGGATGCAGAGGGGAATTTGGAGGCATTGCGAGTTACCTTCGATCGACTATTGGTGGGGGTCTCCAACGAGGGGTGGAGGGAGTTGGATTAGGATGTATTTGAGGCCTATCACGAGGCTACGTGGGATTGGCAGTCTATCTTGACTTGGGTGGAAGTTATGGCCAAGGAGAGGAGGGGTCAGGAGTGATAGGGGGGATGAGGAGGATCCAGAGGGATTGGAGGAGGAGTGAGGAGAGGAGGAGTCCGCAACAGAGGAGGCTGGTGAGGAGGATTCAGATGGAGGATATGACTTTCATTAGGGAGTGCTGGGGACTCCCCCTCGATGCATATGGGCATTCGAGATTTTTTGTATAGGCGACATGTATTTTATGACAGGGATGATGTTGGGGCTTCTTGATGTATATTTTTTGTATAGCTGAGTGCTGGGACACTCATGACTTGTATATGATGATGATATATTTATATATATATGCACATGGATGCATTTTTTGCGGTGATTATTGTGGTGTATGCACATGGATGCGCTTGTATTGTCTTGTATGTGTTTATTGCATGTGGATGCAAAATGATGTGTTATGATAGGAACGCGGATGCCCCTGTATGGTTGTGTGTTATGTTATTGCTCATGGATGCAAATGGTTCGTTATGAGAGGCACGCAGATGCCTATTGTTGTAGATGCAGTCTTTTTGGGATTTTTATGTTTTTGATGTGATGATTATGCATGATGGATGATTTTACATGGTGTGATTGATATGGCAGTTTAGGATGTTGTTATCCATTTGATCTGCGACACTATTCTGAGCACATCGGACATGAGTGAATGTGATGGATTCAAACTGTCGGCTTATCTGTTTTGTGTGTAGGAACTTTCTAAAGAGGCAAGGATCACGCACCTAGTAGGAGTTGTTGATCTGGGAGACAAGCAGCTATGAGTCAAGAAACACATGAAGGTGACGTATACCCATCTAAAGGGCAACAGTCAGGAGACTAGTCAAAGCATCATACTTAGCATGGTTACTGGTAGGAGTGCCTATGCACATTCCGTCAAGGTGAATCAACTCATGTGAAGGGGAATATAAGACCCACGCTGCAGAGGCCAGGTTAGGAGACCAGTGGCTTGCTCCATCGGCAAAGCCAACGTAATAAGGTGGAAGATGGTCCATCTATGATCATGCAAAAATGATGAATGTAAGGTTACGGTAAAAAAGGTGAAAAACAAAAAGAAAGCAAACTGTACAAAATGGATCAACAGGTCCACAGGATTGTTAAGTGTAAAAGCGTTTAAGATACAATCCATTACGGGGGTTGCGCAAGGGGTGGCCTTCTGAGTCAGTTAGAATGTATGCCCCATGTCCAAGTTAGGTATGCACTATGTAAGGGCCTTTCCACATGCATTCGAACATCCCTTTTCCGGTCTTGTCGTGGGCTTGGTCATAAATGAGGACTAGATCTCCTTCACGGAAAGCTCGTGGGTGGACATGTTTGTCGTAACCAGCTTTGGAGCAGTTGTTAGCAGCTTCAATGGTTTGGAAGGTTGCGTGACGGTCCTCATCAGCCTGTTCTAATAACAATAGGCATTGTTCAAGTGGGGAGGTGTCGAGGAGAAGTTCAATAGCGATGTGTAGAGAGAGGATCTGACACTCGATGGGGAGGATAGATTCAACACCATGAACTAAGTGAAAAAGGGTGAAACCGGTGGCGGTCTTAGTTGATGTACGGTAAGCCCATAATGCGGGGAAAAGCATGTGATGCCAATTGGACTTATGTCGGTCAACAGTGCGTTGGAGGATTGTTTTCAAAATTTTGTTAATGGCCTCAACCTGGCCGTTCCCTTGGGGGTAGTAAGCAGAGGCATACTGATGTTTGAACTTAAGGAGTGTTGACAACTCGCGCCAAATGGCATCTTCAAAATGTGAACCATGGTCTGAGACAAGCTGTTTTAGGACCCTGAATCGTGTAATAACATGGTTAAAAAAGAAACGGGCAGCAGTGTTAGCTTTATAGTTGAAGGTGGGCATGGCTTCAGCCCATTTGGTGAAGTAGTCGACGGCGACAATGATGTATTTATGGCCGTTTGCAGATGAGGGTTTACATTCCATGAAGTTGATGGCCCATTTGCAAAATGGGCCAATAGTGATGACTGGGTGGAGTGGGGTGGGTGGTGTCCATGGCTTTGGGGAAAAGAGTTGGCAATTATGGAAATGCTTGACTACAGTGATGCAATCGGTGAACAACATAGGCCAGAAGTATTCGGCGCGGATGACCTTCTGGGCAGTGGCCATTCCATAGAAAGGTCTGCTGCAGGTGCCGCTATGACAGTCGTTGAGGACTTGTTCGGCTTCCTTGTGTGTAAGGAAATGATGGAGGATAGTATCAACCCCTCACCGGTAAAGGACATCGCCCAAGAGGAGATACCGAGAGGCGTGGTGACGAATACAGTGGCGTCCATCACGATTTATGTTGAGTCAAAACTTCTGCATGCGAAGGTACAGCAGAATGTCACCATACCATGGATCATCTGATGAGATGATGAACAAATGATTGTCTGGTAACTCATCGGAGATTGGTAGGGATAGAAAAAGGGATGGGAGGTCGGTGATGAGCTGGGCAAGTGCAAGGGCTTTAGTACTCTTAGTGGTTGTGAAAATTAGCTCATATTCTTGGAGTATGATTACCCATTTGGTGACACGACCTTGCAGAAGTCGTCGGTTTAAAAGGTAGAACATGGGGTTGGTGTTGGCGACAACTGTAGTATGACTGAGTAAAATGTAATGGCGCAATTTTTGGACAGAAAAGACAACGACAAGGGATAGTCTTTCCTCATATGGGTAATTTAGGGGTGGTCCAAACAAGGTTTGGCTGACATAATAAATGACATGCTCCTGGCGAGTAGCGTCTTCTTGAACCAGGACCCCTGACATGGCGTGATTGGATGCCGAGACGTAAAAGATAAAGTCCTGAGAGAAATCCGGAGGGGAGATCAAAGGGGCTTGCGTGAGAGATTTTTTAAGGGCTTCAAAGGCAGCCTACGCCTGGTCGTCCCAAACAAATTGGATGTGGGTATGAAGCAGACGTAAGAAACCATGAACTGTGGTGGCATAATCAGGAATGAAGTGGCAGAGGAAATTAGATTTCCTCTGTAAGCTCTGTAGCTGTCGGAGCGTGCGTGGTGCGGGAAGGTCTAAGATGGATTGAACTTTGAGGGGGTCTACAACGATTCCTTTGTGGGAAACAATGAAACCTAACAACCGACCTGTCAGAATGAAAAAGACACACTTGAGTGGGTTTAGGCGTATCTGATACTTGCGACAACGCAGAAAAACTTGCCGGAGGTCATTGAGTTGGTCAGATCGTTTCTTGGAATGTGTTGTGAGATCGTCAAGATAGACTAATAGGATATGGAACAAGTCATGAAAACAATAGGTCATGGCCCGCTGGAAGGTGGCACCAGCATTTTTAAGGCCGAAAGGCATGAAACGATAGGAAAAGGTGCCCCATGGGGTGGTGAAGGCAGTCTTGTATTGATCTTCCTTGCGGATCTGAATCTGGTTGTATCCGGAGAAACCATCCATGAAGGATAGGACTTCATGCCCCGCACATGCATCGATGAGTTGGTCAATAAATGGCATGGGAAAGTTGTCTTTGGGGCATGCTTGGTTTAAATCGCGGAAGTCAGTACATACTCGGATGGTGCCTTGTTTCTTGTTAGCAGGGACGGGTTTAGAAACCCAAGTGGTGTATGCAATAGGATAAATGAATCCTGCGGTGCGAAGTTTCTCAATCTCTGCTTTAACGACGGGGAGCTTGGATGGATGAATGGAGCACTGTTTCTGGAAAATGGGGGGCACATCTGGCCATGTGTCAATGTGGTGTTCTATGATAGCGGGGTTGAGACCAGGCATTTCGGTATAGGACTAGGCAAAGACATTGTGGAACTCTTGAAAAAGTTTCTTGTACTCTCCGATCTCATACTCGGTGCAGGAGGCTCCCAAAGTAATGATTTCAGGGGCACCACCTTGGGCAAAGATATCAATATGGATTTTGGGTGAGCTATTGGCCATGTTACCTTCCTAGAAGGCAGCGGGAGTGGGGATGGGATCTTTAAACTAGTCGAATTTGGTGGGGAGTAAATCTTTGGACTCAACCGAAAATTGGGTGGCTGTGGTGGTGGAGGACTCCTTTGGGAGGAAATATGAACGATGGTGCATATCCTCCCAGGGTTAAGTAGGTGCAGTAAGAGCCTTGAGAATCTCCTCATCATTGTGGAAACTTTGTGTCGTTAAATCGGTTGATGAGGGATCACTAGTAGTAGAGATCATATAAATGGTATTGACCTCGCCTGTTGGTGGAGATTCCGGGGGGTGTATCTCTTCAATGGTGGGGGGAGACGTCTTGAGGTCCAAATTATTCATCTCGTAGAGAGAGGCTCTGTAATCTGGGAGATCTGGACAGTGATGTGAGTAATGGCCATAAATACCGCATATTGCACAAGGGTGCTTGGTATGCAGTGATTTATTGCAAGGCTTATGGGTAGGGTCGTGTTGGACAACTGGGATGTTGGGGTCGTCATCAAGCATTTGCATGTGCTCTTGTAATGTGGGTAATTGTGGAGATTGATGGGTAGCAAGGCCCAACTCATCACACAAAGAGCATTTAGGAGGAGTGTGAAACATGGGGGGATTTTTAACTGTTTTGGGTGGGCGTAGAGCAGTGTATGGCTGTGGGCCTCTACCCCTAGTGTGCTTGATAAGAGGGGTGGGACTGGTGGATGAGGAAGGAGTAGTGACACTAGGAGGTGGTTGACTAGTAGTGGTGATGGGTTGCACCGGTTGTAGGGAAACATTTAGTGTCGATGGGGAAACGGGAGGCATGAAATACCACACGGGTAATCCTAAAGTTAACCCGGGGAGGCTGAGAGTAGCCATAACCGGGGCACTTACTACTCCCAAAGGGGGGAATAGGAAGGGGATCATATGGATGGGTGTAACACCAACATGACTAGGTGCCAATGGTGGTTGGGGTAACAAGGGCGGTTGATGGTTGGGTGTTTGTGTATTGTGGGAGATGGTACATAAGTCAGATATTTCGGTCACTGGTGACGAGGGTGGAATGGATTGGAATGTTGAGGTCATCGGCGTATCTGAGTAAACTCCGGGTCCCACTGAGGAAACCAATGAGGTAGATGCACCGCAAACAGGTTGTTCAACCATGGGGAGAATGTTTTAGGGTGCAGCGGGGGCATTGGGATCGTAATAGGTGAGTTGATCAATCTTGAGCACACGTCCTTCATGGGGGAACATCATGGTATGGAAAACGGATGAGGCAACCACCCTCATGGTATACATGTAACTGCGGCCAAGTAAGAGGTTATAATCAAGTTGGGCATTGATGACCTCTATGTCAATAAGCACTGTTTTACTAGCCAACTGGATGGGGACATTAGCTAAGAGACCTTGGGATTGAGTCGAACGGCCGTCGTAGGCTCGCAACACAGTGGTGGACTACTCAAGAGTAGGGGATTCCAACTTCTACTAAACGAATGTGGACATAACACATGTAGAGGCACCCTCATCGATGATGCACCGATGGATAACAAGATTCCGAATGGATATAGAAACTTGGAATGCTAATGTGGAAGGTAGGCGTGGTTTAGATTGGTCCAAATCAAAGGCCATCATTTGTGAATCAGTCGGGTCGATGGCACCAATGGCTGATAACAGAGTCTTGCGTTGTGTAGGACAATTTTTTAATACCTCTAACGCAGACATGGTTGCGGGGGATTGAGCTAAGTCATCCACAATGTTCTAATTAGATGCAGCGCGAGCATTGGGGTTATTGTTCATGCGGCGAAGTGGGAAGCGAGGGGATTTTGGGGTGCCATCTAATGGGGCTGGAGGTATTCATAACGACTGATCGGGGGGAGGGGCTTTAAGGGTGGAGCCATATTGGTTCCGATGGGTTTGAATATTGACATCAGTGGATGACATCATTAACAAGTGATGGGTACCTGAGTCTAGCATGGGTTGATCAGGAGCTGCATAAGTGATTTGCTATTGTGGTGGCGCGTTTCCTTGAGGGGGAGCTAATGGTTGAGTGTTCATCACACCTTGGGTTGGTAAGGGGTTTTGTAACACCAAGGGTTGAGTCTGAGGTGGTAGGGGGTTGGGCAGCGCCTGAGGAGCCACGTGCCCTTGGTAGTGGGAATCATCAGTCTAGAGTTGTCAATCCCACTCCAAATGTGGGCAAGCATGTGTGTAATGGCCATAGACCCCGCAAATAGAACAAGGATGGTTCGTTCTCAAATTAGGGTTTTTAGCTTATTTGGGCAGCCTGACGGGATTTTGGTTCGCAGGTGCCGCGTTATTATTGTTTGGAGGATTAGGTGGTTGGCCACCTTGGTCTGGAGGGGGATTGTTCCCACGGTTACGTCCTTTTCCGCGATTTTGTTGGCCTTGCTGGCATTGTTTATTTTGGTGCTGCTGCAGATTTTGTTGTGCATACACTTTCCCTTGGGAAGTAGGTGGGTTCTGGGGTTGTGCAAGTGCGGGAGTAGGCTGCGGTGGATAATAAGTGGGTGGAGGTGGTGCAGGGGCTGAACCTTGTGGGGGTTGCTAATACATCTGTGTGATGGGTTATGCGTTTGCCGCAGGTGCTTCTTGTGGTGGATAATAAGAAGGGGGGCTTGAGAGGATACAGGAGCTTGCGCGACCGGCGGGTGGTAAAATGGCTGAGGTGCGATTGGGGGGACGTAAGCAGGGGATGCATGGCCGAAGCATTGAGGTGGACATGAGGGTCCGTGGGAATGGTGGTTATGTGCCATGGGAGCATACGAATTGGTTGCTCTAGAGTGGGATGTAGCTCGCGAAAGGTCGGGGCCATTGCTAGTACATGCTAAGGAAAAGGGATGGTTATGCAAGGCAATACGACCAATGATGCCATCTACGACATGGGATGCCCTCGGCGCATCATTTCAAGAGGAATCGCCATGGGGGGCATCAAGTATAATGGTATATAGATAACCAGATTGGGCATAAATAAGGTCAAATTGCAGGGCTTTTAGGATGGCCTCTTCGTCGGACTGGGGTCGCTCGGATGCCACATCCTTGGCAATGACGGAAAGGAGATATTTTAGAAACCAATCTAAGAAGATACGGTCATCTAACTTGATTTTGCACAGGCTTTGGCGTCGACACCACTCATGAA
Source organism: Larix kaempferi (assembly GCA_027924585.1). Classification (NCBI taxonomy): domain Eukaryota; kingdom Viridiplantae; phylum Streptophyta; class Pinopsida; order Pinales; family Pinaceae; genus Larix; species Larix kaempferi. Next base: position 3,263,084 of record BSBM01001150.1, read on the forward strand.
TGTGGTCAGTGATGTGGGTGGCCATATTCTTTCTGCAAGATAGTAGGATCTCAACTCCCGCGTCATAGTGGATAGGTAACTGAAAGAACTGCAGGAAGGTTGAGGCAAGGGAAGTAAAGGTGGCATGGGTCCCATGGGTCTGCTAGATGTACCACTTGGCTGCAGAGCCAGTGAGGGTGCATTGTAATAGATGGAGTCGGACAGAGTCGTCTACTATGGAGTTGGAGGAACACCATAGATGGAAGGACATAATGTGGTTCTAGGGGTCTTTACCTGCCTTGCCCTCAAACTTAGGGATGTCTGATGGGATCGTTGGTCAGTCTGGCCAGGTCAGGAAGGTCAAGAAGGTTGAGACTAGCCATGAATGGAAAACTAGTAGAAGGATGTGACATGGTGGTGGTGGTGTCCACGTGATGGCCGATGCCGCCAAGTGTAGGGGCAGGGTTGATGTTGGGGATGTTTCCCTCAAGAGGGGGAATGAAGGTGGTATGGGAGGGTCCTGTGCCGCTAAGGGAAATGTGAGTCACTAGTGGGGTAGGGTTGGGTATGCTATCCACTGGAATTGGCACAGTGACCGAAATGGTGGGTGTGGGGCCCATCGAGGGCATACCCAAAGTGGATGTGGTAGTTAGGGTGGTGGTGGATGCTCCACGAATGGTCCCTATAAAGAAAGGGTTGGACGTCGTGCCAGACATGGGGCTGGTTGGTGCAGTGTAAGTGGGGTTTTCAGACTCTTACTCAGAATCAGATGTGAAATAAGGGGCGTGAGAGCTAGGGGACGGAGCTCTATGTCGTCGATGAGTAGAGTCAAGTGACAAATTTTGAGGTCTGTGATGAGTGGTATCAAGTAATGAAGCTCTACATCTATGACTGGTGATGTCAAGTGAACTGTGCTACAGGGGCTTGCCCCGGAGACGCTGAGAATGTCTCGGGGACTCAATGGTGACAGATGGTGTCAAGTATCTGGGGGTTGTGTTGAGTGAAAAATAGCTCAAAAACCCTAATGCAGCTGAGTGTTCAGAAGGAGAGCGCAAAAATATGGCACTCAGGCCAACAACCGACTCAAAATGATTACTATAACAACTGTGCTACAATAAGCGGAGCATCAACAACAATTGTCAGAATAGCAACAAGCAACAGGTTTCCTAAAAAGTAAAAATAGTGGACTCATTAGACCAAAGGGAGGTAAGGGAGCATGCAAACACCTAGCTAAATAGTATTCTGACTCAACCAGACATATCCTCTGCAAGGTGATGAAATCCAAGTCAGACAATAATGATAGTAGATCGAAGTGGCTAAAGATATCCCCTTACCAAGAGGGACATCGAGTAAGACAATCCTAGAAGAAAGGCAACTAAGATACCCCGTTCATGACACATCTAGAAAAGGTGAATTTGCAGCTTCGGTCCTATCACCGTGTGGACCTAAAAGGAATCACCACACACAGGCCAACGAGTAGGTAGCCTTCGGTTACTGAATGGATTGCGGTATTCCACGTAGGCCTCCAGAACCAGTCTGGCTACTTCAACCCTCCTAAGGGAGAGGCCCTCTCATAAACTGGTTGTGACCATGCCAAAAAATACTAGGGGATTTTGGTTCCCTAATGGGCAACAACTATGTCTCAAGTGTAAGCGACCGAGGGGTGTTATTTAGATGTCTATCCCCCCTATCCTACCTAACTACAATATTCTTATGTGTTCCCCAAGTGGGGTTAGAATGTTGGTTGTGTTAAGTAGTATTTTAAGGCTCAATTGAATTAGGTGATAGAGTGTGTGCGTGTGAGGTAATGAATCCAATCAAAAGTGCCATGGGGTGGGCAACTTTTGAACCAATAATAATAATGCAGAAATTAAACTTGTAATGCAAAATTTTCTTTTTTCAATGGAAATGCTTAAACTTAAAAAACTCTGTAAATGGAACAGAAAGCAAACTACAGAAAAAGGCTGTAGGTAAGTATGGCTGCAGATAGAACAGGTGGTTGTGCAGGTGCAGAAAATATTGTAGCAAAGTCCTGGGTTCATAAAAGGGAAAAAAATGCAGAAAATAGAGCGTGGGTCTGTGACTAAAATGCGCGGTCTGGAGCGCGGTTGTACGGGTGAAACCTGCGATTGGATCGCGAGTCTGCGATAGAAAGGCGCAGTTGGGGTGCGGTTGTGGAGGAAAAAGCTATGGGCAGATAGCGGGTTTGTGGCTGAAGGGCACAGGCTGGGGTGTGGCTAAAGGGTTGAAACCTGCGGGCGAATTGTGGGTATGGGGTCAAGAGGCGTGGTCTGGGGCGCGGCTAAAGAGGGAAGAGCTACGGTCGGATCGCGGGTTTATGGCCACAATGCGCGCTTTGGAGAGCGGAAAAGGGGTAGAAAGATGTGGTCAGATTGTAGGTCTGGGGTGAACAACTGCGGTCTGGAGCATGGGAAAGAGGCAAAAGGTTGTGCTCGGGTCGTAGGAAAAGAGCAAATAGTTGCGATTTGGATTGCGGAAAAACGGCCAAAAACTGCGACCTGGGTCGTGGCTGCAAAGAGTAGAACCGTGATCTGCGGCAGAAAACCCAACTGGCCGAAGCCACAACCGAACAAGGAAAACAGAAAAATAATTGCAGAAAACTAAAAACTTTTAGATTTTTAACCAGAAATTCAAAGGATCCCAGCGAAGTCGCCAAAACTGTAGCTAGGGTTTTTACCCTTGCTTGTGCAAATAAGCACCTACTAAAGAGAAGGGCCTCCTTAGTAGTAGTTCAAATAAATAGTAAATTAAAGCAGTAAAACAGTATGAAATTTAGCCGAGCATAAGCATTAACAAAAATAAAAAACAATGACAAGCTGATATAAATTTTCCTTTGTATTAAATTTACCTCAAGTGTTGAGGTTGGTGGAGCTCTTGTAGTAGTCCAGGAGGGCTGCTTCCGTGCGCCAATGGGTTCCTTCTCCTTCTCCAAGGTGTTTGAATAATGGGCCAAAGGGGCACTCAAATGGGAAAAACTAGCTCAAATGGTAAGCTAGGGTTTCAAGAGTGATTTTGGTAGAGTGAGGATAGCGAAGATTGTGGATATGAAATGGGGAGCCTCCATCACCTATTTACAGGTTTTTAGTGGTGGAGTGTTGACCCATGGTTTTTGGCACCATATGGTTTAGGTCAATTGTATAGGGTTTTTGCTTCCTTTTTCCTCTTTTTTATACTTTTTTATTCCCTTTTATTTGATTTTTGGGAATTTAGGGCCCTTTTAGAGAGTTTTTGCTATTTTTGGAGGAAATTTAAATTATTTTTGGGGAAAAAAGGGGGGGTTTTGGCCTTTTGGAGGATTTTTAATGGTCTTTTAAGGTTTTGGAGGCAAATGTGGTAGGAAATATAGACAAATGAGTCATGTAATGAGGGAGATGAGATGGTGAGCACTTTTTGGGTGTTAACAGTCAGGGACCAACATTTTTTCTTCCATACACCCTCAACAGTGCACCAATTCAGGCAATTGACATGGTTCTTCGAAACCGTGATCAGATTCTTCAAATTTTGCAGGGCACTCTTCATATGGCCAGAATTCGAATGAAGCAACAAGCCCACCAACACCATTTTGAGCACACTTTTCAAGCAGTTGATATGGTTTTTCTTTGTCTACATCCTTCCCAGCAATCCTCCGTGGCAGTCAAAGGGCGTGCACTTATCTCTCACTCTATCATAGAGGTATTCATTATGTGGCATGACATGCAACCAGAGGCTACTACATGGGCACCACTCCTTCAACTTCAACATCAATTTCCACATCTAAAGCTTTGAGGACAAAGTTTTTTCTAAGGGAGAGGGGATGTTAGGAACCCATGTCTTTACTTTGTTAGTATATTGTTGTTGGACGCATATGCTTTGTAAGACATCCCGTAGTATTTGTTGATTCATAGTTTGTGTTATTGTGGTTGGGCGCATATGCTTTGTAAGTCACACGTAGTGTTTGTCGACCCATAGTTTGTATTGGCCCATGGTTTTGACCCATAGTATTGGTTCCTAGACTTAGTATATAAGTGTGTGTTGAGACCAATGAAGGCATGGTGAAGTTATTTGTATTGAGCTTGCTCAAAGGAGGTTGCCCCCTCGAAGTGGACTGTGATCAATAAAGTGATTTTGAGTTCTATTATTACTGCTATCTCATGTATTTTCATTAATTAATTGTTGCAGGTTCCTCACAATTATAAGAAACTTTTAGTTCAGTTGTTGTAATGCCTAGATGAAATTAGAGAGACCTACATTGATTTTGAAAAACAATCTGATGTTCTCCTTGAGCATAATGAAAGGGGAAAAGAAGCACTCAGGGCCATTGAGAATGTTATAGATTGGAAAAAGTACATAAAAGATAGGCCTGGAGGTATACCTTTCTTTGAAAGCATTAAGTTTAGAAAAGTCAGGCTTTCATTGGATTCATGGGAAAATGCCTATGAAAAAGTGGAAGTTACTATAGAGGAAGCACAAGCAATTTGTAGAAGAAGGTGGTATGCTTGTGATGAGATGTTGAACATGTTGGGTTTCCCAACTCTCACCCTGATCGAAAAATCTGATCCTCCCAAGATATTGATATTGCAAGTAGATGAAAGATATGAGGCATCCAAGGAGAGGATAAATTAGTTGGAACACCTTCAAATTTCCAAACTGAAAGAACTGATTGAGTCACCTATCAATTTGGGTGTGGAGATCAAGATTTTCCTATGACAGTAGGATAAGTTGAAGGCTAAGGAAATCGAATCCTTTAATTGCAAGACCCAATTGACACTTGGACATGCTAGATATCAAGATGTTGAAGACTTATTAGATGCAGCTGCCAAGTGGAGAATTTCTTTAGGTGGATTTTAAATGTTATCTTGCAATCCCTATTTTCATGGGATATTTTCCTTTGTAATATATTGTAATTATTATTAAAGGGCTTAGATCTCATAGGGGCGGGGGGGGGGGGGGGGGGGGGGAATCGCTAGAGAAGAACTGGAGACACTCTGTTTCACTTGAGATATTGTAATTTCTTGCAAGCTTAATGAATCACAGTTAGTTTCTCTTGTTATCTTCTTTGTATAATTTGTCAAATTTGTTTGATAATTTCTGATTTTTCACCTTGGTTATTAAATCAAATTTGTTTTATCTTTGCAATCTACTGAATGCATCCGATATGTGGGTTGGATTTATCTGAAGTTACAATTTAGATGTTGTTATGTGTTAAGTGAATTTATCATTTAATTCATTTATTTATTTCTGCAAATGATAAATAATTTTAATTTCATTACTGCTAGTTTGTTAATTGGCCGAGTATAACAGAACAGTCTCACATGTGCTTAATTCTTTAAATAAAATCATTCAATTGTAATTGTTTGTTTTATCTAAAGCTGGTTAATATATATCCAATTCATATGTATATTTATTGGTGAAATGCTTAACCAAATTCCCGATCTGATTGTTCTGCACATCAATACATTTTCTTTAAGATTGGATCGAACTTACTTAGATTTTCCTTAAGCAAACACCACTTACCTTTAGACATAGAACACCTTTTGATATTCCTTCATAGGGAGACAGATCCATCAAGATCAATCCACTTAAGTGCCAACGGAGGCCTAATATCCATGGGATTCAACCACACCAAACAGTCTGGGGATAGAACTACTCTTGCATAAAGTTGTTTGACGCCTTTCATATTGGGCTGTCACTCTCTGTTGCTAGCCTTGGAAAACATTCCAGCACTTACATACCCAGGGATTCAACAAGGAGAAAACTAAATCCTATTATAAAATGAGGGATCATATCTAAAATATATGGTCAATTACATAAAAATACCCTATTGTATCTATAAAAATGTAGGGAACAAATTATTATCCTCCTAGAAGCTACTAGATGTTAAAGGATAATAATCCCTACAAAGATAAAGATAATTGATATATGTAATACATTTATACATTAGATACATATAAGTAATTATAGAATAATTTTTTTTTAACATTTATACATAAGGAAAACCCCAAGTAAACTATTACATTTTTTATAAACTTGACTGGAAGAGAAGAACCGCATTTTGAATGAGTTGTTTCTCCATGAGAGATAATTGAACTCCCTTCACTACATATTTTGGCATTGATAACAACTAAGTGGAGGAGGTTACGTTAAAGGATATGCAAGCAAAGCAGGTTCCCTTGTTTTACTGAATGTTGTCTAATTCTTCCTAAACGAGAAAGAGCCATGGCCCTCCATTTTAAGAGAGATAACTCCATGTGGTTGATTGAAGGCCAGCTATAGATAGTGAAATGGGGGAATCTTCACTAAGCAAATAATATTTCCCAAAGAAAGCAAGAAAAACACTCGAGTATATATATTTTATGTAATCGCACCAGAGAGGGGGCAACTCTCCCACTCTGGAATCTGCTACATAGATTATATTTGATATGTTGTTGCGTTGGGATGTTTTTTTATGAAACGGTGATCTCTGCATCATTGATCCTTGCATTATTTGATCACTGAATTAGGTATCGCTGCATTATAGTGTTAAAACTCTGGATTATCGTATTTCATTGACAGAGAATTACATTCCCTATATTAGATGATCAGTGCATTAGGTGATTTCTACATCATAGTGTATATCTCTGCTTCACTTGTTTCTCCACTAAAATATTTTTTTGATAGGAAAGTGATTCATGCATTTATATATTGCTTGAGAGAGCCCCGGTATTTTGAGTATTTTATAGATTAATGAAAGGGTGCGAGCCTTCTACACAATTTGTTGCTTTATAGAGTTGGGAAAAGGGTGTGGATTTCTTTTCTTATAAGTTTGTGTGGTGTAGTTGCGCAGTGGGAAGGGATGGATCATCCATGAACTCGATCCCCATTCCTTTGTAGAAATATTTAGTCTTCAATAATATTGGGGAAGGGACGGGTCAGTAAAATAGCTTAATCCTACTTTTTAATGAGCTGCATTTGTAATGTGTTCTGTACATTTTATACTTTTTAAATTATGCATCTGATCTCATTGCGTGGGAAAACGACGGCTCTGTAATCGATCCCACTTTATGTTGTTTATTGTTGCATTTGATTTACTCTTTTGCATGATATCCAATGCGGGAACCCTCTCTCCTTTATTTCTTGGAATGGCACGGACCCTATCTTTTGAGTATTGATAGTTAGTTTTGGGTAAGTTGTGAGTCATCGACTTGGTTGATGCACAGTTTCAAGAGGCGATAGCCCTTTTTTCCTTGTTGCGTTGAGCTTCCTAAGAGCCAAAAGTTTTCTTTTTATCTTGTGGATTTCTTGGTATAGTTTTGCTTGACCAGAGTTGATCTCTGAAATAGATCATGTGATATTTGAAAGAGATTACTTGGTAACGCGAGCTCTGGAATCAATAAGGAATTACCTTCTTTATTAATAATTATGTCGTTGGTAGTATTGTTCGGTAGTTAAAATATTTAGACTATGGTAATATAGAGAATTAGTGCAATTCTTGCCTCTATTCTCTATCATAATTGAGTTAAATGCTAGAGTAGAAATGAATGAATGTTGGGTATGGAAGGTTTAATCCCAATGGCATGGATGTAATGAATATTGGGTTATAATTATCTAGGTGAATCACCCCTACTTAATGAATGAGTGAATAATTAATCTTATTAGTTGATCATAAGAGAGTAGAAGGAATTTCAGTAAAATTGATTTTGTACCCTAGTGTATTTGTTTCCCAGCTCGAGGGTCGCCTCTCAGTGGCAGTAATATATACCGGATAGAAAGCCAAATGGTTGGAAGGAAAGTTGCAGTCAAACCTTCATTCACATAAGAATACCAGATAAGTACCCTTTTTTATCATTATATTGTTAATAACAAGGTTTATAAGGATGCATGATTATGGTGTTGACTAAAATGATTAGATATGTAAATGTATAATTTGAAGGATATTTAATTAATGAATAATTGTCATTATGTTTTGTTTGAATCTTAATGTTATATTAATGGGATTTCTTTGAGGATGTGTAAAGTTACAACATTATTCAGCTTTTGCATTGTTATGATGATTCAAGAAAATGGTTAGTGGTATACTAAATTATAAATAGTGTCCCATTGTTGGAATAGATTATTGCAATGGATTTTTATGACATCAAATATTCATTAGAATTATAGTTAGTCTAAATGGAAAAGAAATTTGAATATCATGTAGAGATGAATGATACCATGTTTTATACTTTAGTGTACGTAGAAGTATGTACTTTAATATAGTACCTAAGGAGTAGGAGTCTCCTAGTAAAATTATATGATCCGATGGATAAGAGATATTGATACATTCGGAGAACTGTTATTGGTATGTTGTAAACCTTCTAGAAGAACTTTAAGGAAAGTGTGCTAAGTGGCTAAAGTTAGCTATCCTAAAGCAAATGAACATATCATATAGAAGTAAATTGTTTGGATATGGGTTATCGCTAAGGGGTTTAGACAAGATATTAGACAATGACTTTAAGCTAACAATTGAATTTCTTCTCATATTTATTGTATGTAGGGAAACGTTTATTAGGAATGTGCTATCAATAAATATTATGATTCAATAATCATAATGGCTAATGTATTGGTTATTTCTACCAAGATCAAGAAAATTTTTACAGTCCATTTCCTCATATATTATAAAAGGAGTTTGGGTGTGTTACAAGTGGTATCAGAGCAAAGTTACAACACTGCTACCTATTTGGACTCACCTACGTACATGTAAGTTGCGTACTCTATAATGTAATGTTTATTTGAAAACAAATTGTTAGTAACAAATTTTTTCCGTATTTGTATAAATGCTAGAGAAAATATAGACATGCCGATTTACTAGCATATTTTCTTGACTATAAAGGGTATAGTTTAGGGATTATGAGTAATAGTTAAATGATGTAAAGTATTTAACTAAACTAAACGAGTTTTGATTAAATGCATAGTGGTATTATTATGAGGTATGTATGATTATTCGACACCAAAGTAAATGTAGTAATGGATAAGAAACTCCTAGGCCTTGAAACTTGGTTTGGTTATAAGTAAACTTTATAGTAAGTATGATTAAAGGTACAATTATTATAGGAAGAACCATCGAAATTTAAGAATCGACATAAAAGGGGAACATTGAAAAAGATAGAACATATCTAAATCGTCATAGATGTGACAATGAAACACGTTGAAAAGCTTGTAAGTTATCCATGAGATAGATGTGTTATTAGGATATTTATGGAAACAACCGACTTGTTATGATGATCCTAAAGAAGGTATGCATTGAAGCATGCTTGAGCCCCTCGATGGGATTGAAGAAACAATGTGAAACACACAATTTACAGGTATGACTCTAAATTTCATTTTTGCAAATATGTTGAAAAGAGTAACTACATGCTAAAGTTCATAAAAAATAGCCTTTTTGGTATTTTAATGCAATATGGGGAATGTTGAAATATTGTAACTTCTAAGAATATTATATTTGTACTTTATTATTCTGAAGATGTTTCATTCCTCTGTAGACACCCTATTGTATATGTGGAGATGTTTATTCCTCTGAGAGAGTGTGGTAACGAGGGTTATTAGATCTCCCATGTGAGGTCGGCCCTGAGCTAGCTATCTAGGGGTTATTAGACTCTCTTAGGAGAGGTCGGCCCTGTTAGGGTGAAAAGTCAGTTAGGAGTTGAGTATAAATAGAGGAGGTGTGTTCCTCATTTATCTCATTCATTCACTCACTTGTTATTGGCACATAGGAGAGAGATAGATCTGCATAGGAGGAGAAGGAGATCTTGTTGAGGACTACATCTTTGTATTGGTTGATTATCTATATTGAGGAAAGCTTTGCTGGGTTTTCTACCCCATGAGGGTTTCCCAGGGTAAATCTTTGTCTATCTTGTGATTGTGTTTCTTTCAGTGATCTTACTTGTGAAATTAGGCTAAACTTAACATGGTATTAGATCTAGCCTGAATAGGACATCTTTCATAAGGTGAAAATACCTTTCTCTCCTCCTCCGGTGAAAATTAGGGTTTCTGCAAAAGTTGGAATTTTTGGAATATGATTGCATGGCTGGATAGACCTCCTCAAAATCGAAGTTTTGAGCCCTAGATCTAACTTTTTGAGTGGGTATAACCTCGGGCTTTGTCAAACCCTAGTTTGACTTATGGACCAGAAAATAAAAAAACTAGTGAACCAGAAAAACTGCGCACCTATGCACCAGTGAACTAGAAAAGCTACAGACCTGTGCACTAGTAAACTAGAAAAGTGAAGACCAAAAAACCAAAAATTCTATTGCAGATCTGGAAGGTGAAAAGTTGAAGTTTTTAGAAGTAGAGCACACCAGTAATCTCAATTTAATCAAGCTCATATACTGGTAAGTATTATTCTATATTTTGAGAAACTTCAATCTCTGTGACCTCCTGGATAAGATGGCTCCAAGCACTAATCTTGATGCCAAGCTAGAGGGTATAGAGAATTTTTGGGCATGGAAATATATGATTGGTCTCATTCTTGAAAAGAATGATCTTGCCCAATATATCAAAGATGAGGTTGCAGAACCTCAAGAAGATGAAGCCAAAGAGAAGTATAGGAAGGACTTGATTAGGGCAAAGAGAATCATTTCTAATTCGATTAAAGACCACTTGATTCCCCAAGTGGCATCCAAGAAGACCCCAAAGGAAATGTATGATTCCCTTTCCAGAATGTATGAAGGAAATAACATCAATAGGAAGATGAACCTGAGAGCTCAATTGAAGAGAACCAAGATGAATTAAGGAGAATCTATTCAAGATTATTTCTCAAGGGTTTCCCAGTTCAAGGAATAACTAGATTCCATTGGAGATACTCTTGATGAAGATGAACTAGTCATGACTGCTCTAAATGGTCTCACTAGACCTTGGGAGTCATTCATCCAAACTGTGTGTGCCAGAAAAGAAAGCATGAAGTTTGATGTGGTATGGGAGGATTGCATTCAAGAAGAAGCTAGGGTTGCCAACAGAGAAGCCTTTCTCAAAGAAGATGACCAAATCTTGGCCACCCACACCAAGAGAAGAAGGAATCAATCCTACTTCAAGAAGGATAGTCATAAGGAGTTTCAACCTCTACAAATATTTCAGAAGAAAAGAGGAAATAATCAAGGAAGAGATTACTCCTCATCCCAATGTTTCAATTGTCATAAAATAGGACACCTTGCTGGAGATTGTCCTTCAAAGAAGAAGAAGAAGGGTTTCCATCATAGAAGACATCAAGCACATCTAGCAGAAGATGATAGTGAAGAAGAAGAAAAAGAAGAGGAAAGGCCTCAAAAGAAAAGAGCTAGAATAAAAGAAGAAGGTGCAGAAGAATATGTTCTATTCTCTGCACTCTCTGGGTCTGCAACACCTAGAAAAGATACATGGCTTATCAATAGTGGTGCTTCAAAGCACATGACAGGTCAAAAGAAAACTCTTTCAAAACTTGAAGAGAAGACTTCTCCATAGAAAGTATCTTTAGGAGATGACTATCAATATCCAATCAAGGGAATAGGTGAAGCAAGCTACAAGCTTGATTTTGGAACTCCATTAAAGATGAAGGAAATATTATATGTACCAAGTTTGAAGAAGAACTTACTTTCTATCTTACCTTTAGATAAGAAAGGTTATAGGGTTGCATTCATAGATGGAAAAGTACTCATGTGGTCCAAGGGAAAATCAATTGAGGATACAATTGTTATTGGTGAAGAGGAAGGAGGTTTATACAAAATCAAGGGCCATCTAGAAGCTGCCCTTGTTCATGAAGCCACTAGCCCAAGTGAGCTATGGCATAGGAGGCTTGCTCACATTAAATACAAAGAACTACCTCATGTGAGAAAAGTATTCATAGGACTACCAAATTTGAAGATTGATCATAATGGCACATGCAAAGGATGTGCAAAAGGGAAGAATATCAAGAACCCATTTCCAAAGAGTGAAACAAAGACTAAAAGTACTTTGGAATTGATTCATTCAGATGTATGTGGACTAATTCCCTCCACATCCTTGAGTGGATATGAATATTAATTTACATTTATTGATGACTATTCAAGAAAGACTTGGATATAATTTCTAAATGTAAAGAATGAAGTCTTTGGAAAGTTCAAGGAGTTCAAATCCTTGATAGAAAATCATTCAGAAAAGAATATCAAAATACTCAGGATAGATAATGGTGGAGAATACACTTCAAAGGATTTTGAAGTCTTTTGTAAAGAAGCTGGAATCAAGAGGGAACTAACCACTCCCTACAATCCTCAACAAAGTGGTGTTGCGGAAAGAAAGTATAGAACCATTATGGAAGAAGTAAGGACAACGATACACGATCAAGACCTACCTATGTATCTATGGGCTGAAGCAGCCAGAACAACAGTCTATATTGAGAATAGACTATTTCATAGTGCTCTTGAATTCAAGACCCCAGAAGAAGTGTTCACAGGGAAGAAGCCTAAAGTAAGTCATCTCAAGATATTTGGATGCCTAGTATATATTCATGTTCCAAAAGAAAAGATAACCAAGCTAGACCCTTTTGGGAAGAAGGGAATATTTGTTGGATATTGTGAAGCATCCAAAGTATTTAGAATCTACATCCCAGGATTCCACCATATGGAGATTAGTAGGGATGTGACATTTGATGAAGAGGCAGCTCTCAAGAAATCTAGGAAGTGCCAGTATGAAGAAGTATATGAAGAAGATGCGCCTCCCAGAATTGTAGAGTATGTACCCACCCCTGAAGATGTAACACCTGAAGACCATGACATGATAGAACCACAAGAACCTCCTATCACAAACATATCAAGAAAGAGAAAGCCAGCATGGGAAAGAGACATTATAATAGGAGCAAAAAAGTATGGATATCCTGAAGGCTCCACCAGAGTGAGTAAGAAACCAAAGCCATTCACCAACTATGTGGCTCTGATGTGTGATCTTGCAGACCAAGAACCTACTAGTTAAGAAGAGGCAATTCATAAGAAAGAATGGGTAGAGGCAATGACAAAGGAGTACCATTCAATAATGAAGAATGATGTTTGGGATATAGTTCCCAAACCAAAATACAAGAGTGTGGTATCCTCCAAATGGATATACAAGATAAAGCATGTTGTAGATGGTAGCATTGAAAAGTATAAGGCAAGATTTGTGGCCAGAGGATTCTATCAGAAAGAGGGAATTGACTATGAAGAGACATTTGCACCAGTTGCAAGGTACACTTCCATTAGAACCATCATGGCACTTGCATCCATGATGAAGTGGGAATTACACCAAATGGATGTAAAGACAACCTTCCTGAATGGTTGGATTGAGGAAGAAGTGTACATAGAACAACAACAAGGATTTGAGGTTGAAGATAGAGGAACCCACGTATGCAAACTAAAGAAGGCTTTGTATGGGTTGAAGCAAGCTCCCAGAGCTTGGTATGGAAGAATTGACAGTTTCTTAACAAGCTTGGGCTTTACCAAAAGTAAAGTTGATCCTAATATTTATCTCAAGGTTATGTATGGTGAACTTGTCATATTGTTACTATATGTGGATGATCTATTTCTGACTGGAAATGAGAAACAGATTGTCGAATGCAAGAAGAAGCTCTCTTCAGAGTTTGAGATGAAAGATCTCGGATTGATGCATTACTTCCTAGGTCTGGAAGTATGGCAAGGCCCAAAAGGAATCTTTCTCAACCATGGAAAGTATGTTGTGGAAATCTTGAAAAGATTTGATATGTTGGAATGTAAAGCCATGGCCACTACCATGGATTCCAACTTGAAGTTGTTAGCTGATGACTCCTCAGAGTTAGTGGATGTGACTCTGTACAGACAGATTATTGGGTCATTAATGTATCTGCTAAATACCAGGCTAGAAATATGCTTTGCGGTGAACACCTTGAGTCAGTATCTAGTGGAACCTAGACGAGTTCACCTGATAGCTACAAAGCATGTGATGAGGTACCTAAAGGGTACAATAGATTTTGGTCTATGTTATCGTGGAGATCATGACTTCAGATTGTATGGCTACACAGATGTTGATTGGGCAGGAAGTGTATTAGACAGGAAGAGTACATTGGGTGGATGTTATTGTCTAGGATCTGCCATGATCTCATGGTTTAGCAGCAAGTAGTCTAGTGTGGCTCTCAACATAGCTGAAGCAGAGTATATAGATGTTTGCTCTGCTAGTTGTGAAGCGATATGGCTTCGGAAGTTGTTATCAGGATTGTTTGACTTAGAGATGGACCCCACTATGATCCTATGTGAAAACCAGAGTTGTATCAAGATGACAGAGAATCCAGTGTTCCATGATAATTCAAAGCACATAGAGATTCAATATTTCTATATACAGGATATGGTGCAGAAAGGAGATATCGAGATCGAGTATGTAAGCACTGACAAACAAGTTATTGATGTGTTTACCAAACCTCTATCTCAAGTAAAGTTTGAGTATTTCCGAGACAAGCTTGGTTTAGTTCAAAAGGACCCTCCTCGAAAGGGAGAGTGATATGGTCGATGATGATATTTTTTGGATACTGGTATTGATTTGGATACCTATATGATGATGAGATTGCTTATATCGACGGTAAGGTCAATGATAAGGATACATGTATTGATGAGGATACTGTATCGATGATGTGGATACTTGTATCGATGTAGAGGTTAACTGTTTCAACAATGAGGTTGATGATGAGGTTGTTGGTTATGATGATGAGGTCGGTGCATGGTTCTTAGAATTTGTCTAAGTGGACGAGGAGGGATTGTATCATCCCTGGACTTAGGTCCCTAAACAGATCCGTAGACAATTATCTCCAAGAAGTGGTCCCTAGTGAACGAGAGGATTATATCATCCCAAGACTTTGGTCCCTGAATAGATCCGTAGACAGATGTCTCCGAGAAGTGGTCCCCAATGGACGAGAGTATTGTATCATCCCAGGACTTTGGTCCCTGAATAGATCCGTAGACAAATGTCTCCGAGAAGTGGTCCCTAGTGGACGAGAGGATTGTATCATCCCAAGACTTTGGTCCCTAAATAGATCCATAGATAAATGTCTCCGAGAAGTGGTCCCTAGTAGACGAGAGGGGATTGTATCATCCCCAGACTTTGGTCCCTGAATTGATCCGTAGACATATGTCTTCGAAAAAGGGGTCCTTAGACTTTGTCTAAGTTGACGAGTGGACTGCATAGTCCCTAGACATGCTATGGTGTCTTAAATGGATCATGTGTATTGCAGGGTATGCTGCTATGATGCTGTTGATCGTGAGGATCCAAATGATGATGTTGTTGATTGTGAGGATCTAGATGATGATGTTGTTGATCGTGAGGATCCAGATGACGATGTTGTTGATCGTGAGGATCCAGATGACTATGCTATTGATCGTGAGGATCCAGATGACTATGCTATTGATCGTGAGGATCCAGATGATGATGATGTTGATGGAGAGGATCCAGATGTTGATGTTGTTGTGGTTGTTTGGGTGCTGCAAAAGATGAAGATTCAGTACTGAAGATATTGATATTCTAGTATTGAATATGTTCTAGTAGCTGCCTGAGTTACTGATTATGTACAAAGAAAGCTCCCAATGATTTATAGATGTATCATGTATTATGTAGTTGATGACTCCTTGATCCTATAGATGTTGTTATAATATCCTTCTCGTTAAGGGGGAGTGTTGAAATATTGTAACTTCTAAGAATATTATATTTGTACTTTATTATTTCGAATATGTTTCATTCCTCCGTGGAGACCCTATTGTATATCCGAAGATGTTTATTCCTCCGAGAGAGTCTGGTAACTAGGGTTATTAGATCTCCCATGTGAGATCAGCCCTGAGTTAGTTGTTTAGGGGTTATTAGACTCTCTTAGGAGAGGTCGGCCCTGTTAGGGTGAAAAGTCAACTAGGAGTTGAGTATAAATAGAGTATGTGTGTTCCTCATTTATCTCATTCATTCACTCACTTGTTATTGGCGCATAGGAGAGAGAGAGAGATATGCATAGGAGGAAAAGGAGCTCTTGTTGAGGACTACATCTTTGTATTGGTTGATTATCTATATTGAGGAAAGCTTTGTTGGGTTTTCTACCCAATGAGGGTTTCCCAAGGTAAATCTTTGTCTATCTTGTGATTGTGTTTCTTTCAGTGATCTTGCTTGTGAAATTAGGCTAAAGTTAATAGGGAAAATACCCAATATAGGGGGATGATGTAGTACTGAAATTTTTGCAAACTTGATAACTAGACATGACATGAATCATGCTTAAGTAATAGGCATACAAGGTTTATTTTAACGAAAAGTGTATGGTTAGTGATGAAATTTAATACATAATGATCCATCCTACTTATAACAAGATTATCTATATTAACGCACATGATTCATGTACAAACCACATATTTTATTTTTATTAAGGATTGTGCATTATGCATAATGGCGACATTTAGATGTACCAAATTGAAAAAAAGTTGATGTCACACCTTCTTGCTTCATATTTTTGACAAAGGATTACATATGACAACAATTCCTTGCAAAGAGATGAAAGTGTAATCTGCAAGCCACAAAAAGACAAAAAAAAATCCCCAAACAAAAGAGAAGTTAATGAAAGATAACTCTTGATATGATAGGATTCGAATTAAAGTCTTTATCATATGATGATAAACTACATTAATGGAAATAGAGCATGAATGAGTTATGCCAATTAAAGCTAGGAAACAATTAACAGAGTTGAAGCCCTAATGAAACACTTGAAAGAGGTGAGCATTACCTTGATAAGAATGTTAAGTAGATGGCATAATCGATTTGGAAAAGGTAGAAAGCATAAAGCAACATAAATTAAGGTATTCATGAATTATTTACACGTGCTTATTGAGTAGGATACTAGGAGTATCAGGATAAGAAATTACACTATCATGCTTAAAAGATTGACAATGTTGAACATATGTTCTAGTGAAAGGTGAATTGTTTCAAAATGTATGAACCATGAATGGTACATGTAGTAGTATAGTACCTAGACGGGTGAGCACATGGTTGGTTGTAAAAAAACAAGTTAGTCAAGTTGGTAAACAACTAGGCATCATTTATTATTATTTTACGTCATTACGACTAACATTTCCTTGGAGCAATTGCAGGAATGAGCAGATGAAAAGTTTTGTAGGACTTAGTACATTGATCAATGTTGAGTGAGAGGACTCTGGAACATCAAGATGAATTAGATCCATTATGATTAATTGGTGTTAGAATGAGAACCCTGTACCATCAAAGATAAGTAAAACTTAGATATATGGTCCTTGATGTTGAGTTGAGAAAACTCTAGAGCATCAAGGGTAATTGAAAGATAGCCGATGTTGTGCTAGAGAAATTTGGAGCATCAATAGTAAGGGCTAAGTGTGAGGAACCTACAACAATTAATTGATAAAATGCATGATATATTAGATCATATAATATTTTTTTATTGATCGCGGGCCACTTCGAGGGGGCAACCTCCTTTGAGCAATCTCAATACAATAACTTCACAGTACCTTCATTGGCCTCAACACACACTTATATACTAAGTCTATGCCCAATGCTATGGGTCAATACCATGGTACATATAATAATATGGGATGACTTACAAATCATATGCGTCCAATACTATGGGTCAATACCATGGGATAATACAAACTATGGATCAACAAATACTACAGGACGACTTACAAATCATATGTGTCCAACAACAATATACTAACAAAGTAAAGAGAAGGGTTGACACAGGTTCCTAACATCCCCTCTCCCTTAGAAAAAGCTTTGTCCTCTGTTAGAACAGTAATCCATACTTAGTACCATAGTCCATAACCATAGTCAAATTTTATTGCTCATGTGCTTCATTACACCATAGTTTGGACTAGGTGACTTTAGTTGGTCAAATACCCACATTTGAGAGTGTTCACACCCACTTCCAAGCAAACCAGTTCACCCAACCTCCTGTTTTGTCCACAAGTGCACCCTCATTAAATGTTGGAGCGCTCTCTCTCCTTGATTTGGGGAATTACTTTTGACCAGGAGTGCTAGGGTGGATTTTGCCCAATTTTAGCTAGATTTGGAGCATTTATTGCTCCCTTGGTCCTCCCAAACACCTCTATTTGCTCACCCATGCCTACCTTGGCCTCATTTATGACCCCGCATGCTTCAGCCACCTTCACACCTGAATTCGTGACTGTTTGGGATGATTAGGACTAAGTTGGACCCACCTAGGGGGGATTGAGGCCAATTTGGCAATTTTGACTTGTACACTCTTCTTGAGCTATCTAATGCTCTCAAATTTCTCATGGATGTAATAAAAACCTGTTCTTAACATTTTCACATGTTAGACAATTAGATAATGCAAAGATTAAGTTCACATTGTGTGTAAAATTGTCTCCTTTTTCAAGCTTTTTCACTGGTTTTGCGAATAATTTGATTTTGTGAGGTTCTCCATAGCTCCTAGATCTTACTGTGATCAAAATACTCACATGGTATTAGAGCCATTGTGTATTTAGTGAGTTGCAGATCAATATTGAGCATTGAACTGCATTCTAGAGAGGATTTTCAGATAAAAATTGAGTGTTTTTTGCAGGTGTTTTTTGAGGATTTCTAGATAAAAATTGAGTAGTTTTCTCACCATTAACGCAGCAGTAATGGAAGCAAACCAAATGTTTCTCACACCCTTCAATTTCTTCGCTTGGAAGGCTGAAATGGTTATCAAACTGAGATCTAAGGGCCTCTATAGAGAAACCATGGGCATAGAAGTGGAGCTAAACTCTGCTGTGGAGAAAGCAAAGTACTACAATCGACTTGATGAAGCTTATGGATTGCTATGCCTAAGCATTTAGAGGGAACTCTTGTTTCATACAGACAGTTTGACAACCCCAAATGAAGTATGGGTGAAGCTAGAATCACTCTTTGGGAAAACTGATGAACTGAGAGGCCATTAGCTTGAAAATGAGCTCATTAGCTTGAGCCCAGCGCATTTTGAAACCATCCAGGAGTTCTTCACTAAGTTCAAGTCACTAGTGCTTCAACTGCAATAATGTGGAATTGTTAAGAAGGAAGAACAACTGATTATGTCCATCCTTTCGAAGTTAGGCCCAGAGTTTTCTGTATTTGTTAGCACATTTCACTCAGCCAAGATGACCCTTCGAAATTGGCAAATGACATCACTAGATACCTTCATGGAGTGTCTCACTTAGGAGCAGGACAAACTAGTTCAGATGGGCACCATAAAATCAAAGGACCAAGCACTGGCTATAGGTGTTTCAAATGCCAACAAAGGCAAGCAGAAAGCCAAGAATTCGAGGCAGCCAGAGAAGAGGAAGTTTGACAAGACCAAGTCTGCAGATGGAGGTTCGAATCTGTCAAAGGAGAAGGACAAGAAGGGAAAGGAAAAGACCAAATGCACCTATTGTCATAAGGGATGACATCCAGAGAGCTCATGCATGAAGAAAACCATTGACTCAATGGCGCAGCTGCTGGAGAAGAACAACATCCTAGTCCCTGAGGGCGTAAGGAAGAAAGAGAGCACCTCAAATCCTGACAATAAGGAGAAATGCCATGCTTTGGTAGCAGGTATTTCGAATCCCTCAGCCTTTATCATTGATTCAGGAGCTTCCAGACATATGGTTTCATACAGAGAGCTCTTCTCTTCTATGCATTCGAAGGGTGGCCCAACAGTTCGAATGGGAGATGATTCAGAAATTCAGACCAAGGGGATTGGTAGGATTGACATGGAGCATGGCTATTTCAGTGATGTGCTCTATGTACCTTCATTGGCTGCAAATTTGCTATCATTTTATCAAATGACCCATACAGGAGAAGCCAAGAGAGTAACATTTACTCCATATTTGGTAGAAATCTCAGACATTTCTTCAAATCAAGTTGTGGCAGTGGGGTATGCTAATCATGAAGAGAGAATGTACAAATTCTCCAGTTTCATTCCAAATTCTAGCGACCATGCTCTTGTCTCTCATGCCAATGAGACCTCCAAGTTGTGGCATGAAAGATTTGGCCACATGAACTACAAATATCTCCAAACATTGCACAAGGACGAGATGGTGGAAGGGCTTCCAGAAATCAAATCTTCAAATAGTGCATGCATTGGTTGTGTAGTTGGAAAGCATCCTGAGCCCAGCTATGAGAAAGGAATGGCAAGGAGAGCCACTCAACCACTTGGATTGGTACATTCAGACCTCGTTGGTCCTCTTACCACTCCATCATATGGTGGATCAAGGTATGTACTCACATTCATAGATGACTACTCTCGATTCTGCTGGGTTTACTTCCTTAAATTGAAATCAGAAGTGTTTGAGAAATTGAAGATTTGGAAGGCCTTAGTGGAAAATCATAGTGGTCATAATATAAAGATCCTTAGGACTGATAATGGAAAGGAGTATGTGAACAATAACAATCAGCATCTTTGTGAGGAATGTGGCATTCAAATGCAACATTCAATCCCCTACACACCTCAGCAAAATGGTGTGGCAGAGAGGAAAAATAGATCTCTCAAAGAGATGGCCACTTGCATGATTGAAGCTAGGGATATAAGCCCTAAGCTATGGGCTGAAGCCATCAATTGTGCTGCTCATATTCAGAACAGAGCCTTTCACAAATCATTCAAAGGAAAAACCCCCTATGAGGCATGGTTTGGCCAAAAACCAAATGTGTCAAATTTCATAATTTTTGGGTCTAGAGCATGGGCTCGAATTCCATCAGAAAAGAGGAAGGCTTTGGAGCCACAAAGCAAAGAATGTATCATGGTTGAATATGGTGAAGAAACAAAGGGATACAATCTTTTTGACACATCCACACTCAAAACTTTCATTGAGAGAAGTGTGCAATTCGAAGAAGAACCAATTCCTGATTTTGAGCTTGCACCGGGGGAAAGCTCTTCTCCTCCACACCTTAATGAAATTAGTGATGATTCCAGTTCTAATTTTTCTAATATTGCTGAAGATGACATTTCTATACATGAGTCACCATCAAGGCCCAAGTGGGCTGAAAAAATCATACAAGCTACAGGTGAATTGGCAGGAAATCCCCAACAGCCTAGGAAGACTAGATCTCAAACAATCAATGCTTCCTTTGAAAATGAAAGTGAACTTGCTGATCATTGTTATATGATGATTGGATCTAATCCAAAATCATATCAGGAAGCTCATCATGATCCAAGGTGGAGAATAGCAATGCAAGAAGAATTCCAATCTCTCCAAGAGAACAAAACATGGGATTTGGTGCCTCTTCCTCCCAAGAGGAAATTTGTGCAATGTAAGTGGATTTTTCAAAACAAACCTGTTGCTGATGGTTCTGATCTGAATAATAAGGCTATGTCAGTGGCTAAGGGCTACTCACAAATCCATGGTGTGAATTATACAAAGACCTTTGCACCGGTTGCAAAGATGGACTCAATTAGACTAGCTCTAGCCATGGCAGCTAGTAAGGGTTGGGAAGTTCACCATATGGATGTTAAAAGTGCATTCTTACATGGTGAGCTATAGGAAGAGATATATATGCAGCAACCTGAAGGATTCCAAGAGGATCGCATACTTGTTTGCAGGTTGAAGAAGTCACTCTATGGACTCAAGCAAGCCCCCAGGGCTTGGTATGCCAAAATGGATGTTTTTTTGCTCTCAATTGGTTTATGTCGATGCAAGTCTGATACAAATGTTTATTTGCAGCAATGTAATGATAATTTGCAGGTCATTGTACTGTATGTTGATGATCTTTTAATTACAGGGAGCTGCAACAAAAAAATTGGCTCAATCAAAGCTTCTTTGCACAGTGAATTTGCCATGAGCGACCTAGGATTGCTAAGGAAATTTTTGGGTTTGGAAATTGAGCAATCTGAGAAAGGTATATTGATGAATCAACCTAATTATGCTTCATACCTATTATTGAAGTTTAAAATGGATGAATGTAAGGCAGCCAAGTGCCCATTCCTTTCAGGCATAAAACTAGGTGAATTTGAAGACTCTCCATTGGTGGATTGCACACTCTACAGGCAGCTAGTTGGAAGCTTATTGTACCTTACACATACAAGACCTAATTTGTCTTATGCTGTAAGTGTTGTAGCAAGATATATGCAGTAGCCACATGAGATCCGTTGGAAGGCAGCCAAAAGGATCCTTCAATATGTCCAAGGAACAAAGAGCTTTGGGGTACACTATGCAGTTGGTTCTTCACTACAACTAGCTGGATTTTCTGATTCCGATTGGGCTGGAGATCCCATTGATAGAAAGTCCACTTCAGGTTTTGTTTTCATGTTTTCTAAAGGTCCCATTTTTTGGTCAAGTAAGAAATATCATACTATTTCACTTTCATCAACAGAGGCCGAGTACAGGGCAGCAGTGAACACAGCCACACAGTGTGTTTGGTTGCAAGGCATTCTTCGGGAGTTTGGTGTTGCTATTGATTCTCCAACCAACATTTGGGTGGATAATCAAAGTGCCATCAAGATATCTACTAATCCAGTATAGAGTTAAAGAACAAAGCACATTGAAATCCATATGCACTACATTCGGGGCTTCGTGCATGACAGGGTGACTTCCTTGTAGTATTGCCCATCCACCGAGCAAACTGCAGATATTTTCACCAAGTGTTTTACTAAGAAGACCTTCAATCACTTGAGAGATTTTCTTGGGGTGAGTGATGGATGGTGATTGCTGCAATTTTAGTGCAGGTTCAGTCCCATGTCCATTTTAGAGGGAAGTTTTTATCCCATGTGGTTTTACTTCTTGTCCTCGGTTTATATGGACAAATAAAAATTCTGTTTGTAATGAGGTGACTTGAGCCTTTGTTGCCAAGGCCTCCCACTTATTTTCATGATTTGTACTAAGTTCTAGTTAAGGGGGGGGTGTTAGAATAGTAATCCATACTTAGTACCATAGTCCATAACTATTGTCAAATTTTATTGCCCATGTGCTTCATTACACCATAGTTTGGACTAGGTGACTTTAGTTGGTCAAATACCCACATTTGAGAGTGTTCACACCCACTTCCAAGCAAACCAATTCACCCAACCTCTTGTTTTGTCCACAAGTGTACCCTCATTAAATGCTGGAGCACTCTCTCTCCTTGATTTGGGGAATTACTGTTGACTAGGAGCGTTAGGGTGGATTTTGCCTAATTTTGGCTAGATTTGGAGCATTTATTGCTCCCTTGGTCCTCCCAAACACCTCTATTTGGTCACCCATGCCTGCCTTGGCCTCATTTATGACCCAGCATGCTTCAGCCACCTTCACACCTGAATTCGTGACTGTTTGGGATGATTAGGACTGAGTTGGACCCAACTAGGGGGGATTGAGGCCAATTTGGCAATTTTGACTTGTACACTCATCTTGAGCTATCTAATGCTCTCGAATTTCTCATGGATGTAATGAAAACCTATTATTAACATTTTCACATGTTAAACAGTCAGATAATGCAAAGATTAAGTTCACATTGTGTGTAAAATTGTCTCCTTTTTCAAGCTTTTTCACTGGTTTTGCAAATAATTCGATTTTGTGAGGTTCTCCATAGCTCCTAGATCTTACTGTGATCAAAATACTCACATCCTCAAATCTTGAGATAAGGAAATTGATGCGGAATCTGAAGGAGTGGTTCCCCTGTAGCATCCTTGGGTTGCATTCTGTGCCACTGAATTAATACCTCTGTCATAGATTGCGAGAGAAGCTAATTCCTTTTGAGTTTATGGGAGGATTGCTTGGAATTTTGTAGACAAAGAAGAACCATATCAGCTGCATGAAAGGTGTGCTCAGAACGGTGTTGATCAGCTTGTTGTTTCAGTCGAATTCTTGCCATGTGAAGATTGTCCTGCAGAATGAGAAGAATCTGAGCACAGTTTCGAAGAAGCAAGTCAATTTCCTGAATTGGGGAACTGCTGAGGGTGTATGGATGAAGAACATGTGGTTCCTTTCCATAGACTGTTTCATATGGTGTCATTTTAGATGTGGTATTGTACCACCGGAGCGCTTCAAGGAAATCCATAGAAATAGATGTCCAAATCTGTGTAGGGATGGGCAAGGGTTCGAGCAGTCCCGAAAGGAGTGTCGTTTCACCCTTGTTGACCTGGCAAGTATCACAGTCAACCACCATATGTTGAATTTTCATTTTCAGTCCCTGCCAAAAGAAGTTACATTGTTCCCGATCATACATTTTGAGGAACCCAGAGTGCCCTGCCGAGGGAGAAGCATGGAGTCATAGAAGAGATATCCATATTGAATAGATTGCAACCAATTTGGTACAAGAAGAGAAATAACTGTAAGAGAAAGTGGGTCATCAAATGTGCGAGAAGGACCATCTGCCACCATATTGTCCTTACCCTTCTTGTAAGTGATCGCATAGGAATAACCCATGAGTTCGATAACCCATTTTAGATGTGCTGGGGAGGAGACCCGTTGTTCCAAGAAATTTTCCAAACTCTGGAGATCAGCCTTGATGCAGAAATAATTTCCTAATAGGTATGGTTACCACTTCTGTAATGCATGCAAAATAGCCATCATTTCCTTCAAAGAGGTAGATGCGGATAAATTCTTATCGGAAAGGTCTCTTGAAGGAGGCAATCCCACTGGTTCAACAAAGACACCTGTATATCTATCCAAGGAAGTGGTAGAGACCATTGATGCATGCATTTGAATGGAATGGAGCTAAGCAATGACACCATATGAATTCTTCTTAAGGATCTTTTCTAGGCAATGTGAATTGATGATGCAGAGAGACCTTGGTTGTAAGCCCGTACATTTGTGTTGTTTCCCATTGACTGAAAACTGCATCCACAGTTCAACAAAATCCCATAAGATGGGGCCAAGAGTGCGTAACCATCGAACGACAAAAACCACATCGCATCCTCTTAGGGACAAGGAAAACATGTCAGAGTGCAGGTTATAGTCTTCCAGAGAGATACACACATTGTGACACTTCCCCTTGCAAGGTAAGGTAACCCCACTGGAAATCATGACTTCAAAGTTGGAGCAAGGATGCAGAAAAAAATCAGCCTGTTTGGCGATCCGATGGTCAATGAAATTATGAGTGCTACCAGAATCAATGAGTATTGTAAAAGGGATCTTCTTGAAGTAACCCCTGACCCGCATTGTTTGGGGGGTAGTGATTTTGGCTAAAGCGTGGAGAGATATCTCTGGCTGTTCGTCCTGAGAAAGAGGGTCAATAGGAGGCTCTTGAATGTCGACCTGATTATCTATTGTATTTGGAGCTTCTTCACCAATTTCAGAGGCAGGCGGAGAATCCACATCCAAGAGATAGAACTTTTTCTCAACACATATATGTCCCCGAGTTAATTCCTCATCACAATTATAACAAATCCCTTTTTCTCTACGTGTCTGCATCTCTGTTTCAGACAAATGCTTGATAGGAGTTGGTCGAGGATCTGGTGGGATGGGAGGTCATTGAGAACCCATATTTATGAAGGGAACAAAAGTGGTTTTGGAGCACTGTTGTGCTACAATCTTGTCTTCTTCCAACTTAGACAACCCAAGGGCTTCCATCATTATGTTGGGACAAAACATTTTGACCTTTGAGCAGATTTCATCCTTAAGACCATTGATAAAACAACTCCTGTAGAATTCATTAGACAATCCTTCTATGTGATTGCCTAACTTCTCAAATTCTATCTGATACTCTCTCATAGTGCCAAATTGGCGAAGTTTAGTGAGTGATCCTGTGAAGTCATCAAAAGCACTAGGACCAAATCGTTGCAAAATGAGTTGGTAAAAATATGTCCATTTTGGCTCGTCATGAGCCTTGATGTACCAATGGTACCATTGAATAGCTTCTTGTTCCAAATGAAAGGATGCAAGTGGAACTTTGTTAACATCAAAAGTATTATGCAGATTGAAATATTGGTCTACCTGATAGATCCATCCATTTGGATCAGTACCATTGAAACGAGGAAAATCAAGCTTCGGACCACGGAAATTGTTGGAAGAAGAGAACCCATTGTCTGAAGAAGACTCTGACTGTTGTTTATTGGTCATGGTTGAATGCTCAAGATTGTGGCCGAGAAATTTTTCATTGAGATCCTAGAGCTTGGTTTTGAGGGATGCAAGTTCATCTTCCATGGTTTTTGCTCCTGCGTGGGTGACAACCATGACCAGGGTTTTTTTTTTTTTTGGAGTGGGTAGATAAACAAAACAGAAACTGTTTTACTAAAGGAAAATCTGGATTTGGGAAAAAATTCGATCTGTAATTTGGGTTTGACTAGGTTTTTGACACTTTCAAAGGGACAGGGAAGCAAAAAAGGGGGATTTCAGAAGTAGGGTGAAAGAATGAGAAAATTTGGCAGAGAGGGACAAAGAAGCAGAAATATGAAATGAACACTGTGGTAAAATTTGAAGGCAATTGGGTGAAAATTGAAGAAGTTATGGCAAACCCTAAAAATAGGAAAATGTGGGATTTTTGGCTTTGGGAGGGGAATTTGGGATAGCCTCCTCAGGAATGAAATATGCAGAATGGGATTGCAGGGGTGTCAGTGAATTTTCATAGGAAATAGAGTTAAAACAAAGGAGATATGGAGAAAAATGGATTTTTTTTTTCTAGAATGGATCTGAAACGGCTTTCAGAACAGATCTGACGGCGGGATCTGAAATGACTTTCAGAATGGATCTGATGGTGGTATTTGAAATGGCTCAGAATGGATCTGAAACAACTTTCGGAATGGATCTTACGGAAAAATTTGAAACGGCTCAGAATGGATCGAAAACGAATCGATCTAAAATGACTTTTAGAATGGATTTGAAACAGCTAGATCTGAAATGGCGCAGAATGGATCAGCAACAGATGGATCTACAATGATGTGGAAGTGATCGGCAATATATGGATCTGCAACTGCGCGAAAGTGATCGGCAACAATTCGATTGAAAATAGATATGGACCCCAGGTATGCTTGGCTTCCTAACAGTTTAGGGTTTCACTCGGACACCAATGCTATTTGACGGCTTGAATATTGGGGTGTGAAATTCAATTCACATCCAAGATCTATTCAAGAAATTACACTCTCTCATAAGAAAATCTCACACAACTAGTCAAAGACACAAAAATTATGCACAAAAGTAGAATTCTGTATTAACTTCTCATGAATAAAATACATTAGCCAACCATATAACAGTAATAGGATATTGTTAAATAACTTTAAAATAGTAATTCGAATGGCGAAGGATGCCAAAAGAATCTTCTCTTCATTAGACTTACTAAATATGCTCATCCCCCCTAGGTGGCAAGTAGACTTTCCAAAACTCTCCAAAAGCTCACGAATTGCCTAATTAGTGATTTGAAGATGATGTATGATGGAAAAAAATGCCAAATATGAATTTTGGAAGGAAAAATCATTGAGGAAAGTCATGGGTGCAAAAAACAAGTTTCCTAGGTAGACTAGCTTTTCCCCATAGGCTAAAAAGCACTAAAACTCATAAAATGCACCTTTACTAGATAAATCTTATCTAGAATATTTTAGGAAGGCACCCAAGTGGCCTAGGTGGCTTGTGATCCACACCTTGGATGTATTTGATCCCCCCATGTTGCCTTGTGGTCCACACAATGGCAATTTCCTAGTCTATTATATAAAATTAACCAAAAATGATTAATTAATGCATCTTATGTAATTAAATGACATGGTAGGAAGAATTAATTATTCCAACACCCCCCCCATAAGTCTGACTTATATGGTATAAATATCAGAAAATAATATACTAAGGGCCCAGTAAAAAGACTTGGTCACCCTGTACAATACTGTCGGTCCACAAAAACAAGGATAGAAGGAAAAACTCATGGGAAAAACCTCCCCTCAAAACATGGACATATAAAAATTGAAAGGTTGCTGATCAACCCTTCACTCCACCACATGTTCATCCATCCCAAGCAGTGATCTAAGATAGATGAATGTCTTCTCTATGAAAGCCTTGGTGAAGATATCTACAGTTTGATCACCTGTGGGGAAATACTACAAATCTATGATCTATTCATGCACTAAGCTCTGATTTAGTGCATATGAATCGCTATGTGAATGGTTCTATGCCTCTGTACTGGATCACATGAAACTCTAATAGCACTCTGGTTATCACAAAAAATGACAATAGGAGTACTGAAAGAAATCTCAAACTCTAACAAAATCCCCTGCAGCCAAACACACTGTGTAGTAGCATTCACTGCTCCTCTGTACTCTGCCTCTGCGGAAGATAGTGCTATGGCATTATATTTCTTGCTGGACCAGAAAACAAGGCCACCTCCAAGCATGAATACAAATCCTGATGTGGATTTTTTGTCAAGGCTATCACCATCCCAATCTGAATCTGTGAAGCCCAAGAGATCTAGGCTTGAATCTGCAGCATAGTGAATCCCATCGATCTTTGTGCCCTGCACATAATGAAGGATTATTTTTGCATCCCTCCAATGTAGCTCATGTGGCTACTCCATGTATCTTGATGCCACACTCATAGCATAAGCAAGATCTGGTCGAGTGTGTGTCAAGTGGAGCAAGCTGCCAATCAACTATCTATATAAAGTGTTGTCAAACAATGGTGTAGATTCTGCATCTTCTAGTCTAACTCCAGAAAGGAATGGAGTCTTAGAAGGCTTGAAATCAGCCATCTTAAACTTCTTTAACAGATCAGAAGCATACTTTTACTGACATACCTAGGTTCCATCTTTTGTTTGAGAAATCTCAAGCCCCAAAAATTGCTTAAGAATTCCCAAGTCACTCATGGAGAATGCTTGGTGCATGGATGCCTTTAATGATGCTATTTGGTCATTGCTACTACCTGTAAACAGAAAATCATCAACCTACAGCACTATTATCATTATAAAACCATCAGCATGCTTCATATAGACATTTGGGTTAGATTTACACTAAACATAAGCTTATGACACAAGAAAATTGTCCATCTTTGCATACCAAGCCCTGGGGGCTTGCTTAAGTCCATACAAAGATTTTTTCAACCTACAAACAAGATTTGGATCTGATGTGTACCCCTATGGCTGCTGCATATATATTTATTCTTCAATCTCTTCATGGAGGAAATCACTTTTCACATCAATGTGATGTACTTCCCACCGCTTGGAAGCTGCAACTACCAAAACTAGTCTAATGGAGTCTTTCTATGCCACCAGTGCAAATGTTTCATTATAATCAAATCCTGGGACCTGAGAAAACCCCTTTTCTACCAGCCTTGCCTTGTACTTTACTGCTGTACCATCCGTTGCACATTTGGTCTTATAAATCCACTTGCATCTTACCAACTTTCTGCCTGTGGGGAGCTTGACTAGCTCCCAAGTTTTATTTTTCTGCAATGACTGAAACTCCTCATCCATAGCAATCTGCCATCTAGGGTCATGTGTGTTGATGTATATGTAACTTCAAAATGTATTTCATCTATGTATTTCATATATATTTATTGTACCCTTATAAGAGATGTGTTATTCCTTTATAAGTAAGTGTCGTCATGTGTATTGACAAGTGTCGCAAGTGTGTGTACTTGCCGATGGGTTATTAGACCACCATGTGTAGGGTCGGCCCTGAAATATATATTATATTTTGGATGTACCTAGCTAGACAAGTCAGCCCCATAGTGTAACTGGGCAAACAGGTTAAGTATAAATAGAGATCGGGAGATCTCTATTTGATCACTCGAAAACTCACACTTCTCTCGCTCAGAAAGTGGCGCACTAGTGAGGAGGAGGATCATCTGCTACTAGGAGACTATCTCTATGTATTTTGGTTGTACTTTGGTTGAGCCATTGCTCTCTCTATCTCTGAGGAATTTGTGGGGTTTTTCACCTTAGGGTTTTCCCCATGGAAACTCTATGTCTCATGTCTCTCATGCTTTTGATTCTTGTGATGCTTGTCATGCTTATTATGATTTTCATGCATTGATATACTGTACATGTTATTCTCTCAGTAAAGATCCTAGAGTATTGTGAATTAATGCTCAAATTTAACATGGTATCAGAGCTAACCTGAGAAGAAGGCATTGTGCAGTGACGGAAACTAGGGTTTCTTGTTTATTGGGATTCTCTCCATAGATTTTGGAAAAGCAGTATAGTAGATTGCCTCCACTCATCAAGGAGAATCTATATGTCCAATCAGAATTCAATTCTGAGCATTTTCAGATTTTGCCCTAAAAATTAGGATTTCCACAAAAATAGGAATTTCTGGAATCTGAAGACATGGCTGGAAGCTCCTTGCACAAATCGAAGTTTAGAGATTTGGATCAAGATTTTTGGTTGGGTAGATCTCTGGGAAACTCAAACCCTAATTCAAAGCTCTCCTAAGTGATACCGTGAAGACATAAAGGTAGTTTTGAAGGGTGTAGCTTTGCAGATCTCAAATCCTGAATACACCAGGTTGATCAGCTCATCAAGGCGCATCTTTCTATCCTTTCAGAAAGTTGAAATTCACATTTTGAATTTTTAGGGTTTTTTCGTCAAACCCTAATCCGGAACCAGATCCAGTTTTCAGCAATTCAAGTGGTAAGACCTAAAACTTTTCTATTTCCACTTGAAGTACTCTTTAAGATGTCTCACCACACCAAGCTTGAGGATAAGCTTGAAGGGGCTGATAACTTCTGAGCCTAGAAGTATAGGATTGGGTTAATCCTGGAAGAGAATGAGTTGGACTCATATATAAAAGAAGACATCCCTATCCCTGAGGATGAAGAGGCTAAGATATTGCATAAGAAGAACTTGGTTAAGGCAAAGAGAATCATTGCTAATTCTATCAAAGACCATCTCATCCCCCATGTGTCATCTCTGAAGACACCCAAAGAGATGTTTGATTCCTTGACCAAGTTATTTGAAGGGAAGAACATAAATCGGAAGATGACTTTGCAGAATCAATTGAAAGGGGTCAAGTTGTTGAATGGAGAGACCATTCAATCTTACTTCTCCAAGGTCTCTTAGATCAAGGAACAACTTGAAGCTATGGATGAAGTAGTGGACAATGGTGAAGTTGTTATGACCACTCTGAATGTCCTACCTAGGTCATGGAACTCCTTTATTCAAGGAATCTGTGCAAGAAAGAAATTGATCTCTTTCAGTAAACTGTGGGAGGAATGCTCTTAAAAAGAAGCTAGGCTTGTAGCTCAAGAAGAGAAAATGGGAGGTGAAGATCAATCTTTCGCAGCTCACACCAAAAGAAGCAAGCCCAAGAAGGAGCACTCTCACTACAAGAAGTCCACTCACTATCACCAAAAGAATAAGAAGGATCTAAGGTGCTTCACATGCAATGAGAAGGGTCACTTTGCTTTAGATTGTCCCAAGAACAAAAGGGATAACAACAACAACTCCAGCAAGAAGAAGAAGGGCAGCAAAAGAAATTTCCATGCTCATACTGCCGAGGATGATGAACCTCCAAAGAAGAAGGCTAGGGCAGAAAGTGATGATAGTGACGATGACTCATCAAGTGAAGAAGAGTATGTTCTAATCTCTGCTCTCACAGCTGTACTATCTCCCATGGTTGTAATGATTTTTTAATTGATAGTGGGGCTTCCAAACACATGACTGGGTTTAAGGAATCTTTTGTAAACCTATCTGAACATGAATCACCCCATAAGGTGAAACTTGGGGATGATTATCAATACCTAATCAAAGGAAGTGGTGAAGCCTCCTACAACCTAGATTCTGGAAAATCTTTGAAGATGAAAGAAGTCCTTTATGTACCTAGGCTCAAGAAGAATCTTCTCTCCATCTCTACATTGGATGCAAAAGACATGAGGGTTGCATTTGTAGATGGCCAAGTCCTAATGTGGCCAAAGGATAAATCTATTGATGATGTAGTGGTGATTGGAGAGCAAGAGGGAGGATTGTACAAATTGAAGGGACAACCTGAACTTGCTATGGTGACATGAAGACAAAGATTCATCCATAGTCATGGATCACATGGAGGTATGTATGATTTGGTTTTGAAAAGGTTAACTTATGAGTTATGCAGGTCATTGAAGAGAACAAGAAAACATTGCTAGACATAACTAGCAAATATGGTGAACAGGCATGTTTTCCTTATATCATAGGATCCCTTATATAAGTATGCATGGCATGATTGATGATGATTGTTCATAAAGACATAGGTTTGAATAATCATGGGTATATTCATATTATGTGTCTTACCTTAATTAATGATATGACTAACCAGAAGAGTCATAGGTTCGAGTAATCATAGGTTTAGACATGTTATGTTTCTTATGATATGACTAACCATAAGAGTCCTATATAAACCTTGAATGCTAATGCTTATTATTTCTGTTTGAAATAATCATGACTATACATGATTGAGATTATTGTGTTTTGGTAGTATTGAGAATATACTAATGAATGTATGATTTTGTATGAGATCACAAGGATAACACAATCATGATACTAATAAGCATGCATAGGGACCAAGGATGAATATAAGTTCAAGGACAGGTAATCCAGGAAGCAAAGATCAAGAGGGATCACACTCCAGCAGCTCCTGCAAGGATGCAGATATTCAGAGGGAGTTGACCATCTTTCTACATTCCACATCAGAAAGGTGTAGAAGAAGCTACTTCAGAAGCACCTGCAAGGAATCAAAGACTCAGAGGGATTCCACCCAACAAACAAACAAAGATAAGTATTTTAATTACCACTTCTTACATATTTGTTTGTTTAAATAAAATTGTTCAATGATACATATGCTTATGTTCCTAGTCTTAGGATATGTATTGTGCATATTAGAATGATTACATTAATGAACAGTATACTACTAATATGCATTTGATGGGTAAGTAGGCCTATGGCATTGTACAACATTCCATTGCTACTTATCTAGAATGAAACCTCTTTGCTGACATGTTGGGAGTAGTGCAAACTCTTAACAATTTTCTGGTAGAGATTGGAAGGCATCTAGAAAGTTACAGGATATGGATGAATGTTGTATTGAAGCATTGGCTAAAATAATTGCATGACTTTATGACATATTTCTTTATGTATAAGAATTTGTTTTGAAACCTATGAGATGTTTCTAATCATGCAATTTAACCTGTCTTGTAGGAAAGATCATATGCCATCACCTACAAAAGAAGAACTACAACATTTGTTCAGCAACAAAATTATCTATTGAAGATATTGAAGTTCCCAGGATATGGGAAGAATGCCATGATACATCGATCATGAAGAATGATGTTTGGGATGCAGTCCCAAGACCTAAAGGGAAGTTTGTTATGAATTCCATATGGATCAATCAGATCAAGCATGCTACAGATAGCAACATAGAGAAATATAAAAGTAATGAAATGGAAAATACACCAGATGGATGTCAAGACTGCTTTCTTGAATGGCATAGTTGAAGAAGAAGTATATGTGGAGAAGCCACTTGGTTCTGAGACACATGACAGGGATTCATATGTATGCAGATTGAAGAAAGCCTTGTATGGCTTGAAGCAAGATCCCAGAACTTGGTACGGTAGGATGGACAGTTTCCTATCTAGTTTGGGCTTTACCAAGAGTAAAGCGGATTCCAACCTTTACTACAAGGTTGAGGAAGGGAATCCTGTGATTCTACTCCTGTATGTGGATGACTTATTCGTAGCAAGAGATGATAGATTGATTGCAGATACAAAGAGGAAGCTTGCTGCTGAGTTTGATATGAAGGACCTTGGGATGATGCACTATTTCCTAGGTATGGAGGTGTGGCAGAGTACAGACGGGATCTTCCTTGGACAAGGGAAGTATACTGTAGATATCCTAAAGAGGTTCGGGATGATGGATTGCAAGGCCATGGCCACACCTATGGCATCGAATCCGAAGCTTCTATGTGATGCTTCATCTGAGTCGGTTGATGTCTCTATGTATCGTCAGATGATTGGGTCCTTTATGTACCTGACAAACACAAGACTAGATATTTGCTTTGTGGTGAACACATTGAGCCAGTTCCTGACGGATCCGAGGAGTGTTCACCTGGTTCCTGTAAAGCATATTCTGAGGTACCTGAAGGGTATAGTTGATTATGGGCTCAACTATGAAGCGAATCAAAAGTTTAACCTGTAGGGTTATGTTGATTCAGATTGGGCAGGCAGTGCTGCAGATAGGAAGAGCACATCTGGGTGCTGCTTCAATATGGGATCAAGTGTGATCTCTTGGTTTAGTAGGAAGCAATCCTGCGTAGCACTGAGTATAGCTGAGGCAGAGTATGTTGCATCCTGTTTAGCTAGTTGTGAGGCAGTATGGATCTGGAAGCTACTATCTGAGTTATTTGATCTCCCATTGGATGCTATTGGTATCTTCTGTGATAACCAGAGTTGTGTGAAGCTGTCTAAGAACCCAGTGTTTCACAATAGGTCGAAACACATAGAGATCAAATATCACTATATGAAGGATATGGTGCAGAGAGGAGCAGTGAAGCACCTGTATGTTGTGATGGATGAGCAGATTGCAGATGTATTGACGAAGCCATTAGCTAGAGTGAAGTTCGAGTACTTCAGAGAGAGGCTTGGTGTTCTTCAGATCGATGACACTTCGAGGAAGAAGTGATGGAGACATTTGGTGAAGCCACTCCAAGCATGTTGGAAGGAGGATCCTTCACATAGCAGTGGATGTAAGCGCTGGATGATGAGCATCATGATGATGTTATAGTTTTTGCTCTGTATGATCAGTTGGATCACTTACATTTGTGTATGTATGCATCATGTTGGATGCTGGATATGATCAGTTGGATCATTTATATATGTATGTACGCATCATGTTGGATGCTGGATATGATCAATTGGATCATTTATATGTATATATGTACGCATCATGTTGGATGCTGGATATGATCAGTCAGATCATTTGTATGTATTTTGTATATGCATCATGTTGGATGCCTGGACCATGTATCTATATTTGTATCAGGTGGATACATTGTATGATCAGGTAGATCATGTATGTTGATATGTATCAGGTATGATCAGATGGATCATGTATTTGTTTGTATCGGGTGGATACATTATATGATCAGGTGTATCATGTATGATATTATGTATCAGTTAGATACTTGGTATGCATCAGGTGGATGCAGTGTATGATCAGGATGATCATAGATGACGAGCTTCAGGATGTTTCTCCAGATGACATGCAGCAGGATGTTGCAATGATGATGATCAGGATGATCATGTGTACATCAGGCTGATGTATGGTGAGTATCAGGATGATACTTTATGGCCATGGATCAGGTTGTGCAGATGAGCATGTTTGGGAGATCCTATAGGTCGGAGTTGTGTACCCGTAATAGCCTGGGATGCTCTTTCGAGACATTGCTCTGGGAGGACACGTAATTTGTGCCCTAGGAGATTTCAGGTCGGAGTTGTGTACCCATAACATCCTAAGATGCTCTTGCGAGGTTTTGTCCTATGGCATGTAATTTGTGCTCTGGGAGATTTCAGGTCGGAGTTGTGTACCTGTAACATCCTGAGATGCTCTTTCAAGGTTTTTCCATGACCACATGTAATTTGTGCCCTAGGGAGTTTTCAGGTCGGAGTTGTGTACCCATAACATCATGAGATGCTCTTGCTAGGTTTTGTGGTGACCACATGTAATTTGTGCCTTGGGGAGATTTCAGGTCGGAGTTGTGTACCCGTAACATCCTGAGATGCTCTTTCGAGGTTTTGCCATGACCACATGTAATTTGTGCCCTGGGGAGATTTTAGGTCGAAGTTGTGTACCCGTAACATCCTGAGATGCTCTTGCTAGGTTTTGTGGTGACCACATGTAATTTGTGCCCTGGGGAGATTCAGGTCGGAGTTGTGTACCCGTAACATCCTCAAATGCTCTTGCTAGGTTTTGTGGTGGAGTCACATGTAATAAGTCTTGGAGATTTGGACAAGATGAAAAAGGCCTCAGATGCTCTTTAGGGTTCTTGCTAAGCAAGATACTCTTTAAAGGTTTTTTGATGCATGCAATAAGTCCTGAGGATTCCACAGTATGGCCAGTGATGATGAAGACCTGTAGGTGGTGGGCCTACATCCAGTATGAAAAAGGACTGGCTCTGTAGAACTTCCTATAATGAGTAGAGTCAGAGATTGGTTGAGATAGTAGTAGCAGTGATGATGATGATGACGATGCATTGATGATGATGATCCTGAGAAGAAGACTTGTCTAGCAGATCTGTGTCGAGAAATACCTTCCTAGTTAAAAGGGAGTGTTGATGTCTATGTAACTTCGGAATGTATTTCATCTATGTATTTCATATATATTTATTGTACCCTTATAAGAGATGTGTTATTCCTCTATAAGGAAGTGTCGTCATGTGTATTGACAAGTGTCGCAAGTGTGTGTACTTGCTGATGGGTTATTAGACCACCATGTGTGGGGTTGGCCCTGAAATATATATTATATTGTGGATGTACCTAGCTAGATAGGTCAGGCCCATAGTGTAACTGGGAAAATAGGTTAAGCATAAATAGAGATCAGGATATCTCTATTTGATCACTCGGAAACTCACACTTCTCTCACTCAGTGGCGCACTAGTGAGGAGGAGGATCATCTGCTACTAGGAGACTATCTCTATGTATTTTGCTTGTACTTTGGTTGAGCCATTGCTCTCTCTATCTTTGAGGAAGTTGTGGGGTTTTTCACCTTAGGGTTTTCCCCACGAAAACTCTGTGTCTCATGTCTCTCATGCTTTTGATTCTTGTAATGCTTGTCATGCTTATTATGATTGTCATGCATTGATATACTATACATGTTATTCTCTCACTAAAGATCCTAGAGTATTATGAATTAATGCTCAAAATTTAACAATGTGAGGCTTCCTCATACGTCTAAGGATCAGAATCTATCATCGTAAATCATTTCTCAGAAAGGTAAGGATCATTCACATTGAGAGCAGTCTCAAATTGTGATCTAGTCCTCCTTTGGTCCTGAGGATTGCCAACTAGTTCACCTGCTGCTTGCAAAGTTTTTGCAGCCCATTTAGGCCTTGTAGGTGAGTTAGTATCTACAATAAAATGATCCTCATAATCAGATATATCAGAATAAAAAACATCAAGAACATCACTTAATTCTTCTTCAGGTAGTGGTGAAGATGGTTTTCCAATTTCAGTGCTCTGAGAGGGCTCTTCCTCAAACTGCACACTTCTTTCGATGAATTCTTTATGAGTGGTCATGTTCAACAACTTATAACCTTTTGAGTCCTCTAAATATCCAACAAATAAACATGGTTGGCTTTGGGGCTGTAATTCCCTCCTCTTCTTAAGTGGAATCCTAGCCCAAGCCTTTGAGCCAAAAATCTTGAAATGAGAGATATTAGGTTTGTGACCTGTCCAAGCCTTGAAAGGAGTGATACCTTTGAGATATTTGTGTAGCACTTTATTTTGAATGTAAGTGGCACAATTTATTGCCTCATCCCATATCTTGGGAGACAAAGACCTTGCCTCAATCACACAAGTGGCCATCTCCTTTAGAGACCTATTTTTCCTCTCAGCAACCCCATTCTGCTAAGGTGTATATGGAACTGTGTGTTGCATCTGAATGCTTGAAGAGGCAAAAAATTGTTGAAAATATGATTTCACATATTCACCACCATTATCAGATCTTATAACTTTAATATGCCTACCAGACTGGTTCTCAACCAAGGGTTTGAATAGCTTGAACAGACCAAAAACTTCTGACTTTAGCTTGATGAAATAAATCCAACAATACCTACTAAAGTCATCTATGAATGTGAGAATGTATTTTGCATGATTCAAGGACTCATGAGGGAATTGACCTAATATATCAGTATGAATAAGGTCTAATGGTGCAGTGGTTCTCTCATAACTGGATCTCCCATACTTATGCTCAAGGTGTTTTCCTAGGATGCAAGATTGATAGACACCTTTGGAAAACTTGATATTGGGCATCCCTATTACCATCTCTTTCTCATGAAGTTGGGAAAGGTATTTGTAATTTAGGTGGCCAAATTTTTTCATGTCATAGTTTGCGGACTCATTGGCATGGGTTAACAGAGCAGAAGGTGAGGGGTTTGGCACAAAATGAGAAAACTTGTAAATTCTAGAACAGTGATCAGCAGTACCAAATGCAATAATTTTCCCTATTGAAATTTTTGCTATGTCAACATCATTGGGGGTAAAGGTTATTCTCTTAGGAAGCCCTGTATGGGTCATCTAATAGACTGACAATAGGTTTGCAACAAGTCCAAGTACATATAAAACATTATTAAATGACCCAAACTTGAGATCTATGCTACCTTTTCCTTTGCTAGAAGTTTTAGAATTGTCTCCCAATACAATATTTGGACCACTGGAAGAGTCGAGTGAAGTGAAAAACTTACTTGTAGACACCATGTGTCTTGATGCACCAGAATCAATAATGAATGAAGAAGGTTTGGATGTGCTGGCCATCAATGCATGAACTCTCTCTTTATCATCAGAATTCTTTCCTCCATCCTTCCTCCTTGCGCTCTCTGGAAGAGGAATGTTGGCTTTCTCCAAGAGTTGAGTCAATTGGTCAATGGCTTTGTTCATGCAAGAGCTTTCAGGATGAAATCCCTTGCTGCAATAATTGCACTTTGTCCTCTCATTCTTCTTGTTCGGATTCTTCTTGAAGTTAGATGTCTCTCCATTAAAATTCTACTTGTCTTTCCTCTCATTGGTGGGCTTCTTTAAATTGTCTTTCTTCTTTCCTTTCAAACCCTTTGAATCTCCAACATTCAGACAGCAGTCTTTGGATGGATTTTTAATGGCTCCCATCAAGACCAATTTGTCTTTTTCTTGTGTCAAAGACTCCATGAATTCTGAAAGTGTCGAGCCCTTCCAATTTTTAATTGCTTTCCAAGTGGAATGGAAGGTCGAGACAAAGATTGAATAGTCAAAGCCAAGCTTGGACAGAATGGCCAAAACTAATTGCTCATCCTTTTTGTCAATACCACATTGCTTCAGCTACAATACAAGAGATTTAAATTTGGAGAATAAATCATGTAGATTATCAAAATTTTGTGGACTCAAAGAGACTAGCTCGTTATCCAATTGGTGGCCTCTCAATTCATTGGTTTTCCCAAACAATTCTTGAAGTTTCAGCCATACTTCATTGGGTGAAGTGAGGCCATCAAGATGAAATAGAAGCTCTCTTGATGTAGTGAGACATAACATCCCATAGGATTCATCCCTTCGATTATGCCATTTCGATTTCTCTACTGCTGAGGTTTGCTCAGCTTCAGTTGCCATGGTCACCCTGTAGAGCCCTTTTCTCCTTAGTAGAATCTCCATCTGTGCTTTCCAATCAAAGTAATTGAAGGGAGTGAGGATGATATGTTGTGTATGATCCATTGTTGTTGTGATATCCTGAGTTTGACCCCATTGCATTAAAATGTAAATGATGTAATATTGTTATAAAATCGTGGTGAGGAGCTCAAGGCCAAGGCTCCGCCACCGATTTATTGATGCATATGGTTTACGTGCTAGCCATGCACATTGAAATTGTAAATATGCATTTTAATAAAATACCCACAACTAGCTATGCAATGCAATAAGAGATCGGGGCATGATTTTACAAGAAATTGGGAGGGAAAACATTCAAACCCTTGAGCCAATTAAGTCAAGCCAAGTGTCAATGAGAGAACCCATCAAACCCTCAACTACCCATGTTGACTTTTGTACCCAATCATTCATTTCTGCCAAAAGTTGCTTGAGGTAGTTAATGCCTTGGGGAATGAGAGGTATGGCTGTCCAAAATTCAAGTATGGACAACCACCTTGCATGGAAAAACGTTTTTGGCTTCCTTGGCAAGAAAAGAGCCATGAATTTGCCTCCCAAGCCATAACCCATCAAACAGTTTTTCCTCTCTCACGTTTTTGGAGCTGCCCGGGCATTTTTCCTCCATGTTTTTATGTTTTTCCCTTGTTTTTCAGTTGGGAGGAGGGTGTTTTTGTTTGGTTTACCAATGGTGAAGAGAACAGATCGATTTGGGGGTTTCCTAGAGGTCGTTTTGGCCATTGGAATGCCCATAACCTGTGGGATAAGTCATTTTTCTCCATGTGGTCAAATGGCCCTTATTCATAGTTTGTTTTTGCTATGCCCACGATTTGGGAAAGCTCATGGCCATCCTGTTTGTAAAACCCCATTGCTGGAAATGTGTATCCATGCCCATTTTCTGAGTTGCTGTGTGTAAGAGTATGTTGGGGTTGAGATGCGTATCTCTTGCTTTGGCTGTGCATGAGCTTGAATGTCCCCTTTTCCTTGTAAGAATCATGCCTAGCTCGGGGTTGGTAGTTGTGTTGAGAGATTGATGAACATAACTGGCCTATGGATGGGTGGAACATTATAGCAACATAGCTAGTTGTTTGGGACAGCATTACATCAAGATGAGTATTTTATTTATATGTAATTACTTCTGCAAATTTATTAATTTGTCGACTGTGTTAAATTGAATGGCAGCATGTTATGTGTGTGGATGATGTATTCCGATGTGCATGTTTGTTCTAAATTGCATCTGCACACATTTGATTTTAATTGCTGTGAATTTAATGGGCTAAGTTTATGTAAGAGCCCCAGATCGGCATCAGGTTCCCTTCCTTGAATTGGGTCCATGGGAGGGATTGTGACAGCTTCTCTGAAATAAACTTATGGACTGATTTTAGAACACTTATGGATTCCAAAATGCGCCTTGTAGAGAATAGAATTCACCCAGTGAATTGATCAATGCGCCATTCCTGAGACTGGTTGGATCCTGCAAGACAATAAAAGATGATAGGAATAGCTTGATAGCTCTGATACCATGTGAAATTCAGTTCACATCCAAGATCTATTCAAGAAATTACTTTCTCTCATAAGACAATCTCACACAACTAATCAAAGGCACAAAAATTATCCACAAGAGTAGAATTTTGTATTAACTTCTCATGAATAAAATACATCATCCAACCATATAACAGTAATAGGCTGCTATTAAATAAATTTACAACAGTAATTCGAATGGATAAGGATTCCAAAATAATCTTCTCTTCATCAGACTTACTAAATATGCTCATCCCCTCTAGGTGGCAAGTAGACTTTCCAAAAATCTCCAAAAGCTCATGAATTTCCAAATTAGTGATCTGAAGGTGATGTATGATGGAAAAAAATGCCAAATACGAAGTTTGGAAGGAAAACTCATTAAGGAAATTCATGGGTGCAAAAAACAAGTTTCCTGGTTAGACTAGCTTTTCCCCATAGGGTAAAAAGCAGTAAAAGGCACTAAACTCAGAAAATGCACCTTTCCTAGCTAAATATTATCCAGAATATTTTAGGAAGGTGCCCAAGTGGCTTAGGTGGCTTCTGGTCCACACCTTGGATGTATTTGATCCTCCCATGTTGCCTTGTCGTACACACAATGGCAATTTCCTAGTCTATTACATAGAATTAACCAAAAATGATTAATTAATGCATCTTATGTAATTAAATGACATGGTAGAAAGACCTAATTATTCCAACATGGGGTAGCACCCCTCACTCCATTGCTCAGGTAAACCTGATAACCGCTTTGCCACAAACGA
Source organism: Larix kaempferi (assembly GCA_027924585.1). Taxonomy (NCBI): domain Eukaryota; kingdom Viridiplantae; phylum Streptophyta; class Pinopsida; order Pinales; family Pinaceae; genus Larix; species Larix kaempferi. The sequence goes on from BSBM01001150.1 coordinate 3,304,482, forward strand.
CAGCTCTTAGTTTACCTCACGGGTGGGAACTAGTCAATCAGGTAGGGGTCGTTGCCCTTTTCATTGACAGGTCCTCTCAATGGGCCAGCTACTTCGAGGTTCTTGTGGTACTCCTCACAATGAGTTTAAGGGATTATTCCCAAGTAATTCCAACAGTTAAGCGGATAGGGATTATTCCCAGATCCGAACCTGCAATAGATGTGAAAAAAAAATTGGCAGAAATTTCACCCAATGAGCCCAAGAAAGTGCTATGATACCAGATGTGAGGAACCTGCAACAATTAATTGATAAAATGAATGATATATTAGATCACAGAATACTTTTTTATTGATCACGGGCCACTTCAAGGGGGAAACCTACTTTGAGAAAGCTCAATACAATAACTTCACGGTACCTTCATTGGCCTCAACACACACTTATATACTAAGTCTATGCCCAATATTATGGGTCAAAACCATGGGACACATAATACTACAAGATGACTTACAAAGCATATGCATCCAATACTATGGGTCAATAGCATGTGCTAATACAAACTATGGATCAACAAATGCTACGGGACGAATTACAAAGCATATGCGTCCAACAACAATATACTAACAAAGTAAAGAGGAGGGTTGACACGGGTTCCTAACACTAATAAATGCAAAGTGAATTCTTGTTAAGGCCAAGTGAGCATTGGTTCAACATGGTACCATAAAAAAATAATGACTTGAAAGGACTAATAAGACCTATTGTGGATTGGATCGGGGAACAACTGTAGGGAAGCCCAAGTTGTATGTACATCCTGAAGAGCACAAATAGGAGATACACATGAAAAACTGTATAGTAAAATAAAAGGGTATCATCCTCGTGTTGGATAGGGCAAAGTTGTAGTCGCAAGTCATGTCAAGGCCCGGGGAACCTCAAAGGGCACGTAAAATGATCTCAGACTACACCATAGTATAAAACCACAGACCCTGTAATGGTATTCATTAATGACCTCTGATATAGGCTCAAGACAAATGACCATGGGCATGTCTTATACTCACGGATTGAACTACCTATATGTACATTAGTGCTATTACAAATATGTGTTTTCAAATTTTACTTGTGCTCATGTTAGGCTATATTATGCTCATGTGATGTTCATGATTATAATAATTGATATAAATGTTTTACATTGGAAAGCAATTTGAAAAATGATTGAAGGTACTTGAGAAGAAGTACCACCATACAAGAAGTATGGATGTAAAGGTTGATTATGGAAAATTTATGTGTCATGAGATGAAAATACATCATTAAATGTTTTTTTAGATTATGAATGTTATATATGTCATATTGATAGATGTTATAGGTACATCTTCAAGGGTAAATAATTATCATAAAAAACAACAAAAGTATGTGTAGAAGAAAATTATTGTGTCTGGTTCTCTTGACTTGAGAAATCATATTTATGCATGTGATTTTAGAAATTCCTCGTAATGTTTGTCTGAAGAACGGGTATCAAAAAGGAGATTCCAAATCAAGCAAAGATAACTAAAGGATGACAATTGCAAAGCAACTCGAAAGTTGAAGAGATTTTTTTAAAGAGCATGAACACCGGGGACGATGTTAATCCTTAAGCGGGGAAGGATGTAATATCCCTCATTTTTCCCTATTCTTTTGTAATCTAAAATGTAACTATGTACCTGTTTTTGGTGAGGAGCTCAATGCCAAGGCCCTACCAGTAAACCTTGTAAAAATTGTTATTTATTTCCTAAGTTGTAATTTTTAATTATAGGCCTAGCACACTGAAGGTTTGACACAACTAAAATGACATGGGCAACATGAATCAACAAGGGGAGAGGTTGATGGCTAGGAATCCATGGGATTCTAGTTACTGATAATGGTGTCATTTTGGTGCCTTGAGCACTATAACAAGAGTGAACTAATAATGTTCAATGGTGGAATTAAAATCTTGTAAATGTCAACTTAAGTATGGTCTTACATAAACAAAATGATGAAAGAATTTCTATATGCTTACTAGAGAATAACAAGTTACTATTTTTAGCATGATGCTATCTATTTATCATCATAAACAAAGCCAAGACATGTCTAGCGCATATTTTAACTAGCTTGACAAATACCCTTAGATACTAAAGAGAAAACTAAATCCTATTATAAAGTGAGGGATCATATCTAAAATATATAGTTGATTACATAAAATTACCCTATTTTATCTATAAAAATGTAGGGGACAAATGATTATTGTCCTAGAAGCTACAATATGTTAAAGGATAATAATCCCTAAAAAGATAAACATAATTGATATATGTAATATATTTATACATTACTTACATATAAGTAATTAAATTTATTTCTTTTAACATTTATACATAAGGAAAACCCCAAGTAAACTATTACATTTTTTATACACTTGACCGAAAGATAACCAGGATCCCTTCATGACATAATCTAGCATTGATAACAACTACTTAGAATAGGTTGCATTAAATGCTCTGCAAGAAAAGCGGGTTGCCTTGTTTTACTAAATGTTGTCTAATTCTTCCTAAATGAGAGAGCCACGACCCTCCTTTTTAAGAGAGTTAACTCCATGTGGTTGATTGAAGGCCAGCTAGAGATTGTGAAATGGGGGAATATTCGCTAAGAAAATCATATTTCCCAAAGCAAGCAAGAAAAACACTCGAGTATATATATATTATATGGTTCCAATAGAGAGGGGGAAACTCTCCCATTGTGGAATCTGCTACATAGATTATATTTGATATGTTGTTACATTAGGTTGTTTTTTTTATGAAATGGTGATCTCTGCATCATTGATCCTTGCATTATTTGATCACTAAATTAGGTATCGTTGCATTATGGTGTTAAAAATATGGATTATCGTAGTTCATTGACAGAGAATGTCATTCCCTCTATTAGATGATAATTGCATTAAGTGATTGCTGCATCATAGTGTAGATCCTTGCATCACTTGTTTCTACACTAAAATATTGTTTTGATAGGAAAGTGATTCATGCATTTACATATTACTTGAGAGAGCCCTGGTATTTTGAGTATTTTATAGATTTATGGAAAGCCTTCTTTATTTCACTACACAATTTGTTGTTGTATAGAATTGGGAAAGGGACGTGGCTTTATTTTGTTATAAAGTTTGTGTGGTGTAGTTGTGCAGTGGGAAAGGATGGCTGATCCATGAGCTCGATCCCCATTCCTTTGTAGCAATATTTAGTCTTTGATAAGATTGGGAAAGGGACGGATATGTTAAAGAGCTTGATCCCACATTTTTAATGAGTTGCATTTGTATTCAATTCTGTACATTGTATACTATTTAAATTTTGCCTATAATATCTATACGTGGGAAAAGGATGACTCTGTAAAAGAGCTCGATCCCACTTTATAGTGTTTACTGTTGCATTTGATTTACCCTTTTGCATGAATATCCAAGGCGGGAAACCTCTCTCCTTTATTTCTTGGAAGGGCATGGGCCCTATCTTTTGAGTACTAATAATTAGTTTTGGGGAAGTTGTGAGTCATTGACTTGGTTGATGCAGAGTTTCTAGAGGTGATAGCCCTTTTTTCCTTGTTGCGTTGAGCTTCCTAAGAGCCAAAAGTTTTCTTTTTATCTTGTGGGTTTCTTGGTATAGTTTTGCTTGAATAGAGTTGATATCTGAAATAGATCATGTGATCTTTGAAAGAGATTACTTGGTAATGCGAGCTCTAGAATCAATAAGGCATTGATTTCCTTCTTAATAATTATGTTGTTGGTAGTAATGTTCGGTAGTTCAAATATTCAGACTATGGTAAAATAGAGAATTAGTGCAATCCTTGCCTCTACTCTCTATCATAATTAAGTTAAATGGAAGAGTAGGAATGAATGAATGTTGGGTATGGAAGGTTTAGTCCCAATGCCATGGATGTAATGAATATTATGTTATAATTATATAGGTGAATCACCCCTAGTTAATGAATGAGTGAATAATTAATCTTCGTAGTTGATCATAAGAGAGTAGAATGACTTTCCGTAAAAGTGATTATGTACCTTAGTGGGTTTGTTTCCCATCTCGGGGGTGGCCTCTCGGTGGCAGAAATATACATCGGACAGAGAACCAAATGGTTGGGAGGAAAGTTGCAGTAAAACCTTCAGGTGCATAAGTCTACCAGATAAGTGCCTTTTTTGTTATCATTCTATTGTTAATAACAAGGTTTATAAGGATGCATTATTATGGCGTTGACTAAAATGATTGGATATGTAAATGTATGTTTTGAAGGATATTTTATTAATGAATAGTTGTCATTATGTTTTGTCTTAATCTTAATGTTATAGTAATGGGATTTCTCTGAAGATGTGCAAAGTTGCTTATTAATGTAAAGTTACAACATCATTCAACTTTTGCATTGTTATGATGATTCAAGAAAATGGTTAGTGGTATACTAAATTACAAATAGTGTCCCATTGTGGGAATGGATTATTACAATGGATTTTTATGACAACAAATATTCATTAGAATGATAGTTAGTCGAAATGGAAAAGAAGTTTGAATATCATGTAGACATGAACGTTACCACGTTTTATACTTTAGTGTACTTAGAAGTCTGTACTTTAATATAGTACCTAAAGACTAGGAGTCACCTAGTAAAATTGTATGATCTGATGGATAAGAGATATTGATACATTCACAAAGTTATTGGTATGTTGTAAACCTTCTAGAAGAACTTTAAGGAATGTGTGCTAAGTGGCTAAAGTTAGCTATCCTAAAGAAAATGAACATCTCCTATAGAAGTAAATTGTTTGGAGATGGGATATGGCTAAGGGGTTTAGACAAGATATTAGACAATAAATTTTAGCTGACAGTTGAATTTCTTCTCATATTTATTGTATGTAGGGAAAATTTGATTAGGAATGTGCTATCAATAAATATTATGATTCAATAATCATAATGGATAATGTATTGGTTGTCTGTACCAATATTAAGAGAAAGTTTACACTCCATTTCCTCATATAGTATAAAAGGAGTTTGGGTGTGTTACAAGTGGTATCAGAGTGAAGTTACAACATTGCTGCCTATTTGGACTCACCTACGTACATGTAAGTTGCGTACTCTATAAACACATGTTTATTTGAATACAAGTTGTTAGTAACAAATGTTTTCTGTAGTTGTATAAATGCTGGAGAAAGTATAGACATGCCCGTTTACTAGCATATTTTCTTGACTATAAAGGGTATAGCTTAAGGACTATGAGTAATAGTTAAATGATGTAAAGTATTTAACTAAACTAGACAAGTTTTGATTAAATGCATAGTGGTATGATTATGAGGTGTGTATGATTATTCGACACCAAAGTAAATGTAGCAATGGCTAAGAAACTCCTAGGCCTTGAAAATTGGTTTGGTTATAAGTAAACTTTATGGCAAGAATGATTAAAGGTACAATTACTCACGCAATTACTATAGGAAGAACTGTCGAAAGTTAACCATCGACAAAAAAGGGAAACATTGAAAAATATAGAACATATCTAAATCATCATAAATGTGTCCGTGAAACACGTTGAAAAGATCGTAAGTTATTTGTGAGATAGATGTGTTACTAGGATATTTAAGGAAACAACTAAAGTGTTACAATGATCCTAAAGTAGGTATGCATTGAAGCATGCTTGAACCCTTGCATGGGCTTGAAGAAACAATGTGAAACAAAAAATTTACATGTATGACTCTAAATTTCATTATTGCAAATATGTTGAGAAGAGTAACTACATGTTAGAGTTGATCAAAAATACCCTTTTTGGTATTTTAATGCAATATGGGGAAAATGCCCAATACAGGGGCATGATGTAGTACTAAAAGTTTTGCAAACTTGATAACTAGACATGACATGAATCATTCTTAAGTAATAGACAAAAAAAAGGTTTATATTAACGAAAAGTGTATGTTTAGTGATGATAATTAATACATTGATCCATCCTACTTATAACAATATTATCTATATTAATGCACATGATTCATGTACAAAACACATATATTATTTTTATTAAGGATTGTGCATTATGCATAATGGCGACATTTAGGTGTACAAAATTGAAAAAAAATCGATGTCACACCTTACTCCTTGCTTCATATTTTTGACAAAGGATTACATATGACAACAATTCCTTGCAAAGAGATGAAAGTGTAATCTGCAAGTAGCAAAAAGAAAAAAAGAAAAAATTCCCCAAATAAAAGAGAAGTTAATGAAAGATAACTATTGATATGATAGGATTCGAATTAAATTCTTTATCATATGATGATCAACTACATTCACAGAAACAAAGCATGAATGAGTTATTCCAAGTAAAGCTAGGAAACAATTAACGGATTTGAATCCTTGATGAAACACTTGAAAGAGGTGAACATTACCTTGTTGAGAATGTTAAGTAGATGACATAATCGATTTGGAAAAGGTAGAAAGCGTAAAGCGACATAAATTAAAGTATTCATGAATGATTTACACATGCTTATTGAGTAGGATACTAGGAGTGTTGGGATATGAATTGCACTATCATGCTTAAAAGATTAATAATGTTGAACATATGTTCTAGTGCAAGGTTAATTGTATCAAAATGTATGAATTGGGAATGATACATGTAGCAGTATAGTACCTAGACAAGTGAGCATATGGTTGGTTGTAAAACAACAAGTTAGCTGATTTGGTAAACAATCGGACATTATTTATTATTATTTTACGTCATTATGACTAACATTGCCTTGGAGCAATTGCAAGAATGAGTAGATGCAAAGTCTTGGAGGACTTAGTACATTGATCGATGTTGAGTTAGAGGACTCTAGAACATCAATGTGAATTAGATCCATTATGATTAATTGATGTTGGGATGAGAACCTTGGAGCATCAAATATAAGTAAAACTTAGATATGTGTGCTTTAATGTTGAGTTGAGAAAACTTCGCAGCATCAAGGATAATTGAAAGATAGCCGATGTTGAGTTAGAGAAATTTGGAGCATCAATAGTAAGGGATAAGAAATTCAAAGTGAATTCTTGTTAAGACCAAATGAGCATTGGTTAGGCAATGGTACCACAAAAAAAAATTACTTGAAAGTCCTAATAAGACCTACCATGGATTGGATCGAGGAACAACTGTGTAGATGCCCAAGTTGTATGCACATCCTGAAGAGCACAAATAGGAGATACACCTAAAAAATGTATAGTAAAATAAAAGGGTATTATCCTTGTGTTGGATGGGGCATGTTGTATTCACAAGTCATGTCGAGGCCCAGGGAACCTCAAAGGGAACGTAAAACGATCTTGTGCTGCACCATAATATAAAACCACAGACCTTGTAATGGTATTCATTAATGACCGTCGATATAGGCTCGAGATGAATGACCATGGGCGCGTCTTATACTCACGGATTGAACTACCTATATGTACATTAGTGCTATTACAAATATGTGTTTTCAAATTTTTCTTGTGCTCATGTTAGGATATATTATGCTCATGTGATGTTCATGATTATAATAATTGATATAAATGTTTTACATTGGAAAGCAATTTGAAAAATGATTAAAGGTACTTGAGAAGAAGTACCACCATACAAGAAGTATGGATGTAAAGGTTGATTATGGAAAATTTATGTTTCATGAGATGAAAATACAACATTAAATGTTGTTTTAGATTATGAATGTTATAGTTGTCATATTGACAGATGTTACAGGTACATCTTCGAGGGTAAAGAATTATCATAAAAAACAACAATAGTATGTGTAGAAGAAAATTATTGTTTATGGTTCTTTTGACTTGAGAAATCATATTTATGCATGTGCTTTTGGAAATTCCTTGTAATGTTTGTCTGAAGGATAGGTATCAAAAAGGAGATGCCAAATCAAACAAAGATAACTAAAGGATGACAATTGCAAAGGAACTCGAAAGTTGAAGACAAAATTTTAAAGAGCATGAACACCGAGGATGGTGTTAATCCTTAAGGGGGGAAGGATGTAACATCCCTCTTTTTTCCCTATTATTTTGTAATCGAAAATGTAACTATGTACTTGCTTCTGGTGAGGATCTCAATGCCAAGGACCCACCAGTAAATATTGTTATTTATTTCCTAAGTTGTAATTGTTAATTATAGACCTAAGAGACTGAATATTGACACAACTAAAACGACGAGGGCAACATGAATCCACCAAGGGAGAGGTTGATGGAATGGAATCCATGGGAATCCAACTACTGATAAGGGTTTCATTTTGGTGCCTTGAGCACTATAAAAAGAGTGAACTAATAATGTTTGTGGTGGAATTAAAATCTTGTAAGTGTCAGCTTAAGTAGGGTCTTACATAAACAAAATGACAAAACAATTTCTATATGCTTGCTACAGAATAACAAGTTACTATTTTTAGCATGACATTATCTATTTATCATCCTAAACAAGGACAAAAGATGTCTAGCACATATTTTAACTAGCTCGACAAATACCCTTAGATACTAAGGAGAAAACTAAATCCTATTATAAAGTGAGGGATCATATTTAAAATATATAGTCGATTACATAAAATTACCTTATTTTATCTATAAAAATGTAAGGGACAAATGATTATTGTCCTAGAAGCTACAAGATGTTAAAGGATAATAATCCCGAAAAAGATAAATATAATTGATATATGTAATATATTTATACATTAGATACATATAAGTAATTATATAATATGTTTTTTTTAACATTTATACATAAGGAAAACCCCAAGTAAACTATTACATTTTTTATAAACTTGACCAAAAGAGAAGAACTGCATTCGGAAGGAGCGGGTTCTCCATGAGAGATAACCGGAATCCCTTCACAACATATTTTGGAATTGATAACAACTACTTAGAGGAGGTTGCGTTAAAGTCTGCAAGAAAAGTGGGTTCCCTTGTTTTACTGAATGTTGTCTAATTCTTCCTAAACGAGAAGGATCCACGACTCTCCTTTTTAAGAGAGTTAAATCCATGTGGCTGATTGAAGGCCAGCTGGAGATAGTGAAATAGGAGAATCTTCACTAAGCAAAGAGGATTTCCCAAAGCAAGCAAGAAAAAAACTCAAGTATATATATTTTATATGGTCACAATAGAGAGGGGGCAACTCTCCCACTGTGGAATCTGCTACATAGATTATATTTGATATGTTGTTGCATTGGGTTGTTTTTTTTATGAAATGGTGATCTCTACATCATTGATCATTGCGTTATTTGATCTCTATCTAAACATATGTATTATCGTAGCTCATTGAGAGAGAATGGTGTTCCTTGTGTTAGATGATCGTTGCATTAGGTGATCGCTACATCATATTCTAGATCTCTGCATCACTTGTTTCTGCACTAACATATTGTTTTGATAGGAAATATATTCATGCATTTACATATTGCTAGAGAGAGCCCCTATATTTTGAGTATTTTATAGATTTATGGAAGGGAGCGAGCCTTCCTTATTTTACTACACAATTTGTTGCTATATAGAGTTGGGAAAAGGGCATGGCATGCTTTTGTTCTAAATTTTGTGTGGTGTAGTTTCACAGTGGGAAAGGATGTCCCATCCATGAGCTCGATCCCCATTCCTTTGTAGCAGGATTTAGTATGCGATAAGATTGGGGAAGGGACGGTTCTGTAAAAGAGATTGATACAACTTTTTAATGAGTTGCATTTGTATTCAGTTATATACACTATATACTATTTAAATTCTGCATTTTTTCTCTCTACGTGGGAACATGGAGACTCTGTAAAAGAGCTCGGTCCCACTTTATATTGTTTACTATTGCATTTGAGTTACCTTTTTGCATGAATATCCAAGGCGGGAACCGTCTCTCCTTTATTGCTTGGAAGGGCATTGGCCCTATCTTTTGAGTACTGATAGTTAGTTTTGGGGAAGCTGTGAGTCATCGACTTGGTTGATGCACAATTTCTAGAGGTGATAGCCCTTTTTTCCTTGTTGCGCTGAGCTTCCTATGAGCGAAAAGTTTTATTTTTATCTTGCGGATTTCTTGGTATAGTTTTGATTGAACATAGTCGATCTCTGAAATAGATCATGCGATCTCTGAAAGAGATTACTTGGTAATGCGAGCTCTGGAATCAATAAGGCATTACCTCCCTTCTTAATAATTATGTTGCTAGTAGTAATGTTCGAAAGTTAAAATATTTATACTATGGTTAGATAGAGAATTAGTGCAATCCTTGCCTCTATTCCCTATCATAATTGAGTTAAATTGAAGGGTGGGAATGAATGAATGTTGGGTCTGGAAGGTTTAGTTCCAATGCCATGGACGTAATGAATATTAGGTTATAATTATCTAGGTGAATTGCGCTAGTTAATGAATGAGTGAATAATTAATCTTCGTAGTTGATCAGGAATTTCGATAAAAGTGATTTCATACCCTAGTGGATTTGTTGCCTAGCTCGGGGTTGGCCTCTCGGTGGCAAGAATATACACCGGATAGAGAGACAAATGGTCGGGAGGAAAGTTGCAGTCAAACCTTTAGTCGCATAAGTCTACCAGATAAGTACCTTTTTTGTTATCATGCCATTGTTAATAACAAGGTTTATAAGGATGCATTATTATGGTGTTAACTAAAATGATTGGATATGTAAATGTATGTTTTGAAGGATCTTTTATTAATGAATAATTGTCATTATGTTTTGTTTGAATCTTAATTTTATAGTAATGGGATTTCTTCAAAGATGTGTAAAGTTGCTTATTAATGTAAAGTTATAACATCATTCATTTTGTGCACTATTATGATGATTCAAGAAAATGGTTAGTGGTATACTAAATTATAAATAGTGTCCCATTGTTGGAATGGATTATTACAATGGATTTTTATGACAACAAATATTCATTAGAATGACAGTTAGTCGAAATGGAAAAGAAGTTTGAATATCATGTAGAGATGAACTTTACCACGTTAATATACTTTGTTGTACTTAGAAGTCTGTACTTTAATATAGTATCTAAGGAGTAGGAGTCTCCTAGTAAAATTGTATGATCCGATGGATAAGAGATATTGATATATTCATAGAGTTATTGGTAAGTTGTAAACCTTCTAGAAGAAATTTAAGGAACGTGTGCTAAGTGGCTAAATTTAGCTATCCTAAAGAAAATGGACATCTCCTATAGAAGCAAATTGTTTGGAGATGGGTTATGGCTAAGGGGTTTACACAAGATATTAGACAATGACTTTAAGCTGACAGTTGAATTTCTTCTCATATTTATTGTATGTAGGGAAAAGTTTATTAGGAATGTGCTATCAATAAATATTATGATTCAATAATCATAATGGCTAATGTATTGGTTGTTTGTACCAAGATCGAGAAAAAATTTATACTCCATTTCCTCATATATTATAAAAGGAATTTGGGTGTGTTACAGAGGTTGTGTTAAATTAAAATAAATAATATAGGGAAATAAAACGATTAGCAGGGAAGAGAACTGGCTCAAGATACATTATTACAACTACAAATTATCTAACCAGATGGGAAGAAGAAAAACTAGTGAAGGATTGTAGCACAGTTACAATAGTGCAGTTCATTTTTGAGAACATATTAACAAGGTTTGGATGTCCAAAGATTATCATGAGTGATCAGGGAACCCATTTCCTGAACAAAACTATTGAAGCCCTGACAGAAGAATTTCAGATCTACCATCAGAAGAGTACACTGTACCATCCACAAGCTAATGGCATAGTAGAAACCTTTAATAAAGTGTTGGAGAATGCATTAACCAAGGTATGCAATACAAACAGGGATGATTGGGATCTGATAATACGAGCAATATTGTGGGCATATAGGACAACTTGTAAAAATTTGATAGGCCATACACCTTTCATATTAGCATATGGATAAGAAGCTTTCATTCCCATGGAATACATAGTACCAAGCTTGAGAATTGCAGCATTTACAGACATGGTTGATGACGAGACAATGGATGAAAGACTATTACAGTTAATTGGATTGGAGGAAGACCACTTTATTGCAGGCTTTCACCAACAAGTGCAAAAAGATAGAGAAAAAGTATGGCATGGTAGAGACATCAAGTACAAGTTCTTCCAGGAAGGAGAACTTGTCCTCCTTTATGATAGCAAATTTAAGAAATTTCCTAGAAAATTCAGAATGCATTGGTTAGACCATACATTGTCAAACATGTTACTAATGGTGGCGCAATTCAATTAGCCACATTACTTGGAGAAAAATTGCAAGGGCTTGTCAATGGGGGTAGACTAAAGCCTTACAGGGATGGCCCTACTCCTACAGGAATAGGTTAAACAATGCAATAGAGTTTAAGTGTTAAGTGCAGTTGAAATTGGACACTAAAACAAAGAAGACAGTCTGCACACAATAGTTTTGTTATAATGCAAAGTTTACAAGATCTGAAGATGTGCTACGAAGCACACATAGCAAGTCAATTTGTGAAGTTTAATTAAAGGAAATGGGTAATGTTGCGAAGTTCAATCGAAAGAAGGGAAATGTGAAGTGAGCCTCGCTACTCACCTAACCGTTAGCAAAGCTAGAGAAAACTAGCCGTTACAGTTTAGTTCGGAAACTAGCCGTTATACAGTACTTTTGGGAAACCAATTTTTTCTGCTTTAAGGCATATTTGTCAATTGAAGACACATTTAATGAAAGGAAAGGACCAAGACCTAAGAAAATTTTGGGCAATGGATATAGCATTTAATGTTAACTTAGTCGTTTTTGGGCGCTTCTTTGTGAAGCTGTGGCTATAAATAGCAAGGATTGCATAGTTACCATTTTTACCATGAATTTTAATTTTTACCGCAAGTAACTTCTGAGTTTTTACTAGTTAAGAATAGAGCATTCCGACAGTTTATGTCTGAGCAAGAAATCCTACAGGAGATATTAAGGGAGTTCGAGCAGTCTAGTCTAGAATGAGTTATAAAGAATCATGTAAATAAAATAGCTCCAGAGAAAGTTGGGACCTCTATAGCCTCACCGCGGCATGTGACAGAACCGAAACAAAAGGATAAGAAAAAAGGCACAGAGTAAGAGAAATAGAAGCTTGTAGAAATTTCGAAAGAGTATCCGCTAGAGCAACCTCGCGAGAGGTTGATTCTGATGATACCCGATTACATCCCTCCTCGAAGAGATGATGCGCTGATGGTGATATTCAAGAAGAATCTGTAGTATGAGATCCCGCTGCTGCCGATGTCAACTCATGTTTAGGAGAAGGAGAATTTTTTAGGCAAGATTCCTGAATGAAAGTTCGCAAATCACGATTTGTTGCACTCAAGTAAGTATCCACAGTTTCAGCCGAACCAATACATGTGTAGACATATGACGAAGCCAGTAATCAAATGAAAATTCAAGCGCATGACTAGATTGCGCCATTGCAATCCTCAGGATTGTTGAATTTACTGAGAATTCCGCATTTTGACCGAAGTCCAGAGCTTACAGTAGTTGTACGTACATTGCTGTCATGCACAAACCAGGGATACTTGTGGCTAGACTGCAAGATTGATATCAACATTAAACTTATCTACAAAAGTACACACTTAAGCAAACGAGGCACTGACCTTGCAACAAAATTCATAGGAAAGAATAAATACAAAGAACTTAAAAGAAGGACGAAGAGTGAATTTGGCTTGGTAAAAGGAACCAGTGGCTTTCAAGTGAATCAAATTAAGGATGTTTCCATGTGGTTCACAGTACAACTGCTCACAAGCAAAGTACTAAGGAAATGCAGACTGACAGAAGTGTTGGCCGCTGTGATCTCCTTAGCTGCTAAGGCTAAGGATGGACTACAATACAATTGGGAAGTTACCTTTTGAATGAATTCCTGGATAATGTGGCGTATGCACAAGAAAATGGCTACCAGTTTCACTATAACTGGCTGATAGTACTAATCGCATTCGTGGGATGGAAAGAGACAAAGTACCAACAAAGTGTACCGGTGTTCATTGGAGACTGTTGTGGACCCAAATATGTGAACATGTGGATAAATTCAAATCCAGAAAGACAAAGAGTGAAAAATGTGGAGTTGTACACATTTGATGAGCAGTTATGCGAAGTAATCAAGCGCACTTCGTGTATTCCTAAGGGAACAACAACAACATATATCTGAAAAATGTGATTCAAAGTGGGCCTCCACTTTATCTTCATACATCCTAGAGAACCAGCAAGCCTAGAATGGTATGAGGGTCAATATCAGTTGGAGGTGCAGAAGATTGACCTCATCATTTAAGATTGGCCTCCCGAATGGAAAATTGATGCGCCAAAGTCATTGATCATGGAATTTGAGGAAAGCGCCAATGAAAGCGACACCAAAGAGAAAGAAGAAGATCAAGAAGAAGAACAAGAACATCAACAAGCTATTGATTTGCTAGCAGGAGAAAATAGGAAGAACCCCGACATAGCTGTGCTAGAGGGAACAAGAAGAAAGAAACATAAACCATGTAAGACTCTACTCGATGTGAAGTTGTACGATGATGACTATGACTGCATCGCATCCATATTCCATGAGCATATTGAAGAGATGCTCACAATAAAAGACAGTAAGCAAGAGCAACTCCAAGCAAGCATGGTAGAGAGCATCGTAGAACTAAAAAGTATGATGGAAAGAGTAGAGCAAGTTCAGAGATATCTAATAAGAGAATCAGACTGCGAAGACAGATAAGAGGATTCAAACCGAAGAAAAAGAAAAGTACCTGCACTAACAATGCAGCCTCGGTTAGTGTGCATAGAGCCGACGAACGTGATATTTCCATCCGATGAAATCACTGAAGGTGCGAAGCAACTCGCACACTTGGATATTAATGTGGGAATGTTTCCCATTAAAGGCCTACATGATCTACATTTTCAAGTTGTAGAATAAATTAAATATAGGGATATGATCTCTTACAACTAGCATCTCAAGCAAGAAGAAAGTTATAAAGAGATAGGGAATGAATGCAGAGCGAAGACCAATGAGCTAGAAAATGCTAATGAGAAGCAGAAGAAGCTGAAGAAGGTCATCACAGAAGTCTATGTGAAGATCCCAGACTTTGAAGAACTTGAGGTAGAAGTGACCATTGTTAAGATTGGTGCTGCAGTAGACAATCTCAAAGCAAAAATGGAAGATATGGAGACTGGTTACAAAGAAAAGATTGTTGACTTAGAATCTAGGAAACAACCTGGCATGCCTCTAGAAGTAAAGGAAGCAAGGGTTGAAGAACTGAAGACTTCAACAGAGAACATCTCTGCAGAAGTTGTGAGGTGTCAATATTTGCTAGAAGAAGTGACTAAGTCATGGGCCACACTGTAATAAGACCCGGACTTATAGAAAATTAAGGGTGAAGTCCAAACGAAGCAGAAGGACATCGACACAATGAACACGGCTATGAAGGATTTTCGGCCAAGGCAAAGAATATAGAAGCTCACCGAGACAAAGGAGCTTCAAAAAGAGTTAAAGGCATTAAGAGCGAAGGAAGATGAAACTTCAACAAAGTTGCAACCTATGCAAGAAGAGGTATTGGCACTCTTTGAAGAGATTGAGATGAAGCTCCAAGAGCTTCACACAACAGAGAGCATGGTAAAGGACCAAATGCAAGAACCAATATCCACGATGTTGCTCGACACGGTGAAAGAATACAAGCAAGAGACTAAGGAGGATGTTGCGAAGTTGACTGAAACATATCAAGAGTTTGCAGCGAAGATGAACACACCAAGTGCTGTGAAATCAAGGAATCCCAGTGTAAGTGGCTTGTGGATGAGCCATAAGTAAGTGTTAGGGCCTGTTGGGAACAGCCCATGTTAAGGAAGTTTTGGACACAAAGTAAAGTTAGGCGAGGCCTGACATTGACCAGTTTTGGAGAAAAGCGACTCCGCAAATCCAAGGCAGAGGGTATGGAGCGAAGTACAATCAACAAGAAATAACCTGTTTCCTTAGTAAAGACGAAGTACTAAGGACAACCAGAGGTGGTTGAAGCAGTTAAAGACTAAGCGAAGACCTAACTGCTACAAGAGCAGAAAGTAAAGAAGCAGAGTGGTGTAAAGGACATGCCACTGCAGAGTCAGAACTGCGCTTGTCAGAGAAGCATCAGAGTCAGAAGAAGTGGCTTCGAAGGGACAACAAAGTTAAAGCTAAGCATGGTCTACAAGAGAACCACACAGGGTTTTGAGTTTTGGGTACTATGGGGGTTGGCCCATAGTTATTGTAATATGTGACCTTTGGGCACATCTATATATAAGGGTAATTTTGTATAAGTAAGGGTTGCTTGGTTGGGTGTGGTTGGTCTTTTGTTCAGACAACCAAGTGTTTTGATTATAGATCTAGACTAAGAGAGAACAGACTCTATAACTGAGTGCGTAGAGATATGATTGTAGAGAAGAGTTTGTAGCTGAGTGCGTAGACTGAAACTGTTACCCTTCGAAGTAATATAAGAACAGTTCATGTGGACGTAGCTCCCGCCTGGTAGCGAACCATGTAAATCTATGTGTTATGTATGAGTTTATGGCATGTTTTGAGTTCTTCTTATTATATTCTTATGTATTTTCTTTCATGTGTATGTGAATGGAAATCATATGTTAAGTAAACGGAACTCATGTGTATGATTGTTGTGAAGTAACACTAAGTATGAAGAATGTGTAGTTATATGGATAAATGCAGCAGCAAGTCAACGTAGTTCTCTAGGCTGTTGGTAATTGCGATGTGCGAGGTCATCTGTTTATGTTGTCTTATTAAGTATATGTTAAGGAAGGGTCATGTTGCAAGGTCGTTAACCACATCCACACATTTCCATGGTTACAAAAACCTGATTCTCTAACCCCCCATACTTTACTTCGGGTGATAAGTCAGCTTGTTTACAGGTTGATGCCGAAAGGGCTAGTGAAAGGGGTTTTGTTGTGTCTACAATACATTCAACGAACCTGGGTCATCCCAAGAGGACCAACTGAAAGTTGCTCAGGGGTAGGTTTCAAAATGTTCCATGAAGATGTTAGTCGTGATTGAAGATAAACATGATCCCATGGATGTACCTTAAGTCTGTTCATAGAACATGTCTTTGAAGCAAAAGAAAGTGGATCTTAGAATGATTCAAATGAGATTAAGGATCTCTTCATAAAAAAATTTGGAGATAAGATCAAGGGATTGAGGAATAGGGATTTTAGTAAAAAGAGAAACAATGTCAAAACTGACCATTAGGTCTCCATCCTCAAGGTGGATGTTTTGAATTTTTGAACAAAATCCACAGAATCTTTGATGAAGGAGGGGGTTTGGCCAAAGAAGGGGGAAATATGGTAAGCTAAATCTAGAAAGAGCATGGGTAGGGACTCCAATGGCATTGAAAATGGGTCTGAGAAGGACATCTATTTTGTGAATTTTGGGTTGACCGTAATTTTTTGTGGGTTCAGGATTATGGGGAAGACTTTGTTTTTTAATGGAGGGGTCTAAGGATGAAGATGTAATGGAATTAGTAACCAAATTAGTAATTTTGACAATGAGATTTTTGGAGATGGTTTTATAAGATGTTGAGGACAAGAGATCGAGTAATTTTTCTTCATAATCAGTAGAGTTCATGATCACAGTGGCATTTCCTTATATGGAGTGCCTTAAATTCATCTTCAAATAGATTAGATTTTGGTAGTTTTCCCAATTTGAGAATTCTAGAGCAATCTTTCCTTAGCTCTTAAAATTCATGAATATGAAGGCGGTTGGTAATTGATTCAATGGAACAAAGGATATCTTCAATTGGAAACGATTGCGTACAATGGCATAATTAAATCCTTTTTGGAGGAGATTAAAAGATGGAGATTCGAGAATAAAGGAAGAAAGATTAACTACTGTTGGAGAAGAAAGGGAGGCCAAAGTATATATCAGAAGGCATGGAGAGGTATGAGAGGGGGAATTTGGTAAGGGGAGATATCAAGGTGGTGAAGGAGAAACATTAAGGGAAAGGATGACACTAATGGAATTAGGTTTTTCAAGTTAAGAGAGGAAATAGAGGTTGAGCTAATGATAGAAATAGGGTTCAGGTTCGAGGAGAGCAAGAAAGGAAAGGAGGAGTAAGAATAAAGGGAAGAGGAAGATCAGTCATGCAAAAGAGTTGAGACTCAAAGTGCTAGAGGGATAAGGAGAGTGAGAAATGGAACTGCACGAGCTGGAAAGAAAGGGTGGTGAAAAGAGGGAGAGCTAAGGAGAGAGTTGGGAATGAGGTGAGCGTTGTGAATGAGACCAAGGAGAGGGATGATGGCTTGGGGTGTGTGAAGTAGCATAATTTAGAGAGGTAAGAAGGGGGGGCATGGGGGTTGAGGAGCAATGAGGAGATGGTGATGGAGATGAATCCAAGATGTGCATAGACATGTGGTAAGGTGTAGGGCGAGAGACGGTCGCGGTTGAGGGAGGTTGAATGGCCAAAGGTTTTATGACAAGCGGAGCAACAGGAGAGGAAGGAGAGTTAGAAAGACGTAAATCACAGTATTTGATGAAGGAAGTAGGGAAGTATGCGAGGAAAGGAGAGGATGGGAAGAGGGATGAAAATAAGCTAAGGGGAGTGAGAGTGAGGAAGATGGTGAGGCTGTGTGTTAACTAGATTCCTAGAGGCAAGATAAGACACAATGAGATGGATAAATTTATGTTTTTTCTTATGAGAAGCTTGAACAAAATAATTTATATAAGATCTAGAATCTATACTATGCCATAATTAGAATTTAAATGAGAGAAGAGATTAAGATGGAGAAAGAACACCTGGGAGGAGAGCTGAGCCAAAGCCAAATCTGAGCGTGCATGGTGTATTTTTTCTCTCACAATAGCTTTGCTGGTATTCAAGAAGATATGCTTGAATTCAAGTCTTCGAAAATAGTGTTTGATCCAAGTGAAGATTGGAAGAATGGAGGAAAATAGTGTTTGATCTAAGTGAAGATTGGAAGAATGGAGGACTCTCGACGATGTTTGAGAAAAGCTAAGTCATCCATTCTTTTCTTCAATTTATATCTGAGCTTCTCAAAGATTCGAGTTTCATTGAGACAATTTTCTCTAGAGAGGTTTAAAATTTGAGCATGGATGCTTTCATAGTGGTTAGACATAGTTTTAGCTTTTGGATTTTTCACTATGTTGAAGTTTGGAAACCTGCAGTTTTAGTGGAAACTCCACCCAACTTTAGGGAATCAAAGAAATAAACTGCATAGGGTAAGAAAAGAACTTAGCTGAATATAAAAAAAGTAAGGGGCAAGTAGCCATTAGAGAAATTTTAATGAAACGGTAATGGATCCAAGAAATAAGGAAGAGAAAACTTATATGAAAAAGGTATGAATTTGAGAAACCAAAATTAAGATATGAAATTAATTAATAAGTTAGTTTTGTTTATTGGTCCTAAAATTAGGGGGTTGATAGAAATTAATAAACAAATAGCTTGGAGAAAATATTAATAAAAATTAGAAAAAAAATAGAATCTAAAGGAATTGATTAAAAGACGAGAAATAATAATATAAAGTTGAAATAAATAATAGAAAATATTAATAAAAGCTAAAAAAAAAAATTAAAAGAGAAGAAAGAATAATATGGAGTTGAAATAAAATAATATAAGAAAAAAGACAAATACGATTATTTAATTCAAATTCATATTATTTTTTTATTATTTTAATCAATTCCTTTAAATTTTAAGTTATTCCTTTTTCTAGCATTTCTCCAAGCTACTTGTTTATTAAGTTAAGTGTTGTGAAATCAAGGAATCCAAGTGTAAGTGGCTCATGGATGAGCCATAAGTATGTGTTAGGGCCTGTTGGGCACAACCCATGTTAAGGAAGTTTTGGACACAAAGTAAAGTTAGGCGAGGCCTAACATTGACCAGTTTTGGAGAAAACCGACTCCGCAAATCTCGGGCAGAGGGTATGGAGCAAAGTACAATTGACAGGAAATAACCTATTTCCTTGGTAAAGACGAAGTACTAAGGACAACCAGAGGTGGTTGAAGTAGTTAAAGACTGAGCGAAGACCTAACTGCTACAAGAGCAGAAAGTAAAGAAGCAGAGTGGTGTAAAGGACATGCCATTGCAGAGTTAGAACTGCGCTTGTCAGAGAAGCATCAGAGTCAGAAGAAGCGGCTTCGAAGGGACAACAAAGTTAAAGCTAAGCATGGTCTACAAGAGAACCACACAGGGTTTTGAGTTTTGGGTACTATGGGGGTTGGCCCATAGTTATTGTAATATGTGACCTTTGGGCACATCTATATATAAGGTTAATTTTGTATAAGTAAGGGTTGTTTGGTTGGGTGTGGTTGGTCTCTTGTTTAGACAACCAAGTGTTTTGATTATAGATCTAGACTAAGAGAGAACGAACTCTACAACTGAGTGTGTGGAGATATGATTGTAGAGAAGAGTTTGCAGCTGAGTGCGTAGACTGAAACTCTTACCCTTCGAAGTAATATAAGAACAGTTCATGTGGATGTAGCTCCCGCCTGGTGGTGAACCATGTAAATCTATGTGTTATGTATGAGTTTATGGCATGTTTTGAGTTCTTGTTATGATATTCTTATGTATTTTCTTTCATGTGTATGTGAATGGAAATCATATGTTAAGTAAACAGAACTCATGTGTATGAATGTCGTGAAGTAACACTAAGTATGAAGAATGTGTAGTTATCAGGATAAATGCAGCAGCAAGTCAGTGTAGTTCTCTAGGTTGTTGGTAATTGCAAAGTGCGAGGTCATCTGTTTATATTGTCTTATTAAGTATATGTTAAGAAAGGGTCATGTTGAAAGGTCATTAACCACATCCACACATCGCCACGGTTACAAAAACCTGATTCTCTAACCCCCCATACTTTACTTTGGGTGATACGTCAGCCTGTTTACAGGTTGATGCCGAAAGGGCCAGTGAAAGGGGTTTTGTTGTGTCTACAATAAATTCGTCGAACCTGGGTCATCCCAAGAGGACCAATTGAAAGTTGCTCAAGGGTAGGTTTCAAAATGTTCCATGAAGATGTTAGTCGTGATTGAAGATAAACATGATCCCATGGATGTACCTTCAGTTTGTTCATAGAACATATCTTTGAAGCAAAAGAAAGTGGATCTTAGAATGATTCAAATGAGATTAATGATCTCTTCATCAAAAAATTTGGAGATAAGATCAAGGGATTGAGGAATAGGGATTTTAGTAAAAAGAGAAACAATGTCAAAACTGACCATTAGGTCTCCATCCTCAAGGTGGATGTTTTGAATTTTTGAACAAAATCCACAGAATCTTTGATGAAGGAGGGGGTTTGGCCAAAGAAGGGGGAAATATGGTAAGCTAAGTCTAGAAAGAGCATGGGTAGGGACTCCAATGGCATTGAAAATGGGTCTAAGAAGGACAACTATTTTGTGAATTTTGGTTTGACCGTAATTTTTTGTGGGTTCAGGATTATGTGGAAGACTTTTTTTTTTAGTGGAGGGGTCTAAGGATGAAGATGTAATGGCATTAGTAACCAAATTAGTAATTTTGACAATGAGATTTTTGGAGATGGTTTTATAAGATGTTGAGGACAAGAGATCGAGTAATTTTTCTTCATAATCAGTAGAGTTCATGATCACAGTGGCATTTCCTTTATATGGAGTGCCTTAAATTCATCTTCAGATAGATTAGATTTTGGTAGTTTTCCCAATTTGAGAATTCTAGAGCAATCTTTCCTTAGCTCTTAAACTTCATGAATATGAAGGTGGTTGGTAATGGATTCAATGGAACAAAGGATATCTTCAATTGGAAACGATTGCATACAATGGCATAATTAAATCCTTTTTGGAGGAGATTAAAAGATGGAGATTCGAGAATAAAGGAAGAAAGATTAACTACTGTTGGAAAAGAAAGGGAGACCAAAGTATATATCAAAAGGCATGGAGAGGTATGAGAGGGGGAATTTGGTAAGGGGAGATAGCAAGGTCGTGAAGGAGAAACATTAAGGGAAAGGATGACACTAATGGACTTAGGGTTTTCAAGTTAAGAGACGAAATAGAG
Organism: Larix kaempferi; assembly: GCA_027924585.1. Classification (NCBI taxonomy): domain Eukaryota; kingdom Viridiplantae; phylum Streptophyta; class Pinopsida; order Pinales; family Pinaceae; genus Larix; species Larix kaempferi. Next base: position 3,326,397 of record BSBM01001150.1, read on the forward strand.
GTTGAGCTAATGATAGAAACATGGTTCAGGTTCGAGGAGAGCAAGAAAGGAATGGAGGAGTAAGAATAAAGGGAAGAGGAAGATCAGTCATGCAAAAGAGTTGAGACTCAAAGTGCTAGAGGGATAAGGGGAGTGAGAAATGGAATTGCACGAGCTGGAAAGAAAGGGTGGTGAAAAGAGGGAGAGTTAAGGAGAGAGTTGGGAATGAGGTGAGCGTTGTGAATGAGACCAAGGAGAGGGATGATGGCTTGGGGTGTGTGAAGTAGCATAATTTAGAGAGGTAAGAAGGGGGGGCATGGGGGTTGAGGAGCAATGAGAAGATGGTGATGGAGATGAATCCAAGATGTGCATAGACATGTGATAAGGTGTAGGGCGAGAGACGGTCGTGCTTGAGGGAGGTTGAATGGCCAAAGGTTTTATGACAAGAGGAGCAACAGGAGAGGAAGGAGAGTTAGAAAGAGGTAGATCACAGTATTTGATGAAGGAAGTAGGGAAGTATGCGAGGAAAGGATAGGATGGGAAGAGGGATGACAATAAGCCAAGGGGAGTGAGAGTGAGGAAGATGGTGAGGCTATGTGTTAACTAGATTCCTAGAGGCAAGATAAGACATAATGAGATGGATAAATTTATGTTTTTGCTTATGAGAAGCTTGAACAAAATAATTTATATAAGATCTAGAATCTATACTATGCCATAATTAGAATTTAAATGAGAGAAGAAATTAAGATGGAGAAAGAACACCTGGGAGGAGAGCTGAGCCAAAGCCAAATCTGAGAGTGCATGGTGTATTTTTTCTCTCACGATAGCTTTGCTGGTATTCAAGAAGATATGCTTGAATTCAAGTCTCCGAAAATAGTGTTTGATCCAAGTGAAGATTGGAAGAATGGAGGAAAATAGTGTTTGATCTAAGTGAAGATTGGAAGAATGGAGGACTCTCGACGATGTTTGAGAAAAGCTAAGTCATCCATTCTTTTCTTCAATTTATATCTGAGCTTCTCAAAGATTCGAGTTTCATTGAGACAATTTTCTCTATAGAGGTTTAAAATTTGAGCATGGATGCCTTCATAGTGGTTAGACATAGTTTTAGCTTTTGGATTTTTCACTATGTTGAAGTTTGGAAACCTGCATTTTTAGTGGAAACTCCACCCAAGTTTAGGGAATCAAAGAAATAAACTGCATAGGGTAAGAAAAGAACTTAGCTGAATATAAAAAAGGTAAGGGGCAAGTAGCCATTAGAGAAATTTTAACGAAACGGTAATGGATCCCAGAAATAAGGAAGAGAAAACTTATATGAAAAAGGTATGAATTTGAGAAACCAAAATTAAGATATGAAATTAATTAATAAGTTAGTTTGGTTTATTGGTCCTAAAATTAGGGGGTTGATAAAAATTAATAAACAAATAGCTTGGAGAAAATATTAATAAAAATTAGAAAAAAAATAGAATCTAAAGGAATTGATTAAAAGACGAGAAATAATAATATAAAGTTGAAATAAATTATAGAAAATATTAATAAAAGCTAAAAAAAAAAAATTAAAAGAGAAGAAAGAATAATATGGAGTTGAAATAAAATAATATAAGAAAAAAGACAAATACGATTATTTAATTCAAATTCATATTATTTTTTTATTATTTTAATCAATTCCTTTAAATTTTAAGTTATTCCTTTTTCTAGCATTTCTCCAAGCTACTTGTTTATTAATTTCTATTAATTCCGTAATATTAAAATCAATAAATTGAACTACCTTACTATTAAAATAATTTTACATCTTAATTTTTAGTTTCTCAAATTCATATATTTTTATATAATTTTTCTCTTTCTTGAATTAATTACTATTTCATTAAAATTTCTATAACGACTACTTCTTTCTAACATTTTTATACTAAGTTCTTTACTTACTATATTCCTTCCTTGAAGATAGGTAAAGTGTCTACCAAGAACCTTAGTTTCCAAACGTCAACAGTGAAAAATAAAAAAACGTTGACGCTCATATTTGACAAATCCCATAAGTTGTCTTTTTTTTTTTAAATAATTCTAGTACCACCCTACTTGGATTAAAGCAAGACAAAACCGTTAGTGGTATTAAGTACGTCAACCATCTCATTACCTTTTAACCCACGTTATTACATGTGTCATGATGCATTATAGTTGTGTTATTCCTGTGTTACAGTTGCATTATTACCTATGTGTCATGATTCATTACAGTTGCATTATTACCTACCTCATGATGCGTTACACAACGAAGGGATAAGCTCACTTTACAAATGAAGGGGAATACCCTTAGGATAATGAATTATTACGGGTGGTGGAAATAGTGGCAAATTTAAAAACAAGGGAAGTTATGACATGTCATATTGCATGTCTTGATTATTCTAGAATGCAAATTGCATATATGTAAAGTTATGTTATGCTAATAAATATGAGGTTCACATTTGTTTCACATGTTGTGACAAAACAAACATATTAGCAAGTGGATTTCGAGGAAAATGACAAGTATAATTTCCAAGTTTAATAAATGATATGTTCATTAATACTAGAACTTTCACTATTCCATCACTCATATCCTTGGTTTTAAATTTCTATGATAAATTTAATATTTTTTATTTTCCATCTTGAGTGGGGTTATTATTAATATCTTTGTGCAATTTGAATCTAAAGTTGCTAAAATCATTTAAAGTCAAATTTTTTTATTTCCTTTATTATACTGCTTTGATAATAAATTCTTACTCGAGTCCCAAATTGTGGAGTGTTCATTCTTGTGATATCAAAGTATCACATACCTTTCTTTCCTCGTCCTATACATCCCCCATTCATTTCCACATTCCCCTTATTATCAAGATATGCTAGTTAACTAATATATTCAACTTAGAAAATTATGAGGAAAACGTACATTCAATTTTTAAAGATTTAAGTGTAAGGATGATATCCAATTTAGTTTGCCTTCCCTAAAAAGTATCCTTCCATATTTTATCTACCTTATGTTATGTATTCAACACTTTCTATTATTCTCATTTTTCCACACATATTTTATCTACCCTATGTTATGTATTCAACACTTTCTATTATTCTCATTTTTACACACATATTTCAACACTAAGCTTATTCCATTCAACGTTCAATAGTTGGACTACAAAAATAAATGTCATACGGTACATGCTTATTTCATGAACTTACCTAACGTCGGTCAAGAGTAGGTGTTAAGTCAAGATCATTATTTTCCTTATTATTGTCTCTTGTTAAACTCATATTCATTAATTGTCCCAAACCTAAGTGCCTATCTTTGACCTAAACTCATATTCATTAATTGTCCCAAACCTAACTACCCATCTTTGACGTAGAACAAATATGTGGCATGTCTAGTCATTGTTCGAGTCATTGTTTTCCATGTGGGAGTATATACTCATTTATTTCCAAGGCACTATCTAACTAAAGTCATAGTCTTCGCGCATGAATTTCGCACACCTACCTAACTTTGACCGACGTAGAACAAATACATTTCATGCCCACCATTGCGTGGCATGTCTAATCATTCTTTTCTTCGTGGGAGTATTTACCGATTTGTTTGAATTATTAATTCTACGTGTGATGTTTGGTTATAAGAAGGTTGTAGTTGTTATTATTGTATTGGTCATTATAATGTAGAGTTCGTCTTTACATGAGTACTTTGCTTCTATGTTTTAGGATGTTAGATATAGTTAGATGTGAGAGATTCTTTCCACTTAGTTGGCTCCTATTGTGTAGCTTCTATTTTGTACCTTGGTCTATATATTTTCTTAATGAGTTGTCAGTGTGCTATGAAAGCGTGTTTATGTTAAGAAAAATCTTTATGTATTTATATGTGTAAAATTATTGGTTGAATAGATCACTCGACATAATTTTGGTGATTGGAAACAATGTTTACTCTCTCATTTGTTAACATGGCATCTGGTCAAGATTGAGCTTGACTCCCTAGTGGAGTGGAGGGCCGAGGGAAATAGAAGCCTACGAGAGTGCATCTACTATAGGAGTAAGAGAGTATATTAAATTTTGTTGTGAATGTTGATATGCTTTCTTTATAGCATGTTTGTTATGATTGTGTGTATTCCTAGTGTTAACATTGAAATTGTCTTTAGTTTCTATGTGTTTTTCTTAAATGTTTGTTTCTTATTTCCCTTTCATTTCTTAAATCTTAAATAATTTTGATTTTTTTTTAATATTTTATGTTATAGTTTTTGTTTTAATTGATTTTATCCTTACTAGCTTGTTTCATGTTATATTTCATTTCAAAGTCTTCAAAATGCTTACTTAAGTCTATTCTAATGCTATATCCAAGGTTTAACCTCTATGTTGAATTTTTGATACAAAATCTTCATATGGAGACATTCCCGTAGCGCAGTAACTAAACTGCATACACTAAGGCGCTACCGGAATGTATGTTTTTATCTGTTTTAGTCATGATCTTTCGGTGCCAATTACGAGAAGATGGAGATGAATTTTAGAAATCCCAAAGAGGTTTTTGTCGAGCACGGGCTCATTCACAAAAACCTCTCAGTTTTGCAACAGGTGTCACCGTTTGAAAGATTCAAATTCATCTTTGTGGCCTATTTTTCATGGATTAAAATATTTAATATTTTCCTGTTTTAGTCACAAATTTCCAACACATATTCCAATCAATTGGAGAGGAATTTTTAAAAACCAAGAGAGGTTTTTGTTCTTCATGGACTCATTTAAAAAAACCTCTCTCATTTTTCTAACAGGTGTCGTGAATCAAGAGATATGGAAGCATCTTTGAGACCCAATTTTCCAGAAATTTGCCTAATTTCCCAAAGTCTGATTTGCTATTTTTAGTTAATTGTCTTTAAAGATTCAAGTTAGAATGTAACTAATTGATGTAACTACTTCAAAATTCAACCTAGAAGGTAGTTATGGAACTACTCTACTTTTGTAATGATAAAAGGAAGACAAACATATAGTTCAAAGAAAGGGGGATTTTGGTTTCAAGAAGCAATATACAGGTTGGAGCTTTTGGATACATACTCTCACTAATGCATATGGCTCTCATGTAAGTTTTGAAGACTGAGATTGATCTATATATGAATATAAGCCACTATTTTTTCTCTATTGATTTTGTTTATGGTCATTTTGATCACTCAACATATGATTTCATTCCTTGTTTTAAGTTTTTTCTCATGTGAATGCTCATGTGTTGTGAACTAAACCAGTATAGTGCAATGAATGTTTGTGGTTTTTGTTTATTATCTTACATTGTTATATCTTAGTTCTTGAATTTACATGATTTAGTTTTTGCATTGGTTGAATGTTAAATTACCTTCTTGAATATGAAACCCTCAAACCACAAAATCACCAAAACAAACCGTATTTTCTGTTCATTGTATTGAGATTGTACTAGTTTGCTTCCTTTGTAGTTAGGGACAATTTATAGCACAAACACCTAGTTTGTTGGTGCGAGTATGTTGTTTTCCCATCATTTCATGATATCTACCATACAATAGTTGAGGCTGTGTATCATTTGGTAAAATAATATCCATCCTTGTAGAAGTTGTGGTAAAATTAGGCTTAGTTGTATGAGACAGTTTCCAAAGGGAATGTGATCAAATTTTAGTGGCCAAAGAGATTGGAGAGATGCCACCAATGTGACGTTTTGTCATATGGACAGAAAGGATCCATGATTAGTGAAGAAAGTGTGCACGCTTCCATTCAAAGAGAGTAGTGATGTGAAGGTTTGAATAAGATGCATATGGTTTAATAAGAATTGATTGAGTTAACTTGTGCTAGGAAGGAATTGTTGTCAATTTGATTTGTTGCCACAACAAAATTTTACAAGGAGCCACCATCATGGAATATTGTCATTTCCCACCTATAGCAACCACCATTTTGGATTGGAAGAAGAATATAAGCCCCCCGTCTGTTCATGAATAAAAACCTTGCTTGAAATCTATTTGGCATTAGAAGGAACACATGGAATAAAAGTTGTATCATTGCCTTAGGGTAGTAAAAATAACCCTAATGCCCATTGATAAGTGAAGAATACAATTTGTGTGCCATAGCTTTGAGTAGATCCACAAGGGTTGATAAAGCCTTTGTGTGAGCATGGTATGTAAAGGATGTTTTTGTTGAATGCTATGAGGTTTGTGTGCTTGCACATCGATTTTAGTGCTATGATAGTTCAACTACCTTGTGTTACTCACTGAGAAATTGATATACTTGTGAGTGGAGGAATGGTAACCTTTTGAGACCTATCGATGGATCAAAGAGAGTGGTAGATCCATGGGGTGACTCATGTATTAATATGCACACTACAAATGGGATGCTAATGTTTTTTGTATTGTTTGTGTGGGGCTAAAAGTCATGATGAACACACGATGGATCAAATTGGTCCTTGGACTATAGAAGGTGATTATGATTTCATTTTTTGGTATCGTTATGACCCTCCATAAAGGTGTAATGAAGGCATGATGGGAACATTGTAGTAGTAGTGGAGTCCATTCAATGTAAGGTGGTTTAGGTCCACTATGTTTGTTATTATTAATAAGGTCCACTATGGTAGTTATTATTGAATAAATGTATTAGATCCTCATTAAAGAAGGTCCACTAGGTAGTTATAAGGTTATTAGTGTAAGAGTTGTCTTGAGGGTATGGAAAAATATTGTAATTGTATCTTAGTTCATAGTCAGTTTCCCCCTTGAATAGGTAAGTGAACATGAGTGGATTCCTTCCAAAAAAGGATAATCTTTAAGATGTTTCCCTACCTTAAGGGTTTTCATATTAATAAAGTCAAGATATTTTTTATATTATTGGATATATTTATGTGATTGAATATTTCCATATTTAAGGTGCACTACAATTGATATCAGAGCACTTTGCAAAGAAAAAAAGCAGAGAAATTTTTTTTCACTTTTTATTTTAAATATTTTCAAAGAAAAAAGAATGTTGTGAAAATCAAATCCATTTATGGGTATTTTTTTCGACGAATTTGTAGAATCTAATTACATATATGAATTCTTCTAGGAAAAATTCACGATTTCAAAAAGAAATTCACTCAAATCGAATTCTAGATGAGAGACATGTTGCCATTTGAAATTTTCTTTTTTTTAGGGTTTTTGGTGACAGGCACAGATATTGTAGAAGACAACTTTTGACAAGGTGATTAGATTGCAGCCAAATTTATGTCATCAGAGAGAGAATTTCTAGAGATTTCATATGGCATATTTCCAGTTGATTCTTGGTATGCTATATCCCTTTCAAAATTCCACCCTCAAACACTCGTGGAATTGAAGAATGGAAAAATGGTGTCTGTGGAACCTACCGTGGGAGGACATATGGTGGTGACAAAAGGTTTCTGAGCTTTCAAAGAAAATCCAAAATATATGTAGCCTCTTATGAGATAATCTCCAATTACATTATTCTTCCACACCCTCATAAGGAGGACTCCACCCATATTTATAGATCACAAGACAAGACAACTATAATCCAAGCAATCTTCTAACTACCTAGTGGACATTCTTTAATAAAATCCATACAACTTATTCAATAATCGCTACCATAGTGGGCCTTATTAATAATAAAAAACAGAGTGGCTCTAGCCTGCCTTAGATTGAATGACCTTGACTATTACTCTAATGGCCCCTTCAACCCCTCATTACACCCCTAGAGAGGATCATAATAGACTTGGACTTTTGATTAAAAATGTCTTTGCAAACAAATTTTTGTCTTGACCAAGTGATATTTTAACCTCTAGAAAAATTCTTGTGAGAATATTTTAGATATTGTGAAGTCAATGCAACTAATGGTTTTGGAATCTAAGGTCCATAAATATGGAAGTATATATGTATAAATTCCCATCAATAAGGTAGTATGAAATTCATTGATTGTAAAAGCTATGAAAATTTCCTTGAATAGGTCCATGCCACCATTCATTGGAAAACCATGTCCATCCTTTATGCCCTGCAAAAGTAATTCTTTAAACAAAGGTAGTGTGAGGAAGTTACTAAATCATGAGGCTAGGTCACGTAACGAAATGCCTATTCGGTTGGTATGTAGATATTGTCTCCACTAAGGTAACTATTGGGATGGATTCGTATCCTTTTCAATTCAAAAGAATAATAACTTCAAATATTTCGATTCCTTATATGAGCTCGAATTTTTGAAAGGTTAAACTACTTGAATTAGTTAATAACCTTTCCAATGATTTAAATGGTACTAATTTATTGCTTAATTGGAGGAATTTTTTTTAAGTGATATAATTTTGATCAAATATGAACTTTCAACCACTTTTGAAAAATGTTAAACATCAAATATGAAGAGATCAAAGCTGTTAGGCTGTTTCCAAACTTACATTGAGAGAGTCTTCCAAGAAGGCCTCGAAATGCCTTTGGGGATTTAAAATCTTTCTTTCAATGATTTTTTCAAGAATCAGGTGAAGTCTTTCAAGAAGGCCTCGAAATGCCTTTGGGGATTTAAAATCTTTCTTTCAATGATTTTTTCAAGAATCAGGTGAAGTATTTGGGCCTTTCTCTAACTTGAATTGATATTTTTTCTGAGGAAGGGTCCAAAATCCCTTGGGCCTATTCCAATCTTTCGTTTGACAATATGAGGTCATATAGATGAATTATTTTCTTTCATAGTAAGGAACTAGAATTTGGAGTTAAGAAATGAAGACTCAACACATCTTATAAAAATTCCAATGAAGTATATTAAGCCCTAGATATTTATGTATTACATTTCTATTGTTATATTAGTGTTTTTCTTATTGGTCAACTAGACCCTTTACACACACACACAAAGGAGACATAGTTTTAGAGATCATATCATCTTTTGGATTTTATATATTGTAAGAGTAGGCTTAATGTTCAAATACTATTCTTATTCATTTTCTTTATTTCATTCACAAGGCATGGAGCTACTTCTTCTTTCTATTTTTTATGTTTTTGGGGGAATTTGGTCCTTAACATTTGGTATTAGAGCCATTTTCACTCTAATTTGTTTTTTAGAAATGTTCAAAATGTAGAATTTTTAGGATCCTTCAAAGTCATATATAAGTACCTATGATGAAAATTCAAGGTCTTGTTTTTCTATAGGTTTGGAGTTGCAATCTATGGAAGTAATGGTTTTTTATTAATCCAAAAACTAGTCTCAAACATGTGTTTTGGGTGAAATTGTTATATTTGAATCTTGTGAGATTTAGATTGAGTGAAAAATATTGCAAGATAAATAATATATATTATAGTGGTTCTAGTAAAAAGTTCAGAATCAAAATGAAGATATTAGACATGTGGCAGGCCATATAAGTTCAGTCTCCCAAAAGGGATAAAAACATGTCTTGAGAAATTTCTCGCCACATCACAATTTGGTAAAACATATGGAAGTGCATAGAAGAGATACAAATCTATTAAAGACCAAAATTTTATACCCATAGGGGCCTAAATAATTGAGGATAAAGTTCGGTAGTCAACACAGTCTACAAACGAAGGTTTTTATAGGTCTGTTAACTTTAAATTTGCATAAATTTTGATTGTAAGATTGATTTATGGTGTTTGAAAAGGAATCATAGATAAAAGGTATAGAATAAATATTGCAAATATAAGTGTTTTCACATGTCAAGAGGCGGTGTAAAAAATTCTAGGTGCATTAAACCTCTTGAAGGATTATCCATTACACAAAAAGAACATGAAGAGGTGGAATTTGGGTCCTCCAAGCTTAGCGAAAGAGTAGTGAACCTTGAAAATATAATTATAAGAAATGCGGAAATCGTGAATATGGTAAATAAGGAATGATTCCAAACATTCAAAGAAAATATGGTTAGTAATTTTGATCTCAAAGATATGAAGAACATTTTGAATGACCTAAGACTCTTCCTCACCCCTAATTCACCTCCTCAATAAGAGGATAAAGAGAATGAGAGGGTTGCGTCCCAATTAGATATTGAGAAAATTAAAATAGAATTGGAGAATAAGAGGTTTGGATCGCTGACACTTGATCATTCATCATTCCAAGATCCATATCATTAACGGGTTCAAGTAATACCCCATTTTTTTACCTAGAATGTAAATATGTATGTAATGATGAAGTGGCTAAAAGCCAGACTAAATGGTCTAGGGTGACCAAAGATATTGTAATTATTTACACTTAATGATAATATATTAATTCCTAACAACTTCAATGAAGAAGGATGGAGAATATACAAGGTGATATGATCAAAAAGTGAGGCAATTGAAAAGGGGTCAAGAGGAGATGAAGCTAGTTAGTATTAACCTTACCCTTATCCTTACTTGTCAACATTAGTTAGAAATTCCTCCCAAGGTCCCTAAACCCATTCTACGAGGGTTTATTTAGTTAATAATTTCTTAGTTGTTCTAAGATGAGATTAAAGGGGTGAAAAGTGGATTCCTCTTGAGGATCCACATGGAAAGTTAGGAACATTCATATAAAATGTGAGAAATTGAGTTAGAGATTCATTGAGTCATCAATTATCATTCTCATAGCAGGTCTCAAGACATTCCATACATTCTTATCCAAATTGCCACAAGTAATTTGGTGATGATGTTACTGTTCCATTGTGAGAGGAACTTGGCCTACAATCGAGTATCCTTGGAGTCCCAGTAATGAGATTCTCATACCAGCTTGTGCTAGAGCATTGGAAATGAATTAGAATATCATGAGGGATTACAAGCAGAGAAGAGAATCTAATTCCTACTGTTGTACAAGATAAGGGGGAAGAGTGTTGGTTGATGGGTATAGTTGTAGAGTGGATTTTGGCATGAATATTGAGTTGTGTTGTGTTGATGGGATGATCTAACCGGTCATGAATGTAAGAGAGATAATCCAGTCCAAGTTCCTATGTAGACCCTTATTTGTTTGGTATAGTTACTCCTCACTGGTATGTGGGCCCCTTTTCCACTAAGAAAATGTTTCTCCCCAGTGGGAGACTTAGTCTTTTAATTAGTTCTATTTTCTAAATGCAATTTTAATCTATATGAAACTGCAATCTAATCTAATGTAGGAAACTAAATAAAAAATATTTTAACTTTTTTAACTAAAATAATGCTTTGCTCAAAATGATAATTGTTGATTCCTTTTCATATTTTTATATATGCTCTTTTAACACACAATTGAGTTGTATATGAATAAGCCTTATTTTTTTTATTTCAAATTTTCCCAAAATTATAAAATGTGCAAAAAGGGAAATTTTTTTATTCCAAAAGTTCAAGGATTGCAAAAAATGATGCTTTTTTGAAATTCAAAATAGTCAGCTCGTTTCCACTCTTTAACATATACTCTTTTAAGGAATAGATTAAATTTCTAAAAATTTGACTTTCAATTGAATTCTATCAATCCACCAAAATGATCAATTAACTCATCTATGCATTGAAGACCAAATCTTCATGAGAGTGTCAAAACAACATAAAAATCCAACTGTAATCAAATAAAGACATGAAATCAACTCTAATAAGTTCAAGTGAGCTCATAAACAATGTTAAATAAACATGGAGAAAAAAATTTCAAATGACACAATCATTACTTATGTGAGAAAAATGAGATGAGAGAATAGATTTACATGACACAACAAGCTTATTGTCAAAATCGTGATCATTATGCATTAAATGATCCCTTACTTCAATTCAAAACATGAATGTAGTCACACCGGTAGTTTCATTTCAAAATAAACACATAACCAAGCCATCATCCAATGAAAGACGAACCAAAAATAATCAATGATAAGAATCCCACAAAGAGAAATCCATGAAATCATTCCTTCAAATCAAGAGAAACAAAATCAAATACAAGAAGAAGGCATTAATTTAAAAATTCAAAGAGGGCCCCTATTGTTTTAAAAAATTAAGGGGAGCTATTGAAGGGTCAACAAATGGCGACGCACTAGGGGAAGCAGTTATCTCTTCCCTAATGCTTGAAAATTTATATGTGCAAGAGGACAAAAAATAAGGCTGTTCAACAAAAATAGATTTTTCTCTAAACCATGGGTACCACATTAACAAACCTATCTTCATAGGTTTTAAGCCACTTGTAGAAAACCTAAAGAAAACATTACAACCTGTGATGCACCTGCAACAATTAATTAATAAGAATATGCGAAATAGCAGAAATGACAGAACTCAGAATCACTTTTATATTGATCACGGGCCACTTCGAGGGGGCAACCTCTTTTGAGCAAGCTCAATACAATTAACTTCACGGCGCCTTCAATGACCTCAACACACACTTATATACTAAGTCTATGCCCAATACTATGAGTCAAAACCATGGGACATATAATACTACAGGACGACTTACAAAGCATATGCGTCCAATACTATGGGTCAATACTATGGGCTAATATAAACTACAGATCAACAAATACTACGGGACGACTTACAAAGCATATGCATCCAACAACAATATACTGACATAGTAAAGAGAAGGGTTGACATAGGTTCCTAACATCCCCTCTCCCTTAGAAAAAGCTTTGTCCTCAAAGCTTTGGTTGGAGAAAGTGCTGCAGAATCTGAAGGAGTGGTTCCTCGGTAGCATCCTCGGGTTGAATTTGGGGCCACTAATGCCTTTGGAGTGTCAAGGAGGATTGCTTGGAAGGTTGTAGATGAAGAAGAACCCTGTCAGCTGCGTGGAAAATGCGCTCAGAATGGTGTTGATCGACTTGTTGTTTCAGGCGAATTCTGGCCATGTGAAGATTGTCCTGCAGAATGAGAAGAATCTGATCGCGGTTTTGAAGAACTGAGTCAATTTCCTGAACTGGGGAGCTGCTAAGGGTGTATGGAAGAAGAAATGGCAGTGTTTTTCCATAGGCTACTTCATATGGTGTCCTTTGAGATGTGGTATTGTACGACCAGAGCGCTACTAGGAAATCCATAGAAATAGTTGGCCAAAGCAGTGTAGGGATGGGAAAGGGTTTGAGCAATCCCGAAAGGAGTGTCGTTTCACCCTTGTTGACTTGGAAAGTATCATCGTCAGCCACCATCTGTTGAATTGTCATTTTTAGTCCCTGCCAAAAGAAGTTACATTGTTCCCGGTCATACATTTTGCAGAACCCAGAGTGCCCTGTTGATGAAGAAGCATGGAGTTCATAGGAGAGATCGCCCTGTTGAACATATTGCAACCAATTTGGAACAAGCAGAGAAAGAGCTGTAAGAGAAACTGGGTCATCAATTGTGCGAGAAGGAGCATCTTCCACCATATTGTCCTTACCATTCTTTTAAGTGATCACATAGGGATAACCCATGAGTTGGATAACCCATTTCAGGTGTGTTGGGGAGGAGACCCATTGTTCCATAAAATTTTCCAGACTCTGGAGATCAGTCTTGATGCAGAAATAATTCCCTAATAGGTATGGCTGCCACTTCTGTACTGCATGCAAAATAACCATCATTTCCTGCTGAGAAGTAGATGTGGCTAAATTCTTACCAGAAAGGTCTCTTTAAGACAACAAGCGCATTGGTTCAGCAAAGATACCTGCATATCTATCCAAGGAAGTAGTGGAGATTGTTGATGGGTGCATCTGAATGGAATTGAGCTGAGCGATGACACCATGTGAATTCTTCTTAAGGATTTTTTCCAGGTGATGTGAACTGATGATGCAGAGAGACCCTGGTTGTAAGCCCATAAATTTGTGTGGTGCCCCATTGACTTTAAACTGCATCCAAAGTTCAGCAAAATCCCATAAGATGGGGCCAAGTGTGCGTAACCATTGAACGCCCAAAACCACATCACATCTTCCTAAGGACAAAGCAAACATGTCAAAGCGTAGGTTATAATCTTCCATAGAGATACGCACATTGTGACACTTCCCCTTGCAAGGTAAGGTTCCCCCATTAGCAACCATGACTTCAAAGTTGGAGCAAGGATGGAAAAAACAATCAGCCTGTTTGGCAATCCGAGAGTCAATGAAGTTATGAGTGCTACCAGAATCAATGAGTATGGTAAGAGGGAGCTTCTTGAAGTATCCCTTGACCTGCATTGTTTGTGGGGTGGTCACGCCGGTTACAGCATGGAGAGAGATCTCGGGTGGGTCGTCCTGAGATGGGGTGTCAACAAGCAGGTGTTGAATGTCGACCTGATCATCTACTGTATCTGTAGCTTCTTCACCAAGTTCTAAGGCAGGTGGAGAATCCACATCCAAAAGATAGAGCTTTTGTTGAACACATCGATGTCCCCGAGTGAATTTCTCATCACAATTATAGCAAAGCCCTTTTTCTTGGCATGCCTGCATTTCTATTTCAGACAAATGCTTGATAGGAGTTGGTTGAGGAGTAGGTGTGATGGGAGGTCATTGGGAACCCATGTTTCTAAAGGGAACAAAGGTGGGTTTGGAGCGTTGTTGAGCTGCGATCTTGTCCTCGGCCAGCTTAGCTAACCCTAGGACTTCCATCATTGTGTTGGGACAAAACATTTTGACCTCTGAGCGGATTTCATCCTTGAGACCACTGATAAAACAACTCCTGTAGAATTATTCAGACAATCCTTCTGTGTGATCGGCCAATTTCTCAAATTCTATCTGATACTCTCTCACTGTGCCAATTTGGTGAAGTTTAGTGAGTGCTCCTATGAAATCATCAAAAGCACTAGGACCAAATTGTGGCAAAATGAGTTGGCAAAAATCTGTCCAGTTTGGCTCAGGATGAGCTTTGATGTACCAACAGTACCATTGAAGGGCTTCCTGTTCCAAATGAAAGGATGCAAGTGGAACTTTCTGGGCATCAGAAGTATTATGCAGACTGAAATATTGTTCTGCTCGATATATCCATCCAGTCGAATCAGTACCATTGAAGTGAGGAAAATCAAGGTTCGGCCCACGAAAATTGCTGGAAGAAGAGAACTCGGTGGTTGCATAAGATTCTGGCTGTCTGGTATTGTTCATGGCTGAATGCTGAAGATGGAGGCTGAGAAATTTTTCATCCATATCTTGGAGTTTGGTTTGGATGGCTGCAAGTGCTTCCTCCATGGTGTGTGCTCTTGCACGAGTGACAACCATAACCAGGTTTTTTTTTTTTTTTTTGATGGAATGGGTAGAAAAACACAAACAGAAGCTGATTTAGTAAAGGGAAATTTTGATTGGGGAAACAATCGGATGGGTAATTGGGGTTTGACTAGATTTTGGACACTGTCGAAAGGACAAGAAGGCAAAAAGGGAGATTTCAGAAGCGGGGTGATAGAATGAGAAAATTTGGCAGAGAGGGACAAAGAAGCAGAATTCAGAAAGGAACTTTGTGGTAAAATTTGAAGGTGATTGGGTGAAATCTGAGGAAGTTATGGCAAACCCTAAAAATAGACAAATGTGGGATTTCGGGCTTTGGGAAGGGGAATTGGGGAGAGGGTCCTCAGGAATGAAAGATGCAGAATGGGATGACAGGGGTTCCCCGAAAATTTCAAGGGAAACAAAGTGAAAACAAGGGAGATA
This sequence comes from Larix kaempferi, assembly GCA_027924585.1. Taxonomy (NCBI): domain Eukaryota; kingdom Viridiplantae; phylum Streptophyta; class Pinopsida; order Pinales; family Pinaceae; genus Larix; species Larix kaempferi. The sequence goes on from BSBM01001150.1 coordinate 3,341,803, forward strand.
TGGGGAAAAAACTGAATTTTTTTTATTTTTTATTTTTATTTATTTATTTATTTATTTTTAATTAATTAATTAATTTTTTTTTCTTTTTCTTTTTTAGAAATAGATCGGCAACAGTAGCATGGAAGGGATCCGCAATAGATGGATCTGCAATGGCGCAGAAGGGATCGAAAACGACTGGATCTGAAACAGCTGGATCTGGAATGACCTTTAGAATAGATCTGAAACGACTGGATTTGGAGCGGAAGTGATCGACAACAATTCAACTGAAAATAGATATGGACCCTAGGTATGTACGCCTTCCTAACAGTTCAAGTGTTTCACTCGGCCACCAATTCTATCTGACAGCTTGCGTATTGGGGCAATACCCCTCACTCCACGGCTCAGGTAAAACTGATAACTGCTTTGCCACAAACGACAGCTCTTGGTTTACCTCACGGGTGGGAACTAGTCAACCAGGTAGGGGTCGTTGCCCTTTTCACTGGCAAGTCCTCTCAATGGGCCTACTACTTCGGGGTTCCTGTGCTACTCCTCACAATGAGTTTTAGGGCTTATGCCCAAGTACTTCCCATAGTTAAGCGGATAGGGATTATTCCCAAATCTGAAGCTGCAACAGATGTGGAAAAAAAAATTTGGCAGAAATTCCACCCAACGAGCCCAAGAAAGTGCTCTGATACCAGATGTGATGTACCTGCAACAATTAATTAATAAGAATATGCGAAATAGCAGAAATGACAAAACTCAGAATCACTTTTATATTGATCACGGGCCACTTCAAGGGGGCAACCTCCTTTGAGCAAGCTCAATACAATTAACTTCACAGTGCCTTCAATGACCTCAACACACACTTATATACTAAGTCTATGCCCAATACTATGAGTCAAAACCATGGGACATATAATACTACAGGACGACTTACAAAGCATATGCGTCCAATACTATGGGTCAATACTATGGGCTAATATAAACTACGGATCAACAAATACTACGGGACGACTTACAAAGCATATGCGTCCAACAACAATATACTAACATAGTAAAGAGAAGGGTTGACATAGGTTCCTAACACAACCATTCTCCAAAAGTAACAAGATGAAGTTTCATTATTTGTTAGACTTTGACAATGATACAATATTCATCAGTACACACCAAGATGAACAATTTGAAGTAACTAGATACTGTTATTTTATAATTTACCTCTAATACCATAAGCATAACCATTGTTGTTAGTAGGCATCCATAGCCTTGACATGGATACCTTTTGACCCAATTTAGATGCTTTGATCCCATTCCATTGGTTATAGATGCATATATTAGACATTCATTCTATTTGTAAATGAGGGAGCATACTCAAAATCTTCCTAAAAGAAAAGGATGAAATGTGGATTTTGAAGATATATAATTTTTTAACTTTTAAAATTAAAATCCTGACTGTCATAGATAGAGCCACTGTATCTAGAAGGTGTCCATAACCTCGACAGGGGTGTCTCTTAAATGATTTTTACCCTAAGTGCTCTCGTCCCATTAATAAAAAATAAAAAGGATATAATGCTATGAATAATTATGGTTAATCTTAGTAGAGATTATCTAATGGATGGGGAAATGGGTCTAAAACTCCTTAAGAGTACATGATGGCTTTAAGAGATTTAGGTTAACAACAATACTATCCACACTCTTTTCTTTCATGAGGGAAACCAATTAAAAGTAGTTACTAAAATCTTTATTAATCTTTATTAGTATATGATGAACACAACTCTCGGATAATACTCACATGAAACTTATGGTCAAAGCTATAGGGTTTCAATCATGAATATTTTAAAAGAGTTGAAAAGGTTTTTCACCACAGAAAAGGATTATATATGCTCTACCTGAATGTTACCTTGTAAAACTTTCCCCAAAGACATAACTTCAAATCCAAAAAGGATATAAATTCTACTTGACCCAAAGTACCATGTTAACCCTAGGTTAATCAACCTCAATTACATTTTTTAGACCAAGCAAGAATGATGAATGCAATAAGATTTCAAGTTCATAATTGCATAGTGAAATATGAGGATTAATGAACTTCTCGAAGAGATATTCATTGCTCAATAATTAATTACTAATAATCATGAGAATGCAATAAAATCTCAAGATGTTCTTAAATTAAATCTCCAAAACTAAATATTTTCTAATAAATCACATAGAATATTCATAAAAACAAACCATCCAACACTTGAGCAAGAAATTGCTTCATGTCAAAGAAAAATTTTAAGAACTAATTCTTGATGAAGACTCAATGAGATCAAAGGAAGAATCTTTCCAATAATGATTAATCAAAGAAGAGTGAAAAAAAATAAAATACATCATTCTAACCAAAGAGAAAATTATTAACATACCAAAATTTTCAGAATGCAAGTAGTTCAAGTAATCAAGATTGATCCAACAAGGTCAAAATAATTATGCATATCTGTCAATGAGAGTTATAAAAAACATGAAAATCTATCATTTATTTCCTAAAACAAAACCTAAATATAAATGAACCAAAGAAGAAATCAAAATTTTAAATACAAACCTAACTAACCTTGGTTTTTTTAATGAAAGGATAAAAGGATAAATTATTGGAAACCATAATTGATATATTGTCACAAACTCACTAGTTATCTTCAACTGAGTGAAATAAAATTTTAACCTAATGAACACTCTCAAAGAACAATTTATTAACAATCAATTGACCTTTAATTTCGTAACTATTGTAAATGATATTTATCTAACAATTTTCAATCAACTCATTGGATTTATTTTAAATGAAGGATATGACAATCATAACATCAAATAGAATGAGAAACAAAGAACGCTCTTCCCTAAGTTGAAATTCCAATTCCCACACTATTCCTTGAGTGTCAATGTTCTCAAAATGTTCCCTACTTTAAGAAATAAATACGCCCTTGAAGAACAAATGTAATCAAGTAAATTTTGTGTTTGTTACCTCTATCTGCAAATTAAAATAGAATTGCAAGTAAAATTTCAGCTATGTAAAATGGAAGATCATTCATCACGTTGATTTATTCATAAAAAAAAATCTTAACAATAAAAAGACTAAAATAAAACATAAAAGAAACTGCTCTATCCTACTTCAATCCTATACTACATCAGTGCAATAAAAACCATGCACATCAAAAATCTAAGAACAGATTAGGATATACAGAGTAAAAAAATAGAGTCAAGAAAATGAAATGGATCCCTTGAACTAGAATACTTATTGACAGTCAAAATTTCAAAGGATTTTTCTTTTGTTGCTTCAACATTTTTACTACATTTTGGTGATAAAATTTTAAGTACGTCACAAGGAGTTAAATTGATTTGTTCATTGGTAGGAGAAAAATCTGGACTTACAATCATTGTATGGTCATCTGAAACCCTTCTTGTATAATTTGTAAATCAAATATTTCATGAACAGTTTCCTGTAAAGCATTTGTCCTTTCTCCTAAAAAAAAGTAGAATTCATTGATCAAGATTAATAATTTATTCTTCAATTTGATGATCAATATATATAATTTTCTCTATCAATGTATCAGAACACATAGAATTATTAGCAACATATTTGTGTTCTTTAGGAACCAAATCGAAAAACTATTTATAACAATAATCAAAAGAAGATGAAAATACATTTTGATCAACACTCAATTCTTCTTGATCCGCATCTGTAATCGAAAAATATTGAAAATTTATAGTAGGATTACAACATTACTTCTTAGAAGAATAATTAATTTCCCTATCTATATGAATAAATTCATCCTCAATTTTTCCTTCCCATTTTGGTTCCTTAACGGAAGCTTTTCCTATCGTAGAATTCAAATTATCAGTGGAAGAAGTACCCATCTCACCTATTGATCCAGGTGGATATCGGTGGCAGCCCACCTCTTCCAACTGGCTCAAAACAGTGTTCTGGCAACTTTGGTAATTTACTATTTTTAGCAGTTTTTCGGGTCCTGAACTTCCGGAGCCATTTTGAGGCCCTAAACGACATTTTTTGGCGATTCGGGGGACCAAATGGTTGCCTCCGGCATACATTTGGGCCCAGTCGAAAGTTGTAAATCTCGGATAGACCTTTCCAACGGGCTACCGAGCGCCCTAAACGGAGATCGTATGCAAAAGTTATGACCCCGGGAAGTTGACTGTTCAACTAACCACCTTGGGGCCGCAAACTTTATGACGGTTCATCTTCTAGGGTTAGGTTTTTGGATGATTGGGATTCTTTCCCTCATGCTTATGATAAATAGGCCCTTTCGGCCTCTCTTTTTATTCATCTTGGCACGAATGAGCATAGCGGCCACATCTCTTCTCAGAGATAGCTACAACCATTCTGGCTATTGTATTTTACAGTCTGTTCTATTTCCGCTATTTAATAGAATACGTGTTTACTGTATCACTGTGTTATTTGCAATATATCTTTGTATATGATTCTGTATATGCTATCTTTTGTTTCGTTCCCACATAAATCCGGATCAGTGGTATCAGAGCAGTCTGCTCTTTGATTGTTTCTCGGTGCATGTCCCCGACGAGGTCAGGATATAGAGAGTTGGGTCTCGAACTAGTTTCACTTGGGGAAGACCACTCTCGCCGCCCCAAACGGCCTCCCATGGCGGAAGAAAAGAGAGACGACGGAGCAGTAGATCCTATCAAGTTATTGCTCGAGGAAGCCCTCGCGCGACAGAGGAACGAGATGATGGATAATTTCGCCCAAATCCTTCAACGCATGCCAACAGCGGCAAATGCACCCTCAACGAGCAGCCATTTCGGAGATACGACTCCCTTCAAGGTACAAGTTAATTTTGATATCCCTTTATTTGAAGGCCAAATCGATGCCGATGCCCTAGATAAATGGTTGAATCTACTAGAAGGGTATTTCTCTATCCACCAATTTTCTGACAGGGAAAAGATCATCTTCGCGCTCCTTAAGGCCGCCCCCCATGTCAAAAATTGGTGGGAAACTTATTGTGAGCAAAACTCATCAGACGAGTCTGGATTGTTTGAATATTCCAATCCCACTTGGGCCTCTTTTATAGATGCCGTCAAGGAACAATATTACCCTGTTGGAAACTATGATGACCAGTACACAAAATGGACCATTCTGCATCAAGAGAGGGACCAAACGGTGTCGGAGTACACCAACAAATTTCATACCTTGCGCACAAAGCTAGGTATCAAGGACTCCGAGCGGCACCTAGTACTGAAATATCGCAGTGGCCTACACCGGTACATCCGAACAGAGATGGATTTCCTGGAAATCTCTTCACTCGGATCCGCCTATCGATATGCTGTCAAAATTGAGCAGAAATTTCAGCAAAAGAACAAGCGTGACTTTGGACCTGCGCAGAAGCAGGGCAAGGGAAACTCTGGCTCGCAAAACATGGGGCAGGAAAAGGACAACCAGTCCCAACCACAGGCGAAGAAGGGTAAAGAAAAGACAAAGAAAGACACCGGGAAGTGGTGCGAGTTCCACAAAAGCCCCTGGCACAACACTAATGATTGTCGCTCAAAACAGTCATTGGTGGCTGAGATCAAAGCTTCAGAATCAGATCCCAGTTCCGATTCTGACTCGGAACCTAATTTTACAGCCGTGCAAAAAGGGAAGCAGATCATTGATGCAGAACCCAGTGCCGTTGTTGCCACCACACAGATTCAGCCAGAGGAGCCTGAAGAGTCGGAGGCAGAGGAGCGCCTTTTCCACTCACAGATGTGGGTGAAGGGAATTCCCCTACACTTTGTTGTGGACAGTGGCAGCCAGAAGAACCTGATATCAGAAGAAGTCATCAAGAGATTGGAGCTACCAATAACGCCACACCCACAACCATACACCATTGGATGGCTAAGCCAAGGACGAAGAATCCGCGTTAGTCACCAATGTCGCCTACCATATGGCATCAAGCCCTTCAAAGATGAGGTATTGTGTGATGTGGCCCCACTTGAAGTATGTGATGTTCTTTTAGGACAACCATATATGTGGAAGCGTCATGCTGTATATGAATCACGACCTCGCAGTGTCATTGTCACTTTGGGAGGACAACTCTATCGGATACCAGAGATAGTTGCACCTACCCCAAACGAGCGGGGAAGGAAGATAATCTCCCACACTGGGAAATTTTCCCTATTCGCAATTGCCACTAAAGGTGAACATCAGATCGCGGAGACATCCACAACCTCTGCAGATTATCCTTCTACTCAACAGCAACAAGAAAAACACAAAGTCAGTGCAGCATCGCCTATTCGGGTACCTCTACAGTGCAAGGCCACGCATTCAAGGTGCTCCTCCAAAAAGAAACCATCCACGCCGGTGCATACCAAGGATGCCACAACAACCAAAACTGTTGAACAGCTCCAACGCATCCATCAACAACAATTACAACCCTCTGAAGATGTCAAAGTAAGGCAACCTTTCCACTCCAGCAAATGTCGCACCAAGAGCTCAATTCGACACACAGCTCGACATATGATAAGGGATTTAACGCAATGGAGACCATTGCTTCCTAAGGAGGGAGGATTGATCCAGGTGGATATCGGTGGCAGCCCACCTCTTCCAACTGGCTCAAAACAGTGTTCTGGCAACTTTGGTAATTTACTATTTTTAGCAGTTTTTCGGGTCCTGAACTTCCGGAGCCATTTTGAGGCCCTAAACGACATTTTTTGGCGATTCGGGGGACCAAATGGTTGCCTCCGGCATACATTTGGGCCCAGTCGAAAGTTGTAAATCTCGGATAGACCTTTCCAACGGGCTACCGAGCGCCCTAAACGGAGATCGTATGCAAAAGTTATGACCCCGGGAAGTTGACTGTTCAACTAACCACCTTGGGGCCGCAAACTTTATGACGGTTCATCTTCTAGGGTTAGGTTTTTGGATGATTGGGATTCTTTCCCTCATGCTTATGATAAATAGGCCCTTTCGGCCTCTCTTTTTATTCATCTTGGCACGAATGAGCATAGCGGCCACATCTCTTCTCAGAGATAGCTACAACCATTCTGGCTATTGTATTTTACAGTCTGTTCTATTTCCGCTATTTAATAGAATACGTGTTTACTGTATCACTGTGTTATTTGCAATATATCTTTGTATATGATTCTGTATATGCTATCTTTTGTTTCGTTCCCACATAAATCCGGATCAGTGGTATCAGAGCAGTCTGCTCTTTGATTGTTTCTCGGTGCATGTCCCCGACGAGGTCAGGATATAGAGAGTTGGGTCTCGAACTAGTTTCACTTGGGGAAGACCACTCTCGCCGCCCCAAACGGCCTCCCATGGCGGAAGAAAAGAGAGACGACGGAGCAGTAGATCCTATCAAGTTATTGCTCGAGGAAGCCCTCGCGCGACAGAGGAACGAGATGATGGATAATTTCGCCCAAATCCTTCAACGCATGCCAACAGCGGCAAATGCACCCTCAACGAGCAGCCATTTCGGAGATACGACTCCCTTCAAGGTACAAGTTAATTTTGATATCCCTTTATTTGAAGGCCAAATCGATGCCGATGCCCTAGATAAATGGTTGAATCTACTAGAAGGGTATTTCTCTATCCACCAATTTTCTGACAGGGAAAAGATCATCTTCGCGCTCCTTAAGGCCGCCCCCCATGTCAAAAATTGGTGGGAAACTTATTGTGAGCAAAACTCATCAGACGAGTCTGGATTGTTTGAATATTCCAATCCCACTTGGGCCTCTTTTATAGATGCCGTCAAGGAACAATATTACCCTGTTGGAAACTATGATGACCAGTACACAAAATGGACCATTCTGCATCAAGAGAGGGACCAAACGGTGTCGGAGTACACCAACAAATTTCATACCTTGCGCACAAAGCTAGGTATCAAGGACTCCGAGCGGCACCTAGTACTGAAATATCGCAGTGGCCTACACCGGTACATCCGAACAGAGATGGATTTCCTGGAAATCTCTTCACTCGGATCCGCCTATCGATATGCTGTCAAAATTGAGCAGAAATTTCAGCAAAAGAACAAGCGTGACTTTGGACCTGCGCAGAAGCAGGGCAAGGGAAACTCTGGCTCGCAAAACATGGGGCAGGAAAAGGACAACCAGTCCCAACCACAGGCGAAGAAGGGTAAAGAAAAGACAAAGAAAGACACCGGGAAGTGGTGCGAGTTCCACAAAAGCCCCTGGCACAACACTAATGATTGTCGCTCAAAACAGTCATTGGTGGCTGAGATCAAAGCTTCAGAATCAGATCCCAGTTCCGATTCTGACTCGGAACCTAATTTTACAGCCGTGCAAAAAGGGAAGCAGATCATTGATGCAGAACCCAGTGCCGTTGTTGCCACCACACAGATTCAGCCAGAGGAGCCTGAAGAGTCGGAGGCAGAGGAGCGCCTTTTCCACTCACAGATGTGGGTGAAGGGAATTCCCCTACACTTTGTTGTGGACAGTGGCAGCCAGAAGAACCTGATATCAGAAGAAGTCATCAAGAGATTGGAGCTACCAATAACGCCACACCCACAACCATACACCATTGGATGGCTAAGCCAAGGACGAAGAATCCGCGTTAGTCACCAATGTCGCCTACCATATGGCATCAAGCCCTTCAAAGATGAGGTATTGTGTGATGTGGCCCCACTTGAAGTATGTGATGTTCTTTTAGGACAACCATATATGTGGAAGCGTCATGCTGTATATGAATCACGACCTCGCAGTGTCATTGTCACTTTGGGAGGACAACTCTATCGGATACCAGAGATAGTTGCACCTACCCCAAACGAGCGGGGAAGGAAGATAATCTCCCACACTGGGAAATTTTCCCTATTCGCAATTGCCACTAAAGGTGAACATCAGATCGCGGAGACATCCACAACCTCTGCAGATTATCCTTCTACTCAACAGCAACAAGAAAAACACAAAGTCAGTGCAGCATCGCCTATTCGGGTACCTCTACAGTGCAAGGCCACGCATTCAAGGTGCTCCTCCAAAAAGAAACCATCCACGCCGGTGCATACCAAGGATGCCACAACAACCAAAACTGTTGAACAGCTCCAACGCATCCATCAACAACAATTACAACCCTCTGAAGATGTCAAAGTAAGGCAACCTTTCCACTCCAGCAAATGTCGCACCAAGAGCTCAATTCGACACACAGCTCGACATATGATAAGGGATTTAACGCAATGGAGACCATTGCTTCCTAAGGAGGGAGGATTGATCCAGGTGGATATCGGTGGCAGCCCACCTCTTCCAACTGGCTCAAAACAGTGTTCTGGCAACTTTGGTAATTTACTATTTTTAGCAGTTTTTCGGGTCCTGAACTTCCGGAGCCATTTTGAGGCCCTAAACGACATTTTTTGGCGATTCGGGGGACCAAATGGTTGCCTCCGGCATACATTTGGGCCCAGTCGAAAGTTGTAAATCTCGGATAGACCTTTCCAACGGGCTACCGAGCGCCCTAAACGGAGATCGTATGCAAAAGTTATGACCCCGGGAAGTTGACTGTTCAACTAACCACCTTGGGGCCGCAAACTTTATGACGGTTCATCTTCTAGGGTTAGGTTTTTGGATGATTGGGATTCTTTCCCTCATGCTTATGATAAATAGGCCCTTTCGGCCTCTCTTTTTATTCATCTTGGCACGAATGAGCATAGCGGCCACATCTCTTCTCAGAGATAGCTACAACCATTCTGGCTATTGTATTTTACAGTCTGTTCTATTTCCGCTATTTAATAGAATACGTGTTTACTGTATCACTGTGTTATTTGCAATATATCTTTGTATATGATTCTGTATATGCTATCTTTTGTTTCGTTCCCACATAAATCCGGATCAGTGGTATCAGAGCAGTCTGCTCTTTGATTGTTTCTCGGTGCATGTCCCCGACGAGGTCAGGATATAGAGAGTTGGGTCTCGAACTAGTTTCACTTGGGGAAGACCACTCTCGCCGCCCCAAACGGCCTCCCATGGCGGAAGAAAAGAGAGACGACGGAGCAGTAGATCCTATCAAGTTATTGCTCGAGGAAGCCCTCGCGCGACAGAGGAACGAGATGATGGATAATTTCGCCCAAATCCTTCAACGCATGCCAACAGCGGCAAATGCACCCTCAACGAGCAGCCATTTCGGAGATACGACTCCCTTCAAGGTACAAGTTAATTTTGATATCCCTTTATTTGAAGGCCAAATCGATGCCGATGCCCTAGATAAATGGTTGAATCTACTAGAAGGGTATTTCTCTATCCACCAATTTTCTGACAGGGAAAAGATCATCTTCGCGCTCCTTAAGGCCGCCCCCCATGTCAAAAATTGGTGGGAAACTTATTGTGAGCAAAACTCATCAGACGAGTCTGGATTGTTTGAATATTCCAATCCCACTTGGGCCTCTTTTATAGATGCCGTCAAGGAACAATATTACCCTGTTGGAAACTATGATGACCAGTACACAAAATGGACCATTCTGCATCAAGAGAGGGACCAAACGGTGTCGGAGTACACCAACAAATTTCATACCTTGCGCACAAAGCTAGGTATCAAGGACTCCGAGCGGCACCTAGTACTGAAATATCGCAGTGGCCTACACCGGTACATCCGAACAGAGATGGATTTCCTGGAAATCTCTTCACTCGGATCCGCCTATCGATATGCTGTCAAAATTGAGCAGAAATTTCAGCAAAAGAACAAGCGTGACTTTGGACCTGCGCAGAAGCAGGGCAAGGGAAACTCTGGCTCGCAAAACATGGGGCAGGAAAAGGACAACCAGTCCCAACCACAGGCGAAGAAGGGTAAAGAAAAGACAAAGAAAGACACCGGGAAGTGGTGCGAGTTCCACAAAAGCCCCTGGCACAACACTAATGATTGTCGCTCAAAACAGTCATTGGTGGCTGAGATCAAAGCTTCAGAATCAGATCCCAGTTCCGATTCTGACTCGGAACCTAATTTTACAGCCGTGCAAAAAGGGAAGCAGATCATTGATGCAGAACCCAGTGCCGTTGTTGCCACCACACAGATTCAGCCAGAGGAGCCTGAAGAGTCGGAGGCAGAGGAGCGCCTTTTCCACTCACAGATGTGGGTGAAGGGAATTCCCCTACACTTTGTTGTGGACAGTGGCAGCCAGAAGAACCTGATATCAGAAGAAGTCATCAAGAGATTGGAGCTACCAATAACGCCACACCCACAACCATACACCATTGGATGGCTAAGCCAAGGACGAAGAATCCGCGTTAGTCACCAATGTCGCCTACCATATGGCATCAAGCCCTTCAAAGATGAGGTATTGTGTGATGTGGCCCCACTTGAAGTATGTGATGTTCTTTTAGGACAACCATATATGTGGAAGCGTCATGCTGTATATGAATCACGACCTCGCAGTGTCATTGTCACTTTGGGAGGACAACTCTATCGGATACCAGAGATAGTTGCACCTACCCCAAACGAGCGGGGAAGGAAGATAATCTCCCACACTGGGAAATTTTCCCTATTCGCAATTGCCACTAAAGGTGAACATCAGATCGCGGAGACATCCACAACCTCTGCAGATTATCCTTCTACTCAACAGCAACAAGAAAAACACAAAGTCAGTGCAGCATCGCCTATTCGGGTACCTCTACAGTGCAAGGCCACGCATTCAAGGTGCTCCTCCAAAAAGAAACCATCCACGCCGGTGCATACCAAGGATGCCACAACAACCAAAACTGTTGAACAGCTCCAACGCATCCATCAACAACAATTACAACCCTCTGAAGATGTCAAAGTAAGGCAACCTTTCCACTCCAGCAAATGTCGCACCAAGAGCTCAATTCGACACACAGCTCGACATATGATAAGGGATTTAACGCAATGGAGACCATTGCTTCCTAAGGAGGGAGGATTGATCCAGGTGGATATCGGTGGCAGCCCACCTCTTCCAACTGGCTCAAAACAGTGTTCTGGCAACTTTGGTAATTTACTATTTTTAGCAGTTTTTCGGGTCCTGAACTTCCGGAGCCATTTTGAGGCCCTAAACGACATTTTTTGGCGATTCGGGGGACCAAATGGTTGCCTCCGGCATACATTTGGGCCCAGTCGAAAGTTGTAAATCTCGGATAGACCTTTCCAACGGGCTACCGAGCGCCCTAAACGGAGATCGTATGCAAAAGTTATGACCCCGGGAAGTTGACTGTTCAACTAACCACCTTGGGGCTGCAAACTTTATGACGGTTCATCTTCTAGGGTTAGGTTTTTGGATGATTGGGATTCTTTCCCTCATGCTTATGATAAATAGGCCCTTTCGGCCTCTCTTTTTATTCATCTTGGCACGAATGAGCATAGCGGCCACATCTCTTCTCAGAGATAGCTACAACCATTCTGGCTATTGTATTTTACAGTCTGTTCTATTTCCGCTATTTAATAGAATACGTGTTTACTGTATCACTGTGTTATTTGCAATATATCTTTGTATATGATTCTGTATATGCTATCTTTTGTTTCGTTCCCACATAAATCCGGATCACCTATGGGGAGTATTGATGGAGAATAATCATCAAAGGACCAAGACACTTTTTCTACTTCCACTCTTTCATCTTGGAGTTGGGTAGAAACTATAGATTCCAAGTTTTCATGAATATGGGTTTCTAAATCAATGATAGGAAAGGATGGAGTGGAAATATCTTAGGGAATTGGAAAACATTCTCTTCAAATATATTCTTGATTAACTAGTGAATATAATTCAATTTGCAGATGAATTTCTTGATATGTATTGAATTTATCATCTACAAATTGATTTTGGTGAATGAGAGGAGCACAAGAAGTTAAAACAAGAATATGAAGATCATATCCAAAATTTAAACCGCTAAGACAAAACTTATAAAGGACATGATTGATTTTTGTTGAAAAGTTTTCTAGAGATCGATATTTCTTGATTTGTAAAGACTTAAATTCATCGCATAATTTATCATAATCATAAACCTAGCATCTAAGAATTCAACAAAAAATTGAAACCAAGAGTCCAAGAGTAGATAGAGTTAGTCGAAAAAGTTTCAAATCAATATTTAATTCATCTTTTGAAAGTGAGAGCGAACAATTTTCATAGAATATTAAGATTAGTGATATTATGCTTCATGGATCTACACCAAAATTTATGAATATTATATTTTGTAGATGTCTTCCCTTCACCATCAAATTTGAGTTTTGACAAGAGAGAAACTGTCTCATTGGGAATGCTAACTGATGGAAGATTAAAAACACATTCCCATATATGAATATCAGTAGGAGCCATTGACTTTTATTATAATGGAAATAATGAATCAAGTTAGGTTGGCTTGTCATCCAACCTGCCTTCTAGTACATTTTATGACACCATAAGAGGATAAGATATAAAAGTGAAATGGTGTAGGCCAAAGGATAAATGCAATAATTAATATGATCATAATAAAAACTATTAACCATTGATTTTTACCTCGGCCCTCCTTCTAGCACCATTTTTTTATGAGACGATCTGTCTAGTTATCAACGTAAGAGAGGTAACCTAATCTGAGGTTCTAAGTAGACACTTAATCATTTGGTATAGTTAACCCAAACAAGTATGTGGGCCCCATTGCCACTAAGAAAATGTTTCTCCCTAATGGGAGACTTAGTCATTTAAATTGTTCTAAATTCTAAATATAATTTTAATCTATCTGAAAAATACAATCTAATCTAATGCAATAAACTAAATCAAAACTATTTTAACTATTTTAACTAAACCCTATCGTGGGAGTTTTTTTATAAAGGAATATGATGCATAAAGTAATGATTTTATTACTGGTTTGTGTAAAGAAATTTGAATAAATAGTAATATTGTAAGAAATAGGAATATTTCAAGGTCAAACAATAAGAAAATATCATTGAACTTGTATATATTGTTCATGCATACAATTTGCAATCGCTTTAAACAATCAAATACGAAATATTAAATAGAGAAATGAGCAGAAATATTCATATGTAATTTACATTCAACTGAATGAGTATATAACAATCTTATATTATAGGCTCAAATATATAAAATGAATGCAATAATAATGCCTTGTATTTTGAACCCTCCTTCATAAAATGATTACAAATTTTTCCTACTTATACAAAATAAAATTGGTTGGCAACATCTGCTTATTTCCTCTTTCAAATACAGATATTACAAAGGAAGCTACAATGTTTAGGATAACACTCCTTTTGCTATGTGAAGATCCCCCAACTCCCATTCTACGATGTCTTTCGTGTTTATATGCAATGAGGTCTCCTTCCAGAAAATGACTACATCCTCAAAATATTATCTTCCCTTCATCTTCTTTATTGCATGACTGTGGCATCTTTTGATGGTACCTTCTTCCTCGATACTTCCTTCCTTTTCGAGCATTTATTTGATGAGTTGGCTCTCGTGAAAAGAATTTTTGGCTTCCTTGACACTAATTTTGAAAACTTACATCATCATCAAATAAAACATTATTAGAAATATAAAAATTTGAATGTAAAAATACCAAAAAAGATTATATTTCATGATCAAACATTTGTTTGGCATCCATAGACCACTTTTCTTTCTTGCAATATGGTTGTGACTATTATGCATTTTCCTTGGTTATATCTCCAAATATCAGGCCTAACCACCCTTGGATTTCGGGGAAGCAAATATGAATTTGTGGATCTTTAAGTTTGACTTCTGTGTGATCTTTATGGGTGTCGTGATCTGCTATGCATAAAAATTCATGGAAGATTCCCGCAGCGATATGGCCTTATACATGGATTTTAGGATCAAAACATCACATTGTGATCTTATGAATCTTTTACAACTCTTATAATGCCATATTTGCATGAAAAAAACCCTTCAGAATTGAAATGATGAAGGTGCAGTGGATATTTGATAAAGTTTGAGAATAAAGAAGCCTCCAGGTCATGTACATGTGTGGACCATCTATTATACACTATTTGCATGAGATATATCCCCGCGATTTGATGGTGTTTTCTTCATTAATATCTATGACTGCAGATGTGTGGAAAATTAGGGTTTACTTGTGCAATGCCCATGCATCAAAAGGACTAATATTTCTCATTTACTTATAGTATGGTGTATCTACAATCACATCTTGTTGGATCTCTACAATCAAGTTGATTTCTAATCCTTTTCGATTGGGTGGCAATCATGAGCTCAAACCAAACAATGGCTCTTCAATGCCCTGGTGCAAACAATCTCAATATTAAATCTATCTCAATATTCTTGTTATTCCATCCACTTGGGAGAGTCAAATATGAGATGGCATTCCTGATCATAAGAAATCAACTTTAATTAGTATCAATCATCATGCATCAAAACATTATAATGGAATCAGGAAACCAATATATATAATGTACATTGGATTTTAAACTTGGAGCATGGATTTCATAGTTACAAAGATGGGTTATAATGACTCTTTAAAGAATCCAACTATAATCACATAACCAAATTACATATTCATATCTCTAATAATGATTGTATTGACTTTTAACCCATTATTAGATAAATCCCACTATAAGTACATACAACCCTTGTTTGAATAGCCATATGAATTATTGCAAGATTTTATGGAGCGTCATTTAATTTCAATGTGAATATGTGTTACTTTGGATTTGAAAGAATAAAAAGCATCTGGAACATGGTGATATTAGTCAAGGAAATTGTAGAAGGAAGCCAAGAAAATGCTAGGACACTACAAGGAAAAGGCCTTTTTGCGGAGGTTATAGCTGATGCTACTCTAAAAAGAGACCAAATATCTATTTATAGCACTGGTGACTAGTGGAGGCGAGTAGGTAGAGGTTTTAGACGATGTTTTTTTTCAGCGCGTTTATACATAATAAATGCACTAATGAATATAACACAACAATACATCAATTCTCCAAAGAAATCATGTGCAATGTCGATGGAAACACCATCAAGAAGAAAAAAATTAAATTTTGCAAACGGTGTGCTTATATTACCAAAACGCATCACGACATCACATAGTTGAAAGCAATGAAGTAGGGTAAATGAGTAGTGGAGAGCACCGAATTACTATATTTTCTTATTTCTAATCAACAGAACTAGGGAAATATAGCATAAGCCCCATCGCGTTAGGGTTAAAATATTTTGAATTTAAAAACCACAGACTCTATTATTTTTTATTTTAATTTTTTAATAGCGATGTGTTGTATATTATCGACCACATCGTAACAGGGTTTAATAAAAAAAAAGCAAATGAAAAATTCATTTTTACCACATCTACAATGCTTTTGAGACCTGCAACACTAATTCTATACATCCTTACTCATACACCCTAACATCCCTGCTCCACATGGAAGCATTGATCACTTCTATTGTTTGCCGACTAGATTTTGAATTTTCCAAAGGGTGGGCTAAATTTCAAATTTGGCATTCATCACAACCATGCCTCCCCAATGCACAAGTAACCAGGTAAATTCTTTTTTACTTCATAATTTATTTTTTAGTGGATTAAAATTGGAAATTAACCATTCCCCCCCCACATTAAAAAAAATTCAAAAAACCTACACATTGTGTTTGATTCGTTTGGCTTGCACCACTAGTAGGTGCCCCCTATAAATTTACTGGGTACATTAGCAGTGGTATGTTTCATGCTGAAGCACACCGTGGAAATGACATGCTATAATTCATAACACACCGATAAACTAGTTTTTAAAAAAACTATTGATGTAAACCGGTGCATATACTAAAACCATGTGCACCTTCAAAATGATGCAATGATGTGTGCCAGTCACACTACATAACCGAATGTAATTTAAAAAAAAATAGCAACATTAAGTAGTGTGGTTCATTAGTCATCCACTTTGATATCATGGTGCACTGGCATGTAATGGGTGCATCATTATCACATACACATTTTTGAACTCACTAAGGGTGGCTATGGTGTGCTCTAAGAACACTTATGCACCATTTACAGTGTGATGACATGCACACAATGCACTGGTTTAGGGGCGCAAAAATTGATTTTTTTTAAAAATAAAAACATTTAGCATTGTGCTTATTTAAACTCACAACATCGTTTGTTTGGCATGTTGATGTGTAACTCGCACACCGTTAAACCATAAAAAATTAAAAAACTCACAAAAGGATTCTACGATGTGCATACTAAACCCTAGTGCACCATTGAGATGGTGGGATGCAATTTTCCAAGCACATCGCATAACCAAACATAATTAAAAAAAATCATATCAGTAAGAAGTGTGGTTCAGTAACATGTACACATCGATGTCACAGTGCACTAACATGTAAATGGTGCACCATTATCATATACAAATTTTTGAACTCACCAAGAGTGGCTACGGTGCACTCTAAGAACCATTACACACCTATCATGGTGTGATGACATGTCCACAATGAACTGGTTAATGGGTACAAAACTTAAAAAAAACAAAAACAAAATGTTTAATGGTGCACTATGTCAAACTCTCTACATCAATTTCTCGGTGCACTAATGTGTTATAGGTTCACCCTTTAAAGCATAAAAAAATAAAAAAAATTCCCAGAGGACTTTGATGGTGTGATTTACAAAACTTTGTGAACCGTTTCAGTGTGCTAACGTGTAATGGGCACACTATCAACCCCATTGAAAAAAGTATATACAACACACAAAGAGACATTCGTACAACTGTGTGCTCTATTAATCGTTGTGCATTGTTTGCGGTGCAATGATGTGTTCATAATGCACCGATGGTACGCATTGATGGACATAGAATTTTTTTTAACATATTTAAAAAAATCACCATGATACCAATGCACTTGTTTTATTGTATCTCTCCGTTAGTGGTGTGCTTGTAGTCCAAGAGCATCAGTAGCTGTGTGTGACTGTAATTAAGGCACAATGCTAATCAAAATCAAAATTTTTGAGAAATTTTTTATTATTTGATGTTAGTAAATAGCATGCTCATTTAATAAAATATTTAATGTTTTTATATGTCTATTTATGAGACTAATTGATGTTATATCTGAAATATATATGTCAATGGTGAGAGGTTAATTAACGATAGCAGGCATGGTTTGACCAGTACAACTTTATGCATGAGTGGGAGGCTAGAGAGAAGGAGAGGGATTTTGTACCACGACACCAATACCGTTCAGAATGGACACCTCTTGATGGTTGTTTGCCTCTTGATGTTCTATCAGGAGGCCACATCCCTCAATGGGAACTCAACATTGTTGGTGCAGTTGATCTGATGATGGGATCATCATAGGAAGGCATTTCATGTTGGTCTCGATCCATGGTTCCAACCCAGAAGGAAATTTACTTCATCACCGGGCTATCCAAGAGGGGAGTATTTTCCCATGTTTGTTGATGTCTCGGCTGGTGCTGCAGTAAAGAGTTAGCTAGCTTACTCTTAGATATATATCGGTGACCATGTCATCAATCCTACTAATTTTTCAGGTGTGCGGTGGACAACTTCATATTTATGATTTTGGTGTAGAGGAGGTTAAGTGCCCCTCTCTTTTTCTTATGACACTGGTGCACTCCACCATTGATGGTTATCGCATTAGTGTAACGCCCCATTTTGACATTACTACCTGAACTACTATTATATGTTGTATTTGTTTGATTGTGAGACTTCTTCGGTTTGACAACACTGTGGACATATGGTTCTATTATTCTGCCGATATATATATGTGTGTGTGTGGGTGGGTGGGTGTGATGTTAGTATTATGATCGGTAGCCATGCTTAAATATGTATCATGTGTTAATTATATATGCAAATTACTGAATGATGGGTACGTGGATATCGTTACAGTTATATGTTGAATAAATGAATGTTATGCCAGGTGCATGGTGAATAAATGAGTTTATTATTGTTATGTTATTATGAATTGTATGTGTATATGTTGAGGATTTATGCACGATACTCTATATTGTATGTCGAGGACTGACTTACAGGTTAAAACGGCTAAGTGATTGTTGGATCCTACGAGGTGGGAGAGCCTTGAGGACATGGACTTCGAAAGATAAATGGTATGCGAGTGATGCATTATTTACTTTCGCATGATTATTATTATGATATATATTATGACATGGGTGGGGTAGGGTTTCAGGAAACTCAACCACCCAGATTGGTTATACGATGACAGACCGAGTACAAGTGCAACGCTGTTATTATGTCGGGTAGACATAGTTCCTTATTCCATTTGGGGGGTGGAGGCTTTACCCACTGTTTATTCCCGAAACCCAGAGTCATGGGAGGGATGTGCTACAGCGTGCTCCCCAAGCTGTGTGATGATGACTGGTGGTTGCTGCTGCGGAAGCTTGGTCGATGTAGTTGACACTTCCGCTTACGGGTTCTAGCTGGAACCGGTCATGACTTGAAATTTCAGGGTAGTCCAGCAAAGGACATGATAGGATGTGGAAGTTAATGATGATGTAGGTAGATAGGTGTAGCGTGAAGTAGGGGTGAAAACAAGATCTAACTGTATGTGTGTAAGACCCTTGATTGAGTATGTGTCATAACTCAGTAATGTATGAATTGTCGTAACTTAATAAGATTTCAGTTAGTTAATGGATTGTACCTTGCAAACTGTGTGAAAACCTATGTCAGTAAACAATAAGTTTCGTGATTACAATTGATGTCTATGAACTATTACTGTTAGTGTACTTACGCGAGGTATGTAAGTAGTAGCTACACTTACATAACTCGCCTACATATTTATGATTGCGTGAAATACTGTTGAATAATAATGTTAATTAGTGTCACTTAATAATTAATTATTGTACATTAATGATTAATAAACAAGTTACAGTTAAATTAGATAGTAAATAATGCATTTGGTTAGTAACGCTTAATTAAATGTTAATGAGTTTGATTAGTAAAGACTAAGGGTTAACATGTTAAGTGATTATTGTAATGTTAATTAAAGTATTATTAAATTGATAAGTTAATATTAAATTGCAAGGTTAGATAATTAATTAAACTGTATGGATAAGAATTAATTTATATCTATTAAATTTTATGATGACCATGCATAAGCTAATTGGAACAAAAGATAATTTACGAATGGATGTAATATGAAATTGATAAACAAGTGTCAGGTACACACTTGGGAATTGTTCATGAAAATGAAAAATTAATTATAAATTAATTAATTAATTATGAATTAGTTATGAATTAATTATGAATTACTTATAAATTAATTATGAATTAATTCTAAAATTAATTATGATTAGTTCTAGATTAATTATGAATTAATTACAAATTAATTATAAATTAATTATGAATTAGTTCTAAATTAATTGTGAATTAATTATGAATTAATTACCAATTAATTATAAATTAATTATGAATTAGTTCTAAATTAATTATGAATTAATTACGAATTAATTATAAATTAATTATGAATTAATTATAATTTAATTAAGGAAGGAATATTTAAAAAATTGGAAACTAATGGGAGTCAAGGTTGAGGGCTCGAGGACTGACATGGGGGTTGATGCATTTATGTTTAGGATAAGGCATTAATGGAGGGGGAGAAGAGTCGGTAAACATGGGATAAGATGGAGAAGAGAGGAAGAAGAGGGGGGATCTTTTTACCTTAGTTAACTTGGGAGAAGTTTGGAGAGCAGACATAGGATTTTCAGAGCAGAACTGAAAGGGGTTTTTTGCTGGAGATAATTCAGAAGGGAGAGCAGGTTGGCTTGTTCTCGGTTTGGGCTTGGGGGTCCAAAGGGGTACCTTTGGAGCTTGGTGGTCGGCGAGACCTCGCCAGTTGGTAGGGTGGGAAAACTGTTTTGGGCTGGTTGAGTTTTAGAGCTTTGGGGGAAGGTTTTGGTTGCAGGGAAAAGCAAGGGAAACAACAAATGGGGACAGCAACAAGGGTGGATCTACTAGCTATCTATAGGTATTTTTCAATCAGGTATAATTGGCTTTTAACTTTGTAAATTTTACTTCTGTAATATCATGTAACATAAGAGATTAGTAAGGTAAATTACATGCTTATATGTATGCTGAGAATGAAATACTGCATTTGATGTTAGAACAACAACTAGTAGATATATATTTATTTCAAACTGTAAATACTGTTTTTCTTACAGCCAATAGAAACAACACAACAGAAACTAGAAAACATAAATATGAAACAAAATGTAAATAGTAAAAGACAGATTTTATTGAGAGATGTAAAACAAACAGAGGAACTAGGTTAGGGTCCCTACAATTAGTTTCCATCTATCGTATTATGTTGATTCTTCAGTGTAGACACCTAGATGCAGTAGGTGGTTTGCCATTTTTTTGTGTCAGTTTTGTCTTTCTTTAGATATATACCATGCAAACATTGATGGGAGGGTCAAATTCCCTTTCAATTCCTATATTTTTGTCTATTTTTTGAGAGGTTTTCAACCACCAAGCCATCATTTGACTGCTACCCTCCTAGGCCAATAATGGAGTTGCATATGTACATGTGGGGGAATATGATGCCCGATAGGGAGATGCCTAATTTCTTTCTAGGATCACATCAGAGGTGCTAGAGATGCCAACCAATGAGGAGGACCATGCCTTTGACCTTGTTCCATATCTATATGTGGGGTTCGATTGGAGAGCATGCCCTAACATATTTTTCACCTAGGATGAGCCATTGGATGATAGAGGTAATGTTAGTATTATGTTTAAATCAATCTAGTTGCATTTTACTCTCTTTATACTTTATGCAAATTAAATATATTATAAATTATTATATTAAATTGTTTAATGAATTTTTCTAATTATTGTTGTGTACTATATATTTTGTGGATATTAGCTCATTCAATGGGTAGGGGCCACCTTCTCCCATTCAGGATGATGAGGAGATGTAGGATCCCAAGGTGCCATAGTTGCCACATTCTGGCCTCCAACGCAGGCTTGATGATAGGTATCGACATGATAGGGATGACAGGTTGTCAAGATTGTTGGCACGACAGGGATTCAACCTATACAGGTGCACTACATTATGTGACACTTTGGCCCATAGAATTATGGAGGTTGGTTCCTCATGATATGAGGAGATTGATGAAACATGTTGTTGGTGCATCCATCCTTTTAGCTACTAGGAGGGATGACCATTCCTCATCTAATGAGGGAGGAGATCCTCCTCCTCCACCTCCTCCTCCATAAGCTCCTTTTTATTTTTGAGATGACGTAGCCTTGACATCTCATCCACCTCCTCCTCTTCCACCTCCTCCCCCACCAGCTCTGACATCTCATCCAACTCCTCCTCCATCAATTTCAACATATCCTCCTTGTCCTCCTCCATCAACTCCTTCATCTCGTCATCTACCCACACCCAACCCACCACGTCCATCTTCTCATCTACTCCTACTCGACCGAACAACATATTGTCATCATTGGGCCGACCATCCTCCATTTCCTTCTCCTCTCGTCTTAGTTCTTGATAGGATGGTCACAACGGGTGATATTTAGCCTCATGGAGATATCTATGCTAGTCTCTAGGTTAGTTTTTTTCTTGGCAGACATATTTATGCCATTGGATCTATTGGTGGAGATGTCAATGCCTTTGGCTCTCCCGACGTAGGTGCTAATGCATGTGGCTCTATTGTTGGAGGTGTTGATGCCTTTGGGTTTGTTGGGAGAGGTACTAATGCCTCTGGTTGGAGGTGGACCAAATATGTCATAGTAGTTAACGGATTGGAGATGTATATTTGGCATATATAATTAGTTTGATGTTATTGTTCATATATATATATTTCAATTTTCATGTTAATGTTGATGTTTATTTATATGTTGATGGTGATGTTTATGTTAGGTCAGGTTAGATGATGTTTGTTAGATGTGCGTGATGGTTATGTTAGATAATGCAACTTGTGTTTTGTTAGATGTATATGTTAGATGATGTAAGGTAATGTTTATGATGGTATGTTCATGTTTATGTTTATGTTTATTTTTATGTTTATGCTGATATGATGATGTTTAAATGTTTATTTTTAGGTTTACTCCGGTATGATGATATTTATGTTTGTTAGATGGTGAAAATGATGATGATGGTATGTTTATATTTAATATGGTTATGTTTATGATGGTATGATGGTGTTTATGTTTATGATGGTATGATGATGTTTATGTTTATGTTTGTTAGGTGGTGAAAATTATGATAATGTTATGTTAGATGATGTTAATTGATTTTTTATGTAATTACTATATTTTTATCTTAGATGATGTTAGGAGATATTAGATGTGAATGTTCATGTTTTCTTATAGATTTGTATGTTAGATGTGATTGTTAAATGTGTATTATAAAAAAAATCCTCCAATTTAATATTGTGTAAAAACATCATGCATTTTAAATTGTGAAAAAGCATCATGCATATTTATTCTGAAAATTTGTGAGGTGTTTATTTAAAAACATCAATAATATCTTATTCCTTAGAGTGTAGTTACTATCGCATATTGTTACAATAAGTGTAAACAATTTTGTGAAATTATATTATAAAATATAATAGATAAATATTTCACATGTAATTACATCTTAATTATATTTAAATTAACTAATTTTTAAAATATTTTAATAATACAATGCATTTCATTCCCTATAACAAATATTTGTTTATACTAATTTATTGTGAACTTATAATTTGCATTAAATGCATCTTAATGTTACATGTATAGTTAATCATATGAATAATGTATGAAATTGAAGTGATGCAACTATTATACATTTGATCTTGTGAGAACTATTTCTAAATTGACACATTTCTTCATCCTAATTTAACCATACATAGGTTGTACATGCATACATAAATTCCCAATTTAAGTATGATTTAATACCTATACCATGGTTTTATTTTTAAGGGTATTTCCACAATTTTGATAGAGTTTAATTAACTTCATATTTGGGTGATAATGCTTACAATATATGAATTCAAATTACCTATGTATTTTCCTATTTATTAACACAATCTAATTAACAAGCTTTAATATCCATAGTATGATAGACAAACATATTAGTGTCATAGTTTAAAGTATTGATTTCAAGGCTTTTATGTCTTAACAATTTCAATTTCATATTAATACTTAATTACTAAACATATGACTAGTATAAATATTCACAAGTAACCGCTTTCTATTCAATCTTATTTCCACAAATAACAATATATATTTGGTGAACACACCATTAAACCATTCTGTCTAATGTGCGTTGTCTTTCTTTATTTCTTTCGCCTCATACAATGTAAGTAATGAATGAACTGACGAACAACCACGGTGAATAAAAAATAAATTATTTAAACCAAAGGAAAGAGAAATGATGGTAAAAAGAAACAATCTCAAGCTAACTTTCACAAAACTTATAATAAAAAATCTCATTGGAAAAATAAGAAAATTAACTCTTATGCTTCAAATACCACACTAATGCGAAGTATAAGTGTCTAAGTATAACATATTCATGAAATCCTCCTTGTTAATCAAATGAGAGTAGTTGAAATTAAAACAAATAATAAATATGATTAACATCAATGATAATCAACAATCTAATTAATTGTCTAGTTGCAATAATACAATAAATTAAATGATAAAAAACACACTAGAATGAATCAAATGGAAAGCAAGAAAGATCATCTCTACCTATGGACAATCACAAACAATCATTCCATACAATCACAAATATATTGATAGACAAACACATTTCGCATCTGGTTGATTGTTAACCAATTAAAAATTCTTTAAAAACATATGTTAAGTAACTTTCCAATTCAATTGTCATAAGATTAAAAAGAAACAATATAATTAGAAAATTAAAGATAAACAAATAAATAATACATCCACACTATAAATGATGATCAAATAAAACATGTACATATCACTCTGTTTCCATCATCTTGATTATCTTCCTCAGTTGGAAATATAGCAATGGTGTTTAAAAAAATATGTTTAGATGTAGGTTCTTGTCTTAATACGAACCACCAATTCCTACCCAACACATCCGGGTAAAAAAACACTTGGTTGCAGTGTTTTGGGAAAAAATAAGGCTCCTTAGTTTCACCCACATGTTTCTTGAGTTGATACATATCAACCCACTATCATGATCTTCCTTCGCATTATCCTTGTCTAATGTGTCCCACCACTTCCACATAAAAATAACACATTGGAAATATGAGAAAACCACTTGAATGATCTCTTGTACATCTTTCTAACGTAACCCAAATCCCCCCTTATTATGTTTTGATCACAGTGGCTAGCATGGCTATATTGGTCAAAATCAACTTCCACTACACAGTCTTGTGTAATACATCCATCATCGGCATCCTTAGTGCAAAAATGATGCCCATATGCCCACATAGATGGGAACAAATGCACCTGCAAAAAAGTGAACAAATGATGGTGTCATCTGTCTAATAACCCAACCATTAATATATAAAATATATATATTATAATTCAAAGGTGCATTATAAAGTTAAAAATGTAGAGAAATAAATTATTACCTAGTTGTTGCACCCAATCCCCATGTTTAGTGCATCGTCCTCAGTAGGTGGGTAACAACTAGATGCACCATATTTATCTTTGACTTGGTCAGCAACCCAATTGTTGGGATAGATATTTGGCATATTATATTTTAAATAATTAGGATAAGGCATGCTTCTATTGTTCAACCATCTAAATTATTTCTTGCCAATGTCCCATTTCCTCCTCTTCTTTTAATACAATGTGATCCAGGGCTATGTTTCCTCTACGTTGTAAAGAATGAATTTGTTGATGGCATCAATATCTGAATTCGATGTTGTATTCATGAAATGAAATTGACATTGATGTAGTCATAGGTGGGTTGTATCCCTAGTACAACTATAGAACTCATACTTCCTATCAGAGTATGCAGTTACCCACATCTTGTTGCTTTTACAGGATTTAGAAATTGCTTGAACAATGGAAATA
Organism: Larix kaempferi; assembly: GCA_027924585.1. Taxonomy (NCBI): domain Eukaryota; kingdom Viridiplantae; phylum Streptophyta; class Pinopsida; order Pinales; family Pinaceae; genus Larix; species Larix kaempferi. The sequence continues at coordinate 3,367,649 of BSBM01001150.1, forward strand.
TAATGAAGAGAACAATCAACAAGACTATAAAAGAATTAAAACCCTAATTTCATTTGATTAACTTCATTTCTTTCAGCTCTACCAAATTGGTAAGAAAAGTATGCTCGACTATTGTAATATTTGATATACATTGTATCCTGATGCTAGTAGAAAGGAAAGTAATGAGATTATTCAAGTATTCTATCTTTAACCGTATGCTAGCAATATAAGAGAAGAGCATTTTCTTATACCTGATGTTTAAACCTATATTACAAAGTATGTCTAATATGTGAGTATATGGCTAGTGGTGCTATAAAGAAATAAATGTGCTTTTGTTTGAAGTATTATCGTGTACTTGAATGTTCTCTTAAATTAATGTTTACATCTTATGCGGATAAAGAGTAAGACATTATGTGAGTTGAAAGAATGAATTAATAGCAAGGACTATTACAATTGTAATATAGAATGGTCTCTTACATTATGTATGCATGAATGTTGAGACATGTAAAAGAATTTGTGAAAAGAGACTCATTAAACAATCATGATTGGGTGAAAACGCGAAGCTAGGAAACAATTCCATGACAAAAACATGAAGCTGGGAAATAGGGCGCGCGGATGAACAAGGGAAAAAAAGTCAACCTAAAACTCTCGGCCTAGAGTTTTTTAAACTCTAGGCTGAGAGTTTTGAGAGTTCAAACTCTCGGCGGAGAGTTTAAAAAAACTCTAGGCCGAGAGTTTGAACCAATCCACGCGCTATATTTTAAAAAAAAATCTCGAATGAGAGTTTGAACTAAACTCTCGGCTGAGAGTTTGGAAGACATTTTCTCGCCCGAGAGTTTTTGGTCAACAATTCCAACACCATTTCTGTAGAATTCAGAAATGTGTCACTTTAACAAGGTCGGACCACTACAAAACATGAGAATTACATGTCGGAGTTTATACCAGTAGATTCATCATTCAATCTACTTTCTCATAATATAATTTTTTTTTAATTTCATTTAGGATTACTATTTTTTACTATTTTTTTACTAAACTTTATCATTAAAAAAATTTAGTAATTGAAAAATCAATCACAATGAAAATTCAATATCATCACAATGATGAAGCCAATTTTTTTTAAAAAAATACAAGGATGTTCCTTGAAGTGTCCTCTTCAATGGGTTGGTTTTAGTTTGTTTGATAAGAGTCACATTTGAAAGAAAATGCGAAGAGAAAAACATGTATCGATAATGCACCATTTTCTGAACATACGTTGTTTCGATAAATAATAAAAAATAGTTCCCAAGTCTTAAAAAACTTAAAATATAGTCCAGGATCTAATGTAGCGTGTGTAGATTATGAACCTACAAGTTTTTTCCCTAAAATGAATAACCATCTATCAAAAAACCGTCGTCAACATAGGTCACTCATTATCCATGCCTAAAATCTTCAAGTATATGCCGTATGTTGACAACAAATTTGTCCCACGATAAGTCCATAAATTTTTTTAAAAAAAATACGAGTAGAAAGCTAATTCAATTCTCTAAAACCTTTGTGTTTACCTCAAGTTGAAATTCCTAAGGGAGATATGGGTTTGAAGAAGTCGAAGTTGAAAAACATAAAATTTAGCAGTTTTTTTTGTTAAAAACAAGCCAAAATTGTTTCCCAACTTCATGTTTTCACCCGATTGTATTCACTTTGTGAAAGATGTAAAGGTGGACAGTTACTATAACATAGTTGAATGCCTCTTAAGTTAGAATCACACCTTTCGATATCATCTATTGTTGATATAATGTTTTTAAGGGTCTTGTTTTAAGGACCGCAGACCGGGTTGTTTCCTTCTTGTCGATGAGTTGGTCACAAATGTGTATCAACACACCTTGAGTTGGGACATACAAAGTGAATGCCTTGAGGATGATGGTCTTTATGGTACCGATGGATGTGCTGCAGTTCAGGGGAAAAACGCAGAAGTTGGATAGTGTGCATTGTTGATCATATTACAATGTAGGATGGGGAGGCACTATGATGTATTGGGCATGGGTTTTTCCAAGTAGTATGCCCTATTGGGCATGGATTTTTGCAAGCAATATGCCCTATTGGGCATGGATTTCTGAAGGTTGTAAGCCTGGTTGAGCAAGATTTTTTATAGAATGTAAATCGTATTGGGTTTGTAGATAAGTTATGGAAAAAAGAGGAAGGAGAGAAGTGGAGTATATCTTCACAAAATTCTTTGAGCAATATGCTCAAAGTCTTCTTATCAAGGGTGTCTAATGTATGAGCATCCTTTTCCTTGAGCAATTCGCATCAACCAAAATCATTTAAAGTGTGAGAAGGTAGAATATCTAAGGAATAAGGTGGTTGCAACTCCATGGTTGATGATTCATAGCATTAGAACCTTATTGTTACTCCGTGATGCAACTCTGGACTACCACTCTATGTTGTTACTCGGTGTTGTAACTTGTCGCTGCAACTCCTACGGTGCTACTCCACGCATTCTATGAAAACTGTACTTTTATTCCATGTTGACATGTGTTGCAACTATGTTTTCGTAACTCCCGCACGCTATTACGGGTGTCACACGAAGGTTTCATGCCAAGTGGCAGTCATCTAAAGGAAGGGGGGAATCAGTTTGAAATGGCGAAGCAGGTGAATCATCATGATCATTCAACATCCACACAGAAGGGGGAACGAAATTGGAAACAACTAGGAATTTAAACTTCCACGACTATTTAACTCCAACAAAAGGGGGGGACCAAATTGATAGAGACACACCAGAAATGGATTCATGCCAGAGAGGTGTTGGGTTCATGCCAGAGAGGTGTTCATGGTTCTGAAAGAGTTCTAGTACACTATGATCAGCAATGCTCGTTGGAAAAGTCTTTTAAGCGAGTGGAATAGGTGAGCGACTACCTATTTTGAATCAATATGAGTAAGAATGGTGGATTGAGAATTTAACTGTCTAATCTAGAAAAAACATTGCAAAATATAACAGTTAGTTATTCTCTAAATGAGAAATTGAAATCACAGTCCAAAACTTATCTCAAAACCAAAACAAAACAATGAACACTATCGAAAAAGAGACAACTATGATTCATGTATGGAAATCATTCACAAGTCTTACAGGAGCCCAAAATAAGAGAGTAAGAGTATTTCTTTGTTTTTGTAGCAAAATTTCACCATACATCAATCCACCTGTAGCGACAGTGCCTCCGTCTCTTTAATGGTCTTTGGAATCTAGTACTTCGTGATTCTGTGGAACTATGTGTGAGCAAAACGTAATCTACAATCTTTCTTTAATTTCGTGGTGGATTAAACAGGATCAGCTCTATATTCTGGTGAACCGATGTGGCCTTACCGTCCTTATAAACTTCGTGACACAAAATCTCTGCAAAACAAAAAGTCATGAAGTTAATAGCTTAATATCTTTATTCAAACTATCAATAAAAAGCACACCAATAATCTATTGTTTACAAATTAAAGTTCTTTTACTTATAACTATAGTGATATGTGATAAAGTTACGTTTTCAAATGATCCTTCAATAGTTTATTGAAAAAAAAATGGTATGGTTTTTTTACACCTGTAAAGTTTCCTTTAAAAGGTATGCATCAATTACCATGTAACCTGTAATGTTATCCAATAATAGTTTAATAAAAGAACTTTAAAAAAATGATTTATTGGCGTTAAGATAGTAATAGTGCCATAATCATTCTATTCATACATTAAAAAAAAAGAAACTCATCAATATTGCAAAGGCCAAAATCTTGAAACAACAAAGTGTAAGCTTTGATAGTAAAAGATGTTTTTGCAAAATAAAAAATTAATATGCCACCTAAGGAGGGAAAATGGGATGACTAGAATATAATGGGGCAGGATATCATAAATAATATATATTATGCACACTTTTTTTATCAATTTTAAATAAAAGTTATTATTGCATAAATTCTAATAAAAATTATATTTGAAAAGTCACATAAATTTCAATATTTTTGTGTATAAATTTTATATGTTTTTTTTTCATGCATTTTGCAATCAAAAGATCCTCTTATGCAATATATACAAAATGAAAGTCGTGAGTGAAGAACAATTATTTAATGAAAAATACATAATTTGTAAAAATAATAAATTCTCTCGAATCCTAATTCAAACGCTATTTTTGACATCTTTGAGTATTAGTCATGAGCAAAGATATGTGTTAATGATAAACCTTAGTTATTATATAAAATTTTTATCCTCTTAGTTGATTTGTTAAATAAAATAAATAGTTATCACTAATTATTAAATTAGTGCAAAAAAATACACAAATAAAAGCTTAATGTAAAGGATATGTGTTAATAATAAATTTTAATTATTATATACAAATTTGATCATCTTAGTTGATTTGTTAAATAAAATAAATAGTTATCACTAATTATTAAATTAGAGCAAAAAAAACACAAATAAAAGCCTAATGTAAATTAATGAAAAAAAAACAATTCCCTTGTTTCTAAGCTTTTAAAGTATATTTTTTGAGAGAAGAGTCAATCATATGTAAATAATCCTTCATTAAATTATTAAAACTTGCCAAAAAAATATTGAATTGTGAAAAGGGAAAATCTTTGGTAGAAGTTTAAGACTTATGAGAATTAAAGATTGGCTTGAAAATGAAAACTTTCTTCTTGCCAATAAACTTGGATATGCATTCTTTTAAGACACAAATTAGATTGAGCATGGATGGTCTTAATTAAATTATTTGAATATGTTGAAAATTTATAACTTATGAAAATGCAAGAATTTTATCAAAAGTTTTAAGGCTCAAAACAATTTGACAAGTCCTTCATGATCATAACTAAGAGCTCAATTCCATTATGTAATATGTAATCTTGCGAGACAAGGGTTGATATATTCAAAAATAACCAATTAGTCAATTTAATTGAATCCTCCAAAAGCATCATATCAATTCAATTAAGCCAAATCAAAGAATATACTCGACTTAGAAAACCTCACATAAAGGAATAAAAGTGTTGAAAAATAATCCGAGAAATGATAAGACCCAAATGGTACACATCAATCAAACCAGTAAATCCCTATCTCAAGAAATCCAAGCCAAAGAAATAGATGTGCAAAAAGTAAATATTTTAGTAAAGGAATCCATCTAATCACGCTCTCAAACCAGGCAAACAAAACCAAAGGAGACTGAAAGCATTATTCTACCAAAATTCAAATGGGGACCCCTTCATTTTTGACAAAATAAAGGGAGGTTTGTTGGAGGCCGAACAAGGTGTCAATGATTTACCACATGTCCACATTGAAATTAGACTTCTCAATATAATGTGCTCCCAAATTTAGCACTTCATTTGGTTGTCTGGAAATAACAACCTCCAGTTGTCCATTTTCATCTGTACATTCTCTTGTACCTACCAATAGGTTAGATACCACCTCAAAACAACATAACGTCCATTTTGTCACCAATGAAAATCCCCTCATGTAATCCATAGCCTTCCATTATGCTACACATCCTCCAATCTGGAAACAATCTTTTATCAAAATTAGATTTCTTTCACAACTCCTATCATTAATTGACGCAAGGCACCTTAGACAGTTAAGGTTCTTGCTTACCAACACACACCACACACACGTTCACATAGACAAGATGCAAACAACATGGCGGAAGCTGGCTTATATTACTCATACGAATCGATTACAATGCGAATTGCAAATAAATGAAATAACTAACTAAATTTTGTCCTTAGCCATTACAACATAGAAGTAACTGTGTGCTATCTCAGTGTGTCGACCTCACCCTCTCCCGGTTCACTACGGAACTATGAGCTATGGCTCGATATTCTCTGCGTTTGGAAGCTGTGTGACTGTTCTCTCCACTCTATAGAACTCTTCAAAATGCCAAGTCCCTCAACTGATCCAAACTCCCCAGTCTTCTAATATGCTATTGTTGTTCCCAAGATCACTGTGATCCTCGAGACGTGCATCCTCTGTCAACCGATCCTTCCATGATCTTGTAGACCCACAACTGTCAGCGCCCCAACCGTACTGCACAGCCTCTGCCTGTGATGACATCTGTCATGTCTTCACCCACCTGCAATAACTGCCATTAACTTCCTTTGCAACCCTGAACTGTTTCCAAGTACTCTCCTTGACTTCTACGTGTCCTTCTAACATGCTACAGTAAACCATCACATCGACCATACTATCTGTCAGCTTCAACTCTCCTATCGGCTTCCTCCACACTCAAGGCTTTTCCAGTCCACCTCTTCCTCCTTGCTTGGATCATGCCCAACCTGTCGATGTCGCGATCCGACAACATGTCAACCTTAGTGTGACCCTGCAGCAACTTGTCGTCTGTCGAAGTGGACATGTTGACTCTCGACCTTCTCACTCTTGTCGACTGCTTCGACAGTTCTCTACTCGACTTGTTGACTTCGACAAGCCAATCTGCTTCACGCACCAGCGGTCATCGGCACTCCCTCTAGTCGGCTCCCTTATGTCGAATAACTTTGACTAATCTTCCTAGGCCCCAATGCTCCAACATCAGACTCCCCATGTGAAAAATAACTCGACTGCTCTGTTAGTCTCCTGAACTCTTCTTCGAAAATCCATGTCACCTCCTGCAACTCATCATCTTTCTACCGCACCAAGTATTCTTTCCATCACGAACTACATGTACGCCTGACTTCGTGTTCCTCTATTACTTCTACGATCTCCTCCTTGTGTTGATCTGGAATCTGTGTTGTCCAGTTGATGTTCAACACTTCTGCGCTTTCGCTGCTTGAACCTTCCTTGAACTTGTATAGATCTGAGGTATTGAACGTTGGTGAAATGCTCAAGTCATTCAGCAGCTCCAACACATAAGCGTTCTCCCAAATTTTCTTCAAAACCTTACATGGTCCAATCTTCTTCAGCTTCAGCTTGTTATAGGTTCCTGTCAGAAATCTCTCCTTCCGCAAATGAGCATAGACTAAGTCCCCTTCGCTGAACGACTATAGCCTCTTCTTCCTATCGGCTCTCAACTTGTATGACGCATTGCTCTTTTCTATGTGCTTTCACACATCTTCATGAAATTCTTTCATGTGCTCTGCGAATGATTTTGCATCCGTGCTTTTCCTGATTTTCGTCGACAACTTGACCAAATCCACCACTCTGTGTGGACTCCATCCTTGAACAATATGGAATGGGGTCGAACCTGTCGACCGATTCGGAGAATTGTTGTATGCAAACTCTGGTTGCGCCAACACGTTCTCCCACATCTTGGTTCTGTTGGTTGTCAAACATCTCAGAAGGTTTCCCAAACTTCTGTTCACCACCTTGGTCTATTCGTCTGTCTATGGATGATATTCCGAGCTAAACTGCAACCTCATGTCCAGTTTCTTCCATAGGGCTCTCCAGAAATGCCCCATAAACTTAGCATCTCTGTCCGATGTGATACTATTCGACAACCCATGCAACCTGACTACTTCCTTGAAGAATAGTACATCAATGCTTGTGGCGTCACTTGTCTTTCGACACGAAAAAGTGTTCCATTTTCGAAAACCTATTGACTACAACAAATATTGAGTTTCTTCCCTACTGTGTCTTCGAAAATCCTAGCACAAAATCCATGCTCAAGTGCTCCCATGGGGTATTTGGTATAGGTAAGGGTGTATACAACCCCGTGTTCTAACTTCTTCCTTTTTCCAACTGGAATAATATACAATGTCAAACCCACTTTACGACATCTGTCATCATTCCTGACCAATAATATTTTTCTTTGACTAATGCCTTAGTCTTGTCAGTGCCAAAATGACCCGCTAATCCGCCGCTATGCAACTCTCGGATTAGGCTCTCCCCTTACGGATCCTCTGGGAATACACAACTATCGTCCCTTGAATAGGTATCCCTCTTGGACAAAATAATCCAAGTATGGAGTCCTGTCGACACTCCATGGTTCACGACAAGCTTCCCATGCTTTCGTAAAATCCTCGTCAATCTCATAGTCTGTCTTTACCAACTCTATTCCCATTTCCTGAACTATCATCATGTTCAACAATGCAACTCTTCGACTCAACGTGTTTGAAACCTTATTCGACTTGCCCGACCTATGTCGGAACATGAATGTGTATCCCTACAGGAACACGACCCATTTCATGTGCCGCTGATTCAAATTCGACTGAGTATTCAGATACCTCAGCGCTTGGTGATCTGTGTACAACACAAATTCCTTGGGCAACAAATAATGCCTCCACTTCTTCAATGCTTGCAAAATAGCATAGAATTCTTGGTCATAGACCAAATATTTCTGCTTCATGTCATCCAAATTCTCACTGAAGAATGCAATTGTTCGGCCCTCTTGGCTCAATACTACTCCAATTTCTATTCCAATCGTGTCGCAATCGACCTGGAAAACTTTGTCGAAATCTGGGAGCACTAACACTGGGCTCTTAGTGACCTTTTCCTTCAACTTGTCGAAAGCTCGCTGGGTAGCCTCTGTCCACTTGAACTCCCCTTTCTTCATGAACTCTATCAATGGTGTGCAAATCAGACTAAATCCCCTGATGAACTTCCTGTAGAAAGTGGAAAGTCCATGGAAACTTCTCACTCTAGTTGCGCTTGTTGGTTCAGGCCAATCCAATATCGCCTTCACCTTTTCTGGGTCCATCACTAACCCTTTACCCGATATTACAAATCCCAAGTATACCAGTTCTTCCTTCATGAATAAAATTTTTTGCAGGTTCACCATCAGCTTCTCTTCCTGCAACTTCTGCAATACCTGTCGAATCTTCCCCAAGTGTTCTATCTTGGTTCGACTGAAAATCAGAATGTCGTCTAGATAGACTACAAAAAAAATTCCCAAGAATGGTTTCAGTACTTCATTCATCAATTGCATGAATGTACTTGGTGCATTAGTCAATCCAAATGGCATGGCTAACCACTCATATAGCCCTTCATTTGTCTTGAATGTTGCCTTCCATTCATCTCCTTCTCTAACTCGAATTTGGTGATAATCGCTCGTTAGGTCTATCTTTGTGAAGTACTTTGCTCCACTCAAACAATCCATCAAGTCGTCCATTCTCGGCAATGGAAACCAATACTTGATTGTGATTTTGTGGATATCTCTGGAGTCTGTACACATCCTCCACTCTCCACCTTTCTTCGGTGCTAATACTACTAGTACCGCACACGGACTCAGACTCTCTCTGATCAACCCTCTGTCCAACAACTCCTGGACCTGTCGATTGAGTTCCTGACCCTCTATCGGACTCATCCTATGCGGTGCTTTGTTTGGCAGACTTGACCCTGGAATCACGTTGATCTGATGAGATATGCTCCTTATCGGCGACAATCCCATCGTTGTCTCATCGACTACTATGCTTAGAAACTCTTCGAGCATCTTTCCGACTTCGACTAGAATCTTCTCCATTATCTCCTTCTCGACACATGGTCCTTTCAAAATGATATCATAACACCCCGATTTCTTTTCCTCTTCTGCGAGGAACTCTTTTGCTAAACACAACAGCACTCGCTTCTCCCAAACGTTGCTCTCACCTTGCTTACCGTCGGCTTGTTCCTTCAGTTTCGGCTTAAGAGCCCTCTTTACACCATTTCTCCATACTATGTGTGTTGGCTCGACCATCATAGATCATTTTCGAATCATACTGCCATGGTATTCCTAACAATAGATGGCACGCGTCCATTGGGATTATGTCGCACGGTACGCTGTCCTCTAACTTCCCCACCTTGAAGTTAATTAGGAACTGTTTGGTCACCTTCACATGGTGTCCTTTTTATAACCATGAGATCTTGTAAGGGTGTGGATGTTCTTGACATTTCAACTTTGTTTTCTCGATCACCTCTGTCACCACAAGATTCTCAGTGCTTCCACCATCAACTATGGTCTTGCAATGCCATTCGCCTATTCACACCTTGGTTCGAAAGATCGCTTTTTGCTGTGTTGGATCTTTCTCATTGCGTTTGTCCCTGTCATCCATAACCAGTGTCTTGCTGGTTGTCATGGCCCAAATTTTCTTCTTACCATCCTCATTATTGTCGGATGCTGATTCCTCCCTCTCATCGACTTGCTAATATCTTCGACGTCTGGGCTTCTACTCCTCTTCAGCATGTAGGTTCTCTAGGCATTCATATTCCTTGTGTCCTTCTCCATGACACTTGTAACAGATTATGGCTGGTCTGTTAGTTCCTTTCCTGTCGGATGGACCACCTCGACCATATGCACCTCGACCGTAGTTCTCATGACCATCGCGTTGGTTTTCTTACGCCCTTTCCCTTGTCGATGTCCCTTCCGTATGTCGACTATCTTCAACAGTTTCCTTCCTGTAACAACTACTTTGGCCTTTCATGGAAAAAATCCTCGTACCCCGACCATTCATCCTACCTTTGGTGGCTACGGATTTCCTCGACAGTTTCTCTTCTGCCTTCTGAGCTAACTGGTAGGCTTCACCCACTGCTCTAAATCTTGACATGCTCAATTCATCCTGAATGGCATATTTCAAGCTGTTCACATACCTAGTGACAACTTCTTCTCCTTTGTCAGTCTAGCCCGACCTTATTGAAAATCTATAGAACTCTTCCGTGTACTCCTTCACGGTCATCTCCTTTTGTCAAAATTTCTGCAACTTCCTGAACAGGGAAATCACATAGTCATTTGGCAAGAACTTTCCTTTCAGCTTGGTGACCATCCTATCCCAAGACTTGATTTTCTCCTTGCCCTTCTTAACTCTGTCTACCTGCACATTGTCCCACCACAATGAGGCATGACCCTTCAACCTCAGACATGCAATCTTAACCCTTTTAGGATCTTCTATTTGCTCTATTTCGAAGTATTTCTCCATTTCTCTGAACAAGTCGATCAAGTCTTCTGGGTCTAGACTTCCTGAGTAGGTACGAACATCTATCTTTGCCCAACCTCTCATATCGGTCAGAAGATTGATGAGTTTTTCTTCTGGTTCATATTCCACTGCTTCCCGTGGTTCCACTTCTTCAACTTCCTCGTCGCTTTGGTCTAACGTATTAGGAATACAACCACGCCTTTGGATTTCTTTGATTGTTGTGACTTCATTTGTCAAAGTTTGCATTATTCGGATGCACGCGTCTAACATCTCACAATCAACTGTGACTTTTGTGCCACACGCTCTTCATCCTCGGACATTAACGCCTCTATGAGCCATTTTTAACCTCAGCTGAAACTCCCACTCGTCTAATCGCAACCGAATTTCAACAATCATGCACAACTCTACCCAACCTCAGTTGGAGTTGTTCAATGCACTTGTAGGCTTAATAACACTGACGTTATCCTTCAACTCTCAATATTTTCTCTACTCTAATTCAACCAGACTCACTTCTGGGCTCTAATACCACTTGACACAAGGCACCTTAGATAGTTAAGGTTCTTTCTCAACAACACACACCACACACACATTCACATAGACAAGATGTAAACAACATGCCAGAAGTTGGCTTATATTACTGCTCTGAATCGATTACAATGCGAACTACAAAGAAATGAAATAACTAACTAACTGTCAGCCTTAGCCGTTACAACATAGAAGTAACTGTGTGCTATCTTAGTGTGTCGACCTCACCCTCTCTTGGTTCATTGCGAAACTTTGACCTATGGCTTGATCTTCTCTGTGTTCGGAAGCTGTGTGACTGTTCTCTCCAATATACAGAACTTCTCCCCGAACTCTACTTTGCAACTCCAACAAAATAAAACTCTTCAAAATGCCAAGTCCATCAACCGATCCAAACTCCCTGGTCTTCTACTCTGCTGCTGCTGTTCTCAAGATCACTGTGATCCTCGAGGCATGCATCCTCTGTTAGTCGATCCTTCCATGATCTTGTAGACTTGCAACTTTCAACACCCCAACTGTGCTACACAGCCTCTTCCTATGACGACATCTATCATGTCTTCACCCACCTGCAATATCTGCCATTAAATTCCTTACCAACCCTGAACTATTTCCAAGTGTTCTCCTTGACTTCTACGCGTCCTTCTGACATGCTACCATAAACCATCACATCAGAGATACTATCTGTCATCTTTGACTCTCTTGTCAGCTTCCTTCGCACTCAAGGCTTCGCCAGTCCACCCCTTCCTTCTTGCTTGGCTCATGCCCAACCGGTCGATGTCACGATCCGACAACATGTCAACCTTACTGCGACCCTACGGAAACTTGTCATCTATTGACATGGACATGTTGACTCTCAACCTTCGCACTCCTGTCGACTATTTCGATATTTATATACTCGACTTATTGACTTCGACAAGCCAATCTGTTTCACACACCAACGATCGTCGACACTCCCTCTGGTTGGCTCCCTTATGTCGACTAACTTCGACTGATCTACCTAGGCCCCAATGCTCCTGCATCATTAATCCTAGCTTCCACTTGCATGATATATTCTGCTATACTGGAAACAATTTGCAAATCTGTCATTCAAATGAATTCCTAATAAATAATCATCAAGGTTTCAACATCCTTCATACCTTTAGTTTTTGAGCCTAGTGCAATACTTGCAAGACAAGACAAACAATTAGACAATTGGGTTTTGGAAATCCTTCCAAAATCATAACCTTTGCAAAAGCTTCAAACTACTCTTCTTTTGTCACACAACCTTCTATCATCAAGGTTGCAACATCTGCTTATACTCATGCATTATGACAATGCACATTTTCTCTTAATTAACCTATAGATTTCTTCCATTACTCTCAATGAGTAAACATCCCATGAATTTATATTTACTACCACTAGACCTCAATTGGAAAAACCACTACACCAGGTTTATAATGAGATAAGATTCTTTAGCCAGATATTCTTCGAATACATTCCTTGCACACAATTTTCCATTTTGTAGAAACCTCAGAAGCAAAAAATCAACAATCTATACCATGCTTACCATTTCAATTCTAGAAATGTTCATATTCCTCTTAGCCTTCACTTGTTTCTTGCTAACCATCACATTCATATCCATCATGGTGTTCAAATAAGTTTTCATCCAAACGAAAATATTCAAGACATTCACCCATAGAGATATTATGCATTCACCTTCTTTTATGGAAAATTAACAATACCATTCTTTAATACCCTTGATGCAATATCTGTATTCTCTCAAGGCCCCACAAAAAAATCCTTTCACCACAATTCCAAAGGAGTTGCAACACACAAGGGAGTTGCAACTTATTGTTACAATACACCTAATCTGGCCTTTTACCTCTACATTGGTTTTGTATGTCCACATCTCATGATATTTCAATGATTATCAAATTTCCAACTTGAAATAAGTCCATTCCCCTTCTTGGAAATCTTCATTATTTTGGTCTTCAACATGCTAATATGTTCCTACTAAGAGAACATAAATCCTCTCATCATCTCCAACCTCATCTTGACCATGAGATTCACTGGAATATACTCTTTCCATGTGCACCCTTGCATTCTTTCGTTGCACCTGCAAACATAAAATGTTTTTTTAAGGAACAAATAGTTGCATCTCCAATGGCATACTACAACCATCTAAAAATAGCTCAACTGTTGCGATTTCCATTTCCTTAGGTTGACTCTCTTTCGTCCTTTGCTCGATCATCTGATATCCACAATTTCTTCTTTCACTATAAACTTCCTCACAATGATTCCATCTTAAAATAATTTTCATCCACTCAAAAATGTGAGTTGTTGTTGCATTTCTTCCACCAAACTCAATGCTTCCACACAGATACCTTCCATGCACATATTTTGTCCTCTCAGGACACTTCCATCTCATTTTCTTTCTGCTCCAAGTCCTCTACTTTTTTTCTCCTTGGATACCCCATTTCAACATGGGTTCTTCTCCTTGCAAATTCAATGATTTCACAATGTGCTGTGATTGTTTAACCACTATCCTCAATCTACATTCAACAATCAAGTATTCTTCATATGAAGACTTCCTCTTTCCTCCACTGTACATTATGATCAAACCAAATGATGTAACACATGACATACCTTCAATAGTTATCACCCTTGTACAAACATTCCTTTGAACAATGTCTTCAAATATCAACATGCATTTGTCTTCATCCTCTTCTATGTTCTTCAGTTGTTGTTGCACTTTTTCAATTCTTTGGTGTAACAAGTATTCTTTAATATCCTATTGAGTACATTCTCTGGTATTTAATCCTATCACCACTCCTTTTCCAAGCTGTGGATAACAATTTTATGCCTCCTTCTCATGGACATTTTCTTTTGTTTAATCATCAACAAGATCTTTAAATCCTTCTTGAACGTCATTTTCAAAACATAGAATCCAACCCAAACTTGCTTGCATATATTCTACTGCAAGTTTATTCTCTATTTTTTCCTGGGCTTCAACCAATTTGAGCTCAACTTCTTCACTTAGGAATTCTTGGACAATCATTTTCTACTTGTCATCTGAATATTCATAATGTCTAAGTTTATCTTCCACGACATGGGAGATATTGAAGAATATATGGTTCATGTTTTACATCCTGGTTAGCCACAGTTTCAGTGATATGATCTCGAGAAGTTAGGTCTTCTGAATGACTCGGAAATTATATTTTAAACATGTCAGCTTGTAATTTTCACTATAGGTTTTGGTTCAGGATGTTTCATAGAGTGCCACTTCAAGGAGATGCAATATATATCTTGAAGAACATGTGGTAGAAGTTTCAAATTCCAATTCATTAACGGTTTGGAGTTATACTTGTTGTAAGCCAAGGATTGTGATAGTGATAGTGAAAATTCAAGAGAAGAAGGTTGAAGAAATCTTGCGTAAGTTTTGGATATGGTATCGGAATCATAAAAGTCTTGGATCATTGTAAATATTTTTGTAAGGGATATATGATGACATGATATAGGGTTTATTTTGGTTCCATCTTGTTGTCTTGAAAAATGTATGAATTGTGTACATGCTCTAGTACATGGTCTTGGCATATTGTATGATGGTCTTGGAATATTGGATGATGGTCTTGTCATCTTGTACATTCTCTAGTGCTTCTCTCTTGGCATAATTTATGATGATCTTGGCACATATCTTGGTGATTATTTGAGCATATTGTATGATGGTCTTAGCATAGATCATAGTGGCTATCTTCGTATAGTCCACGATTATGTTTTGGCATATGGCTCATCTCTTGGAGTTTTCAATGTTTTGAAAATTTCCATGATGTAAAATTTGAGGATGCAAATGAAATCGATGGATGATTGTTTTTGGGTATAGATATGAGGCATGTACAAGTTGATATAGTGTGATAGATATTGATATAATGTGATAGTGATTGTGGCATTGTGACATTAATAGTGACATTGTGTCAGAGTCAGTGATTATGGCATTGAGGTAGAGATACAATGATTATGAAAGGGACAGTTATACAGGTACATAGACAGAGATACAAGTACATGTTAATAGAGATAGACATATAGGTTTCAAATATAGTGATTAGGGCATTGCGACATAATGACAGAGGAAGTGATATGGGTTTACATAGATAGTGATATAGGTACAAATTGACATAGACAGTGATACAAGTATAGGTTGTGATAGATACAGTGACAATGATAGATTGATTCTCTTATTCATATCAGGGTGGTAAGACAGGGTGAGGATATGGAGTTGTAGCTTCCTTCCAGTCGGTGCTAATAAATTAAGGAGTTGGAGCTTCCTTCAGGTTGGAGCCTATAAATTAGGGGGTTGGAGCTTCCTTCTAGTCGGTACTAGTAAATCAAGGAGTTAGAGCTTCCTTCAGGTTGGTTCCTGTAAATCAGGGGGTTGGTGCCTCCTTCAAGTCACTATTGGAGAATTTTGGAAGTTGGTGCTTCCTATGAATGTAATCTTGTTATTATATAAGAAAATCATTATGTGGATTTCTCCCATTTGAGTTTCCATGTTAAATCTCTTGTGAACTATGTATGGTTTATGTGGTGATGAATAACATTGTTAATGGTTCATGTTTACATGATAGAATTAATGTTTGAAATGGTAAAAAGTGCTCAATATTGATTCACCCCCCCTCTCAGTATTTGCAACAGTTAGTATTTGATAACAAACTTATGACATGAAAATATTAATATGAATTTTCTTTTAAAGTATAAACTCATGGTTATTGTTTGATAATTCAAACATCAAAGTAGACATGCAGTAAGCTATGTACACTGAAATGCCATGATTATATTTAAATAATAAGGTGTCATGAAATAAGGATTATCATTTAAAACGTAAAACAATTGGATTAAGAAAGAGTATGATGATGGTTGTCTTTTTTCTGTATGGAAAAACAAATCTAATTTGAAATTGATTCCTACCTTTTTTTCTCTCGAGCTACATATTTGCAACTCAATTACTAGTAATTACATTAAATCGTGGCCTTCTCGAGAGTTTGATAAAAGGAGATCATAATGCTATCACACGTTACACGCATAATTAATAGATTGTACATCAAAATATGAAGAAACCTGTCATGAGTATTTAAATAATTGGCTTAAGATTGAATTGTAGCTAATGAGTGTGCAAATCGTTTCCATGTCATCAAACCATTACCAAGATTAAAAAATAAAGGAAATAGGGTTTTGGGCATGGCACTAAGGAAATAACATTATGGTCTTGATCTTCCATGCTATCATATTGAATAATATTGTTCAGTGATTAGAGGATCCACATATATGGTTTTGAGATATTCATGTGAACCACAATTTTTAATATAATGAGATAGAGCAATACCAAATGCTTACAGGCTAGTTACTATCATAAGACTGCTAAAATTGTCATATAATAACTCCATTTGTCATCACTCACAACACTTGTTGAAGGGAATCATCAGTTATCAATTGATTTTCAAAACAACATTAATGGAGCCTATGAGATCACCAAAAATAATGCAACTAGATCGTAGGATAGCTATAATGAAGATGCATGGAGACTGCAACTATACACTGCCAAGAGATATGTTTTCAACTAGTTGTATGCTACAATAAATAATCCTTGATCCAAGTGCTATATTGAGGTGCAGTTATCTCTGTTAGGTCACTGAAATGATGAAAAATCAAAACTCCCTAGTTTTAAAGCCACGGAAATCACTGCATTTCAATTAAGAAAGTAATAGATTTGCGTAATCTCGTTGGCATTTTCACCCAATTAATTGATATTTTATGTCATCTTTCCAACGGATAATCATTCCATCACATTATCAAATAACATAAATAAAAGGGAAGGTCATTTTGACTTAGTAAAATATATCACACGATGAATCTTACTGCAAAACTTTTTCCATTGTTTAGTGTTAGAATATATAATACAGAAGGAAATAGAAGATAGAACACAAATGGGCATATTCATTGCCTTCTGATTATTAACTTCAAGCTTATATAGGATTACATCACATCAATACTAGTGTCCAATACTATGGAACGATAAATACTATGGGATAACCAAGTGTCCTAATCAACTAACAAACTCAACTAATTAACCAACTCATGACCGTCGAGATTACAATTCTTAACACACCCCCTTAATCTCAACTGGGATAGTATTCTCACCACTATAAATGCCTAAGTGCTTCCTTTGAAACTCAAATGCAGATGTTCCCAAAGGTTTGGTGAACATATCATTCAATTGCTCCTTAAGGCCACAAACCATCAAAGTAATCTCTCCATTATTCACTAACTCACGTATTAAAGTGGTAGCGAGTGTCAATGTGTTTACTCTTTCTATGAAACACGTTATGTTTGGACAATTTTATGGCTGAACTATTGTCACAATAAATAGATGTTGGTTCTATTTTTGTGTGTACCATATCCTTCAAACGTCTTCTTAGCCAAACTGCATGGCATACTGTTGTAGTTGCTGCGACATATTCTGCTTCTGCAGAAGACATACTAATAATGGGTTGTTTATTAGAATCCCATGAAATCAGACTTGTACCAAAATGGAAAGCATAACCAGATGTGCTTTTCCTATCATCAATACTTCCTGGATAATCACTGTCAGAGTACCCTGTAAGAGTACTGTCTAGTGAATGAGTGTACCAAATCCCATAACCAATTGTGCCTAAAAACATATCTCATAATTCTTTTTCCAAATTTCTAGTGAGATTCTTTGGGAGTCTCCATAAATCTAGATATCAAACTTACAACATATATTAAATTAGGTCTAGTTGCAGTTAAATACATTAAACTGCCTACCAATATTTTGTAAATTGTAGAATTTACTTCTGGTCCTTCATCATCCTTTCTTAACTTGGTTCCTATAGAAATGGGGGTTTATGCTAGTTTGCATTTATCCATTATGAATATGTGCAGAATGTCTGTAGCATACTTTTGCTGACAGATGAATATGTCATTTTCACTTTGGTCAACTTCCATACCAAGGAAGTAATTCATGAGACCAAGATCAGTCATCTCAAACACATTTTTCATGTCTGTCTTAAATTCTTCTAGTATCATATTTCCAGTATAAATCATATCATTAACATAAATACATACAATCAGAATGTTACCTTGCTAATTTGTTTTGACATACAGAGTGGGTTCATTACTGCTCATGTTGAACCCATTGTTGATGAGGCAAGAATCAATTCTACTGTACCAAGCTCTTGGAGCTTGCTTTAGACCATACAAGGCCTTTTTTAGCTTACATACCTTGTGTTCTTGACCTTTGAAAACATAACAAAGTGGATGGTCTACATAGACTTCTTATCCAAGTATGCCATTGAAAAAGGCATATTTTATATCCATTTGCTAAACAAGCCACTGGTTTTGAGATGCTATTGCAAGTATAGCTCTGATGGTGTCCATCCTTGATACTGGAGCAAAGGTTTCATCATATTATACACCATATTGTTGAGCAAATCCTTTTGCAACCAACCTTGCTTTGTGCTTCTCTATCTCTTCTTTTTCATTCAATTTGGTCTTATAGACCCATTTTACTCCAATATTGTTTTTGTCTGATGGGAGATCAATAAGATCTCAAGTCTGATTCCTTTCAATAGAATCAATTTCTTCATTCATTTCTTGTACCCATTGTGCATATTTTACTGCTTCATCAAATGATGTTGGCTTTCAGGAAAATAGATCATATTGTAGTTGCTCATCAATAACAAGAGTCTATTCATATAACTCCCTTAAGATTCTGGTTCTCTGGTTCTGTGGTGGACTATCTGCTGGTGTTGCTTCTTGTTGCTGCTGCTGTACCTCCAATATGGGCATTCTGAGTGGTTCTGGTGGTATTGGACTGTCTCTCTGGTGAATATTTGCTGTATCATTCAGATGATCACTCCAACATTTATCTTCAAGGAATTTAACATCTCTTCTCACCACAAAATTTTTGGTGACATGATTATATAGCTTGTAAGCCTTGTGTTGTTCACTGTAACCAGTGAAGATACATTTTTCACTCTTCTTGTCTAGTTTTATCCTTAATTCATCAAGTATGTGTGCAAAATCCACACATCCAAATATTTTGAGATGTGAAACACTAATCTTAGTGCCACTCAATGCTTCTTCAGGAATCTTATCTTTAACACTTATTTTGGGAGATCTGTTCAGTAAGTAAACTGAACATGCAACAACTTCATCCCAATAATCATCTGACAGCTTCTTGTATGACACCATACTTTGGTCCATGTTCATGATGGTCCAGTTTTTCCATTCAGCAACCCCATTCTGTTGTGGAGTGTATCTGGTAGTGAATTGGTGCTGGATGCCATGCTGCTTACAGAACTTTGCAAAATCATGTGATTCATACTCACCTCCACCATCTGATCTGAGTACTTTGATGGATTTACCTGACTTCTTTTCAGTCAATACCTTGAAATCTTTGAATTTGGATAATGCATCAGATTTGTGTCTGAGAAAGTAGATCCATACTTTCCTGCTATAATCATCAATAAAGATTAGAAAATATAGACTACCTCCTATGGAATGGTTTTGCATGGGCCCACATAGGTCTATGTGAACTAACTCAATGTGTTCTTTGGATCAAGATATATAAGTAGGGAAATTTTCCCTTTGGTGTTTCCTCGATATACAGTCTTCACAAGAACTAGAATGTTCATTCATAACTGGTAACTCGTTGACCATGGACTATTTTTGCAGATGAATGAGACTCTGAAAGGGTAGATGACCATACCTACAATGGCACAACCAAGTTTCATTTAGGATGGAAACAATATGTGCATATGACTGTGACAAGATAGAACTTCTCAAATTGAGTGGGAATATTCTATTCTTGGTCATTTCTACTTTGGCTAAGAGTCTTCTACTGGGGGATTTATCATAGACAATACAATATGAATCAAGGAATCTGACATCATACTTGTTCTGAATCAGTTGACCTAGACTGATTAGATTGACTTTCAGATTAGGAACATAGAATACATCATGTATTAGCTTCTTTTCATTTTGTTTAGTAAGAACAAGAATAATGCATTTTCCTTGAGCAGGGGAAAGATAATGATCACCAAGCTTGATTTTTGAATTGAAAGATAAATCTAGATAAAAAATAGTGATTTGTCTCCTGTCATATGATTGATGCAACCACTGTCTATAAACCATAAATCTAAGTGATATTATTCTTCAGTCGCTTGGAATGAGAGAAACATGAATTCTAATGAGCTTTCTTCAACATTGGAGACATGGGCTCTACCACTATTCTGATTTGCTTGTTTCTTTCTACAGTCTCATTCATAGTGGCCATACTTCTTGCAATAGTTGCACTGAAGTTTGGACTTATTTGTACATCTCTTTCCTCTCCCTCTTTGGTTCTGAGAGTTGTGAGAGTGATCACAGTGTTCTGAATGTTGATGAGCAATTCTATCCTCTGTAGAATGAGAACCTCTTGCTCTTCTCCCTCATCCTCTACTTCCTCTTCCTCGACCTATGCTGAATGATGCCTGAGTGCTGAATGAATTTGACAAAGACTCTTCCTCTTGACCAAGTCGAACTTCGTGGGACATAAGGGACCCTGTTAACTCTTCTAGGGTAAACTTGAACATATATTTAGATTCTTCTATTGCAGTGACAACCATAGAAAACTTCTTAGTGAGGGATCTAAGAATATTTTTAACAACGACCTTTTGTTCCAAGGCCTCACCATAGGTTTGCAATTGAGTCATAATACCCGAAATCCTAGTCATGAACTGATCTACAGTTTCAGTTTCCTTCATCTTAATACTTTGAAACTAAAGTATAAGGGTTTATAGTCTTCAAATTTTAACTCTGTTGGTACCTTTGTATGTAGTTGCAAGGATATTCCATGATTGATACGCAGTGGTAGCTCCTGAGATCCGCGGGAAGATGGACTCCTCAATGTAGCTTTAGATCAACCATTTTTCCTTGAGATCTCGATCTCGTCTTTCATCTAGGGATTTCTTGAGAGCATTAAACATAACATCCATAGCAGTTGTTGCCAGTTCTGTGAACTCATTTTCAACCATATCCCAACATTTGTTGAGTTGGAGAAACGCCTTCATCTTGATTGACCAAAACTCGTAGTTTGTGTCAGTTAGCATTGGTCCAGAGATCTGTTTCATGCTGGTACTTGCCGTTTTGTATGATTTTTCTTTAAATAGAGTGCCGCTACTTGTATAAATGACACAGTGCATCAGAGGGTGAGTCAAATAAAATCCATGAAAGTGAATATTGTTTGACACGCTTCTACTTAACAGAAATTGCATCAGTGACACTCTTCGTATGTGCAGTGAATGTGTTGGTGATGCAGTTATTCTATGCAACGGGTGCATTGCGTCGTAGTTCCAAAAAGGGACAGGTGCGTCGGTGCTTCCAAAGGAAAATAAATAAATAAAATATTTGATGCGACCCCAAATTTGTAAAGCTATTCCTCGCCAATGTGTTCCGTCTTGATCTACACGTGTGTGCTTTCCACTATGTGAAAATTCTTACCCAACAACAACAGGTATGGATCAAGCCATATGCTTTGATACCATTGTGCAATTGCCAACATAAGATCCAAAGAGATGATGTAAACCTCACAATGAAAGAATTTAGGAATAATAGAAGAAGAGACAAGCAATAGAACTTAGATCCAAAGAAACTCTGATTGAGGTAGAATAATTACACATGTTACTATTAACAGAATAATGAACTGGTAAATATACAATGTTGAGTATGAGGATTCGAATTCACTAGGAGGAATTTGAATTGGCCTTCATGCACAGATCCATAATAAGATAAGTGGAGAGTCATCAATGCCTAACTAGGAGTCCACCTTCTCATCAGTGAAGTCATCAATGCACAAGTAATCATCAACTGGGAGTCAAACTGAGTCTAACTGAATGTGGTTGGTGTAACTGGCACATGGAAGCACTAATATAGTGAAGGAGGCTCAGTGGAGGGTACCATAGGTTCTAACTGGAGTCAGAATGGTCAATCTAGTCTCACTGGAGGTCCAACAGAGTGATAAACTCAGTAAAGAATCAGTTAATCCTTAAATCAAGGCAATAACTAAAGATAACTCAATATAACTGGACTGGTAGGTGAAGAAGGCGCCCTTGTCATGCAGTGGAGCAAAGGAGGGCGCATTAGTCACTAGGAGGACTAGAAATGATCTGAAAGAAGCTCTAGGGGCTAGTTTGCTGAGGACTAGGTGCTGGGACTGATGACCTAGAATGCATGCAAAATGCATGCAAACCCTAATTTTGCATGCATGACTGAAAATGAAAATGACTGGAAAGCTAGTAGGACTAGGATGGAGTATAGGAATATCCTAACACCCCCCCTTAATGTCACATACCCCAATTTTGTAAAAATTATGTAAAGTGTTTTATTATATTCCTGAGACATTATGTTAAATTTAATGCTAAGTAGGGATTGATGACTCAGCAGAGTCAACAGAGATGGAGTGTAATTCAGAATATTTTATTATTAATAAATAAATTATGGAGACAACAACATGGGAGAGCTGTTAAAAAGAGGTTACTGGTCAAATTGGTGGATGGAACTAGGTGGAAAGGCAAAAGACAAGTGGCAGCATCCTCAAACACTTCCTAAGTTGAAGGTGGCAACTTCCCTATATTTGGGGTCATGATTCCCCAAGAAAGTGGAATCAGAGCAGGTGGCTCATTAAATGACAGTTAACCCAACAAAGGCCTAGGCAATCTTTTAAAAAGAACTCAATGAGGAGAGCTGGGGGCTCGAATACTTTCTAGGGAGAATTCATTCAGGTGAATGTTATTCAGGAAAATCCATTGAGGAAGAGGGAAATACAGTAAGGAAGTTGTTTTAGGAGGATTGCTGCAGTAACTTGGTTCCATTATAGCTTTTTGGGCTGAGAGAATTGACTTTGCTGCACCTAGTTCCAGCCAGGGAGACCAGAGCAAGCTTGGGGGTCCTGAGAAGTTTCTATCTGAGCACTCTCCAGGAGTTGGTAGGGAGGAACGGCCTCCCATTGCTGTTGTTGTCCACACCTTTAACAGGTTCCGTCACTTACTTTTTTTATGTTTACTGATTATAAATGGACGTCTGTTATGTTTATTTAATATGTCTGAGGAGCTAAGTTAGTTTAGTAAATTGAGTATCTTAGAATATCAGTAGTTAAATCTGTTAAGAGTTACTGTGTTTTTCCGCATCCTTAGTGAGAAATATTATTATTATTATTGTATCATTAATAATGTATCTATAACGCATAAAATATAGTAGTAACATTTTAAGTAATAATTTATAATTGCAATTATAACCCTAGTTATTTATACTTAATGAATAAATAAGTAAGATTTATGTACAAAATAATTATACTCTGTGTATTAAAAATTTAATAAACAATCTTCTGAGACAATAAAATATAAAAAGATAAATTACAGTAGTGATATCGTGATCGAGAACAATGCAGGAGAATTGTGTTCACAGTCAGAATATTCGTATAAGGGTACAAACCCTGTATATAATTTAATAAGTTATTGCATAACAAATAAATCAAGGTACGTAACCCTAACAACAAATTTTAGTAAAAAGAATTTAACCATAGTTAAATAACCTAGTTATTATTTGTTTAAAACCAAAGAAATAACAGAACATTATTTAGCTCAACCATCAAGCTTAACCATTACGGTTAATATCTTCCATCTAACTCGCAAAAACCAACAGAGTTATAATCATAATGACAGATTAACCAGCTAAACATAATCTCAACTGTAAATTTGGGTCGAACCATACAGTCCAACTCGTACAAATAAAAAAAAAAACTAAGAGATAAGATAATGTATCCACCTACGGCCGCATCATAAAATTACAGTATTAATTTTACTTGTTCCTGTACAAGCAAAGAACTAAAAATGCACGCGATAAACAAGCCTGAATATACAGGAAAACGTTATAATAAGTTATATTACAAAACCCTGGGTGAAAACCCTGAACCATTTAAGAGTACAGTAAAGAAAACAAAATAACGAGGCCATAACCTCATCTACAGGCAGTCTTACAGCCTTTGTTCTCTTTTTATTTACATGCTATTTCTTTTATAGAAAATTCTTAAATACAGTAGATGGGAAAATAATTACAATTTTGACCGATGCCATAACATCCTTTCACAACACAGGGTTAAACCTGTTAAAGAACTCGTTTTAACAAGCAGTTAAAAGAGCAAACAGAATGGAGACAATCACAGAGTCACTTCATTCAAAGTACAAACCCTAACCATGCTAACAAACCAGCAAGGAGGAAACGCCATGGTGAAAACCAGGCTTACCAGGTAAAAAAAAACCAATTGCCAAAGCTTGTGCCATCCACGCTTTGAAGAGGAGACAGACCCTGTAGCAGAAGAGCAGTTTAGTTAAAGCTCTATTTTTTAAAAATGGTTAAACTATTTCTTGTAACTAGAAAGACGTAGGAGTAAACGAACTTACCAGTGAGTTTGAAAGAAGCTCAGTCATTATAACAGCCTGATAACTACGAGCAGAGGAGTGTAAACCCTTTCCTTGTCACCGAAAAGAACGAGCTGGCAGAAGCAAAGGGTATCTTCCACAATGGAAGCATTTCCAGTATCAAGTCGAAAGATGCACTCACGCCGTGACAGGGTCAGCAATGGTGTAGAAAGGAAAGACCCTAGGTTTTTCAACAACCCTATGGCCACCAGACGAAATTTATTGACTCCCATACGAAGCCATTGACGAGCACGAAGGACTGAAGCAGCATAGAAGCTTCTACCGAACTATGTAACAACAAGGATTAGACCCGGAGGGTTCACAGAGCGACCAAGCCCGAAGGCGAGGGAGAAATGGCAAAGTAGGGTTTAGTCAATGATTTTATATCACCAATGCATGGCTCAGGATTGACCACGTCGCGTTTAATATTTTCATGCAAGTGGGTCGAAATTCTAATGTCCAAACGACAAGTTTTCCATTGATTGTTTTCCAACAAAATCATAACATGGATATTCCTTATGGTCGCGATACCATAGCTTTCACCTGCCATATATTTCATGTTAGAACAATGCTTTGAACCTTGCATAGTAACTATTAAAACTTTGCCTTATTAAAACCATGCAATACAAACATCGTTCAAAATTCAGTCTTGAAGTATTTTAGATATAGAGGAATTGACCTTGATTATAAAAGTTATAAGGATATGGGTAATGTTAAGCTATAAGTGGTTCATAAAATTTAACACAATTTGCTATTTACCCTAGTCTCATGTGAAAAGACAAGAGATATATCATTTCTTTAAAGTCTATAAGTTAATGGAGCGATGTTAGGTCTAGTGGTTTACAATTCTAATACTATAATGCCATTTGCTATAGCTTTGCACAGATAGTATAGGACTTGTCATTCTTTCTTTATGTGATTTTAACATGCAGATTTCAAGCTATATAACTCACAAATGTGGATTAAGGTTACTCTAGTCCATTTTACTTGTTGTTACCATTATAATAACAATCTCTTAATAGTCTCAGATTTCTTGTGATAACAAGTAGACTTTTGTTACCCTTAATACTCAACGAGTTTAATCAGGATAGCTTATAGATTTTATTCAATTGTCAATCATGGAAATAGGAGTAGTTTTCCAATCCAGGCAAACCCTTAAAAATGTTAAGAGGAGACATGTGTCAAACAATAAAACTTGTAATTGCTGGAAATAAGAAAAGGATATATGCATCGATATTGTTAACTCCAGATCCTTTATAATTGAAGTTGTGAATCAAAATATAATCTAAATTTAAACTTGACATGATAACAATAGATGAGTAAAAAGTGGTCTGATTATGGTAACCCAGATATGTTCTACGGTACTAGATAAGAAATATTATTGCGTTACAGTAATCTCATCAATAGACCAATACTCCATAGGGATACTTAAATCACTTATTATCAAGGAAAATAGTTAACTTAATCTCTAGTAATTTCCAACTTTCTATCAGTAAGATCTAGAGGAGATCATAGGAAGAGTTCTACCTTTAAACACTTGATAACCTGGCTAGCATGCTTATACTTTTACTGAATGATTTGGTACAACATTTTGTTTTATAATACTTTAAAGAACTATTTGCAGCGACCAGAAAATTACCTGTATATCTGTAAGAGAAAGAAAATCTGCTGCATTAGCTCGGAAGCTAAGTAAGCCCAGTTTGTTATGGCAATTCCCCCTTGTGGTTGCAAACAGAAAACAATCAGTAACTGACAAGAAACTCATCTTTAAATCTAAGTATAATAAAAGATCATTCAGTTACAATTCTGATAACATAAACTAATCAAACAGTTAATGACTGCTTTTAATAAGATTATATGCTATTTTAAAAATTTTAAATTTTTCGGAAAATATGGTGTTATAACATGTGGTATCAAAGCATGGTTCAAATACTAGGCCTTGATGTGACCCAACTAGTTTCCGCGGAACAGTAAAAAAAAATAAAAATTATGTACTAAGTTGTATTTTGTTTCATGTAAACAAAAAAAAAGAGCAGAAAAATTTCTTTTTATGAATCTAACAGGCAGGTATGGAGAAGCTAGGAGAATATGTTGAGGAGGAATCTCCAAACACTGAGGCAAGACAGATGTCTAGAGAACCTGTGATAGAGGAGTTAACTGCTCACTCTTCAGAGTTGATGCAGACTATAAAGGGTTTAAAGACTGAAATAGAATCAGTCAAGAAGGATAATGAAAGGATTCTGAAAACTCAAGAGGATTTAAATCAAATTTTGATGGAAAAATTTCAGACTGAAGGGAGAAGCAAAAGATCTGAATCTGAAGAAGCTAGCCATCAAAAAGGGTCTAAAAAGATGAAACTAGCTAAACTGGATAGCAGTTCATCATCTGAAGGAAGTAAGGAACAACAAAGTTATTACACTACTAGTGACAATAGTGAGGCTGAGTTATATAAAAGAAAGAAAAAGTATAGACCTTATGAAGAGATCTCCGAGGAGTTCAAGAAAATAAAACCCCCAACTTTCAATGGAGAAACCGAAATAGGAGAAGAGGCAGAATCCTGGTTATCTGGGATGAGAAAATATTTTCAGATATACAACTATTCAAATCAGCTGAAGGCGAGAATGACCATCTATAACCTTTCTGGAAAGGTAGATATATGGTGGCAAGATTTGAAAAGGATCAAGGGGATCAAGGAAAAAGAGGTCAATTGGAGTACCTTTAAAAGGTACTTCAAAAAGAAATTTCTGTCCGAACAATACTATGAAGAAAGGGCCAAGGAATTTTATGAGTTAAGGCTAGGATCTAAGACTATGAAGGACTTAAACAACAAGTTCTTAAGTCTGTTAAGATATGTGTCGTATTTTGTTGAAGAGAAACCTAAAGCACAACGGTTTCTCAGCTGCTTGCCATATCATATAAAGGATAGAATCGAATATGATAACCCTAAAACTCTGGAAGAAGCCATGTGAAAGGCTAATTTCTGTTTTGAACAGAACAAAAAGAAAGAAGGAATAGCCAACTGGAAGGCTAAAAAGAACAGTAATTAGCTTGAGTTATGGAAAAAGGAGTTTGTACCCTAGAAAAATTTCAGGAATAACAAGAACAGAAACCCTTCTAATGGTAAGAACTTCCAGGGAAGCAAAAATGGTGCTTCTAATAATTCCAATAACTTCAAGGGCAACAAGGAGGCTTCTAACAATCATGGAAATTTCACTAAGAATTTCAAACGGAAGGAGCCTCTTATGTGCTGGGAATGCAATGGCCCACACTATGCTTCAGTTTGCCCAAATTGGAAGAAACCAAACAGCAATATTCATACTATACAAGATGAAATGACTGTTGGAGACTTTGCAAGGACTATGCCCCAAATCAATGCAGCGTTGGAGAGCCGCCAAGCTGATTATTGTAAGTTTTAAACCTTAACAGTGAAGTACAAACATATATCGATTCTTAAGCATTTACAGAAAATACACAATGGCACACACATTACACAGAGATTTTCACCTGGAAACCCTTAACCGGGAAAAAACCAGCAAAACTTAGAGCCGCATAGCTCCTTTCTCATTATATGTTTATTTTACATGTACAATACAATAAATGGTATTCTGCAGCATCTAAAACCCTAATTCGTTTACCCGAATTAGGTTACAACCCTAATTTCTTTTACCGGAATTAGATAGAGTACAATGGGTCGAAAATCGCGAAAAAGCAAAAAGCAACCCAAAAAAATTTTACGGTCCGAAACGAAGGGGGTGGGCCCTGTCGGGCTACCCCCCCCTCTAAACCCCCCCCCTCCGGACGCGCCCGGCGCAGGCGAATCGAAGGTGCCGTAGGGATCGTGTTGTACACGCAGCGACCATGTGAAGAGATATAACATACCCAACAATTATCAAACTTCCATGGTGGAAGTAGGATGTATGGTTAACAAAACCCTTGTAACTATTTTAATAGATCCAAGTGCTAGCCTTAGTTATATTTCACCGCAGATACTAGAAAAGTGTAATCTAACTGTTGAAAGGTTTGATAACTCTTGGTCAGTACAACTAGCCACTGGGGCAAAAAGGAAGGTGAACTGTTATGTTAAGGAATGTGCCCTAGATATGAATGATTTTAAAACTACTGTTAAATTAAATGTTTTACCACTTGGATCGTATGACATACTTATTGGTATGGACTGGTTAGAATAGCATAAGGTAGTTTTAAACTGTTTTGATAAAACATTCACGTGTGTGAATAATAATGAACAGCCTGTAACGGTTAAGGGTATTCCTAGGAAAACTGTAATCAGGCAGATTTCTGCCTTACAACTTAAAAGAGCAGTCAGAAAAGGGTGCAAAGCCTATGCTGTAACTATTACAGATGAGGCAGTTAAGTCTGAAATAAATAAGATAAAAATAGAGGATATTCCTGTAGTAAACGAATTTACTGATGTTTTTCTGGAGGAAATTCCAGGATTACCTCCCAAGAGGGAACTGGATTTCACAATTGAGCTGGTACCAAGTGCTGTACCCAGCTCGAAGGCTCCGTATCGTATGAATATTCTGGAGCTTAATGAATTAAAATCCCAGTTAAAGGAATTAATAGATAAGAAATACATTCGACCCAGTGTGTCCCCTCGGGGAGCACCAATAATCTTTGTTAAAAAGAAGGACGGAACTATGCGACTTTGCATAGATTACCGTCAACTGAATAAAATGACAATTAAAAATAGATATTCGTTGCCCCGCATAGATGATCTGTTCGATCAGCTACGTGGAGCTACGGTGTTCTCTAAGATAGACCTGAGATCAGGCTATCATCAGGTGAGAATTAAAGAAGAAGACATATTCAAGACAACTTTCAGAACAAGGTATGGACATTACGAATTTGTCGTAATGCCATTTGGGCTTACTAATGCCCCAGCCGTCTTTATGTGTCTAATGAATAACATAATGCATAAATACTTGGATAAATTTGTTGTCATATTCATCGATGACATCTTAATTTATTCTAAAAATGAAGAGGAACATAAAGAACATTTACGGATAGTCTTACAAGAACTGCGAGAGCAACAGCTCTTTACGAAGTTCAGTAAGTGTGATTTCTTCAGGGATGAAATCCAGTACTTAGGTCACGTGGTGACTAAGGAAGGGATTTCAGTTGATCCTGAAAAGATCCGGGCAATCGAAGATTGTCCAGTGCCAAAAGACGTAACAGATGTTAGGTCCTTCATGGGAATTACCGGTTATTACCGGAGATTCATAGAAGGATTTTCAAAAATAGCCAACCCAATCACTTCCTTGCAAAAGAAAGGCAAGAAATTTGATTGGAACTTAAAATGTAAATAAAGATTTAAGAAATTAAAGAATTTATTAACAACTGCGCCTATTCTAAGAATAGCAGATCCTAATAAGGATTTCAAAGTTTGCACCGATGCTTGTAATAACGGTTTAGGCGGAGTGCTGACTCAGGATGGGCATGTCATTGCCTATGAGTCCAGGAAGCTAAAGATTCATGAAAAGAATTATGCCACTTATGATTTAGAACTAGCTGCCATTATTCATTCCTTAAAAATGTGGCGACACCACTTAATAGGCATAAATTTTACTTTAATGACTGATAATATGGGTTTAAAATACCTTTTAGATCAGCCTAACTTAAATGCAAGACAAGCAAGATGGTTGGCCTTCTTAAGTGAATACGATTTCGAAATTCAACATATAAAAGGAAAGGAAAATAAGGTGGCTGATGCTTTGAGCAGAAATGCAAAGCTGAATTTTACAACAACTATCAATACTTATATATCTGATTTAAATGAACAGTTGACTAAAGGGATAAAATTGGATGAAATTTATCAAAAATTACAAGCTACAGCTAAAGAAGAACCTACAGAAAGTTTAATAAAAGGTTATAGCCTAAATAAAGATGGATTTTTATTGTTTAAGGATAGACTGTATGTGCCTAATGTATCTAAGGTTAAATTGCTGATTCTGGATGAAGTTCATAAAACCCCTTACTCAGGGCATCCAGGCTACCAAAAGACTGTCACCATGTTGAGAAAAGATTATTTCTGTCCTAATATGAAATCTGAAGTAGCTGAGTATCTAGCTAGATGTTTGGACTGTCAACAAGTGAAAACAGAACATCAACATCCAGCTGGGTTACTGCAACCTTTGCCTATTCCTAGTTGGAAGTGGGAAATAATCAACTTAGATTTCATTACTGGATTACCCAGAAATCAAAATCAGAATGATTCAATTATGGTGGTGGTAGATAAATTAAGTAAAGCAACACATTTTATTGCTGTTAAAACCACTTACAAGGCTGCAAACATAGCTAACATATTTCTAAAGCAGATTTTTCGGCTACATGGTGTACCAAAGGTTATTATTTCAGACAGGGATCCTAAATTCACAGGAAATTTCTGGATATCCTTGTTTAAGGGATTAGATACAACACTGAATTTCAGCACTTCTTTCCATCCTCAGACGGACGGACAAACTGAAAGAGTTAATCAGGTATTGGAAGATCTGTTAAGAATGTATGTTAAGAATCAACCAGGTAAGTGGGAGGATTATTTGCATTTAGCAGAATTTGCATACAATAACAACTATCAATCGTCAGCTAAGTTCAGTCCTTTTGAAATTCTGTATGGGAGTAAATGTAACACTCCTATCTCCTAGAATAATCCAGTAGATATATTAGTGTTAGGACCCGAATTATTAAAAGAAATGGAACAGATTGTGAAACAAGTGCAGGAGAATTTGACGATTGCCCAGGATCGGCAAAAGAGCCAAGCAGATTTGAAAAGAACTCCTAAAGAGTTCCAGGTGGGTGAGCATGTGTTCATAAAGGTAAGACCAAAGAAGAGCTCCCTAATATTGGGGAGTTGTGCAAAATTAGTGCCACGTTATTGTGGTCCGTTTGAAATTTTATCTAGAATTGGTCAAGTTGCATATCAGCTAGTGTTACCACCTAATTTAAAAGTGCACAATGTTTTTCATATTTCTGTTCTGAAAAAGTATGTTCATGATGCTACTCATGTGATTGATTGGAACGTTGTACATGTAGAACCAGAAGGGGAAGTTCTGGTGGAGCCGGACTGTATCCTCGGGAGGAGGGAAATTACTCTGCGGAACTGCACAATTGGACAGCTGAAGGTGCAATGGAAGCACCTTAGTCCTGAAGAAGCTACTTGGGAACTGGAAAGTAAGATGCAGGAAGCATACCCAAATCTGTTCCAGAAGGTTGCGGAGGATGAGGAATAAGTAACATCGAGGACGATGTTACATTTTAAGGGGGTGTGTATGTCACATACCCCAATTTTGTAAAAATTATGTAAAGTGTTTTATTATATTCCTGAGACATTATGTTAAATTTAATGCTAAGTAGGGATTGATGACTCAGCAAAGTCAACAGAGATGGAGTGTAATTCAGAATATTTTATTATTAATAAATAAATTATGGAGACAACAGCATGGGAGAGCTGTTAAAAAGAGGTTACTGGTCAAACTGGTCGATGGAACTAGGTGGAAAGGCAAAAGACAAGTGGCAGCATCCTCAAACACTTCCTAAGTTGCAGGTGGCAACTTACCTATATTTGGGGTCATGATTCCCCAAGAAAGTGGAATCAGAGAAGGTGGCTCATTAAATGACAGTTAACCCAACAAAGACCTAGGCAATCTTTTAAAAAGAACTCAATGAGGAGAGCTGGGGGCTCGAATACTTTCCAGGGAGAATTCATTCAGGTGAATGTTATTTAGGAAAATCCATTAAGGAAGAGGGAAATACAGTAAGGAAGTTGTTTTAGGAGGATTGCTGCAGTAACTTGGTTCCATTATAGCTTTTTGGGCTGAGAGAATTAACTTTGCTGCACCTAGTTCCAGCCAGGGAGACCAGAGCAAGCTCGGGGGTCCTGAGAAGTTGCTATCTGAGCACTCTCCAGGAGTTGGTAGGGAGGAACGACCTCCCATTGCTGTTGTTGTCCACAACTTTAATAGGTTCCGTCACTTACTTTTTTTATGTTTACTGATTATAAATGGACATCTGTTATGTTTATTTAATATGTCTGAGGAGCTAAGTTAGTTTAGTAAATTGAGTATCTTAGAATATCAGTAGTTAAATCTGTTAAGAGTTACTGTGTTTTTCCGCATCCTTAGTGAGAAATAATATTATTATTATTGTATCATTAATAATGTATCTATAACGCATAAAATATAGTAGTAACATTTTAAGTAATAATTTATAATTGCAATTATAACCCTAGTTATTTATACTTAATGAATAAATAAGTAAGATTTATGTACAAAATAATTATACTCTGTGTATTAAAAATTTAATAAACAATCTTCTGAGACAATAAAATATAAAAAGATAAATTACAGTAGTGATATCGTGATCGAGAACAATGCAGGAGAATTGTGTTCACAGTCAGAATATTCGAATAAGGGTACAAACCCTGTATATAATTTAATAAGTTATTGCATAACAAATAAATCAAGGTACGTAACCCTAACAACAAATTTTAGTAAAAAGAATTTAACCATAGTTAAATAACCTAGTTATTATTTGTTTAAAACCAAAGAAATAACATAATAGTATTTAGCTCAACCATCAAGCTTAACCATTACGGTTAATATCTTCCATCTAACTCGCAAAAACCAACAGAGTTATAATCGTAATGACAGATTAACCAGCTAAACATAATCTCAACTGTAAGTTTGGGTCGAACCATACAGTCCAGCTCGTACAAATAAAAAAAAAAATACTAAGAGATAAGATAATGTATCCACCTACGGCCGCATCATAAAATTACAGTATTAATTTTACTTGTTCCTGTACAAGCAAAGAACTAAAAATGCACGCGATAAACAAGCCTGAATATACACGAAAACGTTATAATAAGTTATATTACAAAACCCTGGGTGAAAACCCTGAACCATTTAAGAGTACAGTAAAGAAAACAAAATAACGAGGACGTAACCTCATCTACAGGCAGGCTTATAGCCTTTGTTCTCTTTTTATTTAGACGTTATTTCTTTTATAGAAAATTCTTAAATACAGCAGATGGGCGAATAATTACAATTTTGACCGATGCCATAACATCCTTTCACACAACACAAGGTTAAACCTGTTAAAGAACTCATTTTAACAAGCAGTTAAAAGAGCGAACAGAATGGAGACAATCACAGAGTCACTTCATTCAAAGTCCAAACCCTAACCATCCTAACAAACCAACAAGGAGGAAATGCCATGGTGAAAACCAGGCTTACCAGGTAAAAAAAACCAACTGCCGAAGCTTGTGCCATCCACGCTTTGAAGAGGAGCTAGACCCTGTAGCAGAAGAACAGTTTAGTTAAAACTCTATTTTTTAAAAATGGTTAAACTATTTCTTGTAACTAGAAAGACGTAGGAGTAAACGAACTTACCAGTGAGTTTGAAAGAAGCTCAGTCATTATAACAACCTGATAACTACGAGCAGAGGAGTGTAAACCCTTTCCTTGTCACCGAAAAGAACGAGCTGGCAGAAGCAAAGGATATCTTCCATAATGGAAGCATTTCCAGTATCAAGTCGAAAGATGCACTCACGCCGTGACAGGGTCAGCAATGGTGTAGAAAGTAAAGACCCTAGGTTTTTCAACAACCCTATGGCCGCCAACAAAAATTTATTGACTCCCATACGAAGCCATTGATGAGCACGAAGGACTAAAGCAGCATAGAAGCTGGTACCGAACTGTGTAACAGCAAGGATTAGACCCGGAGGGTTCACAGAGCGACCAAGCCCGAAGGCGAGGGATAAATGGAAAAGTAGGGTTTAGTCAATGATTTTATATCACCAATGCATGTCTCAGGATTGACCACGTCGCATTTAATATTTTCATGCAACTGGGTCGAAATTCTAATGTCCAAACGACAAGTTTTCCATTGATTGTTTTCCAACAAAATCATAGCATGGGTAAACAAAATCATAACATGGATATTCCTTATGGTCGCGATACCATAGCTTTCACCTGCCATATATTTCATGTTAGAACAATGCTTTGAACCTTGCATAGTAACTATTAAAACTTTTCCTTATTAAAACCATGCAATATAAACATCGTTCAAAATTCAGTCTTGAAGTATTTTAGATATAGAGGAATTGACCTTGATTATAAAAGTTATAAGGATATGGGTAATGTTAAGCTATAAGTGGTTCATAAAATTTAACACAATTTGCTATTTACCCTAGTCTCATGTGAAAAGACAAGAGATATATAATTTCTTTTAAGTCTATAAGTTAATGGAGTGATGTTAGGTCTAGTGGTTTACAATTCTACTACTATAATTCCATTTGCTATAGCTTTGCATAGATAGTATAGGACTTGTCATTCTTTCTTTATGTGATTTTAACATGCATATTTCAAGCTATATAACTCACAAATGTGGATTAAGGTTACTCTAGTCCATTTTACTTGTTGTTACCATTATAATAACAATCTCTTAATAGTCTCATATTTCTTGTGATAACAAGTAGACTTTTGTTACCCTTAATACTCAACGAGTTTAATCAGGATAGCTTATAGATTTTATTCAATTGTCAATCATGGAAATAGGAGTAGTTTTCCAATCCAGGCAAACCCTTAAAAATGTTAAGAGGAGACATGTGTCAGACAATAAACCTTGTAATTGCTGGAAATAAGAAAAGGATATATGCATTGATATTGTTAACTCCAGATCCTTTATAATTGAAGTTGTAAATCAAAATATAATCTAAATTTAAACTTGACATGATAACAATAGATGAGTAAAAAGTGGTCTGATTATGGTAACCCAGATATGTTCTATGGTACTAGATAAGAAATATTATTGCGTTACAGTAATCTCATCAATAGACCAATACTCCATAGGGATACTTAAATCATTTATTATCAAGGAAAATAGTTATCATAATCTCTATTAATTTCCAACTTTCTATCAGTAAGATCTAGAGGAGATCATAGGAAGAGTTCTACCTTTAAACAATTGATAACCTGGCTAGTATGCTTATACTTTTACTGAATGGTTTGGTACAACATTTTGTTTTATAATACTTTAAAGAACTGTTTGCAGTGACCCGAACATTACCTGTATATCTGTAAGAGAAAGAAAATCTGCTGCATTAGCTCGGAAGCTAAGTAAGCCCAGTCTGTTATGGCAATTCCCCCTTGTGGTAGCAAACAGAAAACAATCAGTAACTGACAAGAAACTCATCTTTAAATCTAAGTATAATAAAAGATCATTCAGTTGCAATTCTGATAACATAAACTAATCAAACAGTTAATGATTGCTTTTAATAAGATTATATGCTATTTTAAAAATTTTAAATTTTTCGGAAAATATGGGGTTATAACACTTAATCCATCGTGGGCCCTAGTAACTAGGACCAAAGGTCACCCATACAATAAATGAAATGATAATAAAATACAGAACTGTCCATAAACTGAGAAAATGGGGAAAAACCTCATGGGGAAAATACCCCCCCTCAAAAGAACAGTAAATAACTTAAAGAACCATCATGCAGAAGAGAAAGAAGCTTTCATCAGTGAAAACTTTTGTAAAAGACTTGGCAAGCTGATCCCATGTAGGAAGGTCTCCCACTGTGTGGAGGATGAAGCAAGTCTTTCAGGAACTTTTTCTGTATCTGGAGTGAATGGAACATGAGTTGTCTTCCCAAAAGATGGAAGAGAGAATCCCATCATCATGTTGCATCTCTTATGGAGAGATGGATGGCATAATGCAGGTTAGCATGCTGCTGAAGTCTAGTAGTTTTGTAAGCAAATAAATCATCAACTGTGTTCTCAGTAATAGCAAGGACTGTGTGAGAACATATTTCTCTTGAATCTGGATTGAGAATAGGTGTTGGTTCTGAATCTTCTTGAACCATGATCTCAACATCAAAATCTTCATCTTCTTCTTCACTAGAATAGGAGTCACTGGAAGAGAAGTCACTATGATCTTCATCAGAATCTGAAGGAATAGTTGGAGAGAAGGGCATGAAGTGTGAGAACTCATATGCCTTTGAGGCATGATTTGCAATCCCATTCGCTATAACCTTTCCAGTGGAGATTTCTGTAATCTCTACTGTGTCTGGACCAAAAATTACTTGTTTTGGAGATCTTGTATGAGTCATTTGATATACTGACAACAAATTAGCTATAAGAGAAGGAACAAATAATACATTTTTGAACTTACCATGCTCCATATGAATTGTACCCAAACCTTTGGTAGAAATCTGAGAGTTTTCTCCCATGTGAATGGTAGGCCCATCTTGGAGATCCAAAGAGGAGAAGGATTCTTCTTGTGCCATCATGTGGTTGGAAGCTCCAGAATCTATGAGGAAAGCTTTTGTCTTTGAAAAACCAGCCATCAATGGATGACAATCATCAGATCCACTTCCAGAATCAGACATCTTTGCTTCTTTTGGAACAACAATTTGGTTTTGTTCAAGAAGCTTGGTTAGAAGATCAATCTTCTTATGCATGCAGGCATGCTCAGGATGGTTTCCTCTCTTGCAGTAGGTACAATTTGGTCTCTTTTGTTTTTCATTCTTGGATCTTGAAGGTTTCTTGCCTTTACCTTTTTGTCCCCCTTTTGCATTCACTCCACTTGATTCACCAACTAAAAGAGCTAGATCTCTAGAGGTTTTGATGCCACCCATTTGAAACAGTTTGTTCTCTTCTTGAGTGAGAGCTTCAATGAAGTCACTTAAGGTGGGAAACTTCCATCCAGGGATGGACATTCGAACAGAATGAAAGGTAGATACAAAGACAGAAAATTGAGATCCAAGTTTGCTCAATATAGAGAGTATCAATTGCTCATCACTTTTAGTGATGCCACATTGCTTGCAATGCAAAACCAAATTCTGAAATTTGGAGAAGAAATCTTGGATGCTCTCGAAATTGCAAGGTTGAAGGGCAACCAATTCATTCTCAAGAATGTAGCCTCTTAGTTCATCTTGTTTGCCAAAAATACTCCTCAATTTTATCCATAAATCATATGGAGATTTCAATCCATCAGTATGAAACAATAGATCATCAGATATATGAAGGCATATGAATCCAAAGGCTTCATCCATTTTGTTTAGGTGCTTGATTCTCTTTTCAGCTTGATGTGGTATGGCATCTTTTTCCTCAACTATTCTAGTAAACCCTCTTGATTGCAAGAGTATTATCATCTTCCTCTTCCATTCGAAATAATTGAAAGGAGTGAGAAGTATAGAAGAAGGAGCATTCGAATTGCTCATCTTGACTACTTGAACAAGTGCAAATAGAAGGCTGTTGAATCTGCTGCTGCAACTGCTGGAACTTCAAAAATACCTACAAAAAACTCTCAAGAATTGAGGTAGAATATACTCCCAAGGCTCTGATACCATGTGAAATTGCCCACATAATATCCAAAAAGATGATGTAAACCTCACAATGAAAGAATTTAGGAATAATAGAAGAAGAGACAAGCAATAGAACTTAGATACAAAGAAACTCTGATTGAGGCAGAATAATTACACATGTTACTATTAACAGAATAATGAACTGGTAAATATACAATGCTGAGTATGAGGATTCGAATTCACTAGGAGGAATTCGAATTGACCTTCATGCACAAATCCATAATTAGTGGAGAGTCATCAATGCCTAACTAGGAATCCACCTTCTCATCAGTGAAGTCATCAATGCACAAGTAATGATCAACCGGGAGTCAAACTGAGTCTAACCGAATGTGGTTGGTGTAATTGGAACATGGAAGCACTAATATAATGAAGGAGGCTCAGTGGAGGGAACCATAGGTTCTAACTAGAGTCAGAATGGTCAATCTAGTCTCACTGGAGGTCCAACAGAGTGATAAACTCAGTAAAGAGTCGGTTAATCCTTAAATCAAGGAAATAACTGAAGATAACTCAATATAACTGAATATAACTGGATTGGTAGGTGAAGAAGGAGCCCTTGTCATGCACTAGAGCAAAGGAGGGCACATTAGTCACTGGGAGGCCTAGAAATGATCTGAAAGAAGCTCCAGGGGCTAGTTTACTGAGGACTAGGTGCTGGGACTGATGACCTAGAATGCATGCAAACCCTAATTTCGCATGCATGATTGAAAATGAAAATGACTGAAAAGATAGTAGGACTAGGATGGAGTATAGGAATATCCTAACAAACATGTTAGAATATAGAATACAGAAGCAGATAGAAGATAGAACACAAATGGGCATGTTCATTGCCTTGTGATTATTAACTTGGAGCTCATATAGGATTACATCACCTCAATACTACTGTCCAATACTATGGGACAACCAAGTTTCCTAGTCAAATAACAAACTCAACAAATTAACCAACTCATGACCCTTGAGATTACAATTCTTAACATTTAGGAGTGAAAATTATGGGTTAGTAGTAAGAAAATAATTCAACGAACACAACAAGGACAATAGAGAATGGATCAAATTCAACAAAAGGAATGCAAATGTTGAATCAGATTTACACCAATTTTGAAGGGGAAGTATTATCATTATTATGTTTTATTTTATGTTGTCAATTTATAATGAAATGTTTGCCATAAACCTGATTAAAATATTACACTTTCTCTTTTGTGTAGGTTAGTTTAGTTAAAATTTTAAAATTTACATTTTGACATAAAATGGAGTTTTGTTTTGATAAAAATTGAGATACCTCAGAGTACAACAGTCCACATACTTGAAAAAGAAGAAATTTTAGTCAACAATGAGCCCGATATTTGTTCTAAAACAACCACTCTCACCAAGTTATTATCAACATGAAAAAATGCTGGTGCAATAAAACGTTTAACATGCACCTGATGAATGATGTGGCAATGAAGGAATTTACTTGTCACTGCATTATTATTTCACCAAATAATTATCATTTATTTGTGGTGAAGTGGTCTAATTTCCAAAGAAATTTATTGCTCATTTTTTCCTGTTATTTCACTTCTAACCATTATCCTGTTATTTATTTTCTTTTTCATTTACTAATATTAATTTTAATATGTAGATTTCATGACTAGAAGATAATAAATAAATAGATGAATTCATATAGTGATACATCATGAAAAGTTCCATCAAAGAAGCAGAGATTACAAGCAATTCGAATAATTTGCATCAATGATAGGAATTTGCGGAAGCATGTGGAGATAAGATAAAATATCTTGAGGCAACTCATCAAACATAATATGATTAAGAAAGGAAGCTTCAAAGATTTTGTGGTGGCTTGTTGTTTACATTAAGAAGCTTAATTGATTATAAAAGCAAGAGGAATTTAACTATCATGGGCATGGAGGGGCGCTCTATAGAGCTTGAGGGAATTATTTTCCCAAGTTTTGCATTGTTTCCTTTTGTAATAGTTGATGGATAACAACGAATACAACCTGAGGAGCTATAGATAACTGGTTTTTCACTTTCATACTTTTTGACCTTGTTTGTGATAGGTATTTGCACTAGTTTTATACGAAGTTACCTTTTATTAATTTCCTTTGGTTTATCTTGTGCTTATATGTTATGTTATCACAATATTTTCTAGTTTATAATTTGACATATTTTAACATCATCAATTAACTATTGAATGAATCTGTCTTCACAATTATATTCTCAGATAGTGATAATTCCTTTTTTATTATTTTGGTGAATATAATTAAAATTTTAATGTGATATACTTATGACTTAACTTTGTTTATTAAATAAGATTACGTGAAATTTATCTATAATCAAATCTATTCAATTGCTAATATTTTAAATTTGTTCCTGGAGAATAGGTTAGATAGAATTAAAATTTAGTTTTAAAATATTTAGCAGGGTTTTCAGTAGCTGAACTATAGAATTTTGTAGCTACGGAATTGTTTTTCTCCAGCTACTAAAATTGCATTCTAGGCTAATTTGAATTTCTTTTAGATTAGTTTAGATTAGTTTCTCATTTATGAATTTATCTTCACCTTAGCGACAAAGTCTCCTTTTCAAGGAGCAACATTCACTTAGCAGTAGCAGGGCCCTTAATCCCATAAGAAGCAACTACTTTCAACAAATCAGGGACTACTTTAAGGACCTTGTTCGGGTTATTTATTCCACATTGAAAAGCAGTCATTTTTTCATGTCAAAATACTCATATAGGTTTGGATTTTTTGTTTTTAGATGTCAAATGGGATATTTTTAGGATTCACAGATGGCGCTAATCACCATACTCGAATCGTTGCCTCAGCTGTGTGGGTGATTTACTCTCCTACTGGTTAGTTAGTTGTGTCAATAGGTTATTTTCTAGGGATAGCTACCAATAGTGTGGACGAGTACACTATTTTAATATAGCTCCTCAATTATTCCATTCCGAATAGCATCCTATACCTAGAAGTTTGTCTTGATTGGAAACTAATTGTTCCTCATCTCAATGGTTAGTATAGGGTTCACGATATTATTCTACTTCATCAGTTTTTGCATATTTGAATACTTGAGGGACAATTCATTTATATTACTTACAATCATATCCAAAGAAATGAAAACATAATAATTGATGCATAGGCTAACTATATTATATATTGGTATTTATAACATTTATAAAAACATAAAAACAACATGTACATAGCATGCATTTCAATAAAAAATGTAAATAAGTATGCCAAAACATCATGTCTATCCATATATATAGATAGAAAAAAAGTCTCAAAATATATAAAGTTTATACATAGGCAAACACGTGGACCAAAACATGTCCAAAATGGGCATAATGAACCTCATAGTCATATAGTTGATAAAAATCCTAAGTGTCACCTAAACCTTGACCTCTATAGAAGTATAGAGCCAAAGTGGCCACCTTCTGGAAGTACCAGATCTAGGATGCTAATACCCCAACTATCTACCTATACTATACCTCTAACATATCCTTGATCTTGGTCTTCGGGATCCCATTTGTTAGATTGCTCAAGTAGGTCCTGAATTTTTCTAATGTTGTTGTAGCATCAGGACCCTCCACTTCCCATACCCTCCAGTGGAACCAGGGTAGTCATGCCAGTCAAACTGGTTGTATATATGTCACGATTGTAGGGACATGTTAGTATCCATCCAAAAAGTATGTCTTTCATTTCCCACTTATAACTAAACATTAAAAACAAATAAACTTGAAAATTAGACTTACCAATAGCACGAAGTGCACTCCTAAGGGGGGCTACCATATCTAGATATTGGTAGAAGTTGATCCCATCATAGGGTTAGTTATTGAGATATGATGCTCACACTAAGAAAAGTAGTCATCATTGAATGGGATCTGTAACTAGTGTTTTCACACCAACTCATTCTAAAGAGCACCTACTAAGGATTATGGAACCCTTAGTAGCAGTTTCAAAAATAGATAATATGTGAGCACAAATAAAAATAAAAATGAATCTAACTACTGCAATAAGATAACAGATCAACGTGAACCCATGAATAAGATTTGTATTTTTCTATTACGTTGCAAATAATGGTTTACAATCAGAGTTTACCTCAGAGGTTGAGTAGATGGGCACAAAATCTTAAAGAGATAGGCTAGAGTGCAGTAGGAATTTTGGCAGCATAAGGGTAGGAAGAGTGATACATGGATGTGAAATGGGGGACCTCCATCACCTTTTTATAGCAATTTTGGGTGGTGGAGTATGGACCCATGGTATTGGGAAACCAATAGTATTGGTCAGTGGTATTTGAATTTTTCCCTCCTTTTTAATTTTATTTTGACTTTTTCCCTTTTTTTTTTCTTTTTTGGGGATTTTGACCCCTTTTTTGAAGGATTTTGCATTAATTGATGAGGGAAATAATGATTATTTGCCCATTTGGTTACTAATTTATGAATTTATGGGTTTTTGGAGACCAAAAATGTAGGAAAAAGGGATGAATGGGTTATGTGACTAGGGGGATGAGCTAGGTAAACAATTTTTGGGTGTTAATAGATTGCCCCCTGATGTGTGAGGGTAGGA
Source organism: Larix kaempferi (assembly GCA_027924585.1). Taxonomy (NCBI): domain Eukaryota; kingdom Viridiplantae; phylum Streptophyta; class Pinopsida; order Pinales; family Pinaceae; genus Larix; species Larix kaempferi. The sequence continues at coordinate 3,410,395 of BSBM01001150.1, forward strand.
GATTATCATATGGCCAATAGACATCATAGGTTCTAAATTTTTCCATGTATGTGAGCATTGTGATGGCGGAGAGAAAAAACTGGTTGGAGACTGGAACACATGCTTCATATGAACTACAAGGGAGAAAATTGGAAATACATCACCTCAATAATGGATGAGGAACATAACCTCAAATATATGCAAGAGGCGGGCATACCCATGCTCATATCAATATATACAAATAATGTGAATCCCATAGGGGACTTGAAAAATACATAGAGAACTGTTGTGTACATCATGATGATCCAGAGGGGACACAGATATGGGACATAATCATGGTCCAACCATGACTAATATGAAGAACGTATACATGGAAACAATGGAATTCATCTAAATGCAGTACCATACCAACTGATGCTCTACTAGATATGAAGGTGTCCAACAACTGTATGGAATCAATGATTGAGAGTTAGAATCTCAAAAGTACACTGAACTGCATCTAAACTAGATACTCTAGGAAGCATATAGCTGAAGGGATTCTGAACATTGTCTCCAACGCAGCCTGGATATCCACGGGAACAAACAACTAGGGGGTTCCAAATAGACTCACCAATGTGCTAGATTCAGGGGACATCTGGGGTCTTTGACCAATAACTGAAGGGACCAATACCCTACACGAATCTCAATGGTGTGATGATGGAGTTGAATTCGAGCACGTGAGAAACAACCAATCTAAAAGGCACTAAGGAATCCTCTCAGATAATTTGTAGGCACAAACCACTAATGAAGATGAGTCCAAGGTACAAGGACCTCCTAGTTTATCCTCTAGAATAGATGTACTGGCGTCGACAGAGGGAGACCTAAAACTATCAAGGAAATGATATTTCCTTGATGGGAGCATGAGGTGTACAACCAAGAGGTGATAGTACTAGATGTGAGATTGACATACTGTGGGGGGATATGGGGGTCGCGGAGTGGGAGGACTCAACCTTTCTTTGTTCAGAGTATGACGATAGGGTTGACCGAGTAGCATATGAAACTGACTTCAGGGGAAGGGGATCATAGGTTAAGGGGCCAGGGATTGTGATTGCAATGGGGGAGACTCATGGGGCGAAACTGATGAGTGATATCAAGAGACTCCAAGGGTGACACATCGCAGAATACTCTAAACAAAGGTGACCATGCTAGGGATGTTGTCATAATGGTGGCACTAGATGTGATCTATTAGGGTGCCAAGAGGAACCGTTCGGGCCTTCGTTATGGTTTAAGGATCTCAAAGAAGGGATAGAAGTGTGCTAGAAAGGATACCATTGTGTGGATTTGCGTGAGCCCAGGAAGATGTATGCTGGTGGTTGATTTTAATTTTAAGGAGTTTGAAGGTGATAATAAGACTCTGAAATGTGGAGAGGATACTGTCGTGTGGATTTATACGAGCCCATGATGGTGAATGCTCGTGGTCGCTTTCAATTTTAGAGACTCTGAAAGCAATAAGAAAAGTATGAGGGTCTCCTTTTTTGTGTGTTAGTCCCCAAATCCCGAAAAAGTATAAAAGTATGCAATGAAGAACTCTTCTAGCTGATGTGACTAGAGTATTCATTTTTCAAAATTAGTCTACTAGGTTCCAGAAAAGGGTTAAAATTATACCAGATAAACGCCTTTTCAGATACTTTAACGAGCATGAAAGGAAGAAAAATTGCTTGGTGATCTTTTCATTCTTTAAGGAGTCAGAAAAGAGCTTAACAAAAACTCCCTGAGTGCCTTTTTCGTAAAGGAGCTGCTCAGCCCAAAAAAGGGATAAAAGTATACCGAACAGATGTAAAATCCAAACAAGGAGGAAGTGTTCAATCAAGGAAAAAATATGGGAACCAAGAAGGTGATGGGGGGAACACTGATGGGACCTCCTTACAGGTAGATGAATGGTGGAAAAATAATGCAATAACTATAGGATATAGGGAGTCGAAGGCTCATGAATAGGCCGTGATAGACAAAATGGTCAAAGTTGGGTGAAAAACATCGATTACTGTGATTGCATGCAAATCAAGGTGGTGAGGGGCGTGGGAAAAACGCCTAAAAAAGGATTGAGTGAGAGCGATAAATTATATCAAGAATCACCATGGTCATGGAATTCTGAATCCGAGGGTGAAAATGGCACAAAAAAAAGAGTTCAGATGACTCTAGAATGGTCAAAGAAAAACTAGGGTAAATATGGCTATAAATAGAAAGGAAGCTCACCTCCACATGTCATTTTCACTGTGCAAATTGGGAGGAGTGTGGAGGGAACCAGAAGAGGAAATTATGATTTCTATCAATCTGACTGGTGGAATCGACTTCTGTGACTTATAGGTAACTTTTGAAGTTATTTCTGTTATTTTCCATGCTTTTTTTATTGGATTTGGTCCTCTAGGAGCCCTAGAGAGCTCAGCTAGGGCACAACTGAGCCAAAGAGTTCTTTTCGAGGGAAAAGGCATGCTCCGACCATGGATGTAAGAAAAATAGTCACTCTTTTAGAGCGCAAATGTGGGTTGTACATCCACACTCTGGAGTGCGCATTTATCTGAGAAAAGTGCACTTCAAGCGCAGTTATTGGCCGAACAGTAGCACTTGAGGAGCATGCAATTCAAGGGGAGAAGCACTCTCCAAAGTGGACCTGTGAGGCAAAAAGGCACACTTTCGAGTGCATTTGTTTGCTCAATATTTGTGCTACGCCCCCCCTGGGGGCCGGTTTTTCATTCACATGGTGCTGATGAGGGGTTTTGTCCTTTGTGTGTAGGATGTCGAGAGTGAACTGGCGAGAGCTAGAGCTCAGAAGGTTTCTTGATGACATCATGGATGATGAGGATTTTCAAGATACTTTGGCCCGGTGTGGGTTACTGAAGTTTTCCAGACTGCCTCCAATGCTTTCAGCGAAGTTACTGCTGAAAAAATTGGTAGAGTTCTGGGATGCCAATGTGGTGGAATTTGTGATACATGGGGAGCGGCTGGAGATCACATTAATGGATGTGTACTTTTTGAATGTCGCGGTTAGGTATGATTGCGAGCATACAGTTGAGGAATCCCGGTGATGTCTCAATGGAGGATCTACTGGAGTGGCATTGTTATCCCATGGGTTATGTGCATGAAAATGCTATACTGATATGCAGCATAGAGATTCTGGAGACATGAGCTATAGTATATTTGGTTTTGGGGATACTGGGTGTTATAGGTCAAATATGCACTTCTCCGTCTATGATCACCTTGAGATGTCGATCACACAAAAGGATAACCTGGATTGAAGAGCATGATGACCTCGGATGATACCTTGACCTGACTTACCCTTCTACAAGCTAGCAAAACCCTGAAAAACCCTGAAAAACCCCATATTTTGAGTTGTGTGCTACTCTATTTCAGTATACCAGCGCTCATGCGCTACTCCGCAAGGCAATAGTAGCGCACATCTCCTGTTGTGAGCTACTCCACTTCAGTAAACTAGCGCACAACCTCAAAAAAGTTGCAAACGTTAGTTGTTAAACACTGAAGTTGCATACTGTGCGCTACTCCACTGTGAAAACTCATGCACACCTTAAAATATGATCAAAAAATATTAATTTGACGAATTGGGATTAGTTGCAGTTGGTTCTACAACTTCCCCAACTTCCATTACACCACCTCTCGATCTAAACTGCCTTCCTTGTCCTATAAATACAAGGACGATTGAGGAGAGGGGTTAGACATATAGAGACATTGTTGTGACTCTCATTCACACAAAGAGAAGTTTGTATAAAGGGTTGTTATGCTGGATGATTTCAAGTCAGAGAAGATCAGGAGCCCAGAATCCAGTTGCACAAGCATGCTGCATTGATAAGGTATAACTTGTAATCATTATATGCTTTTGACAATAAAGGTTGAAACACTCCTTCTTGTCCCAAATATAATGCCTAATGGATCGTGTATTTATTTGGTTAAATGCTTGATTGTTCTTGATGTTTGAATTGCATTTCAATTTTATCATCTTTATATAAGTCAAGATACACTAAGGAAGGTATCTTTATGTTGTAGGTGTATTGAAGTGGAAGATTAAGTTGAAGATTGAATGCAAGATCGAGCAAAGCTAGGATCAAACGTCAGTAATAAGGTATGTCTTCAAGATATTTGATCTATTTCCATTTATAGATGTTTCTGTAGCGTAATATTTGTGTTTACCTGTCTCCCGTTAAGTTGATAGTGTCCCTTTCCTCACTATAGGGTGAATTTCCCGAACAACAAACTGGCGACTCCGCTGGGGAGCTGATTGTTTTTCTGCTCTAGGAAACCTATTTTGTTGTCTTTCCAGTACTTTTTGATCCCTTTAATCCTCTGAGGGGCCTTGTAGGTTATCCCTACCTGCTGTCTTTTGTCTGACTCATCCTTTTACACCTCTGCAAAGCTTGATTTCTGACCTTTCCTGACATGTGCGCTACTCTACTGTACCTACAGTAGCGCATACCTGAGTTTGTGTGCTAGTGTATTTACTGCATAGTAGCGCACACCTTCCAGAGTGCGCTAGTTTTCCTACTACACAGTAGGGCACATTCCTGTAGCTCTCTGTTTGATGTAAGGTTTGGTTTTCCACCTGTTTTAGTTTGGTTTCTAACTTTGTTATTGGCCTTCTTAACTGGTCTTTGAGGTCTATAATCCATCTTTGAGTCTCTTTAGCCTTTTTTGAGTCCCTTAGGTCATCTCTTGGTCACTTGATTACTTTTGAAGTGTCTTGTTTGTTTGTGACTCTTTTGGGAGACCGTGCATTGTTCCTTAGTGAACATAGCTGCTCGTCCATACCTTAGTAGTGTGTTCTAGATATACAAACTTTTGTGTTTAGCATTTGTTGTTTGCTGCGACATTTGTATGCTCTTTGGGTGTCTCATCCTTTGATATAGGGTTTTGACCCATTTTTTGGAGCCTTTAGGGTGTCTTCCAAAGCTTTTGAGTCCCGACATTTCTTGACCTCGCTTTCATTTCCAATATTAAGTGAGTTTGAAGCACTTTAGTTTGCTTCACCATTGAGTCTTTATGTTAGTCAGGCTGTCTTTAGTTCGCTTGCCTACCTATTACTTGGCTTAGTGTTCTTGTTTAGGGTTTGGTGCTTTGGAGCATTCTTCTAAGTTTGATTTCCAGTTATAAGCATCTTTCGTCCTTGTTTTCTCCCCACTTTGTTTCCAAGTTCAAGAGCTTTTTCCTTTGAAAAAACTTGTAGGACAAGTCTTTGTCGGATCATTGATTCGATTGTTGTGAACTTTAGAGTCATTTTGCCACACTTGCACATTTTTTGTAGGTCTTACTTGCTTCTACTTTCAAGTTCTTTTTCATTCATATATAACAAAAAAAAAAAAGAAGAAGTAAAGTTTGGTAGCTTAGAGTAGTGAGGCTTATAATCTTTGCAGAGTAGCATAGTTTACTTTGTTCAGAATTTGAAAAGAAAACAAAAAGAAATCTTTGTTTAGGTTTGCTTACTCTCTATTTTGGAAAGAATATAAAACGAAAAAATAAAAAGTCTTTTTGTTTTTTAAAGTTGTTTCATTTCATGCACTTTACTTTCTGTTGCAACCACACCACACAATGCACTACCCCATTGAGTAAAAAGTAACCTTAAAAAGAATCTTAATAAAATCAACTAGAAACAATTTTCTTTCTTGGGATACACAACACCAACTAGTACAGGCTAGATTTTCGAGCTTAAAACACCTTAAACTGCTCGAAGCTTGTTTCATTACTCAAAAATCATAGTGCGACTGTCATACAGGTAAACCCATCTGTATCAAATATTCCTGGAAAAATCTTCTAAAACCAGAGCTAAGCACGAGGCCGTGGAAGATCCGATTTGTTGAGGATATCCCCTCACTCTTCCTTTCAACCATAAACTAGGATCAATTCACGTATGGGGGTCCATCTAGACTTCGAGCTTTGCTACCCTACCCACGCGTTTTGATCAGGCTGACGACTGTTCCCCCAGGATATTTTGTACTTATGGTAGCCTTAGTATCAGACCTATAGGATCATACACAGGTGACAGTAGGGGATTATAGCTGCTATACCTAGGACAGACGTGGGAGGAAATCCCTTGCAGGTCTTTGGGAGGGCAGTTGGGTGATTCCAACGCTTGCACCCTTAGTCATTGTATTGTGGACCCCGGGTAACTGTTCTTCATCCTTCGTTGATCTGTTCTGGGCCCTCATCATCCCATAATATTCTCTGGAAGGAATCTTGTTTGACTGGTTTGAATACTTAGTATTTTTTAGTGGTGTGCTGATTTTCCCTAGTCTTAGTGGCCACTAGGTTTTTTCTTAGTTTTATTTTTATACATAATCGTGGAAGACCAACCACTTCGTAGGTCTCAAAGGTTGCAAAAACTTCTCCCACTTAGAGTGGAACCACTACCACCACCTAGACGACAGAGGACAGACTCCAGTGGTCCGTTTGAAACTACTGGTGAAATAGAGGTTCCCGAGGAACCACAACCTAGGACTCCAGATCAAAAAACTTTTAATACAGTTGAGATTGAGGATCTCACTTCTGGTGAGTTTAATATTCTTGTTAATCCTTCTCTGACTGACTCTAGCATTCTGCTTCTGATACCCGTTGGTTTCCAACAACCTGATTATAGTGCATATTTGTTCACACCTAGGCCTATTATGACTAATACAGGAGGCAAACAAGGAGTTCCATAGACTCCAACAATAGGTATGAACACAAATACTGTAAATCCTCCTCCCACTACTACACCGAATTCGACACAACCAATTTATGTTTCGACTCCGTCCTTCAGCTTTAATGCCGGTACCTTAGGCATGCCGAGTTCAACAACTGCGACATCCGCCTCTACACCCACTTTTGGATCCATTAGTACAGTGAATCTTGTTCCACCTCCTACAACTCAACAGCCATATCATATACCTAGTACTTGGATTTCCACACCGAATGTAGGGCCAAATGTCTCTGCAACTATGCCTATCATGAGTACCATGACTACGTTGTCCACTTTTACTACTCCTGGTTTGAACACCTTTGCAGGTTACAATATGAATCAAAATAATGTACCTGCAGGAATCACCCCTTTTTCTCTATTTTCAGGAGGAGGGGGTAACATCCTTAATCAACAATATGGTGGGGCTAACACCCAGCCTCAGTGGACAAACATTCAGAGTACCAACCAACTTTCATTTGGGTGGGGGAATTTCAACAACAATTTCACACAACAAAAAATGGCAGGGGGCAACCCCTACCAGTAGTTTATGGGTCAAACTATGGGTGGTTCCCCCTTTATAACCCTAGCTTATCAAATGCCATCTTGTAGACCTCGTTTACCATTTCTGGAAACTTTAAATTTGCCATACCTTTCCAAGTTGACGAATGATCCAATGTACCATAATGCTACATGGCCACCAGTTCCTACCAAGTTACCTTTGGACATTCCAAAATTCGAAGGCAAAACCAGTGAAGACCCTGGTGATCATGTCACCACTTTCCATTTATGGTGTTCTTCGAACTCGTTGAACAAAGATTCCATTAGGTTGAGACTTTTCCAAAGAACCTTAACCGGTGATGCAACTAAATGGTACATTGAGTTACCTCCAGCTATGTTTTTTAATTTTTGAGATCTCGCGATTGTTTTTCTGAACCACTTCCAGCTTCCTGTTCGGTACGATGCTATGACAGATATTTTGTCTACATTTAGACATAATAAGGCCACTCACTTATCTGATCACATTCAAGAGTGGCGAAGACGGAAGAGGCTCATTAAAGCCAATATACCTCCAAAATTTCTTCTTGAGTGGTATCTGAAATCACTCCTTCCTTACATTTCTAAGGAAGTACCTACTTCTGGAGTGTCCTAAGAGGAAGAAGCCATTTTACAGACCCAACAGTTAGATCTTGTCTATGCATAGTCTGGGCTACTTTATGAGATTATATTGGATGCACCATGATCAAACACTGATCTTGGCAGACCTAAACCTGGACCACATGCTGACAACATAGTGGGTTCAGTAGATTCTGCAGCTTTTGAAGCATTGACTAAGAAGGTTCATGCCTTATCCGTTAAACAATCGACTGTAGAAGTAACCTCCGTCACAACCTCTCCTTCTACTTCTGAATCAGTGAACCAGGTTTAGAACAATCAAAAGGGCCCTCGGCAGCCCAACAAAAAAAAGAAGGGCAAAAAAGGAGAAGGGAACCAGCAAAAGCCCAAAAACAAAGAGAACTCCAAGGAGGGTAACAAAGAAAGGAAGAAGGTTAAGTTCCCTTGTAAGCTTTGCAAGCAGGATCACCTCACTCACCAATTCCCTCTACTCGAAGAAGCCCAGAAGTTGTTTCAAGAAAAGAAACCTGCCGTACTTAAAGATCCATTTCCTAAGGGGCAGGGTTCAGCTTCTGGCACCTCCAAAGCTAGGGGCACTACTCATGCTTCAGTTGATCAAACTTTCATTAATATTGTTAGCATGGATGCACTTTTGCAAATGCGAGCAATAAATTATACCCCGGATGTGCAAAACAAGGATAAAGAGATTCCTGAATCTTCCATTCCTCTCCACATTCCAGTGGTTTCATTGCCTAAGATCCCGAAAGGTGTCTTGAAACGGGCCTCGCACAATCCCAATGCTCGGGCTGCTTCCAACTACAATGTGGTTGAAGATTTAGCCCAGACCCCTTGTGCTATGTCCACCTTAGAAGTTTTGAAAAGTTGTCCGTTATGATTGAACGCACTTTTGGTAGTAATTGGAAGCATGGAATCATCCAACATGACCGCGTGCTTTGATATCTCTGATATCAATTGTCGGTTACTATACCATGTTTCCCTACAGATAAAAGTGGTCCATGGTCCTATGACCATTAGATGGGATGTTGTAGATGAGGGCACGTCGATGTGCATGATGTCCATTTCTTGCTGGAAAGCTTTAGGCTCTCCCAAGTTAGCCCCCTCTAACACACTGCTTACTACCTTCGATGGCAGGACTTTCGATCCACACAGAGTTCTACCATCATTTGAAATTACACTTGTCGGTAAGACAGTTTCTGTAGAGATTGAAGTTCTAGACGCTCCGCTTGATTACAATATGTTATTAGGCAGGAGCTGGACATATGCCATGTGAGGCATTGCCTCACTATTTTTTTGAGTTGTTATGTTCCCGCACGAAGGCAAGATCGTCACAGTCGATCAACTTTCGTTCTCTCGGAAAAACAACCAGACTTCATCGGATACCACTATTTCTTTAGTTGATCAATCTGCCGCAGTAAACGAGAGTTTAGGAGAAGGGCTTTAGGGGTCATCAATAAGCACTTTTGACCTACCCTCTCCTGTTCTTTCCATGCGTTCTGATGTAGGTACTTCTACTGAAACTTTCATGGTTGGTCTTAGGACTGATCCGTGGATACTTACTACTGTATCAGAACCTTCAGTGCCTTTAACCATTATAGAGGTAACATACATGGAAGCACAACATGCTGCAATGGAACATATTGTGACTCCGCCAGTCTCTGCTGAGTCAGATATGGACTATGCTCCTGCATGGTCATTGAATTCTACCCACTCTTTCGACTGTTTAGACATGGTCTTACCGTCTGCTGAAGCCATGATGGGCCTGGACCATCCATCGAAACATATGCATCATAGGTCTTACCTACTTCCAAATCTAGACAGGATAGAGAGAGGAGAATTCTCTATGAGACCCGGTGGATTTGCTAATTTGTCATCTTTTCCTTCTACTTCGAGAGTTGTTTACGCTAAAGGGAATATGGATAATATATCGAGAAAAATCCCGATTAACATTTCCACCAAACCCGGGGTCATGGAAAACATTTTTATTGGTGGAGACTGTTCTCTAGAAGAGATTGCTCTGTATACCAAGCTTTTTTAAAGAATTCTGTGACATTTTTGCGTGGTCTTATGAGGAGATGCCAGGCATCAATCTAGCCATCATTGAGCATGTCATCACAACATACCCTAATGCAAAACCTGTGAGATAGAAGCTCCATCCTGTGAATCCTTGAAAAGCAGCCGCCATTAAGGCAAAAGTTGAAAAATTGCTTAAAGCCGGATTTATCTACCTAATTGACATGACGGAATGGGTTTCAAACCCCGTTCTGGTTGATAAAAAGCAAGGTACCATATGAGTTTGTACCGAATTCTGGGACTTGAATAAAGCTTGTTCGAAAGATAACTATCCCACACCATTTATCGACCAAATCATAGATGCATGTGCGGGACATGAGATGTTTTCTTTCATGGATGGATTTTTCGAGATATAGTCAAATCCAAATCAAACCCGAAGATCAACACAAAATAGCTTTCATTTGCCCATGGGGAACCTTTGCGTATCGGAAGATGCCGGTTGGCTTAAAGAATGTTGGAGCTACATTCCAGCGAGCTATGAATTTCTCTTTTCCCGATATGAAACACATAGTTGAACCTTACTTGGATGACCTCCCAACGCGATCTCGAAAGAGACAGGATCATCCAGCTCATTTGAGACTTGTGTTTGAAAGATGCAAACAATATAAGATTCATTTGAATCCTAATAAGTGCGTATTCTGCGTCGAATCGGGACGTTTACTGGGTTTTATTGTATCCACTCATGGTATAATGGTCGACCCATTAAAAGTTGAGGCGATTGTAAACCTGCCTCCTCCTCGCACCTTGCGACAACTTCAAAGTATGCAAGGCATGTCTAACTTCTTACGACACTTTATCATAAACTATGCTAAGATTACAAAGGGTTTTATGAGACTGCTTAAACAAGATGCCTACTTCGTGTGGGATGAGGCTGCTCAAGCATCGTTTGAGGCCTTGAAAAAGACACTACTTTCATCCCCCTTGTTAAGCCCGCCTGATTATGCAAAAGATTTTCTCTTATATCTAGCGACGTCTGTTTTCACAATTGGCATAGTATTAGTTCACGAGGACAACACGCTCCAAGAGCATGTTGTTTACTATCTCTCGCGTGCATTGATAGCTCCTGAGACTAAATATTCGCATGTGGAGAAGTTAGCACTAGCTGCAGTCTATGCGGTACAGAGGCTTCATCACTACATCATTTTATGAAAAACTACTGTGATAGTATAATTCAATCCTTTTCAATATGTTCTCACTCGATGCATCATCAGTGGGAAGTACAATAAATGGATTGTAATCTTACAAAACTTTGATTTGGTCTTTCAATCGTCCAAGTTGAATAAATCACTAGTTTTCACTGAATTAATCTCAGAGTTTCCGAGTGACTTAGAGCGTATCGAAGAAGAATCATCATTCCCGAATGAACATATCTTCCTTATTGCCTCCTCTGACCCATGGTACGGGGATATTTTAGTATATCTCCAAACTTTGAGTTGTCCTACCATTTTTTATAGAGAAGAATGACGCAAACTGAAAAGTCATGCAAAAAACTATCTCATCATCTCTGACACTTTGTATAGACGTGGGGTAGATTCCATCTTATGACGTTGTTTGAATTTAGAAGAAGCAGAATCAGTATTGAATGATGCCCACAGTGGAGCCTGTGGGGGTCATCTTTCTGGGTTGGCAACAACCCAAAAAATACTGCGTGCCGGGTATTTTTGGCTCACAATCTTTAAAGATTGTGTGGAAGCTGTGAAACGCCATCGTCCGTGTCAGTTTTTCACCAGGAAAATGAGAGCACATCCAGCTCCTCTTCATCCTATGATTACAGTAGGTCCCTTCACAAAATGGGGGGTTAATTATATGACTTGCAATCCAGTTTCGGCTGGAGGACATCATTATATCATCGTTGCCGTCGAATACTTCACCAAGTGGGCTGAGGAAATGCCTACTATCAAGGCAGATGGAGAAACTGCCGCTTATTTTGTATTCAATCAAATTATTGCAAGGTTCGGCATACCCAAAGAAATTGTGACTGATAACGGTAGTCATTTTCAGAATAGCATGATGACCGATCTATACACAATGTTAGGTTTTCGACAAGAACATTCGTCTTCATATTATCCACAGGCAAATGGACAAGTCGAAGCAGTTAACAAAAATTTAAAGGTAATTCTGCAAAGAACTGTTAATTCCAGTCGAAATAACTGGCACATCATGCTATACCCTGCTATTTGGGCTTACCAAGTGAATGTAAAGACTGCTACCAGGTTCTCTCCTTTCTAGCTTGTGCATGGGATAGAAGCAGTCGTTCCAATTGAATGCGACATTCCTTCGTTAAAACTGGTTCTTCAATTACTACCAAATACTTCAGCATTGGAAGAACATTTGTTGCATTTAGAGCATCTAGATGAGTAGCATTGTGACGCGCTCACAACAAACGAAGTTCATATGAAATGAGTCAAAGGACAATATGACAAGTCTGTCAGACCTAGGGTGTTCCTTGAAGGAGATCTTGTTCTACTTTGGGATCACGACAAGGAACCTCTAGGACATGGCAAGTTCAAGTCCATGTGGCTCGGGCCTTACATAATTTCTAAAGTACTGAAGAAGGGTGCTTACAAGCTAGTAGACTACGAGGGTAATAAGCTGCCCGAGCCTCGAAATCGGCTCTACCTGAAGAAGTACTATGCTTAGGAAGTTGTGTTTTTTCTTGTAACGTAGCTGTATATTTTGTAGAGCTAGTTTTTGCTTGTGCTTGTTAGTTAACCTTATGTGTGTCTTCATTTCATGTATCAGATGTCGACTGAACATTTCTTAGGATTTGCTGATGGCTCCAGTCGCCACACTCGACAGTTGGCTTCAGCAGCTTGGGTCATTTACTCACCGGCTGGCCAACTGTTCTCTTCGGGGGGGGGGGGGGGGGGTTTGTTTGGGTCCCACTACGAACAATGTAGCTAAGTATAGTGCGGTTATAGAACTTCTCCGAGATTCTCTTATTCATGGCATTTCACATTTGGAGGTAAGACTTGATTCGCAACTAGTTGTATTTCAGTTAACGGGCGTTTACTAGATTAGAGATCCTGTGTTGCTATGACAATTTTTGCAAGTTAGATTATTGGAAAGACAGTTTGATTCCATTATATATCAACACATTCCAAGAAATTTAAATGCATTAGATGATTCATTTGCAAATTATGTTTTAGATTGGCATTTGTATCATACATTTCCATAAATAGCATTTCACACATAAAGTTAAACACACACACATGTACATAACCGATACTGTATATATGTATGATACTGTATCAAAAAATATAATATGAGTTTTGGATCATCAGTCTATCACAAATCATGTCATAAGTTACAAAATTGGGCTCGATGGCCTCAAAAATATATACATAATATATCCATCTCCTATGGAGAAGGAGGGGCCTCATCGTCATATACTGCATCCCGATAACATATGACCAACTTAGCTATCTTCCACAGCACCATAAGCCATGCTAGGGGCACCCCAACTACATCTTCCTGCATATCAATAGGTATTTGATCCATACGACATGCAGGAACATCATGATTCAACCGACTCACTTTACGCTCTATGGTCCCTAACATAGCATCAACTGCACCAACATTTGCTGGCCTCACGAATATAGTATGATGTCCATCGGGACAAATGGGTCTAATATCTGCATTTGACACTAGTTTAGTACTTCAAAAATCATCATAAAAATCATATAATTGAAATTTAAAAAAAATTAAATAATTCTCAAAACAAAAACATACCAATATCTCCCGAGGAACCACCTAGAGGAAGTACCAGCTCTGGATCATGGTGGAAGTCTAATCCAACATACGAAAACTACTCGAATGCCGACACCTGTCTCTCCCACCACCCCCAGAAATCATCAGTATGATAGCGAAAGTGACTTTCACCACCACCCTCGCGGAGAAAAATGTCACCCCAATGGCCCAATCTCGGCTCACGAGGATTGGCTGGAGGTAGAGGCATGCCCAAGCTAAAAGAAAGTACCCTCTCAAAGAAGAAGGTACATAAAATGTTGTCGTATCCAAAGTTCTTCATACTCCCAGACTTACAACCCGTGAGTTGAAGCTTCATATTTGCTAATAAACAAGTACACCAATCGTACACATGTCCCTGCAAGCATCTGACACCAATATGCATGGAATGCCTCGAAGCTAGGTGTTGTGTGGCACTTCCCAACATTCGGTTCAACATACTCACAATAACCTTTAGAGGGAGGCTTTCAATGGTAGAAATTAGGATTTGACTTCCTGAATTCTCGGCTTCCGCTACATAGTATGCATTCAAATATTCTTGCACCGACGTGGCAACCACATTCCGAGAAGACCCTTTCAAATTTACCGCATTCCCCCTCCTAGAGAGTCTGATAATGAAGTATATGTCATCGACAGTAAGGTCCAGGGTTTGTCCCCGGATATCAAATGCATTGGCATCTACAACCCACTATTGAACGAGTCTTTGGAGCAATCGATTGAGTGCCCTCATGTTCACGGTTTAGTAAAACTTTAACGAACCACATCTTCGGAGGGCATGGAGAGTGGCCAGGTCTTGCATTGCCACCCTATCCATCTCCTCATGTTCTCTCTCCCTCCAAACAAGTACCATCCTACCACAAAATGTCAATTTTTAGCATCTCGACACTTTTTTTTAACATGTTCAGGGGTGTGCGCTACTGTATAAGCCACACAGTCACGCATGGGTGCTACTGTGTACAAGCATAGTAGCGCATACCTCCTAGTATTCCCTACTTTTCCTACAATAGAGTAGCGCACATGCTTCTAATGATGTGAGCATGACCTTAAAATTGATTTTTAGCTCAAAAATTGACAAATAAACAATGGAAATGCAAGTTAGGATGAAATAAACTTACTTGGTGGAGGCAAAATGTCGATTGGCTACTTGAGTTGATCGCCACAGAGGATTGAAATCCAAGGGTTTTCTCCCAATTTTCGTGCCCTAGAAAACCAAAATGAAATTTGAGTTTTAATTTTGAAATTACACATATGAGTTTGTTTTTAAATTTTTACCCACTTTGGTAAAATCTCCATAGTTGCAAAATCTGCCAATTTGTTCTATTTAATCAATTAATAGCTACATATGGTACTAAGGTAATTTCACCCAATGGTTCTCATTTTTTCACTAAAATTTTGTAGGATCAATCCCTTAAGACTAATTTTCTTGATGATAGACCTTTTCAACTAGCTCATAGTTAAAATTTACATATCATTTAAGATTTTTTGTCGTGATTACTAACATATTTGTTGAAGTCCTAGTTTTGGCAGATCATGCGTCGTGATCCTAGAAGCTGTCATTTAAGTCATTTTGAGCTTTTGTTTGGACTATTTAAACCTAAACAAGATCACCGAGCAAACTTGTCCTTTTCAAGCTCGTTAAAGTAATTGAAAGCTCATCCACTCAGGTATAGAATTACCCCTTTTCCGGCCCTTGGTGGATAATTTACAGAAAAGGTATACTCTAGGTATACTTGTGTATGCACTAGAAGAGTTCTTCTTCCATTTTTTTTATACTTTTTTGGGGGAGGAGACTAACTTTACGAAAAAGGACCTTTCAGAGCCTTTCTTTAGGGTTTTCAGGCTCTCTAAACATGAAAACACCAAGCAAGCATTCACCTACTCGGGCTCGATGTGAAATCCATGAGATGGATAATAGAGGACTGTTTAAGTTTTTCAACTCTATAAACAAGAAAACACCGCTGAGCACAGACCAATTCAGGCTCGATATAAAATCCATGGATAGGTGTAAAGAGGATTGTTTAAGTTTTTCAGACTCTATAAACAGGAAAACACTGGCGAGCATTAACCTACTTGGGATTGATATTAAAATCCACGAGTAGGTGTATGGAGTTATTGTTTAATTTTTTTAGACTCCTTAAAATTGAAAACACTGGCGAGCAAGAACAGATCTTGGCTCGATACTAAAATCCAGAGATCAGTATTATAGAGTAATCTTTTATCTCTTCTTCGAACTCTGCAAACAATGAAGAAGGTCCTGAGTCTTCCTCGCATGGGCTCGTTAAAATTTTTACATGGTTGGATCTACTGAGTTTTCATTCCTTCTTGGACTCATTAAAACAACAAGAAAGGTATTATTTTATCTAAAAAGAATAAGGGATAAGAAGGATGTATCATATCTTCAGTTTCAAAGGTAGTTCAATCAGTCCTATCCTTGAACACAACACCTACTTGAGTCTATCATGTCGGTTGGGTTTAGTTTTTGACCTTAGGGTAAACTTGATCTCCGAGTTGTTTACTCCCCCGGTTGGTTATTCTTCCAACCATATGGAGGGCCTGTTAATGTATCCTATGTTACAAGTTTATATCATTTTCCCCATTATGTTGAAAATTGCTTAAGTCACTTTGTGTCATGCTCACTGTTCAAGGATATAATCCATGTTAGCCATTCTGCAGTTTGCCTTGACCTCATGTATCGTCCATCCTAGTGTCAGTCTTGTTACATATATTACTCCATATCAGCTCATACCAGTTGAGCATCCCTCGTGTTGGATGATGGAGGATGCCTCAAGGCCTCCTTTCCAACGGGATTCTTCCCATCGACATCAACTCATTTTGCTCTAGGATTGAAGTTTAGAGTTTCGGTTAGTACCTTGGAGATTGCAGTCACCAGTGGCAATTTTCCTCGTTGTTGAATGATGAGAATATATCAATGTTTCTCATTTGAAAGGATCCTCAAGTGTTCGACTCCAAGTCCACTTATTCACACTTGTTGGATCATACTAGGTACCTTGGACCCCATCATCATTATCGATGGAAGCCCTCGCATTTGTTAATGGTATACATCGAGGACCGGTAATCAAATGATACCCCCCATGTTCGACTGTCAGCTCATTTATTCACATGGTTAGGGTTTGTACCTTGGTTTTTTTTGGATGAAGACCTTGGGATGTTGATGACATCACCTCATTATGTTATTACCCAAGTTGCGCAAGATTGAGCCTCACTTATATTCGGCTCTCCATGAGACATAGATCCAGTTTGTTGTTATGGCTATGGTCTCTCAGTTTGACATGGCTCCACGCTTGTATTTCAAGTGGCCATGCTATTTATACATATCCTAGTTATGTATCGGATATCATGTTGTATCACACTATATATCTATAAGATGTCAAGATTGTAATTGCTCGCTGACCTTGATTTGTGTTTCAAGTGTTTCTGTGACTTGGTTCTGCAGTTTTTTGCTCCTCCTCTGACTTGGAATTATAATGTATTCCGGCCATCGTTTCCCTTTGACCTCACACATTAAGGGGCATCTATTATAGGTCAAATATGCACTTCTCCGTCCGTGATCACCTTGAGCTGTCGATCACACAAAAGAACAACTTGGATTGAAGAGCATGATGACCTTGGATGATACCTTGACTTGACTTACTCTTATGCAAGCTAGCAAAACCCCGAAAAACCCCATATTTTGAGTTGTGCGCCACTCTATTTCAGTATACCAGCGCTCGTGCGCTACTCCACAAGGCAATAGTAGCGCACATCTCCTGTTGTGTGCTACTCCACTTCAGTAAACTAGCGCACACCCTCAAAAAAGTTGCAAATGCTAGTTGTTAAACACTGAAGTTGCATACTATGCACTACTCCACTGTGAAAAACTCGTGCACACCTTAAAATATGATAAAAAAATATATTAATTTGATGAATTGGGATTAGTTGCAATTGGTTCTGCAACTTCCCCAACTTCCATTACAATCACCTCTCGATCTAAAATGCCTTCCTTGTCCTATAAATATAAGGAGGATTGAGGAGAGGGGTTAGACATATAGAGACATTGTTGTGACTCTCATTCACAAGAAGAGAAGTTTGTATAAAGGGTTGTTATACTGGAGGATTTCAAGTCAGAGAAGAGCAGGAGCCCAGAATCGGGTTGCACAAGCATGCTGCATTGATTAGGTATAACTTGTAATCATTATATGCTTTTGACAATAAAGGTTGAAACACTCCTTCCTGTCCCAAATATAATGCATAATGGATTGTGTATTTATTTGGTTAAATGCTTGATTGTTCTTGATGTTTGAATTGCATTTCAATTTTATCATCTTTATATCAGTCAAGATATGCTGAGGAAGGTATCTTTATGTTGCAGGTCTATTGAAGTGGAAGATTAAGTTGAAGATTGAATGCAAGATCGAACAGAGCTAGGATCAAACGTCAGTCATAAGGTATGTCTTCAAGATATTTGATCTATTTCCATTTATAGATGTTTCTGTAGTGTAATCTTTGTGTTTACCTATCTCCCCTTAAGTTGATAGTGTCCCTTTCCTCACTATAGGGTGAATTTCCCAAACAACATGGGGTCAAATGTGCCCCACATGATGTCTAGAGGTCAAATGATGCTAGTGTATTAGGCACAAGCAGGGACATACTTTGGCTAGGGGAAGATGTATCTGACAGTGGTTTGGTGAGAGTTGAACAAGGTGAGTTGCACGGGAGGGGATTTCTATTTCCTTTGATTCCTATAATTGTTCTTTTTTAGCAGGTTCCGATGCTGGGACCGCATAGATAAGTGCAATACTGTGGGCCCACTGAGCCGAGGATGCGATGATGACTCGGGGTGGCGGAGGACTAGTGGATCATTTCTTTATGTGCAACCTGTTTACTCAGTGGTGGAAGTTGTGAGTGGTGATCGAGGATTACTCATATGTAGGGATGGACTATAGAGGAGATGCAGAGCTACCACGACCTCCTAGCCAGGCATGGGGACCAAATGATATGTATTTATTTATTTTATAGTATCATGTTGTTTATACTTCATAGCATATATGGTTGATAGAGGATTTATATGATGTCGATACTGAATGATGTGTGTGTGTGTGCAAATGTGGGACCACAACCTCCAGCTGGGTATAAGGCGCAGAGGGGTCGAGTGGAGGGAGTGTATTCTCTTAGTCGT
The DNA here is from genome assembly GCA_027924585.1 of Larix kaempferi. Lineage (NCBI taxonomy): Eukaryota > Viridiplantae > Streptophyta > Pinopsida > Pinales > Pinaceae > Larix > Larix kaempferi. The sequence goes on from BSBM01001150.1 coordinate 3,429,198, forward strand.
GGGAATCGACGATAGTGAAGTGCTTCACAAAATTTGGAGTCACTATGTGTGTGGATGGAGTGGTAGATGACGGATGGCAGCATTTGGATCAGGAGTTGATCGACATTTTCTACGACACTCCATGGGAGTAAAGACCAGTGATGCAGAGGATTGTGATGGCAGCCGAGGAAGTGAGGGCCACGGCACGAGGTGATTCCCCATATAATGACGAGGAGGAGGAGACTGAGTCGGATGATGATGAGGAGGAGGAGGAACAGGAGGACGAGGAGGACAATAATGAGGACGAGGATGATGTAAATGACTCAGATGACTAGGCACTTGATGAAATTGCCCCCCTAATGCGATGAGCATAGGGAATTTTTGTACTCAACGATTATTGTTATGACAAGGAAGCTGTTGGGGCTCCTCAATGCAGTGATGCGTATGTTATGATGTAAACACTATGATATTTTTATTATGATATATATATATATATATATATATATATATATATATATGCACATGGATGTAGTTTATTATGATGATAGGCCTCTTTTTTTTTATGATGTTGTATGCCTATATGATGTATATGTGCATGTGGATGATATGATGATGCATTTTGTATGGTTTACTTCCTATATGTTTTTATTTATATACCATTCTAGAATATTGTTAGCCATTTGGTCTGCAATACTATTCTGAAATCGTGGGACGTGAGTGAATGTGATGAAATCGAATTGTCTAATTAGTTGTTTAGTGCACAAGAATTTTCTAAAAAGGAAAGGATGTCGTACCTGGTAAAATTTATTGAGTTGGGAGACAAAGAGTTCGGAGTCAAGAAACACATGAAGGTGACTAAATCCCAAATGGAGGGCAGCAGTCAAGAGACCAGTCACAACATCGTACTCATCCTGGTTATTGGTGGCAGCACCAATACACACTTTGTCAAGGTGAATCAACTCGTGTGAGGGGGAATATAGTACCCAAGTTGCGGAGGTGAGGTTTGGAGACCATCTACTTGTGTCGTCGACGAAAATGACATACAGTGGGGAACATGATCCATATTTGTTCATGCATGGAAGCAAATGGGAAGGTTCAAGATGCAAAAGAGTGAAAAAAAGGAAAGAAAATTATGCAACACGGACTAGTGGGTCCGAGAAACATTAAGGGAAAAATCGCCTACGATACAACCCGTTGTGAGGGTTGGTCAAAGGGTGTCCTTTAGAATCGGTAAGGATGTATGAACCCTTTTCGAGACAAGTTTGGACAATGTAAGGGCCTTTCCACATGGATTGAAACTTTCCTTTGATGTGCTTTTCATTAGCTTGGTCATAAACGTGCACTAGGTCTCCTTCTTGGAGGGTGCGAGTATGGACACGCTTGTTATCATTGGTTTTGGAGCGATCTTTGGCAGCCTCGATTATTTTCAAGGCCACTCATCGTTATTCGTCTTCCTGTTCCAACATGAGTAAACGTTGCTCAAGAGGTGAGGTGTCCAGGAGAAGGTAACAAAAATGTGTAAATTGGGGATTGGACACTCAATGTGTAGAAAAGACTCTACGCCATGAACCAAATGGAAAGGGGTAAAACCCATGGTGGTCTTAGTAGAAGTGCAGTAATCCCAAAGTGCACGAAACAACATATGGTGCCAATTTGACTTATGCTTGTTTACTGTTCGTTGAAGGATTGTCTTCAGGATCTTATTGATAGCCTCAACTTAGTCATTCCATTGTAGGTAGTCATTAGAGAAAATTTGAGGTCTAAAATGGGCCTTATAAGAAAATGAGCCATCATATAAGAAAATAAACCAACCCTAATTTCTTGATGAGTTGGAATTCAAGACCCAATAGAATTTCAATAAAATGAGTCAACCATAATGTTTGACTTGAGATATTTGTCATAAAAAACTACTTTTTTTGTTTGTATTTTCAACATATCTCCCTATGTTTGTACTCAAATTTCGAGTGAGAGCAATCATTGGATGCAAAATTTAATTTCGCATCCAATGAGTACCCATAGTGCATACTTTTGACAGACCTCGGTGCCCCAAAAACAAGAAATGCCTGAAAAAACGTCATAATGATGTCATCATGAAGTTTTTTCAGGTATTTCTTGGTTTTGGGGCAGCGGGGTCCATCAAAAGTATGCAGTGTGGGTACTCGTTGGATGCGGAATTAAATTCTGCATCCAACTATTACTCTCACTCAAAATTTGAGTACAAACATAAGGAGATATGTTTAAAATACGAACAAAAAAAAGTAGTTTTTTCTTTCTTCCTCCAAAATTAATAAATATTATTTTATTATTTTAACTATTATTTCATTATTTTAATTATTATTTTATTATTTTTCTTAGGAGGCCCATTTTAAACCTCAAATTTCCTCTAATGAGGACGAGGCGTAATAGTGGTCAAACTTAGAGAAGGTGGAAAACTCTTTCCAAATGGTGTCCTCGAAGTGTTTTCCATGGTCGAATATGAGTTTTTTAGGGACCCTGAATCGAGTAATGACATGGTTAAAAAAGAAACATGCCACGGTTTCGGCGTGGAAGTTGAATGTGGGCATAGCCTCGGCCCATTTAGTGAAATAATCGATAGCCACAATGATGTATTTATGGCCACCTTCTGAGGAAGGGTTTCACTCCATAATATCAATGGCCCATTTGCAGAAAGGGCTAATGGTGATTACTAGATGGAGAGGGGTAGGAGGGGTCCTGGATTTGTGGGAAAAGAGTTGGAAATTCCAATAATGTTTGACTGTTGTAATGCAATCAGTGAAAAGGGTTGGCCAGAAATACCCAGCACGGATGACCTTTCGGGAAGTTTCCATTCCTGATAAGTGGCAACCATAGGCTCTGCTATGTCAGTCATTTAAAACTTGTTCAGCCTCGTCATGTGTAAGGAATCGTTGTAAAATGGTGTCAATGTTGCGTTGATAAAGGATATCACTAAGAAGGAGGTACCATGAAGCGTTATGGTGGATGCGACGATTATCATTATAAATGAGGTTAGATCGAAAATTCTGTGTTCGTAGGTATACAAGGATATCACAATACCATGGGTCATCTAATGAAATAGTGAACAAGTGGTCGTCAGGAAAATTAGTGATGATTAGAGGTGACGCTGACGAATATGGTAAGTCGGTTATGAGATGTGCCAATGCAAGGGATTTGGTATTCTTAGGTGTAACAAATGTTAGGTCATATTCCTGTAGGATAATGATCCATTTAGCCACGCGGCCTTGAAGGAGGCGGTGACTCAAGAGATAAATCATGGTGTTGGAGTCTGCCACAAGTGTAGTTCGGCTCAAAAGAATGTAGTGGCGTACCTTCTGAACAGAGAAGATGATGGCATGGGCCAACTTCTCCTCATGGGGGTAGCATAGTGGTGGACCAGACAATGTCTAACTCACATGATATATGACACATTCATGACACACACTATATTCCTGGACTAACACGCTAGAAATGGCATATTTGGATGTTGAAACATAAAGGATAAAATCTTTTGAGAAATCAGGAGGTGAAATCAATGGAGCAGAAGTCAAGGATTGTTGTAATGATTCAAAAGCCGCATGTGCATGTTCATCCCAAACGAAGGGAACGTGGGTCTGAAGCAAGCAAAGGAAACCATGAAATTTCACAACATAGGAAGGAATGAAGCGATGGAGAAAATTGGCTTTTCCTTGAAGGCTCTATAATTGGCGTAATGTACGTGGAGATGGGATGTTAAGAATGGGTTGAACCTTCAAAGGGTCGATAATGATTCCTTTTTGGGAAACAATAAAACCCAATAACTAGCCAACAGGAATGCAAAAAACACACTTGAGGGGATTCAAGCGAATGTTGTATTTGTGACAACACAAAAAGACTTGTTGTATAACGTCTGTTGCTTGGTTTTGCAAACAAGTATGTGTTAAAGATGCACCTGCTAACTTGTAGCAGTAGTCTCAATGTAAAAGTAAAAACTAATGTGAATAACAGTAAATCTGATCTAACATGTGCAAGGAAATGAAAACTAGATTTAAGAACAATAAACAATGAGATCCATAAGAAAAACAAGAAATATAAAATTTGATCTTTTGTGTTACCTCAAATGGTGAGGATGGTGAGTTTGAGTAGATCCAAGGTTGAGGTGATCGAATGTCCAATGGTCTCTTCTTCTCCAATGCTTCAATGGGGATCTTCAAACTCAAAAAGGGAGACAAGGGCCCTCAAAGGGAATTTCGCAGCATAAGGATAGGATGAAATGTGGATGATTAGTGAGGAGCCCCTATCACCTTTTTATAATTTTTTGGTGATGGGGAATACCATTATGGTTTGAGGAAACCAATGGTATTGACCAAAATGGTTTAGGTTTCTTTTTTCCTCTTTTTCCTTTTTTGAATATTTTTTATATTTTTATTCCCTTTTAATATTTTTGGGAATTTTGAACCCCTTTTGAGGGTTTTTTGTATTTTTTGAGGAAAATTACATATTTTGAGTGGAAAAAGATGGGTTTTGGTCTTTTTGGTGACCTTTTGAAGGTTTTAGAGGCTCAAATGGTGGAAAAAGTGGACAAATGGGTCATGTGAATGAGGGAATGAGCTAGTGAGCATTTTTTGGGTGTTAACAGATTGCCCCCTGATGTGTGAGAGCAGGAGTTCATCGTATGGACGATAGACATAATATTTCTTTTGTCTTTTTCCTGGGGTTTGGAGGAAAGAAGAGGCCGATTGGAGACTGGAACACCGGACCCTTGCAAACTACACAAACTAAAAATACATGTCCTCAAAATGAATGAGGAATAATCTTTGATAATGGATGAGGCAAACATTCTCATGCTCATATCAAGACATATACATAACAATTAGGCCCAAGAAGGGGGACCTGAATAATACATAAAAATATTTCGGTACATCATAATGGTCCAGAGGGGACATGATGCTGGGACATTCTCATGGTCATACCATGAGTGATCTGAAGGACTGATACACTGGAAAAGAGCAACAAACATTCTGAATAAGGTGTCAAAAGGGTTGATGAACTGTTGAATTTGAAGGTGTCCAATATCTATAGGGACTTAATGATTGTGAGCCAACTTTTGAGGAGTATATGTAGCTGTATACTCGGGGGAGTATAAAATTGGGGTAGATCTAAATACTGTCACCAAGCACAGGCCAGATATCTATAGGAATATGTAACTGGTTGTTTCCTCAATTGGACTCACAAATGTGGTAGAGTCAGGTGATATCCAAGGTCTTCGACATATAAACTGAAAGGACCGATACCCTGTACGAGTCTCAACTATACAATCAAGGTGTTGACATCGAGCATGTGAGAAACAATCATTTAGAGAGGCACTGAGGACTCCTTTCAAAATGATCCGTAAGCACCCATCACTAATGGTGATGAGTCCAAGGCACAAGGACCTCTAGGTATATCCTCTGGAATGGATTTGGTTGGCGTCGACAGAGGGAGACTGGCAACTACCAAGGCAATGATGTTTCCTTGATAGGAGCATGAGGTGTGCAACTGAAGTGTGATAGTACTAATGGTAGGACTGTCATACTATGGGGATGGGGTGTAACTGGGGTCATAGAGTGGGTGGACCCAAACTTCCTTTGTTCAGAGCATGATGACATGGCTGACCTAGCAGCATATGAAATTAATTTTTAGGTGTGGGGATCATAGCTTAAGGGATTAGGGGTATGTATTGCAGACTAGAGTGACTCTGGGGGACAAGATGATGGATTCTATTATGAGACTCTTAGGGTGACATACTGTAGAATACTCTGAACAAAGGTGACCATAATAGGGAAGCTGCCATATGAGTAGACATGATCTGTTGTGGCGTTGAAAAGCACCGTTGGGGCCTTCTTCGTGGTTTCAATGAGCTCCAAGAAGGGATAAAAGTGTTCTAAAAAATGGTACTGTCCTATGGATTTGTTTGAGCCCAGGACTGTTCATGCTCATGAGTGCTTTCATTTGTAAGGAGTCTGAAAATGATAATAAGACTCTGAATTGGTAGAGGAGTACTGTCTTGTGGATTTATACAAGCCCAAGAGGGTGATTGGTCATGGTTGCTTTCATTTGTATAGAGTCTGAAAGCAGTAAGTAGACTCCATTGGTGGTATTTTTCATATGTTAGTCTCCAAGGCCCGAAAAAGCATAAAATGATGCAAATGGAGAACTCTTCTAGCTGATGTGACTAGAGTATTCATTTTCCGTAATTAGTCTACAAGGTCCAGAAAAGGAGTAAATTTATACCAAATAGACACCCTTTCAGATACTTTTAGCGAGCATGAAAGGAAGCAAGATTGCTCAACTATCTTTTCATTGTTTTAGGAGTCAGAAAAGAGCTTAACAGAAACTCCCTAAGCGCCTTTTTCGTAAAAGAATTGCTTGGCCCGAAAAATGTTTAAAATTATACCGAACTAAAAGGTATTGGTGAGAGTGAGAAATGATATCAAGCATCATCATGAGTGCGGAAAACGGAATCCGACAATATAAAGAACGTCAAAAACAGACAATGGCTGATGTGGCACGCAAACTGAGGTGAAGAGGGTCATGGAAAAAGTGCCATGAAAATGTGGTGGTGAGAGTGAGAAATGATTTCAAGCATCCTCACGAGTGCGAAAAACTGAATCCGACGATATAAAGAACGTCAAAAACAGACAACGGCCGATGTGGCATGCAAACCGAAGTGAAGAGGGTCATGGAAAAAGTGCCCTAAAAATGTGGTGGTGAGAGCAAGAAATGATCTCAAGCATCATCATGAGCATGGAAAACTAAATCCGGCGATATAAAGAACATAAAAAATGGACAACGGTTGATGTGGCACACAAACCGAGGTGAAGAGGGTCATGGAAAAAGTGACCTAAAAAAGTGGTGGTGAGAGCGAGAAATTATCTCAAGCATCATCACGAGCACGGAAAACAGAATCCGGCGATATAAAGAACGTCAAAAATGGACAACGATCGATGTGGCACGCAAACCGAGGTGAAGAGGGTCATGAAAAAAGTGCCCTGAAAATGTGGTGGTGAGAGTGAGAAATGATCTCAAGCATCATCATGAGCATGGAAAAATGAATCCAGTGATATAAAGAACGTCAAAAATAGACAACAACCGATGTGGCACGTAAATCGAGGTGAAGAGGGTCATGGAAAAAGTGCCCTAAAAATGTGGTGGTGAGAGTGAGAAATGATCTCAAGCATCATCACGAGCGCAAAAAACAGAATCTAGTGATATAAAGAACGTAAAAAATGGACAACAGTCGATGTGGCACATAAACCGAGGTGAAGAGGGTCATGGAAAAAGTGCGCTGAAAATGTGGCGGTGAGAGCGAGAAATCATCTCAAGCATCATCACGAGTGCAGAAAAATGAATCCGATGATATAAAGAACATAAAAAATGGACAACGGCCAATGTGGCACGTAAACCGAGGCAATGAGGGGCATGGAAAAAATGCTTGAAAAATCTGGTGGTGAGAGCAAGAAATGATCTCAAGCATCATCACAAGCGTGGAAAACTGAATACGGCAATATAAAAATTGTCTAAGAATAGACAATGGCCGATGCGGCACGCGAATCGAGGCGACAAGGAGCGTGAAAGAAATTGCCCGAAAAATATGTTGGTGATAGTGAGAAATTATCTCAAGCATCATCACGAGTGTGGAAAACTGAATCTGGCGGTGCAAAGCTACGATAAACGAAGGTCAAATGACTCTAGAATGGTCAAACGAAAAACGAGGTTTTTTTTTTTAAATGGCTATAATTAATGGTGAGCCCTCCAAGCCCATGGGGGATTCACTCAATAAACCGCTGTCATAGCACGTTCATTCGTGGCATATGAAACGATACCCCTAATTTCACTAAATATTGGAAAATACCTTCCAAAATCATTTTTTTAACCCCCTCCCAAAATGCCTTCCCAATTTTAAAAAAACCCTATTTTCACTAGATATTGTATGTATCAAATTTTTCATTAACATTTTTTATACCCCTTTATATTTCTACCAAGTATATTGATATGATACCCCTTTTATGACCCCACATGTATTCTACAATGCACCTTGCTTCTTTTGATTTATATTGCGGATGCACATTACTTCACCCACAATGCAATTACTCAACCACATATCATTATGATTTGCAACATCTAATGGTCTAATGAAGAGATAGGAGATCACCTCTTGTATGTCACTAGAGCCAATGGACATAGTACAACATTTAGATTGCATATTTCAGTTCCCCAATCGCTGACTAAGCTTGTTGTGGGATAGGTATCCAAGCCCCCAGTGCCTATAACAAGCTATAAGAAGCTGATTAAACGTCCCAAGGCCTGTAATAGGCATGAGTGGTTGGGTATTCAAGCCCCCAAGGCCTATCGAGCGCCTATAATAGGCCCTGGAGACTTAGAGCCTCCCAAGGCTATTGGTAACAACTAGATGAGTGTTATTTGTAGCAATTGGTTGTCAATGACCACTATCTCTCGACTATGATCGAATGGAAAACCACTTCACCATGAAACCCCCTGGCCTCAAGCATTCCTCAATATGGGATTTCCCTGCGTACTGGTAATCCCAAGCCTTGCCTCAACCCGATTTCTCATCCGGCCGTGATCCCGCCATCTCCATTTGGAGGATATTTGTCAGCCCGCCCATATACAAAAGACCCCAAACTATTTTTGTATTGTTACATTAAATAAAAAAATCCCATTGCCCCTTAATATATAAGCAATATATTTTTTAGGTTTTCATGAATATTTAATACCGCAATATGAATGAACGTGGTATTATATTTCCTTCTAGTGAAGGCCCCGTGGCCAAGCCAAGGATGCAGTGGTGGGGAGAAATGATGACCCACGGGGGAGAAATACTAGGAATATCAAATCAAATCAAATATACATGTGACATGTGACCTCAAAAATGGTTGAGATCACGAATGTGAAAAAGTGAGTAGGGTTAATGACATTCCCCCATGCTATGTGCATGGGGTTTGTGATTGTGGATCAAATATGTGTTGGTTTGAACGATGGGCTCATTGAAGTATTGAGATAAATGTGATGGGGTAGGGTCAAAATGATTGATCATGCCCCCTATCCCAGGTTCGAGGTAATATATTATGCCCCTGAACTCAGAGGTGTCAATGCGGTGCAGATGTTGTGTTAGAGAGGGATCAACAGGGCATTGACCAACTACTGGAGTGGGGGTGTACCATGAGGCTGTGGGCCGTGGTGGCATACTGAAGTGATGATATGATTATGGGGGATTCCCTTTGCGATGCGGATTCCCCCAATATCGCCGATGAGAATGATAATGATGATGAGTAGGCAAGGTTTCAGGCCTTCCCCCATGCTATTGACATGTGGTTTCCTCTTTGATTTGAAAAGGTTGAATATGTGGGTCAGAGGGATCAATGGAAGGGGTCGACCAGACAGAGAGGTCTGCATTGGAAGCCAAATAAATTGTGTTAATATATTATAAGGAGGAAGATGGTGGGGGATGAATTTCCTCAATGAGAGGAGGGGATATCTCTAGTTCGACATTATTCAATTCGTATAGAGCTGCTCTATAATCTGGGAAATCAGGGTAGTGATGTGAGTAATGGCTGTAAATGCCGCATATCGCACAAGGGTGATTGGTATGCAACAATTTATCGCGAGGCTGAGGGAGTAGTTCAAGTTTGACAACTGGTATGTTAGTGTCATCATCCAACATTTGCATGTGTTCTTGAAGTGCTAGTAATTGTGAACATTGATGGGTAGAATGGCCTATATCATCGCACAAAGAGCACTTGGGGGAAGCACGAATTGTTGGGGGATTCTTCGCCAACTTGAGAGTCGGTGGGGCGGTGTGGGTTGTGGGTCCAATGGCATAGGTTTGTGGGCCTCTGCCCCCATTGTAGCGGGATTGGGGGGGAGCATGAACAGATGTTGATGCAGTGGCCCCTATTGGAGGTGGTCGGTTTTGGGGATTCACTACACCAGGTGGTGGACGGATCGAAGTGTTGATGGGTTGCACTGGTTGTAAAACAACATTCGATGTCGGAGGAGGGGTTGGGGTAGGTAGGCAACACACAGATAATCCTAACGTTAACCTTGGAAGATTGAGTGTAGTTATTACTAGTGTGCTGATAACTCCTCAGGGAGGAAATAAGAATGGGATAGTGTGAATCGATGTTGCTTCGATATGACTAGGCACTGTGGGTGGTTGTGGCAGTGATGGAGGTTGTTGAGTATGCGGATGTGTGTTGTGCGAAAGGGTGCACAAGTCATATATTTCAGTTATCCATAGAGGGGGTGGGATAGATTGGAACGTGGAGGTCATGGGAGTATCTGAATATATCCCAGGTCCGACTGAGGAGACGAACGATGTAGGTGCACTCTAAACGGGTTGTTCAATCATAGGTAGAATATTTTCAGTTGTTGCGGGGGCATTAGGATCATAATATGTTATCTGGTTGATTTTGACTACGTGTCCTTCGTGGGGAAACATCATGAGGCGAAAGATGGAAGAAGCGAAAGCTTTCATTTTATACATGTAGCTTCGTCCCAAAAAGAGGTTATAATCAAGCTGGGCATTGATGACCTCTATATCTATGAGAACCAGTTTCCCCCCAAGCTGTACGAGCATGTTAACTAACAGACCCTGTAGTTGAGCTGCATGACCATCGTAAGCTTGCAATGCGGTAGTGGATGGCTGTAGTGTTGGGGATCCAAGTTTCTGCTAGAAAAAAGTCGACATAACGTAGGTGGAGGCACCTTCATCGATGATGCATCGATGAACGACGAGGTTTCGAATGGACACAGAAACCTAAAAAGATAGTGATGAAGGCAAACAAGGTTCGACTTGGTCTATGTCGAAAGCCATCATATGGGAGTCATTAGGGTCTATGGCACCAATGGCGGACAACAACAATTTTCTCTGTGCAGGACAAGTTTTTAGGAATTCTAGAGCAGACATAGCAGTGGGGGACTGGGCTAAGTCTTCTACAATGTTATAGTTTGAAGCTGCATGAGCGTTAGGGTTGTTTTTGATTTGTCTTAGGGGGACGCGAGGGACTTTTGGACCTCCTTCCATTGGCATATTAGGTATGCATAATGTCTGATCAGTTGGTAGGGTGTTTGAGGATGGATAAGTAGGCGTGGTTTCAGGGGCTGAGCTGTATTGGTTTCGACAAGTTTGAAGGTTGACATCATTTGATGACATCATGAGCAAATGGTGAGTGTTCGACTCTGTATGCTGGTAATCGATTGCAGCATAGGTAATTTGCTGCTGTGGTGCAGCGGATCCTTGTGGGGGATCCATTGGATTGAAGGGAGGTGTATTAGTTGTGGCTACTGTGGTGGTCATTGTAGTGGTGGGGGTGCTTGATGTTCCACCAACAGTTCCTCCAGAAAAGGGGTCTAAAGATGTACCAGCCATGTGCCTAGTGGGTGTGGTGTAGATGGGATTTTAGGATTCTTCCTCAAAGTCAGATGTGAAATGAGGTGCGTTTGAATCGAATGACGGGGCTCTATGTCGATGACATGTAGAGTCAAGTGACAACGCTCTTCGTCTATGACGAGTGGTGTCAAGTGAACCGTATTGTGGGGGTTCACCCCGGAAATGCCGAGAATGTCTCGGGGACTCAATGGTGACAATTGTCAATTAAAAATACTAGGTGGTGGTGAGTGGAAAGCTCGAAAGCCCTAATGCAACTGTGTGTGCAAGAGGGGAGCGTAAAAAAAAAATGGCACTCAGGCCAACAACCAAACTCAAAACACTTACTATAGCAGCTATGCTATAGTAAGTGGAGCAATCAAAAAATGTGGTCAGGAAACCAACATGCAAATGGCTCCTAATAATAGAAAATGGTGGACTCACTGACCAAGGGGAGGTAATAGAGCATGAAACCACCTAACTAAAAAGTATTATGGTTAAACAAAACATATCCTCTGCAAGGTGATGAAATCCAAGTCAGACAATCTGAATTGTAGAACCAAAGGCTAGATACCCCCTTACCGGGAGGGACACTAGGTAGTCAATCCTAGAAGATAGGCCACTAAGATACCCCGTTCATGACACGTCTAGCTAGGTGAATCTGCAGCTCTTGTTCTATCACCGTTGTACTCCCACAAGGGTGGTACAACGAGAACAACGAGTAGGTATCCTTCGGTGACTAAATGGATTGCGGTATTCCACTCAGGCCTTCAGAACCAATATGGCTACTTCAACCCTCCTAAGGGAGAGGCCTTTCCAATGAATTGGCTTTAAACCAAGTCAACAAATAATAAGAGATTTTGGTACCCTAAATGTCAACCACTATGTCTAAAAATGTAAGTGAGTGAGGGGTATTATTTGGATAGTTATCCCCTCAGTCGTACCTAACTTCAATATTCTTTTGGTGTTCCCCAAATGGGGTTAGAATGTTGGTTGAGTTAAGAGAATTTTAAGGCTCACTTGGATTTAATGTGATAGATTGTGTGATGGTGTGGTTATGTACTTAAAACAAAGATGCCTCGCTTGGGCGAAAAATTCACAAATTAAAATAAGAATTTCAACTTGCAAAATAGACAACAATGTAAATATGGAAAACGATTTAAATGTAAATGTTTTTAAAAAATTTTCAAAAAATATGAGAAATTCTTTAAAAAATTATGGTAAAGCAAATAGCATAAAAATGAAGTCGCTTGGGCGAAATATGGAACAAATTAAAATTATGGTTCTAATTTGTAAAACTTGAAATTTCTAACTGAAAAATGTTTCACTCTTTTTCTTTCACTAAACTGAATTTTTTTTAAAAAAGATGTAGTAAAGCAAAAAATAGTAAATAGATATGAGTTTTTAAAGCTGCAAAAAATAAAACTGTGGGCTGTCCAAAAATGCAAGGAAGATGGCTGGAAAAAATGGGCCGAAATGAGAAAAACTCAGAAAAATGGGCCGAACAAAACAGGCAATATCACGACTGTCTGTGGAAAAACCGCGATGCGGATCACGGCTGCGGGGCTAAAAGCCGCGATGTGAATCACAATGATATAGGTAAAACTCATGCGGTGGATCGCAAGTATCAAGCTACAACTCGCGATGTGACCCCCGAAAATGAGGCTAACAGTCGCAATGTGGAGCGCAGAAAAAAGGCCGAAAGCCGTGATGTGAATCATGACTATCGGGCTGAAAGCCGCGATGCGACGAACAGAAAATGTCTTCGAAAAACGAACCCAAAAATTGAAATTTTGGACTATTTTAGGCTGTAGAACAAGCCAATGGCTATGGAAGCAAGCAAGGGGCTGACTAATATGGAAGATCTACAACATTAAAGGGAAAAAACAACTAAAATATTGATCTAAATCAAAGATTCAAAGTTCGAAAACCAGTGGAGTCGCCAAAAACTGTTGTTTGGTTTTGCAACTAAGCATGTGCTAAAGATGCACTTGCTAACTTGTAGCAGCAGTCTCAATATAAAAGTAAAAACAATTGTGAATAAAAGTAAATATGATCTAACATGTGCAAGGAAATAGAAACTAGATTTGAGAACAATAAACAATGAGATCCATAAGAAAAACAAGAAATAGAAAATTTGATCTTTTGTATTACCTCAAATGGTGATGCTGGTGAGTTTGAGCAGCTCCAAGGTTGAGGTGCTCCAATGTCCAATGGTCTATTCTTCTCCAATGCTTCAATGGGGATCTTCAAACTCAAAAAGGGAGGCAAGGGCTCTCAAAGGGAATTTGGCAGCATACGGATAGGATGAAATGTGGATGATTAGTGAGGAGCCCCTATTAGCTTTTTATAGTTTTTTGGCGATGGAGAATACCATTGTGGTTTGAGGAAACCAATGGTATTGACCAAAATGCTTTAGGTTTCTTTTTCCCTCTTTTTCATTTTTTGAATATTTTGGGGAATTTTGGACCCCTTTTGAGGGTTTTTTGTATTTTTTTGAGGAAAATTACATATTTTGAGTGGAAAAAGATGGGTTTTGGTCTTTTTGGTGACCTTTCGAAGGTTTTAAAGGCCCAAATGGTGGAAAAAGTGGACAAATGGGTCATGTGAATAAGGGAATGAGCTAGTGAGCACTTTTTGGGTGTTAACAACGTCTAGGTGGTCGAATCGCTTCTTGGATCGAGTAGTGAGGTCATTCAAGTGTACAAGGATAATATGGACCAATTCGTGAAAACAAAAGATCATGCGCCACTAAAATGTGGCTCCAAATTTTTTAAGACCAAATGGCATAATGCGATAGGAAAAGTTGCCCCATGGAGTAGTAAAGGCAGTCTTATACTGATCCTCTTTATGAATTTGAATTTGATTATATCCAGAAAAACCATCCATGAAGGGTAAAATATCATGACCTGCACAAGCATCGACAAGTTGATAGATGAAAGGCATATAAAAGTTTTCTTTTGGACAAGCTAAATTCAGATCACAAAAATTAGTACATATGCAAATGGTGCCCTATTTTTTGTTAACCAACACTGGATTAGAAACACATGTGGTGTAAGCAATGGGATAAATGAATCCAGCTTATCGTAATTTTTCAATTTTTGTCTTCACAGCTTGTAAGTTAGAGGGGTGAATGGGCCGTATATTTTTGCGGACAGACAGGATGTCAGGCCAAATATCAATACGTTGCTCAATAATGGTGGGTTTAAGACCAGGCATCTCAGTATATGACCAAGTGAAAACATCACAAAACTCTTGGAAGAGCTTCTTATAGGAAACAACTTCGTCTAGAGTACATGAGGCACCTAATGTAATGTTCTCAACTATATTGGGTGTGACGAAAATATCGACCTGTATGGTGGGAGAGATGTTAGCCATGTTACCTTCCTCGAAGGCATCTGGAGCTGGGATGGGGTTCTTAAACTAGTCCACTTGGATATAGATGAAGTCTTTTGACTCGATCGAAACTTGGTTGGCCATAACAATAGTAGACTCCTTGGGAATGAAGTAGGATCTATGATGCATGCCATCCCAAGGGAAGTCAGGTGGGGTTAGTTATTCGAGGATTTCTTCGTCACTACGAAAACACTATGTGGATAGATTAGAAAAGGTAAATATTGAGGTTGGGCGAATGGTTGGTTCACCAGTTGTGGAAATCATATAAATAATGTTAAACTCTGTCGAAGAGGAGGAGTCATGTGGATGAATATCCTCAATGGTAGTAATGGACGAGTCTAAAGAAGACTGACACATTTCGTGCAACACCAACTGATACTATGGTATGTTGGGACCATGATGAGAGTAATGGCTGTAAACTCTGCATATGGCGCAGGAGTGGTTGGTGATCAATGATTTGTTACGTAGTGGGGGGGGGGTGGTTGGTAATTCGACAACCGATATAGCAGGGTCATCATCCAATGTCTTCATCTATGCTTGAAGGTCAGGAAATTGTGGAAAATTATGGGTTGCGTAGCCCAAATCATTGCACAAGGCACACTTGGGAGGTGCGTGTGATGGAAGGGGAGGGTGCACGATTTTAGTCACATTTATCGTAGTGTTGATTTGGTTGGTTTTTCCCCTAGTATTTTTTGAATACTGAGGGGTAGTGTTGTAGGAAGATGTTTCCACCACACCGGGAGGTGGATAATTGGTGGTGGTGATAGGTTGGAGCGATTGAAGAATGATTTGTGGCATTGGAGTGGGATTAGGGGCAGGTAAATACCATATGGGAAGTCCTAATGTCAACCCCAGGGGATTCAACATGGCCATGATGGGAATACTTACTACCCTTGATCGTGAAAACAAGAACAAGATTGTGTGGATCAGTGTGGCTTTAACATGGCTAGGTACCAATGGCAGTTGGAATTGAGGTGACGGTTGAGGGTTAGGGACTGATTGACTTGATGAAATGTTACACAAGTCAGATATCTCTATGACTAGAGGAGGAGGGGGTAAGGAATGAAATGTGAAGACCATTGGAGTCTCTGAATAAATTCTCGGGCCCTACGGTTGAAATCAAAGGGGTAGGCATACCAAAAGCAAGTTGTTCAACCATGGGGAGAACATTTTCTAGTGTAGCGTGCACATTCAGGTCATAGTAAGTTACCTGGTCAATTTTGAAAACCCAGCCCTCATGGGGGAACATCAAAAGTCAAAACATAGATGAAGAAACAACCTTCATGGCATACATGTAGCTTATCCCTAGGAGCAGGTTGTAGTCGAGCTGAGCATTGACAACTTAGATGTCAATCATGACAGTTTTTCTAGCTAATTGTAATGGAACACTAGCCAAAAGGCCTTGTGGCTGATATGAACAACCATCATAATCTTGTAAGGCAGTCATGGATGGATGTAGGGTAGGGGATCCTAGATTTCTCCACACAAATGTAGAAATGATGCATGTAGAGGCACCCTCATAGATGATGCTTCCATGAATCATAAGATTCTGGATCGACACAAAGACTTGAAATTCTATGGTGGAAGTCATGCATGGTTCAGATTGGTAGAAATTGAATGCCATCATTCGTGACTCAGAAGGATCAATTGCACCTATGGAGGAAAACAGTCTTTTGCACAGCACTAGGAAGTTCTTTAAAACTTATAAGGAAGACATAATAGTGTTGTACTGGAATATGTCATCTATGATATTATAGTTGGGGAAACACGAGCATTGGGGTTGTTATTGATGTAGCACAGAGGAAATTGAGGAGCTTTGGGGCCCCCTTCGAACGGTGCTAGGGTAGGCATAACAACTGATCTGTGGGAAGAGTGGTAGCGACATTGTTCGCAGGAATGGTCTCGGTGGTGGAACCATACTAGTTACGACATATTTCAAGGTTGATATCAAACAAAGACATCATTAAGAGGTGGTGGGTACCTGAGTCAATGGGTTGACTAACAGGAGCAGCGTAAGAAATTGGTTATTGCGGTGTGGCAGCCCCTTGAGGGGGAGCCAAAAGTTGGGTGGCTACAACCTCTTGCGTGGGTAGGGGGATCTACAACACCATAGGTTGTGTATTATGTTGCGGGGGGTTTGGTGGCTCCAGAAGTGTTAACACCCAAAAAGTGCTCACTAGCTCATTTCCTTATTCACATGACCCATTTGTCCACTTTTCCACCATTTGAGCCTCTAAAGCCATCAAAAGGTCACTAAAAGACCATAATACACCCTTTTCCCCTCAAAAGATATATTTTTCCTTAAAAAAAACATAAAAAACCCTAAAAAAGGGTCCATAATTCCCAAAAATATTAAAAGGGAATAAAAATATTCAAAATATTCAAAAAAGGAAAAAAGAGGAAAAAATGTACCTAAACCATGTTGGTTAATACCATTGGTTTTCTCAAAACCATAATGGTATTCCCCACCACCAAAAACTATAAAAAGGTGGTAGGGGCTCCTCACTTTCCATCCATCCATCATCCTATCCTCATGCTGTCAAAATCTCTACTGAGACTTTTGGCCATTTTCAGCATCTTTGAGAAGAGACCATTGGAGCTTGGAGCTACTCACCCTTGGAGTTGCTCAACATCATATCCTCACCATTTGAGGTATCTTAATACAAAACATTCTTTTATTTCTTGTTCTTTCTATGAATCATTTTTAGATTTATTTGTTATATGCACATGTTAATTTAGATTTAGATTTAATTCTGTTAACACCCAAAAAGTGTTCACTACTTCATCTACCGTATTACATGGCTCATTTGTCCATTTTCCTACCATATTTCCCTTAAAAACCCAAAAAATCCCACTAAAAAGCCTCCAAAAGGCTTAAAATAGCCTCAAAAAGGTTAAAAAACCCATTTTTCCTCCAAAAATATCCAAAATTCCTCTAAAAATAGCAAAAACCCCCTAAAAAGGGAAGAAAAATACAAAATAATGAGGAAAAGGAGGAAAAAACCATATACAGCTGCCCTAAACCATGTGTTTCCTAAAACCATGGGTCAGCACTCCACCACCAAAAAACTATAAATAGGTGATGGAGATCCCTTATTCCAAATCCACAATCAAGTATACCCTTACTCTGCCAAAATCTCTCTCGAAACCCTAGTTCACCATTGAACTACTTTCACCTTGAGAGCCACTTTTGGCCCATTCCCACCATTGGAGAAAGAGAAGGAGCACGTTGGAGCTTGGAGCAACCCTCTTGGACATTGCAAGGAGCTTCATCAACCTTCACACTGAAGGTAATATTAATACAAAACCCTTGTTTACAAATTATTCTTTATTTTTCATGCACATGTTTTAGAGTAGTTTTTATTTTTGTTTTAGCTTAATTATTTACATTTACTGAACTGCTACTAAGGAGTCCATTCTCCTTAGTAGGTGCTCATTTGCACAAGCTAGGGGTAAAACCCTAGCTACAGTTTTGGCAACTCCCCTAGATTTTGAATTTCTGGTTTTCGTTTAAAATTTTTTCCCTTTCGGCTGTCCCTTTCGACCGCCGTACATCGCGTTTTTTCCCTCTGCAGTCGCGTCCCGACCGCGTCTTTTAGGCCTTTACCTGTGACCCAACCGCGGCTCTCAGACGGTTTCCGATGCCCTGCCGACGGATTCAAGTCTGTTACCTGCGATTCGACCGCAGCTAATCAGCCTGTTTGCTGCGATCTGACTGCGCCTGTCGGCCATTTTCCCGCGTCCCGACTACGGCTCTCAGCCTCTTTCCCGCATCCCGACTGCGTCTGTTAGCCTTTTTTCCGTGACCCGACTGCGTCTTTTTCCCTATTTCCTGCGTCCCGACTGCGTCTGTTGGCCTGAAAGCCGCGACCTGACCGCGTTTGTTTCCCTCAAACCCGCGGTCTGCCTGTTCTGATTCGCAACAGACCCGCGGTCTGATTTCTGCATTTTTCCTGTTTTGAGCCCAGCCCCTTTTTCTGCAATATTTTCTGCATTTGAACAGCCCCCTGTCCTACCTGCAGTCCCACTTCCTTACAGCCTTTCTGCAACATAATTTCTGTTCCCTTTACAGAATTCTTTTAAAATGTCAGTATTTTTAAAATCAGAAAATTGTGCAAGTTAAAGTTTCAATTCCAACATTATTGACAGTTGGAAGTTGCCCCCCTTGTGGCACTTCTATTTTGGGTTCATCACCTCACGAGCACACACTCTGTCACATAATTCAAGTGAGCCTTAAAAAGTACCTAACTAAACCAACATTCTAACCCCACTTGGGGAACACAAAAGAATCTTTGTAGTTAGGTAGGGTCGAGGGGATAGGCTTCCAATAACACCCCTCGGTCACTTTCACTTGAGACATAGTTGTTGTCCAAATAGGGAACCAAAATCCCCTAGTACTTTTTGGCACGGTCACGACCAGTTTATCAGAGGGCCTCTCCCTTAGGAGGGTTGAAGTCGGGAGACTGGTTCTGGAGGCCTGAGTGGAATACCGCACTCCATTCAGTAACCGAAGGGCTACCTTTCGCGGTTCGCGGGATATCCCTGTATAGGGGTATTGCGGTAAACGGACTAAACGAAAGATTCACCTTTCTGGACGTGTCATGAACGGGGTATCTTAGTTTCCATTCTTCTAGGATTGACTACCCGGTATCCCTCCCGGTAGGGGGATATCATAGCCACTTGGCTTTCCTACTCATATTGTCTAACTTGGATTTCATCACCTTGCAGAGGATATGTTTAGTTGAGTCAGAATACTTTTAGTTAGGTGTTTGCATGCTCCTTTACCTCCCTTTGGTCTAGTGAGTCCACCATTTTTTATTTTTAGGAAACCTGCTGCTTGTTGGTATTCTGACCATCTTTGTTGATACTCCACCTATTGTAGCACAACTGTTGCAGTGGGTGTTTTGAGTTGGTTGTTGGCCTGAGTGCCTTGTTTTTTAGCTCTCCTTCTGCACACTCGGTTGCATTAGGATTTTTTGAGCTATTTTTATACTCACCTCAACCCACATAGATTTGACACCATCTGTCACCATTGAGTCCCCGAGACATTCTCGGCGCCTCAAGGGCGAGCCCCCACAGCACGGTTCTCTTGACACAACCCGTCATAGATTCCGATCATCATCCGTTGATACCACTCATCACAGATCTAGAGCCTTGTCACTTGACTCCACTCGTCAGCGACATAGGACTCCGTCACCAGATATTGACGCTCCTTACTTTACCTCTGATTCTGACGAAGAGTCTGAGAACCCTATTTACACTGTCCCTACTAGCCCCATGGCTGGCACGACTTCCACTCCTTTTGTTATAGGGACCATTGGTGGCACATCCACCACTACACCAGTTACTACACCTGTTTTGGGTATGCCCTCCATGGGACCCCCATCTACTGTTCCCCTCATGATACCTATTCCCGCAACAGGAATCCCTATCCCCACTACATCAGTGACTCACACTACCCATGGTGGTGCTGGACCATCCTCCACCACCTTAGTTCCCCCACTTGGGGGCACCATCCCAAATCCTGTCCCTCCACTTGGGGGCGTTGGCCCCAACTTGGTCCAACCCACTACTGTGTCACATCCTTCTTCCAGTTTGCCATTTATGGCTAGCCTCAACCTACCTGACCTGGCCAGATTGACCAACGATCCTATTCGACACGACCCTACGTGGCCTCATATGACTACCAAGCTCCCCTCTGACATCCCTAAGTTCGAGGGCAAGGCCGGTGAGGACCCACAAAACCATATCATGTCTTTCCACTTATGGTGTTCCTCTAACTCCATAGTGGATGACTCTGTTCGCCTCCGTCTCTTACAGTGCACCTTCACTGGCTCTGCAGCCAAGTGGTATATCGAGCAACCCCATGGGACCCATGCCACCTTTGCTTCCCTTGCCTCGACTTTCCTGCAGTTCTTCCAGTTGCCTATCCGCTATGACGCGGGTGTTGAGATCCTCCTATCCTACAGACAAAATATGGCTACCCATATCACGGACCACATCCATGAGTGGCGTCGATGCCGTAGCTTATGCAAGATCAAACTAGATGACCGTATCTTCCTAGATTGGTTCCTCAAATCCCTTCTCCCTGTTATTGCTAAGGATGTGGCATCAGAAAGACCACAGTCTGAAGAAGAGGCCATCCTTAAGGCCCAACAGTTCGACCTCATTTACGCCCAGTCGGGTTACCTTTATACCATTATACCTGACGCCCCTCGCGGCAAGTCCTCCCAGCACGATGCTCCGGGGGCATCCCACGCTGCAGACGGTATCATTGGCCGTGTTTCTTCGCATCCCCAACCATTTTCTATTACACATCCTTCCCCTAGCCCCGACCTTTCGCGGGCTACCTCATAGTCTGGAGCAATCAACTCGTATGCTCCCATGACACATCACCATCACCATGGACCCTCATGTCCTCCTTAGTGTTTCGGTCATGCGACTCCCGTTTATGCCCCCCCAGTCGCACCTCCGCCTTACTACCATCAGCAGGCTGCCCCAGCTCCTGTGCTTTCACAATCCCAACTCGCTTATTATCCGCCACAGGCAGCCCCTGCGGCAAACCCACAACCCGCTCCATAGACATATCAGCAACCCCCTCAAGTTGCTGCACCTGCTCAGCCTCAACCTACATATCATCCCCCGCAGCCTGCTCCCGCACCTGCGCAACCTCAAAATCCCCTTGCTGCCCAAGGGCAAGTTTACACCCAACAAAACCCACAGCAAAACCAGAACAACCCACGTAACCAGGGCCAATAGAACCGCGGCAAAGGCCGTAATCGTGGGAACAACCAACCTGCAGACCAAGCTAGTCAAGCGGCTAATCCCCCCGACAACAACAATGCGGCCCCCGCTAATCAAAACCCTGATCGCCCGCCCAAGCAGGCTAAATACCCCAATTTGTGAATGAACCACCCTTGTTCTATTTGCGGGGTCTATGGACACTACACGCATGCTTTCCCACACTTAGAGCGAGCTCGGCAGCTCTGGGTTGACGATGCCCACCGCCAAGGGCAGGCAGCTCCTCAGGCGCCTTCTAACCCCCCTCAACCTCAGCAACCACCTTTGGTGCTGCAAAACCCATTACTGACCCAAGGCATCGTGAACACTCAGCCGTTGGCTCCCCCTCAAGCCAACGTGCAACCCCAACAGCAGATCACGTACGCTGCCCCTGATCAACCCATGTTTGACTCAGGAACCCACCACTTGTTGATGATGTCATCCGTTGACGTCAACCTTCAGACCTGTCGGAACCAATATGGCTCCACCACTGAAGCACCTCCCACTGATAAACCCACCAACGCCCATCCCACAGATCAAGCGTTACGTATTCCTCCACCTCCACTAGATGGCGCTCCCAAAGCCCCTCGTTTCCCACTTCGCCGTATCAACAATAACCCCAATGCGCACGCTGCATCAAACTACAACATTGTAGACGACCTAGCCCAATCTCCCGCAGCCATGTCTGCGTTAGAAGTCTTGAAGAACTGCCCTTCCCAGCCCAAGACTTTACTCTCCGCCATTGGGGCGATTGACCCAAATGATTCGAATTTGATGGTATTTGATTTAGACCAGTCTGAACCTCGCCTGCCTTCCACCCTAGCATTCCAAGTTTCTGTTTCCATTCGGAATCTTGTCATCCATCGATGCATCATCGATGAAGGTGCCTCCACATGCGTCATGTCTACATTCGTGTGGAAGAAGTTGGGATCCCCCACTCTCCAGCAGTCCACCACTGCATTACGCGCCTACGACGGTCGTTCGGCTCAGCCCCAAGGCCTCCTAGCCAGTGTCCCCGTTCAGTTAGGTGGCAAAACTGTACTCATTGACATTGAGGTAATCAATGCCCAATTGGATTATAACCTTTTACTTGGCCGCAGCTACATGTATGCCATGCGGGCGGTTGCCTCTTCCGTCTTTCGCACCATGATGTTCCCCCATGAGGGACGCGTGGTTAAGGTTGACCAGCTCACCTACTATGATCCCAGTGCTCCCGCGACACCTGAAAATGTTCTCCCCATGGTTGAAAAACCTGTTTCTCATGCCACCACCTTGTTTGTTTCCTCTACGGGGCCTGGGGTATACTCAGATGCGCCGATGACCTCCACCTTTCAATCCATTCCTCCCCCGTCATCTACGCCCGAAGTGTCTGACTTATGTACCTTATCCCACGATAACCAACCACCTAATAATCAACCACCCTTGTTTCCAAAACCACCATTGGTACCTAGCCACATTGGTGTTACACCCATCCATACGATCCCCTTCCTAGTCCCTCCATCGAGAGTAGTAAGCGCCCCGGTCATGGCTACCCTTAGCCTCCCTGGGTTAACCTTGGGATTACCCGTATGGTATCTTTCGCCTCCTGTTCGCCCGCCGACACCAGATGTCGTCCTCCAACCGGTGCAACCCATGGCTACTACCACTCAGCCACCTCCCGGTGTCTCTACCCCTTCATCCTCCACGACTCCCCCTCCTAATCCCAAACCCACTAGGGGCAGAGGTTCACAACCTTACACTGCTATACCACCTCCCAAGACAGTAAAAAACCCTCCAATGTTTCGTGCTCCTCCCAAATGCTCGCTGTGGGATGAGTTGGGCCATGCAACCCACCAATGCCCACAGTTACCAGCATTGCAGAAGCACATGCAGATGCTCGACGATGACCCCAACATCCCAACTATCAAAATAAACCCCACTCCCAAGCCTAAAGATAAGTCCCTACGTACCAACCACCCCTGTGCCATATGCGGTGTTTACGGGCATTATTCACATCATTGTCCCGATCTCCCGGATTACAGAGCGGCTCTCTATGAGATGAACAATCTGGATCTTGAGACGGTACCACTCACCATTGAGGAGATCTACCCCCCGGTCTCTCCCCCTTCTGGAGAAGTTAATATCATCTATATGATCTCTTCAACCACTACCCCCTCATAAACCGATTTGACGACGCAAACTTTCCGTACTGATGAGGAAGTTCTTGAGGCCCTGACTGCCCCGGATTATCCCTGGGATGAAATGCACCATCGTTCCTACTTCATCCCAGAAGCATCTTCCTCTAGCACCGCTACCCAATTTGCGGTTGAATCCAAAGACTTCCTCCCCCGCAAGGTCGACTGGTTCAAGGACCCTATTCCTGCTCCTGACGCCTTCGAGGAGGGTAACATGGCCAATATCTCACCCGTTATCCACATAGATATCTCTGACCCCCCTAGCGTCAATGAATGCATTTCCTTAGGAGCCTCCTGTAGTGAACAAGAGATTGAGGAGTACAGAAAAATCTTCCAAGAATTCCGTGATGTCTTCGCCTAGTCCTATACAGAGATGCCTGGTCTTGACCCCGCCATTATCGAACACCACATTGACACATGGCCTGATGTACCCCCCGTCCGTCAGAAACAGCGCCCCATTCATCCCTCAAAGCTCCCAGCTGTCAAAGCCGAGATTGAGAAGCTGCGCAAGGCAGGGTTCATTTATCCTATTGCCTATACCACTTGGGTTTCAAACCCCGTTCCCGTTAACAAAAAACAAGGCACCATTCGAGTATGCAATGACTTCCGCGATTTAAACCACGCTTGTCCCAAGGACAATTTCCCCACGCCATTTATTGACCAGCTCATCGATGCATGTGCGGGGCATGAAGTCCTCTCCTTAATGGATGGTTTTTCCGGATACAACCAGATTCAGATCCATAAGGAAGACCAGTACAAAACTGCCTTTACTACCCCATGGGGCACCTTTTCCTATCGCGTCATGCCTTTCGGCCTCAAAAATGCTGGTGCCACTTTCCAGCGGGCCATGACCTATTGCTTTCACGACTTGGTCCATATCCTGTTAGTCTACCTTGATGACCTTACAGCTCGTTCCCGGAAACAATCAGACCACCTTAACGACCTTTAGCAAGTTTTTCTGCGTTGTCGCAAATACCAAATCCGCTTGAACCAACACAAGTGTGTCTTTTGCGTTCCGGCAGGCCGATTGTTGGGTTTCATCGTTTCCTAGAAAGGAATTACATTTGACCCTCTAAAAGTCCAAGCCATCTTAGACCTACCCCCTCCTCGCACGCTCCGGCAGCTCCAAAGTTTGCAGGGGCGATCCAATTTCCTTCGACGTTTTGTTCCTGATTACGCTACTACCGTTCATGGTTTCTTGCGCTTGCTCCGTACCCACATACCCTTCATCTGGGATGAGCAAGCAGAATCTACATTTGAAGCCCTCAATAAGGCTCTCACACAAGCTCCCCTGATTTCCCCTCCGGATTTCACACAAGACTTCATCCTTTACGTTTCGGCATCCGAGCATGCCGTATCTGGAGTCTTGGTTCAAGAAGACGCTTCTCACCAAGAGCACGTCATTTACTACGTCAGCCAGACCTTGTCTGGTCCACCCCTACGTTACCCATATGAGGAGAGACTTGCCCTAGCAGTGGTCTTTTCCGTCCAAAAATTACGACACTATATCTTAATGAGTCATACCACAGTCGTCGCCGACTCTAACCCCATGGTATATCTTCTCAACCGGTGGCTCCTGCAAGGTCGTGTTGCTAAATGGGTCATTATCCTCCAGGAATATGACCTTACCTTCAAAACACCTAAGAGCACTAAAGCCCTCGCGCTTTCCTAGCTCATTACTAATCTCCCTTCCCTTCTCCCGGCCCAACCAATCTCCAATGAGTTACCCGACAATCACCTGTTCACTATCTCGTTCGATGACCCATGGTACGGTGATATCTTGTTATACCTGCGCACGCAGAAGTTCAGACCCAAAGTTACCCGTAATGGACGCCGTCGCATCCATCACCAGGCCTCTCGATATCTCCTCTTAGGTGATGTCCTTTACCGGCGCGGGGTTGTATCTTAAGCGTTTTTACCCATAAAATGACACCGCGACCTCGTTGGTCCGCATTGTACAGTTTGCTATCTTTTTGTTTTTCATTTTTTTACCATCATCTTACATTCATCATTTCTGCATGATTACAGATGGACCATCTTCCACCTTGTTACACTGGCTTCGCTGATGGCGCAAGCCGCTGGTCTCCCAACCTGGCTTCTGCAGCATGGGTCTTGTACTCCCCTTCGAACGAGATGATTCACCTTGACGGAATATGTATAGGCGCTACTACCAATAACCAGGTGGAGTATGATGCTATGACCGGTCTCTTGACTGCCGCCCTCCAAATGGGCATATGTCACCTTCATGTGTTCCTTGACTCCCAGCTACTTGTCTCCCAGCTCAACAACTGCTACCAGGTGCGTGATCCCTGCCTTTTTAGAAAATTCCTGCGCGCAAAACAACTCAGCCGACAGTTTGAATCCATCACATTCACACATGTCCCCAGAGCCCAAAAAAGTGTCGCAGACCAAATGGCCAACAACATCCTAGATTGGCATATCAATCACACCATGTAACATCATGCATCGCAATCCCATAGCATCTCATAAAAATATATAAAAACCCAAAAAGATTGCATCACATCCACATTTGCATCCATGTACATACACCACATTCATATCCATAGGGGCATCCACGTGCCTAAACATACATATATCATGTCCCATCAAATAAAATACACAAGGCGCATCCACGTGCCTAACATCCTAACCTACTTGCATCCACGTGCAATGTAAACATATCACAACTCATAAAGCGCATCCACGTGCGTACAAATAAAACAACATCATACAAAAAGGTGCATCCACGTGCATATATATATATATCAAAAAATATACATGTTCAGTGCTATACATGTCCTGAGTACCCGTGTACTCAGCTATACAAAAAATGGCTATACATTCCTAACCGCCTCATCAACATACATGCCGTAGCTACAAAACTCGGGGGGAGTCCCCTGCACTCCCTAATGGGAGTCGTATCCTGCATCACTGCCTGCATCGACTGCCTCTGAGTCCTCCCCTCGCTCCTCCTCCGGCAAGTCCTCATCTCCTACGGCCTCCTGTGCCCGTACCCGGTCCACCAAGATCGCCACCCGGATCGCGATGGATCTGAACTCTCGGGGTGCCCTCATGCAATCCTGAACTACATCAAGATCGACATCCCGCCATCCCTCGTCGGTCACCCCTATCAACAACCGATCTAGTAGGGCCCGCACCGACTCCAGTGTCCCCTCCGCATCACGGCGACGGACCTCACCTCGCCCAGGCAGAGCTGGGACGGCCACAATACCCCTCCATGCCACATGTCCTGGAGGTGGCCTCGGACCCACATCTGCAAGATCACCCATATGTCAGTCACAGTATATCACTCTATTATCATATAAATAAAACTTGACATACATAACATACAAGTAAACACACATACATACCGTCGGGACCCCATGCCTGTCCTGGTGCTCGTGGCACCTCCGGATCTCCTGTGAAGTCCATGTCCCGATACGGGAAGTTGTCCAGTGTCAATGGTATCTGGAGCCACTGCAGGTACAACTCCTGCGTAAAATACCTGCCCACGTCGCCGCCACCACGGTGGTGCATCATCTCGCCCCACCGCACCATCCGCGGCTCCCTCATACCTCCTACCCTGATCGGCACCCGTGGCCGCAGTGTGGGTACCCTCTCCATAAAGAAGGCACACAAGAAGGAACCAAAACAAAAGCCCTTGCCATCTTCCTTCGCTGCCGTCAGCTGCCGCTGAACGCAGGTCAGGAACATCTGGCCCCACGCGTAGTACACCCCATCCAGTACGCACTCTATCATCTGCATCTGACCCCCAGACACCTTCTCAAGTGACTGGGACCCCAATACCCGGACCACACATGCTACCATGGCCTTCACTGCTAGCTCCTGTAGGTCCCTCAGCAGGAGTGCATTCCTATGCACCCTCACCTCAGGACCACAGTATCTCTCCAACATGTCCTCCATGTCGACGTCCGCGGCAACCCGCGGCTGTGTGTCTGCTACCCTTCCTAGACAGGGCAACCCCGTCAGAAAGTATACATCGGTCAGGGTGAGGTCCACCCTCTCACCCTGTACCCGGAAAGCCTGTATATCCGGCTCCCAGAAGCTGATCAGCTGGTTCAGCAGCAATGCTATTAACCGTATCATGGGTATCTGTGCAAACTTCAGTAGTCCGCATAGTCCCAGCACAGATCGCACATGGCGCTCCCCTCAGATCACAGCCATGATCTCATCAGGGATATCCCGCTCTCTCCAGAGCACCTGCGGCATCCTGTCAATCACAAAAAATAAACTCATCAGACTCATGTCAACTAAATAAGTACTTTTCCCTTTCCCAGAAGACCCTCTTAGCTCGGCCCAAAACCCCAGCTTTTGGGCTTCCTACCGCGGTTTCCGACCGCGGTTGTCAGGCCTAAGGTCGCAGTTCTTAACCGCGCCTGTCAGCCCTAACCCCGCGGTTTGAAACCACGTGTTCCTCCTTGGAACTCGCGGTACTCGACCGCATATCCCTCAAGGAAACACGCAGTCTCCAACCACGTGGTTCACCAAGAAACACGCGGTCTCCAACTGCGTGGTTCACCCCGAAACTCGTGGGCGCCAACCGCGGTTTCGACCCCCTAACCCGCGGTTCACCCCACGTGGACCGTACAAATAAGCCCTGGGACCCACTACCCAACCCCTGACCCTAAAAAACATGCAGGTATGAGTTTGACGGAATACCTGTATCTCCCGGATCTGAAATCGGCCGGTCGGATCATCCAGAAATGCCACCTAAGCTCTGGTCCACTCTGATCAGAAGTCAAAGTCAAAACGTACAACTGACACATGTCATGTTGGACCCACCACTATTTATAGTCAGTTGACTTTTTCTTGTTTTGGCCATTCTGACCCCATACGGAGTCCGTTTTACGAACCGTTTCCACCACTGGAATCAGCACGACGAGACCGTCATGATGATCACCTCGTTGCATCATTTTTACCCCATCATTTTTTGCCCATTTTTTCAGACGCCACTAGTCGCCTCGGTTTGTGTGCCACATCGGCCATTCTCCGTTTTTCACATGTTTTATATCATCGGATTCATTTTTCCGAGCCGGTGATGATGCTTGAGATCATTTCTTGCTCTCACCCCCGATTTTTTGGGTATTTTTCCAAAACGCCCTCGTCGCCTCGGTGTGCATGCCACATCGACCGTTACCCATTTTTGACATCCTTTATATCGTTGGATTCATTTTTTCGAGCTCGTGATGATGCTTGAGATCATTTCTTGCTCTCACTTGGTACAATTTCAACATTGTGTCCCGACACCTTGCTGCCTCGGTTTGCACGCCACATCGATCGCTATCGGATTGTTCCACATTTTTACATGAGCCATTCACTCCTGTCATACTGCAAATGTTTCGTTATTTTGCCACCATTTCATCTACCCCGCAAGGAGGCCCACCAGTGTTCCCCCCTACCCTCGCTCTTGGTCATCATTATTGATCCTTGATTGAACACTTCCTCCTTGCCTGGCCATTCCTTTTGTTCGGTATAATTTTATCCCTTTTTTGGGCCGGACAAGTCCTTTACGAAAAAGGCACTTAGGGAGTTTCCGTTAAGCTCTTTTCTGACTCCTAAAAGAATGAAAAGATCGCCGAGCAATCTTGCTTCCTTTCATGCTCGTTAAAGTACCTGAAAGGGCGTCTATCTGGTATAAGTTTAACCCTTTTCCGGACCTGGTAGACTAATTACGAAAAAGGAATACTCTAGTCACACTGGCTAGAAGAGTTCTTAATTGCATCCTTTTATGCTTCTTTGGGCCTTGGAGACTAAATCTACGAAAAAGCAACCCCCTGGAGTCTTCTTACTTTCTTTCAGACTCTCTAAAATTGAAAGAAACCACGAGCATGAACTGTCCTGGGCTCGTAAAATCCACACGACAGTACCATTCCATTACTTCAGAGTCTTCTTATCGCTTTCAGACTCCTTAAAATTGAAAGAAACCACGAGCATGAACTGTCCCGGGCTCGTAAAATCCACACGACAGTATCATTTTACACACACTTCTTCTAGTTCCTTAACCCATGAAGAAGTCCCCTCCCGTGCCTCCTGGCACTTTGATCAATCATCTCGGTAGCACCCCCAATCAGGTCGCCTTTGTTCAGAGTATTCTGCAATCTCCTGCCATTGTACCACAGCTTGAGTCTCCCTCAGCCCAGTAACCTTCCCAGATCCAATACAGCTATGATCCCGTTCCCCTCAGTCAGTTTCATATGCTGCCAGATCATCCCCATTATCATACTCTGAACAAAGGCAGTTTGAGTTCACCCACTCTACTTGCCCAGTTGTCCCCCCCATAGTTTTGTCAGTCCTTCCATCAGTACTATCACATTTTGGTCCTGTACCTCACGCTCCTGTCAAGGAAACATCATTGCCTTGATAGTTGTAGGTCTCCCTCTGTCGACGACAGCTCCTCTATTCCAGAGGATAGGCCCAGAGGTCCCTACGCCTTGGACTTATCACCATCTGTGGTAAGTGCCTATGGATCATTCTGAGAGGAGTCATCATTGCCTCTCCGAGTGGTTGTTTCTCACATGCTCGACTTCAGCACCTTGATCGCATTGTTAAGAATCGCGTAGGATTACATCCCATCAGTTTTTAGTCGAAGACCTTGGATTTCCCTCGACTCTAGCACATTGGTGAGTCACTTCGGAACGACTAGTTATAGGTTCCTGTGGATGTCCGAGCTGCGTTGGCGATTGTATTCGGAATCCATCCAGTTCTATGCTTCCTTGAGTACACAGGTTTATTCCAGTTCAGTGTACCATCGAGGTTGTTGCTCCCAGTCACTATGATCCAGCAGCTCATCAGTTCCTTTGGTACCACATTCAGTAGCACTGTTGATATTCCAGTGCACTAGTTCTTCAGATTACACATGGTCCACCCAGCAGTATGTCCCAGTGTTGTGTCCCCTCTGGACTCTTCTGATGTACACAGTGGTTATCTATGTATCTTACAAGTCCCCCTTTTCGGGCCTCATAGTTCTGTTTATGTATCTTGATACGAGCATGGGTATGCCCGCCTCATCCATATATTGAGATTATTCCTCATTCAGTTTTTGAGGTCATGTATATGTCAGGTCCCCATTTTTTGGACCCCATTGTTATTTTTACGATTATCCTGATACGAGCATGGGAATGCCCGCCTTGTCCATCTGATCAGATGATTCCTCATCCATTATTGAGGTTATGTACTTTTAGTTCTTGCAGTTGTTCGGGATCGTTGTTCCGGGCTTCAGTTTGTTTCTTATCTTCTCTCCACACCCCAGGAAAACCATTCATGACTTATGATGTCCATCGGCCATACGATGAGCTCCTGCCCTCGCACATCAGGGGGCAATCTGTTAACACCCAAAAAGTGTTCACTACTTCATCTACTGTATTACATGGCTCATTTGTCCATTTTCCTACCATATTTCCCTTAAAAACCCAAAAAATCCCACTAAAAAGCCTCCAAAAGGCTTAAAATAGCCTCAAAAAGGTTAAAAAACCCATTTTTCCTCCAAAAATATCCAAAATTCCTCTAAAAATAGCAAAAACCCCCCTAAAAAGGGAAGAAAAATACAAAATAATGAGGAAAAGGAGGAAAAAAACCCTATACAGCTGCCCTAAAACCATGTGTTTCCTAAAACCATGGGTCAGCACTCCACCACCAAAAAACTATAAATAGGTGATGGAGATCCCTTATTCCAAATCCACAATCAAGTATACCATTACTCTGCCAAAATCTCTCTCGAAACCCTAGTTCACCATTGAACTACTTTCACCTTGAGAGCCACTTTTGGCCCATTCCCACCATTGGAGAAAGAGAAGGAGCACATTGGAGCTTGGAGCAACCCTCTTGGACATTGCAAGGAGCTTCATCAACCTTCACACTGAAGGTAATATTAATACAAAACCCTTGTTTACAAATTATTCTTTATTTTTCATGCACATGTTTTAGAGTAGTTTTTATTTTTGTTTTAGCTTACTTATTTACATTTACTGAACTGCTACTAAGGAGTCCATTCTCCTTAGTAGGTGCTCATTTGCACAAGCTAGGGGTAAAACCCTAGCTACAAATTCATAATTGTTTTTGCTTTCCATATTGAAACTTCTATCACATTGTTGATAGGTGCCCATTGCACAAAGCTTGGTTGCAAAATCAAGCCAACAAGAAGTGCAGCATGTCCTTGAATTTGGGCATCGTCACTCTAGAGTTGGAGATCTCTCTCTAGGTGGTGACAATTGTGCGTGTAATGGCCATAGAATCCGCAAATAGAACATAGGTGGTTCGTACGTAAGTTGGTATTTCTACCTTGCTAAGGTGGTCGATCCGGATTTTGGTTAGCTTGTGAGGCACCATTATTGTTAGGGGATTTTGGTGGTGGACCACCTTTGCCAGGAGGCTGGCTGTTTCCTCGATTACATCCGCGTCCCCAATTTTGTTGTCCTTGTTGGTTCCGTTGGGTAGGTTGGTGTTGTAGTTGGTTTTGCTAGGAATAAAATTTCCATTGGGGAATGGGGGGGGTTGTAGTTGGATGTTGAAATGAGATTTGTCTGCGTGATGTGCAGAATCCAACAATGCGAAGAAGGACCATCCGCAAAGGAAAGGTCCAATTGTGAAAAACAAGGAGTTGACAAAAGTGCAGAAGTAGTTTAGTTTATTAGAAATGGGTCATTGGGACCGTTTTGTAACCACTGTAGCTAGGGTTTTACCCCTAGCTTGTGCCAATGAGCACCTACTAAGGAGAATGGACTCCTTAGTAGCAGTTCAATAATGATTAAATGATTAAGCTAAAACAACAATTAACAAACTACTTTAAACATTGCATGAGACATAAATAAAAGATGTAAAAAATGGTTTTATATTAATGTTACCTTGAGTGTCAAGGTTGGTGAAGCCCTTTGCAGTGTCCAAGAGGATGCTCCAAGCTTCAGAATGCTCCTTTCTCCTTCTCCAATGTTGGGGATGGGCCAAAGGTGGCTCTCAAGGTGAAAATAGTTCAAAGGTGAACTAGGGTTTCGAGAGAGATTTTGGCAGAGTAAGGGTGCTTGTGATTGTGGATATGAAATAAGGGATCTCCATCACCTATTTATAGTTTTTTGGTGGTGGAGTGCTGACCCATGGTTTTAGGAAACACATGGTTTTGGGCAGCTGTATAGGGTTTTTTCCTCCTTTTCCTCATTATTTTATATTTTTTATTCCTTTTTAGGGGATTTTTGCTATTTTTGGAGGAAAAGGGGGTTTTTTAGCCTTTTTTAGGCTATTTTGATGGTTTTGTGGCCTTTTGGAGGCATTTTAGGCCTTTTGGAGGCTTTTTAATGGGATTTTTTGGGATTTTAAGGGAAAAATGGTAGGAAAATGGACAAATGAGCCATATAATGTGGTAAATGAGCTAGTGAGAACTTTTTGGGTGTTAACAGATTGCCCCCTGATGTGCGAGGTCAGGAGCTCATCGTATGGCCGATGGACATCATAAGTCATAAATGGTTTTCCTGGGATGTGGAGAGAAGAGAAGAAACAAACTGGAGCCCGGAACAACGATCCCGAACAACTGCAAGAACTAAAAGTACATAACCTCAATAATGGATGAGGAATCATCTGATCATATGGACGAGGCGGGCATTCCCATGCTCGTATCAGGATATAACATAACAATAACAATGGGGTCCAAAAAATGGGGACCTGAAATATACATGACCTCAAATACTGACTGAGGAATAATCTCAATATATGGACGAGGCGGGCATACCCATGCTCGTATCAAGATACATGAACAGAACTGTGAGGCCCGAAAAAGGGGACCTGAAAGATACATAGCCACTGTGTACATCATAAGGGTCCAGAGGGGACACAAAATCTGGGACATACTGCTGAGCTAACCATGTCTGTGCTGAAAAACTGATACACTGGAATAATCAGCAGTGCTACTGAATGTGGTACCAAAGGAACTGATGAGCTGCTGGATCAGAGTGACAAGGGGTACACTCGCAATGGTACACTGGACTGGAACTGAAACTGGGTACTCAAGGAAGCATGGAACTGGATGGCTTCCGAATACAAACGCCAACGCAGCCCGGACATCCACAGGAACATAGAACTGGGCGTTCCGAAGTGACTCACCAATGTGCTAGAGTCGGGGGAAATCCGGGGTCTTCGACAAACAATGATGGGATATAATCCTACGCGATCCTCAACGATGCGATCAAGGTGCTGAAGTCGAGCATGTGAGGAACAACCACTCAGAGAGGCAAGGATGTCTCCTCGCAGAATGATCCGTAGGCACTTACCACAGATGGTGATAAGTCCAAGGCGTAGGGACCTCTGGGCCTATCCTCTGGAATAGAGGAGCTGTCGTCGACAGAGGGAGACCTGCCCCTATCAAGGCAATGATGTTTCCTTGACAGGAGCGCGAGGTACAAGACCGAAATGTGATAGTGCTGATGGCAGGACTGATAAACTGTGGTGGGACAACTGGGCAAGTAGAGTGGGTGGACTCAAACTTCCTTTGTTCAGAGTATGATAATAGAAATGATCTGGCAGCATATGAAACTGACTAAGGGGAGAGGGATCATAGCTGTAATGGATCTGGGAGGATAACTGGCTGAGGGAGACTCAAGCTGGTGTAAAATGGCAGGAGACTGCAGAATACTCTGAACAAAGGCGACCTGATTGGGGGTGCTGCCGAGATGATAGATCAAAGTGCCAGGAGGCACGGGAGGGTACTTCTTCATGGGTTAAGGAACTAGAAGAAGTGTGGGTAAAATGGTACTGTCGTGTGGATTTTACGAGCCCAGGACAGTTCATGCTCGTGGTTGCTTTCAATTTTAAGGAGTCTGAAAGCGATAAGAAGACTCTGAAGTAAAGGAATGGTACTGTCGTGTGGATTTAACGAGCCCAGGACAGCGCATGCTCGTGGTTGCTTTCAATTTTAGTGAGTCTGAAAGCAAGTAAGAAGACTCCAGGGGGTTGCTTTTTCGTAGATTTAGTCTCCAAGGCCCAAAGAAGCATAAAAGGATGCAATGAAGAACTCTTCTAGCCGGTGTGACTAGAGTATTCCTTTTTCGTAATTAGTCTACCAGGTCCGGAAAAGGGTTAAACTTATACCAGATAGACGCCCTTTCAGGTACTTTAACGAGCATGAAAGGAAGCAAGATTGCTCGGCGATCTTTTCATTCTTTTAGGAGTCAGAAAAGAGCTTAACGAAAACTCCCTAAGTGCCTTTTTCGTAAAGGACTTGTCCGGCCCGAAAAAGGGATAAAATTATACCGAACAAAAGGAATGGCCAGGCAAGGAGGAAATGTTCAATCAAGGTTGAGTAATGATGACCAAGAACGAGGGTAGGTGGGAACACTGATGGACCTCCTTGCGGGGTAGATGAAATGGTGGCAAAATAACGAAACGTTTGCAGTATGACAGGAGTGAATGGCTCATGTAAAAATGTGGAACAATCCGATGGCGGCCGATGTGGCACGCAAACCGAGGCAGCAAGGTGTCGGGACACAATGTTGAAATTGTACCAAGTGAGAGCGAGAAATGATCTCAAGCATCATCACGAGCTCGGAAAAATGAATCCGGCGATATAAAGGATGTCAAAAACGGGTGACGGCCGATGTGGCATGCAAACCGAGGTGACGGGGGCATTTTGAAAAATGCCCAGAAAATCTGGAGGTGAGAGCGAGAAATGATCTCTAGCATCAGCACCAGCTCAGAAAAATGAATCCGATGATATAAAACATGTGAAAAACGGAGAACGGCCGATGTGGCACGCAAACCGAGGCGACTAGAGGCGTCTGAAAAATGGGTAAAAAATGACAGGACAAAAATAATGCAACAAGGTGACCATCATGACGGTCACGTCGCGCTGATTCCAGTGGTAGAAACGGTTCGGAAAACGGACGCCGTATGGGGCCAGAATGGCCAAAACAAGAAAAAGTCAACCGACTATAAATAGTGGTGGGTCCAACATGACATGTGTCATTTGTACTTTGTTGACTTTGACTTGTGAGGTGAGTGGACCAGAGCTTAGGTGGCATTTCTGGACGATCCGTCTGGCTGTTTGCAGATCCGCGAGATACAGGTATTTCGTTAAACTCATACCTGCATATTTTTTCGGGAGGGGGGTTGGGTAGTGGGTCCCAGGGTTGACTTTGTACGGTCCACGTGGGTGGACCGCGGGTTAGGGGGTCGAAACCGCGGTTGAAAACCGCGAGTTTCGAGCCGAACCACACGGTTGGAGACCGCGTGTTTCGGGCCGAACCACGCGGTTGGAGACCGCGTGATTCCTGGATGGAACCACGGTCGTGTGCCGCGAGTTCCAAAGAGGAACACGCGGTTCCCAACCGCGGGTTTTGGGATGACAGGCGCGGTTGGGAACCGCGGCTATATGCCTGACAGCCGCGGTTGGAAACCGCGGCAGGAAGCCCGAAAGCCGCGGTTTTGGGCCGAGCTATTAGGGCTTCTGGGAGGGGGAAAAGTATTTTTCTTAAGTTGTCATGAGACTGATGAGTTCACTTTGTGTGATTGGCAGTATGCCCCAGGTTCTCTGGAGAGAGCGGGAGATCCCTGATGAGACCATGGGTTTCATCCGGGAGAACCGCCATGTGCGGACAGTGCTGGGGTTGTGCGGACTTTTGAAGTTCGCACAGATACCTATGATACGGACAGCAACATTGTTGCTGAACCGTCTGATCAGTTTCTGGGAGCCGGATATACAGGCTTTCCGGGTACAGGGTGAGAGGGTGGACCTTACCCTGACCGATGTTTACTTTCTGACGGGGTTACCCTGCTTGGGCAGGGTGGCAGACACACAGCCACGGGTTGCCGCGGACGGCGACAGGGAAGACATGTTGGAGAGGTACTGCGGTCAGGACGCGAGGGTGCATAGGAATGCACTCTTGGTGAGGGACCTACAGGAGCCGGCAGTGCAGGCCATGGCGGCGTGTGTGGTGCGGGTATTGGGTTCCCAGTCACCGGAGAAGGTGTCTGGGGGGCAGATGCAGATGGTAGAGCGCGTCTTAGATGGGACGTACTACGCCTGGGGCCAGATGTTCCTGACCTGCGTTCAGCGACAGTTGACGGCAGCGAAGGAAGATGGCAAGGGCTTTTGCTTTGGGTCCTTCCTATGTGCCTTTTTTATGGAGAGGGTACCCACACTGCGGCCACGGGTGCCGATTAGGGCAGGAGGGATGAGGGAGCCGAGGATGGTCCGTTGGGGGGAGATGATGCGCCGCCGTGGTGGCGGCGATGTGGGCAGATATTTTACGCAGGAGTTGTACCTGCAGTGGCTTCAGATACCACTGACGCTGGATGACTTCCCGTATCGGGATATGGACTTCACAGGAGATCCGGAGGCGCCACGAGCACCAGGACAGGCATGGGGTCCCGACGGTACGTGTGTGTTTTTATTGCATGTTATGTATGTCATATTTTATGTATATGATAGTAGATGGATATACTGTGACTGACATATGGTTGGTTTGTGCAGATGTGGGCCCGAGGCCACCTCCAGGGCATGTGGCCCGGCGGGGTATTGTGGCCGTGCGAGCTCTGCCTGGGCGAGGGCAGGTGCGACGCCGGGATCCAGAGGTGACCCTAGAGTCTGTACGGGAGCTACTAGATCGGTTATTGATAGGGGTGACTGACGAGGGATGGCGAGATGTCGATCCTGATGTGGTACGGGATTGCATGGGGGGCACCCCGTGAGTTCAGGTCCATCGCGATCCGGGTGGCGATTTTGGTGGACCGGGCCCGGGCACAGGAGGCCGGAGGCGAGGAGGACTTGCCGGAGGAGGAGCGAGGGGAGGATTCAGAGGCAGCCGATGCCGGCAGTGATGCAGGATACGACTCCCATTAGGGGGATGCAGGGGACTCCCCCCCGAGTTTTGTAGCTACGGCATGTATGTAGATGAGGCTTTAGGCATGTATAGCCATTTTTTGTATAGCTGGGTACAGGGGTACTCAGGACATGTACAGCACTGAACATGTATATTTTTTGATATATATATATGCACGTGGATGCACCTTTCTATATGATGTTGGTTTATTTGTACGCACGTGGATGCGCTTTATGTGTTATGATATGTTTACATTGCACGTGGATGCAAGTAGGTTAGGATGTTAGGCACATGGATGCCCCTTGTGTATTTGATGTGATGTGACATGATGTATAGATGTTTAGGCACGTGGATGCCCCTATGGTTATGCATGTGGTTTATGTACATGGATGCAAATGTAGATGTGATGCAATCTTTTTGGGTTTTTATATGTATTTTTATGAGATGCTATGGGATGATGATGCATGATGTTACATGGTGTGATTGATATGCCAGTCTAGGATGTTGTTGGCCATTTGGTCTGCGACACGATTTTGAGCTCTAGGGACATGTGTGAATGTGATGGATTCAAATTGTCGACTGAGTTGTTTTGTGCGCAGGAATTTTCTAAAAAGGCAGGGATTACGCACCTGGTAGCAGTTGTTGAGCTGGGAAACAAGTAGCTGGGAGTCAAGGAACACATGAAGGTGACTTATGCCCATTTGGAGGGCAGCAGTCAGGAGACCGGTCACAGCATCATACTCCGCCTGGTTATTGGTAGCAGCGCCTATACATATTCCGTCAAGGTGAATCATCTCGTTGGAAGGGGAGTACAAGACCCATGCTGCAGAAGCCAGGTTGGGAGACCAGCGGCTTGCGCCGTCAGCGAAGCCAGTGTAACTAGGTGGAAGATAGTCCATCTGTAATCATGCAGAAAGGATGAATGTGAGATGATGGTAAAAAAGTGAAAAACAAAAAGAGAGCAAACTGTACAATGCGGACCCATGAGGTCGCAAGTTATGCAATAGGTAGAAAGTCCGTAGGATGCAACCCGTCATGGGGGTTGCATAAAGGGAGGCCTTTAGAGTTGGTTTCAGTAAGAACATGGAGTTCCTCTGGCCGTGTGTCTATTTGATGTTTGAGAATGGCGTGGTGGAACCCAGGCATTCTGTTAGAGGGCCAAGCAAAGACATCACGGAACTCTTGGAAGAGTTCTATATAATCCTCAATCTCCCGCTCGCTGCAGGAGGCTCCTAAAGTGATGAGTTCAGGGGCATATCCGGGGAACTTTGAGGGAGGAAGAGAATGTTGTTTCTGACGAACGGGGGTTACATCAGGCCATGTGTCAATGTGGTGTTCGATAATGGCAGGATCAAGACCAGGCATTTCGGTATAGGACCAGGCAAAGACATCACGGAATTCTTTGAAAAGGTGTGTGTAGTCCTCAATCTCTTGTTTACTGCAGAATGCTCCTAAAGTAATGAGTTCAGGGGCACGACCTGGAGCGGCAATATCAACTTGTATGACAGGTGACATGTTGGCCATGTTGCCCTCCTCGAAGGCATCAGGAGCAGGAATAGGGTCCTTGAACCAGTCAACCTTGGTGGGGAGGAAGTCTTTGGATTCGACCGCGTATTGGGTAGCGGTGCTAGAGGAAGACGCTTCTGGGATGAAATAGGAACGGTGGTGCATATCATCCCAAGGATAATCCGGGGCAGTTAGGGCCTCAAGAATCTCCTCATCAGTACGGAAAGTCTGCGTCGTTAAATCGGTTGACGAGGGGGGTAGTGGAAGTGTTGGTTGAAGAGATCATGTAGATGATATTAACCTCTTCAGAAGGGGGAGAGACCGGGGGGTAGATCTCCTCAATGGTAGGTGGTGCCGTCTCAAGGTCCAGATTGTTCATCTCATAAAGAGCTACTCTGTAATCCGGGAGATCGGGACAATGATGTGAATAATGCCCGTAAATACCGCATATGGCGTAGGAGTGGTTGGTACGTAGGGACTTATCTTTAGGCTTAGGAGTAGGGTTGAGTTCGACAGTTGGGATATTAGGATCGTCATCGAGCATTTGCATGTGCTTCTGCAATGCGGGTAACTGTGGGCATTGGTGGGTCGCATGGCCCAACTCGTCACACAGCGAGCATTTGGGAGGAGCACGAAACACTGGAGGGTTCTTGACTGTCTTTGGAGGTGGTACAACAGTGTAAGGTTGAGGACCTCTGCCCCCAGTGGGTTTGGGAGTAGGAGGAGGTGTCGTGGAGGACGAAGGGGTAGAGACACCGGGAGGTGGCTGAGTGGTAGTAGCCATGGGTTGCACCGGCTGGAGGACGACATCAGGTGTCGGCGGGCGAACGGGAGGCGAAAGATACCATACAGGTAATCCCAAGGTTAACCCAGGGAGGCTAAGGGTAGCCATGACCGGGGCGCTTACTACTCCCGATGGAGGGACTAGGAAGGGGATGGTATGGATCGGTGTAACACCAATGTGGCTAGGTACCAATGGTGGTTTAGGCAACAAGGGTGGTTGAGTGTTAGGTGGTAGGTTGTCGTGGGACAAGGTACATAAGTCAGACATTTCGGGCGTAGATGACGGCGGAGGAATGGATTGAAAGGTGGAGGTCATCGGCGCATCTGAGTAGACTCCAGGCCCCGTAGAGGAGACAAACGAGGTGGAGGCAGGAGAAACAGGTTGTTCCACCATGGGGAGAACATTTTCTGGTGCCGCTGGAGCATTGGGATCATAGTAGGTGAGCTGGTCAATCTTAACCACGCGTCCTTCATGGGGGAACATCATGGTGCGAAAGACAGAAGAGGCAACCGCCCGCATGGCATACATGTAGCTGCGGCCAAGTAGAAGGTTGTAATCCAATTGGGCATTGATTACCTCTATATCAATAAGAACTGTTTTACCACCTAACTGGACTGGAACATTGGGTAGAAGGCCTTGGGGCTGGGCCGAACGACCGTCGTAGGCACGTAATGCAGTGGTGGACTGCTGGAGAGGAGGGGATCCTAGCTTCTGCCATACAAATGTAGACATAACGCATGTGGAAGCACCCTCATCGATGATACACCGATGGATAACAAGATTCCTAACGGAGACAGTAACTTGGAAGGCTAAGCTGGAAGGTAGGCGTGGTTCAGACTGGTCTAAATCGAACGCCATCAAATGTGAATCAGTTGGGTCAATCCCCCCAATGGCGGAAAGTAAAGTCTTGCGCTGGGAAGGGCAGTTCTTCAAGACTTCTAACGCAGACATGGCTGCGGGAGATTGGGCTAGGTCGTCTACGATGTTGTAGTTTGACGCAGCGCGCGCGTTAGGGTTATTGTTGATTCGGCGAAGTGGAAAACGAGGTGCTTTCGCGGCGCCGTCTATGGGAGGCGGAGGTATACGTAACGCCTGATCGGTGGGATGAGCATTAGTGGTTTTGTCCGTGGGATTGGCTTCAGAGGTGGAGCCATATTGGTTCCGACGGGTCTGTAGGTTGACGTCAGCGGATGACATCATCAGTAAGTGGTGGGTACCTGAGTCGAACATGGGTTGATCAGGAGCAGCGTAGGTGATCTGTTGTTGTTGGGGTTGCACGTTAGCTTGAGGGGCCAACGGCTGAGTGTTCACCACGCCTTGAGTCGGTAAGGGGTTTTGCAGCACCAAAGGGGGTTGCTGAGGTTGGGGGGGGTTGGGCGGTGCTTGGGGAGCCGCATGCCCTTGGCGATGGGCCTCGTCAACCCAAAGCTGCCGAGCTCGCTCCAAGTGTGGGCAAGCATGGGTGTAATGTCCATAGACCCCGCAAATAGAACAAGGGTGGTTTGTCCACAAATTGGGGTTTTTGGCCTGCTTGGGCGGGCGATCAGGGTTGTGATTAGCGGGGGCCGCATTGTTGTTGTCAGGGGGATTAGCCGGTTGACCAGCTTGGTCTGTAGGTTGGTTGTTTCCCCGATTACGGCCCTTGCCGCGGTTCTGTTGGCCCTGGTTACGTTGGTTATTCTGGTTTTGCTGCGGGTTCTGTTGGGCGTAAACTTGCCCTTGGGCAGCAGGTGGATTCTGAGGTTGTGCAGGTGCAGGAGCAGGCTGCGGGGGATGATATGCAGGTTGAGGCTGAGCAGGTGCAGCAACTTGAGGGGGTTGCTGATAGGACTGCGGAGCAGGTTGTGGATGTGCCGCAGGGGCTGCCTGGGGCGGATAATAAGCTGGTGGGGCTTGTGAAGGCGCAGGAGCCGGGGCAGTCTGCTGATGGTAATAAGGCTGAGGGGCGACTGGAGGAGCATAAGCAGGAGTCGCATACCCAAAGCACTGAGGTGGACACGAAGGTCCATGGGAATGGTGATGTGTCATGGGAGCATATGAGTTGGTTTCTCCAGACTGGGAGGTAGCCCTCGACAGGTCGGGGCCAGGGGTAGGTCGTGCTATAGAAAATGGTTGGGGATGCGAAGAAACACGGCCAATGATACCATCAGCAGCGTGGGATGCCCCCGGCGCATCATGATGGGAGGACTCGCCGCGAGGGGCGTCAGGGATAATGGTATAAAGGTAACCCGACTGGGCGTAAATGAGGTCGAACTGCTGT
The DNA here is from genome assembly GCA_027924585.1 of Larix kaempferi. Classification (NCBI taxonomy): domain Eukaryota; kingdom Viridiplantae; phylum Streptophyta; class Pinopsida; order Pinales; family Pinaceae; genus Larix; species Larix kaempferi. Next base: position 3,471,298 of record BSBM01001150.1, read on the forward strand.
GCCTTAAGGATGGCCTCTTCTTCAGACTGGGGTCTTTCTGAAGCTACATCCTTAGCGATAACAGGAAGCAGGGACTTGAGGAACCAATCGAGGAAGATACGGTCGTCTAGTTTGATCTTGCATAAGCTACGGCGTCGACGCCACTCATGGATGTGGTCCGTGATATGGGTAGCCGTGTTTTGTCTACAAGATAGAAGGATCTCAACGCCCGCGTCATAGCGGACAGGCAACTGGAAGAACTGCAGGAAGGTAGAGGCAAGGGAGGAAAATGTGGCGTGGGTCCCATGTGGTTGCTCAATATACCATTTGGCTGCAGAGCCAGTAAAGGTGCGTTGTAGGAGACGGAGGCGAACAGAGTCATCCACGATGGAGTTAGAGGAACACCATAGGTGGAAAGACATGATATGGTTTTGTGGGTCCTCACCGGCCTTACCCTCGAACTTAGGGATGTCAGAGGGTAGTTTGGTAGGCATATGAGGCCACATAGGGTCGTGTCGAATAGGATCGTTGGTCAATCTGGCCAGGTCAGGTAGGTTGAGGCTAGCCATGAACGGCAAACTGGAAGAAGGCTGTGACACAGTAGTGCTGTGGACCAAGTTGGGGCCAGTGCCCCCAAGTGGAGGGACAAGATGTGAGGTGGTGCCCCCAAGTGGGGGAACTGAGGTAGTGAAGGATGGTCCAGCACCACCATTGGTAGTGTGAGCCACTGATGTAGTAGGGATAGGTATTCCTGCTGTGGGAATAGGTACCGTGAGGGGAACGGTAGATGGTTGCCCCATGGAGGGCATACCCAAAACAGGTGTAGTAACTGGTGTAGTGGTGGATGTGCCACCAATGGTCCTTATGACAAATGGAGTGGAAGTCGTGCCAGCCATGGGGCTAGTAGGGGCAGTATAAATAGGGTTCTCAGACTCTTCGTCAGAATCAGAGGTAAAGTAAGGTGCGTCACTATCTGGTGACGGAGGCCTACGTCGCTGACGAGTGGAGTCAAGTGACAAGGCTCTAGATCTGTGATGAGTGGTATCAACGGACAATGATCGGAATCTATGACGAGTGGTGTCGAGAGAACCGTGCTATGGGGGCTCGCCCCTGAGGCGCCGAGAATGTCTCGGGGACTCAATGGTGACGGATGGTGTCAAGTCTCTGTGGGTTGAGGTGAGTATAAAAACAGCTCAAAAATCCTAATGCAACCGAGTGTGCAGAAGGAGAGCTAAAAAGCAAGGCACTCAGGCCAACAACCAACTCAAAACACCCACTGCAACAGCTGTGCTACAATAGGTGGAGTAACAACAAAGATGGTCAGAATACCAACAAGCAGCAGGTTTCCTAAAAAAGAAAAATGGTGGACTCACTAGACCAAAGGGAGGTAAAGGAGCATGCAAACACCTAACTACAAGTATTCTGACTCAACTAAACATATCCTCTGCAAGGTGATGAAATCCAAGTCAGACAATATGAGTAGGAAAGCCAAGTGGCTATGATATCCCCCTACCGGGAGGGACACCGGGTAGTCAATCCTAGAAGAATGGCAACTAAGATACCCCGTTCATGACACGTCCAGAAAGGTGAATCTGCCGTTTAGTTCGTTGACCGCAATACCCCTATACAGGGATATCCCGCGAACCGCGAAAGGTAGCCCTTCGGTTACTGAATGGAGTGCGGTATTCCACTCAGGCCTCCGGAACCAGTCTCCCGACTTCAACCCTCCTAAGGGAGAGGCCCTCTGATAAACTGGTCGTGACCGTGCCAAAAAGTACTAGGGGATTTTGGTTCCCTAGTTGGACAACAACTATGTCTCAAGTGAAATAACCAAGGGGTGTTATTGGAAGCCTATCCCCCTGATCCTACCTAACTACAATGATTCTTTTGTGTTCCCCAAGTGGGGTTAGAATGTTGGTTTAATTAGGTACTTTTTAAGGCTCACTTGATTTTATGTGACAGAGTGTGTGCTCGTGAGGTGTTGAACCCAATAGAAGTGCCACCAGGGAGGGCAACTTCCAATCTATCAATAATGCTGAAATTGATTTTTTAAACTTGCAAAATTTTCTGAAATAAAAATACTGAAATTTTAAAAAGATTCTGTAAAAGGAACAGAAATTATGTTGCAGAAAGGCTGTAAGGAAATGGGCTGCAGGTGGGACAGAGGGCTGTTCAAATGCAGAAAATATTGCAGCAAGAGGGGCTGGGCTCAAAACAGGAAAAGAGCAGAAATCAGACCGCGGGTCTGTGGCGAATCAGAACAGGCCGACCGCGGGTTTGAGGGAAACAGCGGCGGTCAGGTCGCGGCTATCGGGCCAACAGTTGCAGTCGGGACGCAGGAAACAGGGGAAAAGACACAGTCGGGTCGCGGCTATCGGGCTAACAGTGGCAGTCGGGACGCAGGAAAAATGGAAAAAGACACAGTCGGGTCTCGGCAAAAAGGCTAACAAGCGCAGTCGGGACGCCCGAAAGAGGCAGAAAGCCGCAGTCGGGACGCGTGAAAGAGGCCGACAGGCACAGTCAGATCGCGGCAAACAGGCTGATTAGCCACGGTCGGATCGCAGGTAACAGACTTGAATCCGCCGGCAGAGCGTCGGAAGCAGTCTGAGAGCCACGATCGGATCGCGGGTAAAGGCCTAAAAGGCGCGGTCGGGACGCGACTGTAGAGGGAAAAAGACGCGGTATGCGGCGGCCGAAAGGGACAGCCGAAAGGAAAAAATTTAAAAACGGAAACCAGAAATTCGAAAACTAGTGGAGTCGCCAAAACTGTAGCTAGGGTTTTACCCCTAGCTTGTGCCAATGAGCACCTACTAAGGAGAATGGACTCCTTAGTAGCAGTTCAATAATGATTAAATGATTAAGCTAAAACAACAATTAACAAACTACTTTAAACATTGCATGACATAAATAAAAGATGTAAAAAATGGTTTTATATTAATGTTACCTTGAGTGTCAAGGTTGGTGAAGCCCTTTGCAGTGTCCAAGAGGATGCTCCAAGCTTCAGAATGCTCCTTTCTCCTTCTCCAATGTTGGGGATGGGCCAAAGGTGGCTCTCAAGGTGAAAATAGTTCAAAGGTGAACTAGGGTTTCGAGAGAGATTTTGGCAGAGTAAGGGTGCTTGTGATTGTGGATATGAAATAAGGGATCTCCATCACCTATTTATAGTTTTTTGGTGGTGGAGTGCTGACCCATGGTTTTAGGAAACACATGGTTTTGGGCAGCTGTATAGGGTTTTTTCCTCCTTTTCCTCATTATTTTATATTTTTTATTCCTTTTTAGGGGATTTTTGCTATTTTTGGAGGAAAAGGGGGTTTTTTTAGCCTTTTTTAGGCTATTTTGATGGTTTTGTGGCCTTTTGGAGGCATTTTAGGCCTTTTGGAGGCTTTTTAATGGGATTTTTTGGGATTTTAAGGGAAAAATGGTAGGAAAATGGACAAATGAGCCATATAATGTGGTAAATGAGCTAGTGAGCACTTTTTGGGTGTTAACAACCACTTAGTATCATATAAATAGGAGCATGATTGTAATCCTAAGGGCATCCATATATTGATAAAGAAATCTATCTTTTGAGGTTTTGATCCAGTTTTGATCTATTTTGTATCCGCGTTATGTCGTACTAACTATTCTGCGAAGGTCATTCCGTAGGTTTGAATTAATGCATGAAGATGTTCGACTATGGTTCTATATTTTGTCTTTGCTTATGCTAGATGGTGAATACAAATGTTTGTGAAATGGTAATACTTTGTGATTGGGTAATTTCTGTTCATGCAAATGAGTAGTTTAATCATGTTTATGTGAATGTCCATTATGTATTGAATCTACGAATGATGAATTGTTTGCATAATGCAAAAAGTATAATATCTGGTTTCTGCAAGTGCAATGTGTGTTTGATGCATGTCCTCAAATCCACTATGGAAACTTAGTTCCTACAACCCCCTTATTCATCTCGGGTGAGACTTCAGTCGCTCTGTGAGTGTTGCTGGAAAGGGTAAAACCTTTCTGGGACAGTGCGTAAGGGAGTTTAGTAGATGGTTTGTTGACAACAGTGCGAAGTGAACCCCTGTCGATAGTCGCTATGTCAAAAAATGGTTCCATTGTTGGGACTTGAAGAGGAAAAGAAGAGGATATGTTGTGGCACCCGATGGAACCGAAGATCCAAGACTAGTTTGACAAGAGAGCAGAAGAATTCATGAAAGGAGAAAAGAAAAACCCTAGACAGACAGTGAGAAGTTGGTTGCAGAAGTACATTTATTCAGATATCCATGAAATACTTTTCTGTGAATTCCTAGTACTACTGCATGAGTGGTTGGCGCATCTAACATTTCAGAAGAACCATTTCCAAGAGACTGAGTTGGACCATTGGACTCTAGAGTTGATTTGACAGCTGAAATGAGTCAACAATAAGGTATCACGAGCTCTTGATTTCTGGGTAGATAGTATCTTAGAAGGATACATCACCGAGTTTCCTGTGGACTTGATCAAATCATACAGCAAGGTAGAAAGGAAGTTTTTCAAAGGACCCAGGAGGAGATTCCTGCTATCGTTGAAACTATGGATTAAAATGCTCATCTACGAAAAGGGCATATTGAGGACGAACTCCGACGAGTAGAGGATCCGGTGTGCGGAAGTTGTGGGTACCGCGTAGATGCAGATTCGGTAGAAAAATGCGGGGTAGATGGACATGAGAGACAACGAGTTTTTAAGGGAAGCTGACGACAGAAATGGGTCCATAAATGAGAATGTACCACCAATGAGGACATAAATGGGTCCTTTACATGTAATGGAGAAGAAAATTAAAGAATATGAACATGTAGTACAAGAATATCAATCAAAGTTGAAAGGTTGGGAGGGAAGCCATGGAAAAAAAGATGGAGAATTAGAATCAATAATTTACAATTTGAGGAAAACCATTTCTAAGCAAGATGATAAGCTGAAAGGCACAATGTTAGCAAGGATCTTTGAATATTTCAAATTAAAAACCAAAGTAGAGGAAAACAAATTTACAATCAAGAAGGTGGTGAGGGTGAAGGTAAGGGTACCAAAGGAGACGAGGGTAAGGGTAGAAGGAAAAAAAGACGTACAAGTACAATGTCCTTAGTAGAACGAGAGAAGTCCTTAGCAAATCGAGAGAATATGCTACAAGAATGCTTCTCAATGAGCATTGCACTAGGTGATTTGTATGGCCCATCACCATTACATAAAGAAATGAAAGAAAATATGGTTTGGAAAGATGGAAGAATAAGGAATCAAAACTCTTAGATGGTAGAAAAGTTCAACGTTTGGGATGTGATATGGAAATTCAAAAAATTAAATCCACAATTGCTGATTTGGAGAAGGAATTAAAAGGGCCAGCTGCTGCGATGATTGCAATTCATGTGCTTCCCAATGAGACAGAGTCGAGGGAAAAAGAGGAGGATAAAGAAATACCGAATCTGAAATGTGAATTGACTGAAGTTAAAAATCAGTTGAAACATACTAGACAGAAATTAGAGGTCAAGGAAGAACGAGAATCAACGAAGTATAAGAAAAATGTGGAAATGTTGAGCAAACTGATGGCAGAAAAAAATGTTTCACTTGAAAATTTAAAAAAGGTTTCAGAGAGAGTTAAAGAGCTTGAAAAAAAATTACAAAAATTTCCTTGTCCAACTCCAGAATAATTACAGTCTTCTATGAAAGGAAAGAGAGACAATTGAAATTTGTCTTATGCTCAAGAGGATGGATTGCATCCATCTCTAAAACATGCTAGACATGTATAAATCAATGTATATATGTATTTATCGATAGTTAATGAAAAACAAATGTATGGAGTTTTGTATTTATCAGCATATAATGAAATTTTCTTTAGTTGTCTTACTTTTTATGTCTAGGAGTTAGTGGTTCTACAGTCAATGCTTTGGTTTATACTTTATTGTGATGTGAGGCATGATTCTCAACAATTTCATAGTGACATTTTTGCACCTATGACCAAATTTTTTCATGGAGGTAAGTGCTTCCTCACCTTCTTTGAGAATTTTATATGCACAATATTCTACGAAAGGAAAAAGAGACCATTAAGAATTGTCTTTTAATCAAAAGAATGGATCGCAGCCATCTCAGAAACATGCTAGACATGTAAAAATCAATGTATATATGTATTTATCGAAAGTTAATGATTTTTTTTTTGTATGATGGAGTTTTGTATTTATCAGCATATAAGATAACATTATAGATAATTCATCTCCGAATCCAATGTTTTCAGTGATCAATACGAGACTGCTTGTAGGTTGTGAAAGAAAGCATCAATCTCTTCGAAATAAATTAATTTATTTTTGTTAATTAAATAATAAACTTTGTTTTGTTTATGTCTCTTATTTATTTCATATTTTTTTAATTAACTGGTTGAGCAATCTCTATTTAAATCTTTGGCTTCCGTGAGCATATGAAAAACTTGTTTAGTATATATTTTTAAGCTATGTGCGGGCATACTCATACACTGTGTGAAAATGATTTTTTTTCAACTTGGAAGGTTAATTTTTCACTCATGTGACCTCCATAGGGAAAACTAAAACCATGACTGGATAAAAACTTCAACAAGGAACAAATACATGTTATTTGATGAATTAATTGACACACACACATCATCTGGTGGGCATTTGAAAATAGCATTTTAAACTACATATTTAACACTTTGACAGAATTATAAAACCCTAAGTCAACATGAGGGATTTTTATTTTCACCAACTCTTGAACCAATGATACTAGATGATGTAGTACATCTCATTGAGCACAAGAAAACTGATTTCCCCTTCAGACTCATCTTCTTCTGACTTGGGCAGGCATTTGACTGAACTAGAGCAAAACAATCCAGAGGGCACTTTTTCCATACTCATAACTTCATCTTCAGAGATTTTTTGGACAAAATAATGATATGTTTAGATGCACCAATCAACACTTTAGAGACCCATGTCCCCAGAGCAATTCAATCCATCAACTACTAGAAATGGTGGGCATTTTACTGAGATCACTTACGCATTTTTACCAATATTTTTATCAAACCCTAGGTCAACGTGATGAGATTTTTATTTTCACCCAATTTGAAGTGTGAGACACCCAATGGGTAGAGGCCATCAAGGTGATTCCATCAGGACCACTTTCATCCTCTGAAGCTTCTTTCTCTCTCCTCGGCGGGCATTTTTCTGGAGCAGTGCATATCAAAATGGGAGGCTTTTTTGGCAAATCAATATCTTCTCGTATAGAGACTTTTTAGACAAACCAATGATATGTTTGGATGAACCAATCAACACTATAGAGACCCATACCCTCAGAAAAAATTATTCCATCAACTTCTGGAAATGGCGAGCATTTTACTGCGGTCACTTAGGCATTTTTACCAGTATTTTTATAGTTAGACAATTTCAGCAATTTCTAAGTTGTTTTTTTTATTTCATCAAAATCCTGAACCAATGCCACTAGATGATGTAGTATACCTCACTGATCACACCCAAGCTGATTTCACTCTCAGAATCATCTTCATTTTCCCTAGGTGGGCATTTTATTGAACTTGGTGCAAAACTGCCTAAAACCCTATTTTGACATACCCATAACTTCCTCCTCCGACACTCGCATGACAATATGAGACCATGGTCAGGTAGACAAATAAACAAGCTACATCCTTGAAATATTTTGTGAGCATTTAATTTAACCTATGAATTATGGCAAGCATTTTCCTGAGGCCACTTAGGCAGTTTTACTACCTCTGGTGCAAAACATCTTGAAACCCTATTTTGGTAGGCCTTTAACTTTGTCATCAAACACCCTCTTTGAGAGAGGAGACCATGGTAAGATAGCCTCTTCAACAAGCTATAGCATGATAGTTTTGAGATAATTTTTACCATTCACCTATGAGGTAGAGCGTGCATTTCCCAAAGGCTACTTGGACTAATTGTCCAACACTTAAGCCATTTTTCCGAATGTCTAAAACTACTTGAACCCTTGTTTTGGAATATCTATAAATTTTTCATAAAGCATTGTTTTGAATAAAGGAGACCATGGTTAGATAGCCTATTCAACAAGGTATATCCTGATATGATGGTGCATGCATTTTCTTCAAAACATGAATTAGGGAAGGCATTCTCTTAGAGCATTTTGACTATTTTTTACATAGTCAATTTCCAAAGTTTCACAAGCTTTCCATACTTTTCCATAATGATGTCAGATTTCAACACTGACTTCATGATAGCACCAAAACACCATCATGTGTCTTTACAACCTCATCACAGATGCCACATCATCATACTTGTCATGTCATCACTTCCTTTGTCATTCCTTTGTCTTCCACTGAGTTTCCCCTGCCATCATGTCCTTAGTTATTCCTTTTATCAACCATGCCACTTCATCATACATGTCATGTCATCATATCTTTTGTCATTCCTTTGTCTTCCACTAAGTTTTTCCAACCATCATGTCCTTCGTCGTGTTGAGTATGGTTGTCATTGATGTCAAAGGAGGTCATTAATGACAAAATAAGTGTTGATGTGGCATGTGTGATGAGGTTGAAAGACACATGTTGGTGTCCTAACGTCTCATGATGTTATTGTTACATTCTGGTAGTAGTTTGTAAAGATATGATAATTTTGGGAATTTGACTAAGTGATGAAAAAATGCACTAAAGCAGCTTCCTTATGAAAATGTCCACCATAATTCTTAAAAAGAAGAAAATGCATGGCATGACCTGCGATGCCATAGTTTGTTGAAGTATCTATCTGACCATGTCCCCAATTCTCAGAAAAAATCCTTGAATAATAAGATACATGTCTCCTGAAAGAAGGTTGTTTGGTCAAATTAGTCAAAATTGCTCTAGGGAAATGCCCACCATAAACTATGGGTTGAAGAAAATACTCGCACCATATGGTCATCATGTATGTTGGTGTTTTGTCTACTTGACCATGTCCTTATATTGACTTAAATTTGTCCACGGGAGAAGTTATGGATTTGCCAAAACAGTGTTTTAGGTAGATTGGACCAATCTAAGAAAAATTGTCCAAGTATAGAATTACTGGTAAAAATTGTCTGAGTGACCTTAGTAAAATGCCTGCCATCTCTTGTGGTTGATGTCTTAAATCAATTTGAGAGCATGGATCTCTATAATGTTATTTGGTGCATCTAACCAGGGTCTCATATTTTCCAAAGAGTCTTTGAGGAGGAAGACATCAATCTGCCAAAAGTGCATCTCACCTTGATTTGCACCACTCCAGTAAAATGCCTGCCAAGGAGAGAGAAAGAAGAGTTTGAAGGTGAAACAAGTTGTGTTGTGCTCAGTGAGGTGTCCTACATCCTCTGGTATCATTGTTTCATGGTTTTGGTGAAATGAAAAATCGACCTTAGAGTTTGGACAAATTGTCTAAGTATAAAATCTCCTTGCAAATATGCCCAAGTGGCCTCTGTAAAATCCCCGTGACCTCCTATATATGATGGTTAAAATTATTCGAAAGGTACAGGGACCTAGATTGTTTAGTTTTGCATCTGACCATATGATTTTTTCTATCAAAAAGGGGTTTGATGACAAAGATATAAGTCTTCCAAAAGTGCTATCTGGCATAGTTTGCATTGTCCCAGTAAAATGCCTGCCAAGGTTAGATGATGAGGTTGTAGGAGAGAAGATTCGCATGGTTGGAGTCAGTATGATATTCCTCATATTGTGGATGTCTCACTTTCCAAGTTTGATGAAAAAAAATAAAATCACCTTGGTGACCTAGGGCTTGAAGAAATTTTTCTAAGTGTCAAAACAATATTTTGAAAGACTCATTTTCAAATGCCCACCACAAGATGTGTGTATGTTAGTAAAATATAAAAGTGACATGGTCTTGTTCATTGTTGAAGTGGCTATCTATCCATCCTCCTATTTTTCCTTCTAGTGATCAGATAAAGAAAAAATCAATCTGCCAAAGTAGAAGAAAAAGTGTTTTGTATATTCAAAACTATGAAAATTTGTCTAAGTGTTAAATTAAACAGTTTGGAAGTGTATTTTCAAATGCTCTCCAGATGATGGGTGTGTATCAAAGAGTTCGAAAGGTGACATGGATTTGATCCTTGTTGATGTGGCTATCCACCCATAATTTCAGTTTGCATTATGATGTTCATATATGCAACAGATGAATCTGCCAAAAGTTAGATAAATATTATCTTGCATATTAAGGATAAAAGAAAGAAAATGGTTAAGTGTTGAAAAGGGGGCTTATATGATGTTCACAGAAGGGGGGGAAATATGCCCACAAAAGAGGCTAAAGATGCCCACAGAAGGTGCCAAAGATGCCCACAGAAGAGGCTAAGGAAGCTCACATTCCTAAAATAAGAAGCCCCAAGGCTTGAAGGGTAGCCACGGGAGAGGAAGCCCGCAGTCCTGAAGATGATAGAATCCCATAGGTCTGAAGGATGAGCAAAATGTTTAGTTAATTAATTAATTAAATTTTGTAATAAACATAATTATAGATTAAAGAATAATCTATCAAAGATTTGAAGAATCAGAATGATGAAAGGGCATGAGGTTTGTTTTGAAGAGATGCAACGATTAAAGGGTAAGGTATATGATATATAAACACATTTTTAGATGCAAGAAACATTTCTTCAGTGTCTTAGTTGAAGCAACAGCAAGAACAGGCCGAGACCAATGAAGTTCTAGGATTGAAGAAAATATGTTCTGGAAGATCTTAAGAATTCAGACAAGGGTGGAAGGGTGGTGCTATGGCATGCAGGAAGCCTACAGGGGGTCGTAGCCTCCATCCAGTAAAAGCTGGAGAATAGGGTGTCGTTGCATCCTTTCCTGTAGCAGCAGGAAGAAGATCTGGGGTGTTTAGCATCCTTGTCTGTAGCAACATGCAAAAACTGGGGTGTGGTTGCATCGCTTCTATAGCAACATATAAATAATTTTGTAAAAATTCATCTTGTTTAATGAGTTTGAATTTGTTGTTTGGCCTTTGAGGTTTCCACGATAAAATCCTGTTTCATAACTTGTTTGATTCTTTGTGTGTCTTTTATTAATTGTTTTAATAAAAGAAAAAGAAGGAAATACTGATTGACCCCCCCTCAATTCTACTAGATAATCCAACAAGTTGTTCCCATGTCATTACTGAACTCCTTTGACATCAATGACAACCACATTCAACAATATCGTAGGCTTAAGGTTCTTTATTTTGGGCATTTGTGGTTGTTTAACACATCACACATGGCCCATGAGTCCCTAAGGAAAATTGTATGGCCTTAGACTATGATGTTTGACCCTAGACCATGAGAACATGCATTGGCATAGTTATTATTGAAATGGCCAATGTATCATATAGGGCATGTGTGATGTCTTAGGGCTTCAAGTGTGGACCATGAACCTCAAAGGATAATGTTATTTCTTAAGGAATGTTATGTATGCTTAGGGACTTCAATTTTCTAGTTGGGTTTTGATGGTCTATTTTTATCTAATAGAATTCAAGGTACATGGCCACATGACCTCTGGTATATGATTCCAAGAAGCTTCTTACTTTGGTCTCATTCTTTGGGGTTGGAAAACTAGACATAGCTTCGATCTTATTAGGGTGTATCTTTAATCCTTCTTTAGATATGACAAGCCCTATATATTTAATATCCTTAAATAATTTTCATTTTCTTTACTTAGCATATAGATGGTATTCACGTAGCTTCTACAACAATAGGAAGAAATATCTTCTCCTAAAGAGACTTTTTGGACAAACCAATGATATGGTTGGATGCAGCAATCAACACTCTAGAGACCCATACCCTCAAAAAAAATTAATCCATCAACTATTGGAAATGGTGGACATTTTACAAAGGTCACTTAGGCATTTTTATAACCAGTATTTTTATACTTAGACAATTTGTGCAATTTCTAAGGTGGATTTTTTATTTCATCAAATTACTGAACCAATGCCACTAGCTGATGTAGTATACCTCACTGAGCACACCCAAGCTGATTCCACTCTCAAACTCATCTTCATTTTCCCTAGGCGGGCATTTTACTGAACTTGGTGCAAAACTTCCTAAAACCCTGTTTTGGCAGACCCATAACTTCCTCCTCAGACACTCTCATGACAAGTTGAGACCATGGTCAGGTAGAAAAATCAACAACCTACAACCTTACCATATTATATGGGAATTTAATTTAACCTATGAATTATGGAGGGCTTTTTCCTGAGGCCACTTAGGCAGTTTTACTACCTCTGGTGCAAAACATCTTGAAACCCTGTTTTGGCAGGCCTTCAACTTTGTCATAAAACACCCTCTTTGAGAGAGGAAACTGTTACACCTAAAATCTACCCATCATCATGATTTAGTGTATACATCCCTAAAGTCATCTGGACCAAGTACTCATTCGAGAGGATTTGTACTCAGTTTGTACAACCTTTTGAGAGGTCATCGCAGATTGCACACTAGCAACATGCGACGTCGTAGGTTGCTCTATAGCAAGGTGCGACGAGGTCTGTTAATGGGAAAAAATAGCCATTTCGAGATCTTTCTCGAAGCTTGCCCATTTGGAGGCTTATCCCTGATCTCTTGGAGAGTTGATACTTGACCCCCAACTCATTGGGAAGATCCCCTATCGCTCTCCTACCATCTCTCAACCTATCCTATCCATAATCTCATCCACTTAGTCCTATATATACGAGGCTCACTCCCATACCAAAGGGAGGAAGACTATGGTATCTACATGCTGGTGAAATATCTCTTAAGACACCTTCACTCACCTCTTGGAGAATTCATGCTTCCTTGGAAGGGCTTGGCAATTGGCTTGTGGGGAGAAGGGATGCTACGTTAAGTCATTGGTTGTAGTTCTATATCTCTATCATGTACTCCTCTATTTGCAGTAATACAAATGCTTTCCACCAATACCGCTCTTATATGTGATGATGTTGTGTTGTTTACCTGCTTAACTGTTTACATAGATCTCTTATTGTATAAATGCTCTTTACTCGTTTCTCTTTTCTGTATCTTGACAAGTCTTGCGGCTTGGATCTGACGACCGTGGGACATGGAGCAACATTCGGGAGAAAGGATAGCGAATCAAAGAGGTAAGACATCTAGCACTTGATCCTTAAGTAGATCTAGGAAACGTGTTTGTAGTCTGTTCTATTTGTTCTAGACTCGCATTGAGCTAGGGAGATCTGGCTCGCCTCCGGTCGAGTGGATTGTCCGGTAACAAATCTGGCGACCATACTGGGGAGTATTCTTGTTTAGTGATCGTTAATCTGAGTAATTTTCAGTTGATTACTTGTCACAAGCATTGTTGTCATTTCTTTTGCCATTTTCCTTCTTAGGATTGATTCCATTGTCAGATCTTCATGTTGCAGATCCTGATCTTCTTCATCTTCTTCCTTTGAGTTTATACAACTCAGTTTCAAATCTGTTGGTGGTTCATTATTAGGAGATCTAATTCATTTTTGAATCTAGAACCACCTAGGCAGTGAAAACAGAGTGACACTATGTTTTTCTGAGTCTTTGTTCTTTGACTGTTACTTGCTCGTCACATTCTGTGCATTAGTAGACTGCCACATCGTCGCATATCTCATGCAGGTAAACTACGACGTTGCACTGTCTGCAAAACCAAAGTGCATCGATCTGTTGAGACTTAGTATACATGCATCCATCTTCTTGTTTGACAGTCTGAGCCTTGTTTTGATGTATGAACTCCCTCTGTGCTACAACATCCAGCCAGAGATCCCATTTTGATTTGTGTGTTGAGAGTTTGGTTTGTTTGGATTGATTTTGGGTTCCACTTTGGACAAGTTTGAAATCGGTAGTGGTGGATACTTTTGTCTCCCCCACCTTCATCCATTCACTCTTGCATTCCCTTCCTTCCATCTCTGATCTGATCATTACATTAGATCACCTTCTAGACCTCATCTATTTTTGTTTTGATCTTTGCTTGCTTAGTTTGCTTTCTGCTGCTTGATTTTGAGTTAAGAGTGTCTTTTTGCTTGGTTGAGTGCTTGTCTTTTCTTGAGTTTTCTGAGTGTATGAATGCTGCGAGTAGCATTTTCTTTTCAGTCATTTAAATATGAAAGCAAAGTTGTCTTCAAGTTTATTACTTTGATACATCCATTGAAAGATTAAAAGTGCTTCTCTCCCATTGTTTCGCAAAAAGTTATTGAAGAAACATCATTGTGCATTGGAATGTTTTGGAAAAGATGAATGGAAATATGATTAATTGTGTTTTTCTTGAATTATGAATTATTCATCTTCTTGAAAAGATCTAGTACATTTCGTTTTTTCTCAAAAAGATGTTTCCATGATAGGGAAAGATAGGTGCATTTTTTATTTTTGTTGCCTTTAGATCATTGAAAAGAGAAAGTGAAAGACTTGCATTTTCTGTTTCAGAATCCTCTCATCTCATTACTTAGTGTTGTTTTGATTTGAAAAAGAAAAGAAAAGAAAAACTATTGTGATTTGGATAGTAGTGTTGTGAACGTTTGTGTGTTTCATTGAAAAAGAAAATAGTACTTTCATTGTCAAAGTTGTTTGCATTGGGAATTGTGTTGCATTGAGTTTGTTTTGGCAATACCGTTGGAAAAAGCTTTCTCCTTACCATAGGTAGAATTCATCGAAAGAAAAGAATATTCCGTGCATGTAGCTAGGGCTTGCATTCTGTTTCTGATTATGTACTCACCTCATGCATTCACCTAACTGTCCAAGATAAAATTAACGGTAGAACTAGGTAAAATTTTTAGTAACTTGTGTGTAAGTTAGAGACGTGTTCCAGCGTCATTAAGCGTGGCAGTTGTCGTTACTTGCTAGCACTGTAGTCCTGGGGTATTGTAGTCTTCCACGTACATCGGTATATTGAGCTCCTTCACGTACCCACCAAGTACCATAATCCGTACTTGGCGTATATCGAAGGGTGTATCACATACTCGACACATATATTGGAAGGTCTCGTGCCAACGACTGTGCATTAGACAACACCACTACGGATTTGAGCTCCCACGTACCTTGCGTATATCGGGAGACACCATTAGGATTCCTGAAACCAACCGAGTTAACCATTTGGCCGTCTTGTCAAACCAATATACCAAGAACAACACTCAGGGAGATTAGCATGCACGTCCTGTCCAGGTAGTCGGGTATGAAGGAAAGGGTATGGTCCCAATCCTCCTTGTCGCGTCATATTGTTGGACCCTGCAGTATATTGTTGTTTGCGATGCCTTGATAATCCCGTGAAGTTCCATACTTTTGAATCCACTCTGTCACACAAGTTTGCTTGTTTCCTTAGTTTGAGTAGGTTTTCTTGGACTGCTTTTCTTTTAGTATACCTTTAGGAGAAATGCCGTTTCGGCCTTTTTTGGCTGATTTTCCTGATACTCTGGTGGATTTTCCCTCGAGAAGGTCCCATAGGATCTTGAACTTGCCACCTGAATTTCCCCTTAATTCGGAGGTTATTTCGAGTGTAAGAATGGATCAGCGTAACGCTGTCGTAGTTACTGAAGTAGGGAACCCCACTTTGAATATTGGTGGACATTTGTTTCCACCAGATTCACCTGCCTCTCATCCCACGCAGGATGAAGGAGTACAAACCCCCACTTCACATGACCTTTCTCCTGCCATCTCGGGAGAAACTAGATCGTTGGAATGGATAAACCGACCCCAGGACAACCCTACAATAGTTGTTGGTCCTTCAACAGCGTACTGGACATCTTCTACAGACCACCCAGTGGCTCATTTTGCCATCTCATCCCCACCTAACTGGACTACTCCAGAGTTCACTAGGCCTTACTATAGGCATGACCTTGCCGATA
Organism: Larix kaempferi; assembly: GCA_027924585.1. NCBI lineage: Eukaryota > Viridiplantae > Streptophyta > Pinopsida > Pinales > Pinaceae > Larix > Larix kaempferi. The sequence continues at coordinate 3,487,050 of BSBM01001150.1, forward strand.
CTTTCAGTCCCATCCATGAACGTTTGGAACAGTTACGTGTTAAAGGAGATGAGCTTCGAAGACAAAGTCTCGAACGACACTCTGAAGAGTTCCACAATCGTCATTTCCAAATAAGACTTGATGATGGAAACATCCTAGTTCATTCGATATCTTTCGGATCACCTGAAGCACCCCACCACGTGACCACTAATGAGACTGGTCAACCCTCAAAGGAATCCAGTCCTGCACCTCAAGTGAACCAACCAGTGGAAGGACAATGGTCCAACACACCTGTCACTACCACGGTTACTTTACTAGTTTCTCCCCCACCTCAAAATTCGAGGGGAGGGTATTCCATTCCTACGGATTATCTTATTGGTAATGTTATTACCATGGTAGCTAGTCAACAACCCACGTTGGTTCAAACTTTGAGTAGTGGTCAGCCCATTATGGCTGGGGGGAAACCCCCATTTCCTAGGCAGAACATAAGCGGTGGAGTCCCCAACGGACCTTCCGTTGGAACTTCCCAACCTGCTAGACCATCCACCATGGGATTATCTCATGTTGGAGGACCATCCAATGTAACTCAACCCTCATGGAGTCAAGCGTATCCAGGTTCTTTTAACCCTGTGTCGGGTCAACCTAATCCCGGAAACGTGCCATATAGGATACCTTATCCTGGGAATCCATACACTCTATGGGGGCAACAACCTGTGTTGCAACACGGACCCCAACCGACTATCCCTCAAGTACCACCACCTCGATCGGTCCTCCCCCACCTCCTGTTGGAGGTAGTGGGCCCCCACCTAACATTGGTGGAGGCCCACCTCATTTTACCTACAACCCCCCTCACCCTTCAGGCAGTGGCGAGAATGGTCCACCACCTCCTCTAGGTGGAGGCGGCGGTGAACCACCCTATAATGGTGGAGGAGGACATTTCCCTTTGGGTGGTGGTGGTGGTTCACCACCCCCTCTAGGAGGAGGGGGTGGAGGAACTAATTACCTTGGTGGTGGCGGGTGGTGGTGGAAACCCTCATCCTTCTGGAAGCAGAGGTGGTAGGGGCCCCCACCCATCTGGCAGCGGAAGTGGTCCACCACCCCCCCAAGCGGAGGTGGTGGTGGGCCACCGTATTACAATTATGGACCTAGACCTCCTCCCGGTGGTGGCGGTGGACCTCCACCCCCTCCCGGAGGTGTAGGTTTACCTCGACCTTATTGGAATGGACCACCTTATGGTGGCGGACCTTTTTACGGTCCGGGTGGCACAACCCCCTACGGTCAGTTTTATCCTGGTACATCTTACAGTCAGTTTAGTCCTTACACGCCATATCCATATTATCAATACCTGCAGCCTAATCCATAGCTTCCCTTTCTGGCTACTTTGGAGTTACCTGACCTCTCTCGTTTAACCAATGATCCTATTTACCATGGATCTAACTAGACACCGATTTCGGTGAAACTTCCGTCTAATATCCCCAAGTTTGATGGCAAGCCAGGTGAAGACCCCAAGAACCACGTGATGACATACCACTTATGGTGTTCATCTAATTCCGTAATGGATGATTCAGTTTGTCTTAGATTGTTCCAAAGGACTCTCACTAGTTCGGCTGCCAAGTGTTACATTGAGTTGCCACCGCACTCTTTTCCTGATTTTGTCTCTCTTGCTATGAACTTTTTAATGCATTTCTAGCTGCCTATACGGTATGAGACTGGTACTGAGATTTTAACCTCGCTTCATCAGAATATCGCCACTCACATTTCGGACCATATCCACAAGTGGCAAAGGAGACAACGTCTCATTAAAGCTCCCATTCCAGATTAGCTCCTAGCAGACTGGTTTAGTAAATTGCTTCTTCCCACCATATCAAAAGATGTTTCCATGCAAGGTGCTGTCACCGAAGAACAAGCCATTGCAAGTGCTCATCTGTTAGACCTGGTCTATACCCAGTCTGGCACTCTGTTCAATATTTTTCCTAACACACCTCGAGACATTAACGATCCCACGAAACCACATAAGGGACCCCAAGCTGATGGGATCATCGATTCCCTTACCACCTAGCCTGTTGTTATCACTATTGGATCATCCAACCCAACTCCGGCTGGACACAGCACTGCCAAGTCCACTGCTCCTGCTGTAACCGAGGAGGTGAATTCTGTTCAATCAGCTTCATCTCAGAAGTTTAATGGCAAAAAGAAGAACAAGGGGAAACCCAAGAAGTCTTCTGCCCAGCAGGAAATGAAGAGCACTCCTGAAGATACTAAGCAAAAAAGGAAGCTGAAGTATCATTGCTTACTATGTGGAGAAGACCATTTCTCTAAACAGTGTCCCCATAGAGACAAAGTGCAAAATTTTCTTAGGGGTAAACTGACTCCCGCAATCCTCAACGATTTGTCTCCTACTCAAAACCAGCATATGATTGCTCAAACCCCCCGAGCCCAGGGGGAACCATCCAATACTGCGCATGTTCTCATGTTGCGTAACAAGGCGATCAATTTAACTACTCGCTTGCGATATTACGAATAGGCCTCTTTGAAGGAACTCGTCGGAAGTAATGAGGAAAAAGATTTCGACTCTTTACTTGATGTCACTGTACCATCAACCTCTCTCACCATAGAGAGACCCTCCTTAGATTCGATATTGTGTCCACCCAAGAGTATGATTCAAAAAGCTGTTTTCAATCCTAATGATCATGCGGCACATAATTACAATATCGTAGAGGACTTGACCCAAGCTCCTTGCACCATGTCCACCCTGGAAGTTTTGCAAAATTGTCCCAATCAACGCAAAACTCTCCTTGCAGCTAATTGTGCAGTTGACCCGGATTCCTCGAACACCATCATGTTTCGTCTTGACAACCTTAAGCCGAGGCTCTCACACCAACTCACATTCCAAGTTACTACGAAACTTGGTGGGAATATTGTCCATCACACTCTTTTGGATGAAGGAGCCTCCAATTCTGTCATGTCCATCGCTTGTTGGAGAGCCATTGGCTCCCCTGAATTGAATCCTTCTCTTACCATGTTGAAAGCATTTGATGGGCATGGCTTTCAACCTCATGGGCTCTTACAAGCTCTTGCAGTTGAGATGGGCAGAAAGACCGTAACCATTAATGTGGAAGTGGTCTCAGCCCCATTAGATTATAATCTCTTGCTTGGTCGCAATTGGTTTTATACCATGCAAGAGGTAGCCTCTTCAGTCTTCCGCACAGTACAATTCCCCCACCAAGGACGAATTGTTACTATCGACCAGTTAGATTTTTGTACACCAGACACCACTACTCATCCTGATGACCATGTTCCTTCCATTGGACAGACGTTAAAATAGTATGAGAGTGTAGGGGTTGGCCTATTGAAAGATTCAATTTCATGGTCATTTTTCCAGCCGCGAACCCCCCTAATCATGTTGCCACGGTGAACATGATCTCCACTTAGATTTTATCTCACTCAAACGATGCTTGGCTTGTACCAGATGAAGCCACAACACACCTGTTTTGAGATATGATGCCTCTTTCACCAGCTGAACGCATTTATGAGGCTATCCAATCAGCTTCAGAGGACCAATTCACCATGGCCTCCCCATATTGTTCTCTAAGATGGATGTCCTCTCTACCTGATCTCTTACTTCGGACTTTTCATTTAGATGAGTCCATCATGGAAGTAATGAATGTCGACAACATTCTGTGGGATGATCTCCATCATAGGTCATCTTTTCTTCCTCCTTTGGAATACATAGAGAACAACATCCATACCCTCTTTTCACTAGATATCTACCCATCCCCTCAGTCCCCCATCCTTACATGTCTTACGGACATAGAGGGAAACTTGGCCAACATTGATCCAACCACCCCGATAGACATCTCGGTGAAACCTGGTATAGTGGAACACATTCGCATAAGCTAGAAGTGTTCCCCTAAAGAAATTGCCATTAGCATGGCCTTGTTCAAGCAATTTCGAGACGTGTTTGCTTGGTCCTATGAGGAGATGCTTGGGATAGATCCCGCAATTTTTTCTCATGAAATAAAAACCTATCCCGATATCAAACCTGTACGTCAAAAGTTGCGACCGGTACACCCCCGGAAGACTGCTGCAATAAAGGCAGAAATTGAAAAGCTCTTAAAGGCTGGTTTTATTTATCCTGTCCCATTGACAGATTGGGTCTCAAACATCGTTCCTGTGAACAAAAAACATGGCACCATTCACATCTGTGTTGATTATCGGGACCTTAATCAGGCTTGTCCAAAAGACAACTACACGACCCCTTTCATCGACCAGATCATCGACAACTGTGCTGGAAGCATCATCTTCTCATTCATGGATGGCTTTTCTGGTTACAACCAAATTGAGATCAACCCAGCCGCCCAACATAAGACGGATTTCATCTGCCCATGGGGTACATTCGCTTATCGCAAGCTCCCTTTTGGCCTTAAAAATGTTGGTGCCACATTTCAGCGGGCTATGGCGTACGCCTTCCACGATATTAAGGACTTTGTGGAACCCTACTTGGACGATCTCCCTGCTCATTCAAAGCAGCGTGAGTTCCACATTGACCATCTGACGGCCATTTTCCTCAGATGCAGACGATACAATATCCGTCTGAATCCTCACAAGTGTATCTTTTGCGTTGAATTCGAATGCCTCTTAGGATTTATTGTTTCAAAGGATGGGATCTGCATTGATCCCTTAAAGGTGGAGGGCATTATCAACCTACCACCCTTAACTGATGTTACAGAACTTCAAAGTCTCCAAGGGAAGGTGACTTACTTAAGACGTTTTGTTTGTAATTTCACAGAGAAAACTTAGGGCTATATGAGACTGCTTAAGAAGGACGTCCCATTCATTTGGGATGATCAAGCGCAAAAATCCTTCGACAGTATCAAACATGCCATCACGCATGCCCCTTTGCTCCAACTGCCTAATTATTATCGAGATTACGTCTTATATCTCGCCGCTTCCGCTACCACTATCGCCATGGTCTTGGTATAGGAGGATCAAAATGCTCAAGAACATGTGATATACTATGCAAGTAAGGGTCTAGGTAACGTAGAAACTAGATATTCACATGTTGAAAAACTTGCTTTCGCGGCAGTAATTTCCATCCAGAAGTTCCGTCACTACATTTTGTTCCACACCACCACTATCATTACCGACTCGAACCCCATGTACCACGTACTGACACGTCAGGTGCTTGGGGGCAAGTATTCATGCTGGATTGTGATACTGCAAGAATTCGATCTTCTTTTCGAGAAAGCTAAGTCTAAAAAGTTTTTGGTGTTTGTCGAGCTCATCTGTGTCCTTCCCCGTCCTGATGCAGAAGTTGAGCACAATGATTCATTTCCAGATGAATCATTATTTCTCATCAGCTCGACCGACCCCTGGTATGGAGATATTCTCGTGATGATCGTCGTAAGATTCGTCACCATGCAAAGTATTATTTAATCATCAATGATACTTTGTATTGTCGTGGCGTTGATTCAATCCTTCGACGTTGTCTCACTCATGATGATGCTGAACGCGTTCTAAATGACTATCACGTTGGGGCATGTGGCGGTCATCTCTCTGGGATGGCTACAGCCCAGAAGATTTTGCGCACAGGATATTACTGGCCTACTATCTTCAAATATTGTATTGAGGCCGTTAAAAAATGTCCTCCTTGCCAATACTTCCACATGAAGAAGCGCAGTCATCCTGCACCACTACATCCGGTTATTGTCATTGGCCCATTTGCAAAATGGGGCATCGATTTTATGCACTATAAGCCTAACTCAGCCGGGGGGCATAGTTACATCATCGTAGCTATGGATTACATCACAAAGTGGGCTGAGGCTATGCCTACATACCAAAACGATGGCAAAACTGCCACACTCTTCATGTTTAATCATGTGATAGCGCGAATTGGAATTCCGCAGGCCATAGTTACCGATCATGGTTCTCACTTCCATAACCATATGGTGGATGAATTGAGCAACAGGCTGGTTTTTCACCATGAAAACTCGACACCCTACTACCCGCAATCCAATGGACAGGTCGAGGCAATTAACAAGGTCTTGAAAACTATGGTCCAGAGGATGGTAGGGACATAAAAGTCCAACTGGCATAATATGCTCTTTTCAGCATTATCTGTTAAATTTTGAGCATTAATTCACAATAATATAGGATCTTCACTGAGAGAATAACATATATAGTATATCAATGCATAACAATCACAATAAGCATGACAAGCATCACAAGAATCAAAAGCATGAGAGACAAGCGACACAGAGTTTCCATGGGGAAAACCCTAAGGTGAAAAACCCCACAACTTCCTCAGAGATAGAGAGAGCAATGGCTCAACCAAAGTTGATCGAAATTTTATGATCAAAACGAAATGAATACAGATTATTATCAGATGCTTAACACAAAATAACAGAGATACAGTAAAACTGGTTTTCTATTCAATAATGAAATAAGCTAGAACTGTAAAATGCAGCGGAAAACAAGCTTGCTGGAATGGTGGCGGCTTATCTCTGAGAAGAGATGTGACGGTTGCGCTCATTTCGCAAGAAGATGGTTACAATGAGGCTCTCAAGGCCTTTTACAATAAATAGGAATGTCAAAAACTCTAGACATCCAAAAACCTAACCCTAGGAGATGAAGCGCCAAAAGTCATGTGGGCCCCGTTTGGGTAAGTTAGTACATCAACTTCCCGGGGTCGTAACTTTTGCATACGATCTCTGTTTGGGGCGATCGGTAGCTCGTTGGAAAGGTCTATCCGAGATTTACAACTTTCAACTAGGGCCAAATGCATGCCAAAGGCAGCCATTTGGCCCCCCAAATTTCCAAAAAAGGTCGTTTAGGGCCTCAAAATGGCCCCGAAAGTTCGGGACCCGAAAAACTGCTAAAAATAGTACAATACCAAAGTTGCCATAAAACTATTTTGAGCCAGTTGGAAAGGTGGGTGGCCACCAATATCCATCTGGATCAATACTCCCTCCTTAGGAAGCAATGGTCTCCATTGCGTTGAGTTCCCCCATCAGATGAGGAAATTTCTGCTGAATTTGGCCTCGGGTAAGCCACTTGCCTTGGTGCAGGAGCTGCCCTGCTTTGACAACTCAATAAAGCTGGATCCTTTGATGTCGAGTGCCCTTGATCTGTGTGTCTGGAATATGATCACTGGATGCTTGTTGTAGGCAGTCAAGGTTGAGCTCTGTTGGTGTCAACTGCTTTGCTATCTCTGAGGTGTCTAATAGAGGTGGGAAATATGGCCAAAGGAGAGCCACATTGAAGAATGGATGCAGACCAAGGAAGGGGGGAATGTTGAGCTCAAAAGCATTGTCACCCACCACCTTGGTGATGGTGTACGGCCCATAACAGAGTGGGCGAAGCTTTTGATGGGGCCCTGTAAGGCGTTCTTTCTGCAAATGCAACCAAACTTTGTCGCCCACCTGAAACTTATGTGGCACCTGATGTTGATCATGGCGTTGCTTGTACTTGGCATTAGACTTCTGTAGAATTTCCTGATCCTGTTGGCGGATATGCTGGATCTGTTCAATGAACTGGGTGGCTTTGTCAGCTTCTGGGGATGAGTCGGTCGAGCTGTTCGCAAGGGGAAGTGCAACATCCATGGGGCCCAATGGTTGGAATCCCAACCCCACCTGAAAGGGGTTGTGGCCAGTTGAGCTATGCAGGGCTCGGTTGTAGCTATGTTGGACATAGGGGAGACTCTCATCCCATGTGTGGGGGTGTGTTGAATTGTACATGCGCAGGATATGTACGACCATCCGGTTGACGACCTCCGTTTGTCCATCAGTCTAGGGGTGGAAGGAAGTGGATTTGGTGAGCTTGGTATCCAGCAGTGACCAGAGGTTTGACCAGAATGAGCTAAGGAACCGACTGTCATGGTCTGAGATAATGGTCTGTGGGATCCCAAAATGTACCCATACTCGTTCAAAGAAGAGCTTGGTAGTGGCTTCTGCTGTGATGTTCTTCTTGCAAGTGGCAAGAATCGTCATCTTGGAAAAGCAATCAACAACCACGAAAACAAAGTCGTTTCCCCTCTTGGTGGATAGGAGGCCCGACTTGTAGTCCATTGAGATGGATTCCCACGGCCTATCAGGAGTAGGCAGAGGGGTGTAGAGGCCCTGTTTCTTAGTGTTCAGTTTGGCAATAGCGCAAGCGGTGCAAGACCTGATATACTTGCCGACATCCTGTCGAAGTTTCGGCTAGTAGAAATGTTTCTGCAACACTGCCACTGTCTTTTCGACGCCAAAGAGTCCTGCCACTCGACTATAGTGAGCTTCCCAAATCTGCTTCATCTGTTCGCTTGATGGAACGCAGAGATGGCCCAGACGACAAAACAACCCATCCTGAAGATGGAAATTAGCAACGACTGAGTTGGTGCCCAGCATTTGATAGGTGGCAGAGAAGTCAGGGTCTGTCTCATAGAGGTGGGGCCATCTGGAGGTATTGTGGCCACAAGAGTCTATCACCGTGGTAAGTGTCGCGACTGGAGGTCGACTCAGGTAGTCAGCAACTCGGTTGCTAATCCCTGTTTTATATTTGATGTTGAGGTGGAACTACTGTAAATATGTTGAACACTTCTGATTGTGGTCATTCTGCAACTTTCCTTGGGTCTACATGAATTGTAGTGGCTTGTGATTAGTGTGGATGACTGTCTCCTTCCCAAGAATGTAATGTCTCCACTGGCGGCAGGCTTGTACAATGGAGTACATTTCTTTGTCGTAGGTAGGGCACTTGCGAACATCATCTGATAGTGTCTCACTATGATATGCCACGGGGTGGCCGTGTTGAGTGAGAACGGCACCCACAGCATAATCTGAAGCATCTGTCTCGATCTCAAAGGGATGTTACAGGTTCGGTAATGAGAGTACCGGTGATGAGCACAAACGCTTCTTCAAGTCATCGAAGTCCAGTCCATGCACACCATGCCGATCAACGATGTAGCCTAAGTAATGGAACCTGTCCATGCCGAAGGAGCATTTTTCCAAGTTTGCATATAGTTTGTGCTTCCGCAGGGTGTGCAAAACCTGTTGAATATGCTGCAAGTGTTCCTCCCAAGTCTTGTTGTAGATGAGGATGTCATCCAGATACACCACTACAAAATTGTTGGTGAAAGGTCATAGGATATCATCCATCATCCTCATAAAAGTTGCTAGAGCATTTGTCAAACCAAAAGGCATGACTAACCATTCAAAAAGACCTTCTTTTGACTTGAAGGCAGTCTTCCATACATCTGTCTGTTCTATTGGGACCTAGTGGTAGCCAGACTTCAGATCAATCTTACTGAAGTATTTGGCCCCCATGAGCAGATCAAGGAGGTCGTCGATTCGAGGAATCGGGTACTGGTTAGGGATTGTGATTTTATTCAGGGCCCGATAATCAATGCAGAGTCGCCATGTCCCATCTTTCTTCTACACCAGCACGATTGGGCTCCCACAAGGTGATGAAATGGGATGGATGTGCCCCTTGCGGAGCAATTCTTGGATCTGCCTCTTGATCTCCTCATTTTCCAATAGAGAGCGGCAATAGACTGGCCCATTGGGTAGCGGTGCCCCTGGGGTCAGATCGATGGGATGCTTTACCTGGCAGTGCAGAGGTACCCCGGTCGGAGAGGAGAAGATATCTGAGTATCCTTCCACCACCTTATCCACTTTCTTCTGTTGTGTGGATAGATCGGTCGTGGAGGCCCGGTATGTGGCTGCGATCTTTCTTTCACTCTGAGAGCGAATCACGAAGAATACAAATTTCCCGATCTGAGAGATGACATTCCTGCATTGCTTGGCAAAGATCAAGGAAATAGCACTAGGAGGGACTGCCTCGGGTATCCTGTACAATTTCCTGTTCAAAGAAATAATAACACTACGAGGCCTAGACTCATATACAGCATGACGTTTCGATGAATAAGGTTGTCCCAAAAGAACATCTGAAACTTTGAGAGGAGCAACATCACACAATACCTCGTCCTTGAAGGGCTTGATGCCGTATGGCAGTCGGCACTGTTGGCTGACACAGAGGTCGCTTCCTTTCCGGAGCCATCCAATGGTGTAGGGTTGTGGGTGCGGCGTTGTTGGCAGGGCCAGGTGCTTGAAGACCTCTGCTGAGATGAGATTCTTCTGGCTACCGCTATCAACGATGAAGTGCAGCGGGGTGCCTTTTACCCACATCTGTGAATGGAAGAGGCATTCTCCTTCTTCTGGCTCATTTGGTTCATCAGGCTGGATCTTGGTGGTAGCAATGGTGGCACTGGGTTCCGCGTCAATGATCCGTCTTCCCCTTTCTGGTTCGAACTCAGAGTCAGAACCCTCATCTGATTCAGATGCTTTCACTTCGGCCACCAGCGACTGCTTTGAGCGGCAATCAGCAGTGTTATGCCAAGGGCTCTTATGGAAGTCATACCACTTCCCGGTATCTTTCTTTGTTTTTTCGGTGTCCTTCTTTGCTTGCGGCTTGGACTAGTTGTCCTGATGCTGTCCATCTTTGGTCTGTCCTTTATTCTGTGGGTTGGGGCCGCCCTTTCCTGTCTTTTGCTGTGAAGGGTTCCCAGGCCCAAATTGCCGCGTCTTTTGTTTGAGCTTCTGCTCGATTTTGACAGCATATCGGTAGGCCGCGCCCAAGGAAGAGATGTCCAGAAATTCCATTTCAATCTGTATGTATCTATGCAAACCACCACGATACTTGAGCACCAGATGTCACTCTGAATCTTTGATACCCAGCTTGGTGCACAAGGTATGGAAGATATTTGTGAACTCTGGCACTGCTTGGTCTCTTTCTTGTCATAGTGTGGTCCATTTGGTATACAAGTCGTCGTAACTTCCAACAGGGTAGTATTGTTCCTTAATAGCATCCCTGAAGAATTCCCAGGTGGCCATGACTGAAAATAATGAGGCTTCTTCTGTGTCCTTTTGCTCGCAGAATGTTTCCCACCAATCTTTGACAGGGGGAACGGCTTTGAGGAGCACAAAAGTAATCTTCTCTTTATTCGAAAAGTTATGGACAAAAAAATACCGTTCTAGTAGATTCAACCACTTATCTACAACATCTGCGTCTATCTGTCCTTCAAATATAGGGATATCGAAGTTGATTTGTACCTTGAAGGGGGCGGCGCCTCCGCTCGAGGAATATGCGTCGCTTGTTGGTAGTTGCCGAAGGATTTGCATGAAATTATCCATCATCTCGTTCCTCTGCTGCGTGAGGGCTTCCTCAAGCAACATTTTGATAAGATCTTCTGTCCTGTCATCTTTTTTTTCTCTTGCCATGAAAGGTCGCTTGGGTGTGCGAGAGCTTTTGTCCTCAAGAGAAACTAGCTCGAGACCCAATTCTTTGTACCCTGATCTCGTTGGGGACATGCATTAAGACGACAAGGAGCAGACCGCTATGATACCACTAATCCAGATTTTATGAGTAGAACGAAATGAATACAAATTATTATCAGATGCTTAACACAAAATAACAGAGATACAGTAAAACTAGTTTTCTATTCAATAAGGAAATAAGCTAGAACTGTAAAATGCAGCGGAAAACAAGCTTGTTGGAATGGTGGCAGCTTATCTCTGAGAAAAGATGTGACAGCTACACTCATTTCACAAGAAGATGGTTACAATGAGGCTCTCAAGGCCTTTTACAATAAACAGGAATGTCAAAAACCCTAGACATCCAAAAACCTAACCCTAGGAGATGAAGCGCCAAAAGTCATGTGGGCCCCGTTTGGGTAAGTTAGTACATCAACTTCCCGAGGTCGTAACTTTTGCATACGATCTCCGTTTGGGGCGCTCGGTAGCCCATTGGAAAGGGATATCCGAGATTTACAAATTTATACTGGGGCCAAATGCATGCCAGAGGCAGCCATTTGGCCCCACAAATTGCAAAAAAAGGTCGTTTAGGGCCTCAAAATGGCCCCGAAAGTTCAATACCCGAAAAACTACTAAAAATATTCCATTACCAAAGTTGCCATAAAACTGTTTTGAGCCAGTTGGAAAGGTGGGTGGCCAACAATATCCACTTGGATCAATCCTCCCTCCTTAGGAAGCAATGGTCTCCATTGCGTTGAGTTCCCCCATCAGATGAGGAAATTTCTGCTCAATTTGGCCTCGGGTGAGCGTGTTGCCTTGGTGTAGGAGCTGCCCTGCTTTGACAACTCGATAAAGATGGATCATTTGATGTTGAGTGCCCTTGATCTGTGTGTCTGCAATATGATCACTGGATGCTTGTTGTAGGAAGTCATGTTTGAGCTCTGTTGGTGTCAACTTCTCTGCTATCTCTGAGGTATCTAATAGTGGTGGGAAATATGGCCGAAGGAGAGCCACATTGAAGACTGGATGCAGACCAAGGAAGGGGGGAATGTTAAGGTCAAAAGCATTGTCACCCACTGCCTTGGTGATGGTGTACGACCCATAACGGAGTGGGCAAAGATTTCGATGGGGCCCTGTAAGGCGTTCTTTCTGCAAATGCAACCAAACTTTGTCGCCCACCTGAAACTTATGTGGCACCCGATGTTGATCATGGCGGTGCTTGTACTTGGCATTAGACTTCTGCAGAATTTCTTGAACGTGTTGGTGGATATGCTGGATCCGTTCAATGAACCGGGCGGCTTTGTCAGCTTCTAGGGACGAGTCAGCCGAGGTGGTCGCAAGGGGAAGTGCAACATCCATGGGGCCCAATGGTTGGAATCCCAACCCCACCTGAAAGGGGCTGTGGCCAGTTGAGCTATGCAGGGCTCGGTTGTAGCTATGTTGGACATAGGGGAGACTCTCATCCCATGTGCGAGGGTGTGTTGAATTGTACATGCGCAGGATATGTACGACCATCCGGTTGACGACCTTCATTTGTCCATTGGTCTGGGGGTGGAAGGCAGTGGATTTGGTGAGCTTGGTATCCAGCAGTGACCAGAGGCTTGACCAGAATGAGCTGAGGAACCGACTGTCACGGTCTGAGATAATGGTCTGTGGGATCCCAAAATGTACCCATACTCGTTCAAAGAAGAGCTTGGTAGTGGCTTCTGCTGTGATGTTCTTCTTGCAAGCGGCTAGAATCGCCATGTTGGAAAAGTGATCAACAACCACGAAAACAAAGTCATTTCCCCTCTTGGTGGATGGGAGGCCCGACATGTAGTCCATTGAGATGGATTCCCATGGCCTATGAGGAGTAGGCAGAGGGGTGTAGAGGCCCTGTTTCTTAGTGGTCAGTTTGGCAATAGCGCAAGTGGTGCAGGACCTGATATACTTGCCGACATCCTGTCGAATTTTCGGCCAGTAGAAATTTTTCTGCAACACTGCCACTGTCTTTTCGACGCCAAAGTGTCCTGCCACCCGACTATAGTGAGATTCCCAAATCAGCTTCGCGCGCCCGATTGATGGAACGCAGAGATGGCCCAGATGACACAACAACCCGTCCTGAAGATGGAAATTAGCAACCACTGAGTTGGTGCCCAGCATTTGATAGGTGGCGGAGAAGTGAGGGTTTGTCTCGTAGAGGTGGGGCCATCCGGAGGTCTCGTGGCCACAAGAGTCTAGCACCATGGTAAGTGCCGTGACTGGAGGTCGACTGAGGCAGTCAGCAACTCGGTTGGTACTTCCTGTTTTATATTTGATGTTGAGGTGGAACTGCTGTAAATATGTTGACCACTTCTGATGGCGGTCATTCCACAACTTTCCTTGGGTCTGCATGAACTGTAGTGGCTTGTGATCAGTGTGGATGACTGTCTCCTTCCCAAGAATGTAATGTCTCCATTGGCGGCAGGCTTATACAATGGAGTACATTTCTTTGTCGTAGGTAGGGTACTTGTGGATAGCATCTGATAGTGTCTCACTATGATATGCCATGGGGTGGCCGTGTTGAGTGAGAATGGCACCCACAGCATAATCTGAAGCATCTATCTCGATCTCAAAGGGATGTTGCAGTTTCGGTAATGAGAGTACCGACGATGAGCACAAACGCTTCTTCAAGTCATCGAAGGCTTGTTGTTGGTACAGGCCCCACACAAATTTTTCCTTACCACCACCCCTGGTCACTTGGCTGAGGGCCCATGCGATATGAGAGAATCCCAGCACGAACCGTCGATAGAAATTGGTGAGGCCCAAGAAGCTCAGAAGTTCAGTGAGTGTGGTTGGGGCTGGCCAGTCACAGATGACCTGGATCTTGGCTGGATCCACATGCACGCCATGTCGATCAACGATGTAGCCTAACTAATGGACCCTGTCCATGCCGAAGGAGCATTTTTCCAAGTTTGCATATAGTTTGTGCTTCCGCAGGGTGTGCAGAACCTGCTGAATATGCTGCAAGTGTTCCTCCCAAGCCTTGCTGTAGATGAGGATGTCATCCAGATACACCACTACAAAATTGTTGGTGAAAGATTGTAGGATATCGTCCATCATCCTCATAAAAGTTGCTGGAGCATTTGTCAAACCAAAAGGCATGACCAGCCATTCAAAAAGACCTTCTTTTGACTTGAAGGATGTCTTCCATACATTTGTCTGTTCTATTGGGACCTGGCGGTAGCCAGACTTCAGATCAATCTTACTGAAGTATTTGGCCCCCGTGAGCTGATCAAGGAGGTCGCCGATTCAGGGAATCGGGTACCGGTTACGGACTGTGATTTTGTTCAGGGCCCAGTAATCAATGCAGAGTCGCCAGGTCCCATCTTTCTTCTACACCAGCATGATTGGTCTCCCACAAGGTGATGAACTGGGATGGATGTACCCCTTGCAGAGCAATTCTTGGATCTGCCTCTTGATCTCCTCGTTTTCCAATAGAGAGCGGCGATAGACAGGCCCATTGGGTAGCGGTGCGCCTAGGGTCAGATCGATGGGATGCTTGACCTGGCAGTGCAGAGGTACCTCGGTCGGACAAGAGAAGATATCTGAGTATCCTTCCACCACCTTATCCACTTGCTTTTGTTGTGTGGATAGATCGGTCGTGGAGGCCCAGGATGTGGCTATGATCTTTCTTTCACTCTGAGAGCGAATCACGAAGAAGACAAACTTCCCGGTCTGAGAGATGACCTTCCTGCATTGCTTGGCAGAGATCAAGGAAATAGCACTAGGAAGGACTGCCTCGGGTATCCTGTACAATTTCTTGTTCATATAAATAATAACACTACGAGGCCTAGACTCATATACAGCATGACATTTCCATAAATAAGGTTGTCCCAAAAGAACATCTGAAACTTCAAGAGGAGCAACATCATACAATACCTCGTCCTTGAAGGGCTTGATGCCATATGGGAGTCGGCACTGTTGGCTGACGCGGAGATCGCTTCCTTTGCGGAGCCATCCAATGGTGTAGGGTTGTGGGTGCGGCGTTGTTGGTAGGGCCAGGTGCTTGACGACCTCTGATAAGATGAGATTCTTCTGGCTACCGCTATCAACGATGAAGTGCAGCGGGGTGCCTTTTACCCACATCTGTGAATGGAAGAGGCGTTCTCCTTCTTCTGGCTCGTCTGGTTCATCAGGATGGAGCTTGGTGGTAGCAATGGTGGCACTAGGTTCCGCGTCAATGATCTGTCTTCCCCTTTCTGGTTTGGACTCGGAGTCAGAACCCGCATCTGATTCAGATGCTTTCACTTCGGCCACCAGCGACTACTTTGAGATGCAATCAGCATTGTTATGCCAAGGGCTCTTATGCAAGTCGTACCACTTCCCGGTATCTTTCTTTGTTTTTACGGTGTCCTTCTTTGCTTGCGGCTTGGACTGGTTGTCCTGATGCTGTCCATCTTTGGTCTGTCCTTTATTCTGTGGGTTGGGGCCGCCCTTTCCTGTCTTTTGCTGTGAAGGGTTCCCAGGCCCAAATTGCCGCGTCTTTTGTTTGAGCTTCTGCTCGATTTTGACAGCATATCGGTAGGCCGTGCCTAAGGAAGAGATGTCCAGAAGATCCATTTCGGTCTAGATGTATCTATGCAAACCACCATGATACTTGAGCACCAGATGTCGCTCTGAATCTTTGATACCCAGCTTGGTGTGCAAGTTATGGAAGATATTTGTGAACTCTGGCACTGCTTGGTCTCTTTCTTGTTGCAGTGTGGTCCATTTGGTATACAAGTCGTCGTAACTTCCAACAGGGTAGTATTGTTCCTTAATAGCATCCCTGAAGGATTCCTAGGTGGCCGTGACTGAAAATAATGAGGCTTCTTCTATGTCCTTTTGCTCACAAAATGTTTCCCACCAATCTTTGACATGGGGAACGACTTTGAGGAGCGCAAAAGTAATATTTTCTTTATTCGAAAAGTTATGGACAAAAAAATACCCTTCTAGTAGATTCAACCACTTATCTACAGCATCTGTGTCTATCTGTCCTTCAAATATAGGGATATCGAAGTTGATTTGTACCTTGAAGGGGGCGGTGCCTCCGCTTGAGGAAGATGCGTCGCTTGTTGGTAGTCGCCGAAGGATTTGCGCGAAATTATCCATCATCTCGTTCCTCTGCTGCGTGAGGGCTTCCTCAAGCAACATTTTGATAGGATCTCCTATCCCGTCATCTTTCTTTTCTCCTGCCATGAGAGGTTGCTTGGGCGTGCGAGAGCTTTTGTCCTCAAGAGAAACAAGCTCGAGACCCAATTCTTTGTACCCTGACCTCGTTGGGGACATGCATTAATACGACAAGGAGCAGACCGCTCTGATACCACTGATCCAGATTTTATGAGCAGAATGAAATGAATACAGATTATTATCAGATGCTTAACACAAAATAACAGAGATACAGTAAAACTGGTTTTCTATTCAATAAGGAAATAAGCTAGAACTGTAAAATGCAGCGGAAAACAAGCTTGTTGGAATGGTGACGGCTTATCTCTGAGAAGAGATGTGACGGATGCGCTCATTTCGCAAGATGATGGTTACAATGAGGATCTCAAGGCCTTTTACAATAAACAGGAATGTAAAAAACCCTAGACATCCAAAAACCTAACCCTAGGAGATGAAGCGCCAAAGGTCATGTGGGCCCTGTTTGGGTAAGTTAGTACATCAACTTCCCGGGGTCGTAACTTTTGCATACAATCTCTGTTTTGGGTGCTCGGTAGCCCATTGGAAAGGTCTATCCGAGATTTACAACTTTCAACTAGGTCCAAATGCATGCCAGTGGCAAATATTTGGCCCCCCAAATTGCCAAAAAAGGTCGTTGAGGGCCTCAAAATGGACCCGGAAGTTCAGGACCCGAAAAACTGCTAAAAATAGTACAATACCAAAGTTGCCTTAAAACTGTTTTGAGCCAGTTGAAAAGGTGGGTGGCCACCAATATCCACCTGGATCAAAAGTACAACCAAAATACACTAAGATAGTCTCCTAGTAGCAGATGATCCTCCACCTCACTAGTGCGCCACTTTCTGAGTGAGAGAAGTGTGACTTTCTGAATGATCAAAATAGAGATCTCCCGATCTCTATTTATACTAACTTGTTTTCCCACTTACACTATGGGGCCGACTTGTCTATCTAGATACATCCACAATATAATATATTTTTTAGGGCCGACCCCACACATGGTGGTCTAATAACCCATCGGCAAGTACACACACTTGTGACACTTGTCAATCCACATGACGACACTTTCTTATAAAGGAGTAACACATCTCTTATAAGGGTACAATAAATATATATGAAATACATTCCAAAGTTACATATACATCAACACTCCCTCA
This sequence comes from Larix kaempferi, assembly GCA_027924585.1. NCBI lineage: Eukaryota > Viridiplantae > Streptophyta > Pinopsida > Pinales > Pinaceae > Larix > Larix kaempferi. The sequence goes on from BSBM01001150.1 coordinate 3,504,649, forward strand.
TAACTAGAAAGGTATTTCTCAACACAATTCTGCTAGACAAGTCTTCTTCTTGGGATCATCGTCATCGATGCATCGTCATCATCATTGTCACTATTGCTGCTATCTCAACCAATATCTGACTCTACTCATCATAGGAAGTTCTACAGAGCCAATATTTTTTCATACTGGATGTAGGCCCACCACCTGCAGGTCTTCATCATCACTGGCCATACTATGGAATCCTCGGGACTTATTACGTGCGTCACAAAACCTGGTTGTTGCATCCCAGGCTATTACGAGCACATAGCTCTACCTGTCGAATCTCCTAGGAGCACATTACATGTGACCCATCACAAAACCTGGCTGAAGAATCCCAGGCTATTACAAGCACACAGCTCTACCTGTCGGATCTCCCAGGAGCACATTACATGTGATCTCACCATAAAACCTAGTTGAAGCATCTGAGGCCTTTTTCATCTTGTCCAGATTTCCCAGGAGGAAATTACATGTGGTCCACCACAAAACCTGGTTGAAGCATCCAAGGCCTTTTTCATCCTATCCAAATATCCCAGGAGCAAATTACATGCAGTCATGGCAAAACATGGCCAAAGCATCTGAGGCCTTTTTCATCCTGTCCAAATCTCCCAGGAGAAAATTACATACCATAGGACAAAACCTCACAAGAGCATCTCAGGATGTTACGGGTACAGAACTCTGACCTGAAGATCTCCCAGGGCACAAATTACATGTCCTTCTAGAGCAATGTCTCGAAAACGCATCCCAGGATGTTATGGGTACGCAACTCCGACCTATAGGATCTCCTAGACATGCTCATCTGCACAACCTGATTCACGGCCACAAAGTATCATCTGATACTCACCATACATCATCCTGATGTACACATGATCATCCTGATCATCATCACTGCAACATCCTGCTGCATGTCATCTAGAGAAGCTTGTCATCCACGATCACCCTGATCATACAATGCATCCATCTAATGCACACCAAGTATCTACCTAACATATATCATCATACATAGTGTATCCACCTGATGCATAGATACATGATCCACACAAAGTATCCACCTGATACATATACAGATACATGGTCCAAGCATCCAACATGATGCATATACAAAATACATACAAATGATCCAACCGATCATATCTAGCATCCAACATGATGCGTACATACATGTAAATGATCAAACTGATCATATCCAGCATCCAACATGATGCGTACATACATATAAATGATCCAACTGATCATATCCAGCATCCAACATGATGCGTACATACATATACATATAAATGATCCAACTGATCATACAAAGCATAAACTAGAACATCATCCTGATGCTCATCATCCAGCACTTACATCCACAGCCATGTGAAGGATCCTCCTTCCAACCTGCTTGGAATGGCTTCAGCAAATGTGTCCATCACTTCTTCCTCGAAGTGTCGTTGATCTGGATAACACCAAGCCTCTCCCTGAAGTACTCGAACTTCACTCTGGCTAGTGGCTTCGTTAGCACATCTGCAATCTGCTCGTCCATCGGAACATACAGGATCTTCACAGCTCCTCTCTACACCATATCCCTGATATAGTGATATTTGATCTCTATGTGTTTTAACCTGTCATGAAACACTGGGTTCTCAGACAGCTTCACACAACTCTGGTTATCACAGAAGATACCAGTAGCATCCAATGGGAGATCAAATAACTCAGACAGTAGCTTCTGTATCCATACTGCCTCACCACTAGCTGAACAGGCTGCAACATACTCTGCCTCAGCTATACTCAGTGCTACACAGGACTGCTTCCTGCTAAACCAAGAGATCACACCTGATCCCATACTGAAGCAGCACCCAGATGTGCTCTTCCTGACTGTAGCACTGCTAGCCCAATCTGAATCAACATAGCCCTACAGGTTAAACTTTTGATTCGCTTCATACTTGAGCCCATAATCCACTATACCCTCCAGGTACCTCAGAACATGCTTTACATCAACTAGGTGAACACTCCTCGGATCCTCCAGGAACTGGCTCAATGTGTTCACATCAAAGCAAATATCTGGTCTCGTGTTCGTCAGGTACATCAAGGACCCAATCATCTGACAATACACAGAGACATCAAGCGACTCAGATGAAGCATCACACAGAAGCTTCAGATTCGATGCCATTGGTGTGGCCATGGCCTTGCAATCCATCATCCTGAATCTCTTCAGGATATCTACTGTGTACATCCCTTGACCAAGGAAGATCCCACCTACATTCTGCCACACCTATATACCTAGGAAATAATGCATCATTCCCAAATCTTTCATATCGAACTTAGCAGCAAGCTTCCTGTTTGTATCACACCAAGTTTTGGGAGCTTACTACTAGCCATACAAGGCTTTCTTCAATCTTCACACATGTGACTCCCTATCAGGTCTTGGGACTGCATCCCAAACATCATCTTCATGATTGACAGATCATGGCATTCCATTTCTTCATCCCAGATCCTGGGAACTTCAATATCTTCAATAGATATCTTTGTTGTTGGAACAAATGTTGTAGTCCTTCTTTTGTAGGCGAGGATATACGGTCTTTCCTACAAAACAAGTTAAATTGCATGATTAGAAACATCTCATAATTTTTAGAACAAATTCTTTACACATAAAGAAATATGTCATGCAGTCATGCAGTTATCTTAGCCAATGCTTCAATACAACATTTATCCATGTTCCACAACTTTCTAGATTCCTTCCAGTCTCTACCAGAACATTGTTAAGAGTTTGCACTACTCCCAACATGTCAGCAAAGAGGTTTCATTCTAGATAAGTAGCACTGGAATGATGTACAGTGCCATAGGCCACTTACCCATCACATGCATATTAGTAGTATACTGTTCATTAATGCAATCATTCTAATATGCACAATACATCTCCTAAGCATAATATTATTTAAACAAAAATAGGCAAGAAATGATAATTGAAATACTTATCTTTGTTTGTTTGTTGGGTGGAGTCCCTCTGAGTCTTTGCTTACTGGTAGGAGCTGCTGAAGTAGCTTCTTCTACAACTTTCTATTGTGGAATGTAGGAAGATGGTCAACTCCCTCTGAAAATCTACATCCTTGCAGGAGCTGCTGGAGTGTGCTCCCTCTTGATCTTTGCTTCCTAGATTACCTATCCTTGAACTTATTCTCATCCTTGCTAACATCAATCTTCTTGAACCCTGGAAAGTATAATCTGTAAGCCTTCAAGCTTTCACTGTAACCCACAAAGATACCCTCCTTTCCTGAAGGATCTAATTTAGTCCTCTTTTCCTTTGGGACATGAGTGTATACTGGGCAACCAAATATTCTGAGATGGCTGACTTCAGGTTTCTTACCAGAAAAGACTTCTTCTGGTGTCTTGTTGTCCAATATCTTGTGGGGTGTTCTGTTCTGCACATATACAGCTGTTCTAGCTGCCTCTGCCCATAGATGCATAGGTAGATCCTGGTCATGCAGCATTGCCCTTGCTGCTTCGATGATTATTCTGTTCTTCCTTTCTGCAACTCCATTCTGTTGTGGATTGTAAGGAGCAGTCAACTCCCTCTTAATCCCTGAATCACTGCAAAGCTTCTTGAAGTCGCCTGAGGTGAATTCTCCACCATTGTCGGATCTGAATGTTTTGATCTTCTTGTCAGTTTGATTCTCCATCAAGGTTTTGAATTCCTTGAACTTATCAAACACCTCATCTTTGTTCTTCAAGAAGTATACCCAAGTCTTCCTGGAGAAGTCATCAATAAATGAGACATAGTAAACATACCCACTTAGAGAACTGGATGACATAGGACCACATACATCTGAGTGGATGATTTCCAAGATATCCTTTGCCTTGCTTTCATTGCTTGGGAAAGCCTTCTTAATGTTCTTACCTTTTACACATCCTTTGCAAACACCTTCATGTTTGGTCTTGATTTCAGGAAGACCCTCTACAACCTTGCTTGCAATTGGAAGTGCCCTATAGTGCATATGAGCAAGTCTTCTGTGCCAAAGTTCACTTGGCCCCATGGATTCATGCACCATGGCATGTTCAGGTTGTCCCTTCAATTTATACAAACCTCCCTCTTGCTCTCCAATCACTACTGCATCATCTATGGTCTTTCCCTTTGGTCAAATTAGGACTTTTCCATCCACAAATGCAACCCTCATACCTTTTGCATCCAATGCAGAGATGGAGAGTAAGTTATTCTTGAGCCCAGGTATATAAAGGACTTCTTTCATCTTCAAAGATTTTCCAGAATCTAGGTTGTAGGAAGCTTCACCACTTCCTTTGATTGGGTATTGATAATCATCCCCAAGTTTCACGTTATGGGGTGATTCATGTTCAGATAGGTTCACAAAAGATTCCTTCAACCCAGTCATGTGTTTGGAAGCCCCACTGTCAATTAACCAATCATTACAACCATGGGAGATAGTACTTGTGAGAGCAGAGATTAGAACATACTCTTATTCACTTGATGAGTCATCATTACTATCATCACTTTCTACACTAGCCTTCTTCTTGGGTGGTTCATCATCCTCGGCAGCATGAGCATGAAACCTTCTTTTGCTGCCCTTCTTCTTCTTGTTCTTGGGACAATTTATGGCAATATGTCCTTTTTCATTATAGGTGAAGCATATTCTTCTTTCTTTAAAGTGATGTGAATATTTCTTGGAGTGAGATGGCTCTCTCTTGGACTTCCCTTTCTTGGTGTGAGCTATGAGAGCTTTATCTTCATTCCCCATCTTTTCTTCTTGTGCCACAAGCCTTGCTTCTTCTTGTGAGCATTCTTCCAGTAGTCTGCTGAAGGAAATCAACTTCTTTCTTCAATAGATTCCTTGAATGAAGGAGTCACATGACCTAGGTAAGCCATTCAGAGTGGTCATGAGAACTTCACCACTCTCCACCATTTCATCCACTGCTTCTAGTTGTTCCTTGATCTGGGAGACCCTTGAAAAATAAGATTGAATGGTTTCTCCATTCTGAAAATTTACTCCTTTCAATTAGTTCTATAGGGTTATCTTTCGATTTATGTTCTTCTCTTCAAATAGCTTGGTCAAAGAGTCAAACATCTCTTTGGGTGTCTTTAGAGAAGACACATGGGGTATGAGATGGTCTTTGATAGAATCAACAATGATTATCTTTGCCTTGACCAAGTTCTTCTTATGCAATACTTTATCCTCTTCATCCTCTGGGATAGGGATGTCTTCTTTTATATATGAGTCCAACTCATTCTCTTCGAGGATTAACCCAATCCTATACTTCCAAGCTCGGAAGTTATCATCCCCTTCAAACTTATCCTCAAGCTTGGTGTGGTGAGACATCTTAACGAGTACTTCAAATGGAAATAGAAAAGATTTAGGTCTTACCACTTGAAATGCTGAAAACTAGATCTGGTCTCGGATTAGGGTTTGTCAAAAAACCCTAAAACTTCAAAATGTGAATTTCAACTTTCTGAAAGGATAGAAAGACGCGCCTTGATGAGTTGATCAGCCTGGTGTATTCAGAATTTGAGATCAACAAAGATTTACCCTTCAGATTTGCCTTTTTGTCCTCCCGGGTTCACTAGGGAGAGCCCTGAATTAGGGTTTGAGTTTCCCGGAGATCTACCCAGCCAAAAATCTCGATCCAAAGCTCTAAACTTCGATTTTTGAAAGGAGCTTCCAGCTATGTCTTCAGATTTCAGAAATTCCTATTTTTGTGGAAACCCTAATTTTTAGGGCCAAATCTGAAAATGCTCATAATTGAATTCTGATTGGACAAATGGATTCTCCTTGATGATTAGAGTCAATATACTATACTTCTTTTCCAAAATCTGTGGAGAGAAACCCAATAAAAAAGAAACTCAAGTTTTCGTCACTGCAAAATGTCTTCTTCTCAGGTTAGCTCTGATACCATGTTAAATTTTGAGCATTAATTCATAATACTTTAGGATCTTCACTGAGAGAATAAAATATACAGTATATCAATGCATAACAATCACAATAAGCATGACAATCATCACAAGAATCAAAGGCATGAGAGACAAGAGACATAGAGTTTCTGTGGGGAAAACCCTAAGGTGAAAAACCCCACAACTTCCTCAGAGATAGAGAGAGAAATGGCTCAACCAAAGTACAACCAAAATACATTGAGATAGTCTCCTAGTAGCAGATGATCCTCCTCCTCACTAGTGCGCCACTTTCTGAGTGAGAGAATTGTGACTTTCTGAATGATCAAAATAGAGATCTCCCGATCTCTATTTATACTAACCTGTTTTCCTAGTTACATTACGGGGCCGACTTGTCTATCTAGATACATCCACAATATAATATATATTTCAGGGCCGACCCCACACATGGTGGTCTAATAACCCATCGGCAAGTACACACACTTACGACACTTGTCAATCCACATGACGACACTTCCTTATAGAGGAATAACACATCTCTTATAAGGGTACAATAAATATATATGAAATACATAGATGAAATACATTCCGAAGTTACATATACATCAACATTATGGGCCTACCGAACTACCGTTAAAACTACCACAGGATTCACTCCCTTCCAATTGGTATACGAATTGGAGGCTGTTCTGCCGATAGAGTGCGAAATCCCATCTTTACAGCTCACATTCGAACTTCTTCCTAACACTACTGCTGAGGAAGAATGTCTCTTACACCTAGCAAAGCTTGATGAGTCTCACCGTGATGCCGCTCTTGCTAATGAAGCACATAAGAAATGCATCAAATCCTAGTATGATAAGTCAGTCGAACCTCGTATCTTTAACGAGGGTGATTTGGTCCTCACTTATGACCAGAAGGATGATAAACTAGGAGTAGGGAAGTTCGAGTCCATGTGGCATGGACCCTACGTTATAAAATGTGTGTTGGAAAAATGTGCCTACGAGCTTGAATATTATGATGGAATCTCTTTAGGTGAACCCCACAATGGGCTTTACCTGAAGAGATACTACACTTGATCTCTCGTGCATAGACTTGCTTGTATATATTGTACATGGCGTGTTTTTGTGTTTTTGTGTGGTGTGACGCATTTCTTTTCGAGTGTCTTTTGATCTTGTTTCCGATTCTCATACCATTTTCTGTCTGCGTGTGCAGATGGAAACATGCTATGTATTCGCGGACAGCGCCAATCGGCATACCCTTCACCTTGCTTCGGTAACCTGGGTACTATATTCCCCAACAGGTGAGCTCATTCGCTCAGGAGGAAGTTTCCTAGGGTTTGCGACCAACAATTCCGCAGAATATCAGGCAGTAATCAGAACCCTAGCTGATGTCATTTCCTTGGGTATGAACCACATTGTCATCCACATGGATTCTCAATTAGTGGTTTCTCATCTCAACTGGGTCTATGCCATCCGTGATCCCATCTTACTCCGTCTCTTCAGACGAGTACATCTCCTGGAAAGATCATTTGAATCTGTTCAATACCTGCACATTCCACAAGAGTCAAACACAGTTGCTGACTCGATGGCCAATTTCATTCTGGATTGGTACATTGCACACACATAATACTCATAATATGTAAAAATATTCACAACATGTAAATATAATGTATAGAAGCAAACATGTAAACAAGATCACATCACTAATCATTTGAAGAACACATAATGTATAAACCACCAATAATGTATATATATATAAATCGCTCAAAAGTAGTGTTGGTACAAAATTTGAAGCACGATGGCTTTTAGTGAGTCTCTACAAAAATATGAAGCATCATAGCTTTCAGTAAGTACAAAAATCTGAGGCCTCTAAGCTCTCAGTACAAGTCTAAACGTGCAATCAGGCTGGATGCTTGACCCGTACACCACCCTTGCCTCTAACAGCTCTCTGACGCTAGGTGAGAAAGCAGTCTACAGTACGAGCCACCTTGCGGAGTAAGGAGTTGAAGGGCATGGACTCTTCCACCCCAAATCTCTACATGGGCCTCAGTAGGTCGTCGATGGCTGGCTCTGGTACCTCCACAATCAGCTCGGATAGGTTTTAGTACACCTCCTCCATCTCCTCGATGGCAGGATGAGCACTAGCAGGAACCACTGCCTCTTTACCTCTGTCTCTCCTTGCTAGAAGAGAGAGACCTACTAGTCGCACGGTACCCACATCTGCACTCATATAATTTACTTGTCAGCACTACATCAAAAAAATAATATAACTCACAAAACTAAAAAGTACAAGGGTTTTGTTCTTACCGATATCACCCCATGCTGCGCCCTCTAGCAGCACTAAGTCGGGATCCTCTTGAAAGTCCGTGCCACCATATGGGAAGTCCTCAACCATAAGTAACTGGCCTTCCAGCCAGCTAAAGAACTCAGGACAAAAACTGATGATGGGACCCCCACCATGGCAGGTCATCACCTCTTCCCACTTGAGCATGTGTGGATCTCTCAGATCCCTGTCATCCAGTACCACCTGCGGGCACAAGAGAGGAACCCGCTCCAAGAGGAATGACACTATGATCGATCCGCATCCAAGCTGCTTGAGATCCTCACACCGACACTTGGTCAGTTGATCTCGGATGTTGGCGAGGAGATCCTCGCACCAGTTGAACACCATGGGAGACATACAGTCTTCCACATATAACATCTAAGTCCGAGTAGCCATATGTGGAGCTTGGCTATCCGCCACCCTGGTAATAGTAAGCAGTATGTTCCTCAGTGGATGACTCACCACATCTATGATGAGTATCTTCCCGCTGGAAGGACGAGAAGAAGCTATGCAGTTCTGTGCCACCATGTCCTCCACTGTATGATCACTGGCTCGTGTCCCAGTGAGTTGTACAATGCCCCCTCTTCGAGACAAACCGGTCAGAAAGTAGATATCCTCAATATCAATTGTGAGGATATGATCACCTATAACAAAGTACTGTTGGGCTGCATCCCAACTCTAGAGCATGTGTGACAAGAACGGGATCTAGGCTCTCATCCTTTGTATCTCAAAGAACTTGAGCAAACCACAGTTTCACAAAGTAGCCACACATTGTGGATCATTTGTAGGTTGCTCATCTTCCATTTCGTGTTCTCTTTCTTGCCACTCTAATACCATCTTTGCTTGCTGGTAACCTGCCAAAAGGAGCATTTAAAACATGTTAGGTCCTTTCCCAACTTGCACAAACTCATTTTTTGGAATATTTTTGATGTTTGAGTTGTGGGTTTCCGCCGTCGCACCTCACCTTTAGGTACAGGGCGACATCGTTGCAGGTCCCATTTTCGACACTTGCGACGACTCGATCTCGTCGGAAGTCCCGAAAGGGCCACTTGCGACGAGCCGAGGGTGCAATGGCCCCTCCCCAAATCATCAAAAAATGAACAAAAATGCAAAAAGTAAACCACTAGAAAGTTGCAAGACAAGATTTAGGCCTACCTGGTCTGGACGGCTAGTGAAATGGCGGATCGTAGCTCCCAAAATCAGCAAAGGAAGTTTTGGCTCCAAATTGGTATTTCTCCACCCAAATTGGCAATTTGAACAATGTTTCTATTTTTGGCCCATATTTCTATTTATAGAATAGAATGGAATATTCCTTTTCAAATATTTTGATGCTTTTGGGCCATTTGCTATAGTTTCAACTGTTTGTCATTATATTTGGGGCCATTTGACACTTTCTCTAGTGTACAGGAGTCGTAAAGTGGTCTTTTGTAGCGTTTCTCGCATTACCAACGGTAATTACAGGTATGAACACTCCTTTGAACGTTTTGTCATTATTGTTTTTAGTTAAGTCACAATTATTGCATGAGGATGAATTTACTCTTCGTTTGTTCTCGTACTCACCAAATCATGAGAACAAGTACCGAGTTATGATTTATCACTTTTTCGGGCTCGTTAAACTTCCACGGAAAAGGACACCCCCTGGAGTCCATAGTTAAGTTCTTTTCAGACTCCCTAAAACTGAAAAGATTTCCAACCGAACTTGTCACGTTCACGCATGTTAAAGTATTTGAATGGTTGTCTTCCTGGTGATAGTTTACCCCTTTTTCGGACCAGGGGGCACTAATTACGAAAAAGGAATACTCCAGCCAATCATGACTGGAAGAGTCCTCTCCCACGTTGTTTTACCCTTTTTCAGGCGATGAGGCTAACTTTACGAAAAAGGACCGTTGGAGTCTTCTTTAGTTCTTTTCAGACTCTCTAAATATGAAATGACGACCGAGTTTACCGTCTATGGACTCGTTAAATTTTCACATTGAAGGGCCCGTCATGGGACGAACCCCTCCTATCCTAGGTTCAGAAAATATTTGGGATTCGACTCATCTATGAGATGAGCTAGATTTGTAATCACATGGATAGATTTGTATCATTGCGGGCTTAGCTTGAAGACCCTGGGGAGTCATGTTTTTACCCAGGTTGCGATGGAGTTTGTATTGAGTCATATTACATGGATCCACTTGTGTATTGGTCATGGCTGTGTTATCATCTCATCATGGATCTATGCTTGTGTCTATTAGCCATGATTGTGTTCAGTCAGTCATTACTCCCATGGATCTACAATGTATTGGTCGGCAGCCATGTTGTACTACATATGAGATTGTCAGTTTATAGTCAGTTGTACTGCAGTAGCATCCTTCATCCGACAAGTCTTTTGCCATTATTTCTATCAAAGCACTTCACCTGTACATCCTTAACAGCTTCATGCTTTGGGGGGCATTCTGTTACACCTAAAATCTACCCATCATCATGATTTAGTGTATACATCCCTAAAGTCATCTGGACCAAGTACTTATTTGAGAGGATTTATACTCAGTTTGTACAACCTTTTGAGAGGTCATCGTAGGTTTCACACTAGCAACATGCGACGTCGCAGGTTTCTCTATAGCAAGGTGCAATGAGGTCTGTTAATGGGAAAATATAACCATTTCGAGATCTTTCTCGAAGCTTTCCCATTTGGGGGCTTATCCTTCATCTCTTGGAGAGTTGATACTCGACCCCTAACTCATTGGGAAGATCCCCTATCTCTCTCCTACCATCTATCAACCTATCCTATCCATAATCTCATCCACTTAGTCCTATATATACGAGGCTCACTCCCATACCAAAGGGAGGAAGACTATGGTATCTACATGCTGGTGAAATCTCTCTTAAGACACCTTCGCTCACCTCTTGGAGAATTCAAGCTTCCTTGGAAGGGCTTGGAAATTGGCTTGTGGGGAGAAGGGTTGCTACGTTAAGTCATTGGTTGTAGTTCTATATCTCTATCATGTACTCCTCTATTTACAGTAATACAAATGCTTTCCACCAATATCGCTCTTATATGTGATGATGTTGTGTTGTTTACCTGCTTAACTGTTTACATAGATCTGTTATTGTATAGATGCTCTTTACTCGTTTCTCTTTTCCGTGTCTTGACAGGTCTTGCAGCTTGGATCTGAAGACCATGGGACGTGGAGAAACATTTGGGAGAAAGGATAGTGAATCAAAGAGGTAATACATCTAGCACTTGATCCTTAAGTAGATCTAGGAAATGTGTTTGTAGTATGTTCTATTTGTTCCAGACTCGCATTGAGCTAGGGAGATCCGGCTCGCCTTCGGTTGAGTGCATTGTCCGGTAACAGAAACCATGGCAAGATGGCCTCTTCAACAAGCTTCAATGTGATAGTTTCAGATAATTTTTACCATTCACCTATGAGGTACTGCGTCCATTTCCCCAAGGCTACTTGGACCAATTTTCCAAAACTTAGCCATTTTTCAGAATGTCTAAAACTGTTTGAACCCTTGTTTTGGTAGATCTATAACTTTGTCATAAAGAACTATTTTCAAGAAATGAGACCATGGTTACATAGCCTATTCAACAAGGTATATCTTGATATGATGGTGCGGGAATTTTCTTCAAAACATGAATTATGGCGGGCATTCTCTTAGAAAAATTTTGACTAATATTTCCATAGTCAATTTCCAAAGTTTCACAAACTTGCCATACTTTTCCATAACGATGTCAGATTGCAATATTGACTTCAAGATGATGATGATGATGATGATGATGATGATGATGAATATGGACCTGTGTGGTACATGATCAACATTGGACCTGTGCACTAGTAAATTTCAACGTTGGACCCGTGCAATATATGATCAAGCATGCGGCCATTTGGGTTAGCATGATAATTGTGCATTTCCTTACTGAGCTTCTCTTTGTTTCAAGAATAATTAAATAATATTCTCTACTAAATAGGGCCAGCCACGTGAAGGTGGAAGATCCTATGGCCCCTCCCCCCCACCCTCACATCACTCTCAATTGCCCATAACCCGACAAAATCTATCAAAACAAAATAAATGTGTTTTTTCTCATACTTTTTAAGAAGCAATGTTTATAATTATAACATATGCCAACAGAGAGGAAAATAGAAAAAACACTAAGAAACAATTAATTTATAGCTACCAATAAATTAATTCAATATTTATATAGCAATATTAAATCAAAATATATAGAGTAGATATATTAAGGCATACCTCGTACACTTCAGTGGACTTGTTCATCATCTTATTGATACAATTCATCATCTGTATCATCCGATCTAGAGTCAACATTGTAATGCTTGACCATATCATCACCGTCATCGTTGTCAGTTACGATCATCATGTCATCGTCGATATCATCTTCATGGACATTGTCTGCTACATCATCTGATTCAGCTAATTCTTCGACATCTTCTTCTGGAACATGATCATCTAACTCATGTTGATCATCTTCATCATTGTCTTATTCTCTGAGACCCTCTTCATCACCTTCCTCTATGTTATACTTTATCGGCCTTCCCCTTGGATTGTATCTCACAACAAGTGACCAACCCACTCTACCTGGAACCTCAGAGTAAAATACGTGTTCACATTGGCTTGGAAGAACAAAGGGCTCTATTCTTGGCTCAAAAAACCTTGTATTAACCATGGTAAATCCATTATCATGTTCAATAATAGTTTTATCGAGATCATGTTGATTCAATCGTAACCTGTACCATTTTACAACGAACATAACTACCTTGAAGGAGTTAAATTCACACTAAAGAATATATTCCAAATACCCATAGTATCGATTTTCTGAGAGTTCTGGATGTTTGTCACTTCTAGAGGAAACATTGGTCACCTCAAAGACTACAGATACCCACAATATGATGTTTTCTTCATTTCATCCAACTTTTTGATGCAATATCTACAACCATTGAACCACAAATCCTTATGGTGTTTTACCTACAACAAGCCATACATGAAAATATTACATAATGATCCAATATTTATGATTGAGTGCATGTATGTATTTATGCCATAAAGGAAAAAAAATGAACGTGTACATCAATATTTTTGCAAAAAAACTAAATAGTGTGGTTGATTAATTATATGCTTTCCTGCTTGTCTTTTAAACCATATGCTAAATTGATTTCCCTTTGTGTAAGATTGGTATCTGATCCATTGCAATGTGTTTCTTTAACCAATGAAGCCACACCTTCCCATGATATTCCATAACCATATTTTTCACATCGTTCAATCCATACCTTCATCCAGTCAAGATTGTTTGCAATGTACAAATGAAGTGCATGCCACTCTTGACCAACTCTTTGATGACAATAAAATTAAAATCCAATACAAATGTATATTCACTTAACAAAGTATACACTATTAATTGATGCAATATATTGAATATAAAAATAGAATATGTATGATATATATACATAAAAATCGATAGTGAAATGTGTTATATTACCTTTCACCTTCCTCAATCTACCTTTCCCCTTCGGGTACTCCCCTTCGAAATTGTTATTGGAGTTCGGATCACAAATGATACGTAAATTGATCTTTGACGTTAATTTAGGAAGATATTCACTAATATACAACATGTTTTGGTATACCATATATCCCTCCATCATAGAACCCTTAGCATGTGCTCGTTGTCTAACCAAACCCTTCATAAATTTCAAGTGCCTCTCAACCATCCACATGGACCTTGAGTGCACAGGTCCACACAATTCAATCTCCTCAACTTGGTGTATGAGATAGTGTTCCTGTGCATTGAAAAATGCCAAAGGTAGATGCTTCTTCATTTCACACATGAGACAAGGAATTTGTTGATGTATATGTAACTTCGAAATTTGTTGATGTATATGTAATTTTGGAATGTATTTCATATATGTATATTGTACTCCTATAGAGATGGTATTATTCCTCTATACGAAAGTGATTGTATTCCTATAGAGATGTTATTATTCCTCTATACGGAAGTGTCATCATTTATATTGTAAGTGTCGTGACTTATACTTGATGGGTTATTAGACCACCTTGTTGGGGTCGGCCCTGTATAAGTCATGTGGGTCAAAGGGTTATTAGACCACCCTATTGGGGGTCGGCCATGTGGGTCAAAGGGTTATTAGACCACCCTATTTGGTGTCGGCCCAGTCAGCATTATGTTATGTAGTTAAGTTAAAGCCAACCTAGTAAAGATTATTAGGCAAGTCAAGTCAAGTATAAATAGAGTGCGGGAGGCACTCTATTTCATCATTCTATTCTCTCTCACACTCTTGGGAGAGTGGCGCACTTGTGGAGGAGGAGAAGCTACTGCTAGGAGATGTCTATCTCTTATGCTTGGGTTGTATCTTTGCTCTATCTATCTTTGAGGAAGCTATTGGGGTTTTTCACCTTTATGGTTTTCCCCAAGTAAACTCTGTGTCTCTTGTGTGCTTTCATTATTGTGTCCATGATTGATATGCTGTAGATATGATTTACATGTTGTTCTCTCAGTTAAGATCCTAGATCAAATTGAAGTAAATTCTGAAAATTTAACAAAATTTATCTCCTCCAATACTTTATATATTCTTTATGGATTTCTTTAGATGAAAACCATCTACAAGTGACGCAACCCAACCATGAGATTTAACAAAAATAAAAATTATATTACATAACATGAATTAGTGCACAAAAATCAAATATGAGTTCTACAATGAATTAAACAAAAACTAATTAGCACATGCAAAAAAACGCTACTAACCTCATGTATTTCCCGAGATTATATATAACTTGTTTGATATTGTTGTTGAAGTTGTCGGGGAGAGAGAGAGGTAGAACATACTATAACAATATACAAATCGTTTCATTTTTTAAACAAAGAGTAGACAAAGAAAATACCAAAAATATTCACTAGAATAAAAAAAGAAATAATTATATGCATACCATAATAATTACCTCCATGAAGACATGTCAATCATGCGTTTTCACCCCCTCAAAATCACCTTTCTTTCTTATGATATTCTTCATGTTCGCACAAAATCCAGTGGAAAATTTAATTTTTCGCATGACTTCTTTTACATCATTACTTTGTTGGTCCATTAACATCCATGGAAGTGAGTTTATATTAATTGGGTCTCTGTTTCTATGAAATTGAATGACGTTTTTCATTGCATGATTTCCTTATTGAATGTCTTTGCAAATTTTGAAATTGTTTTCTTTCTCACTCATTCCATCTAATATTCGCCATAATGTTTTGGTCACATTCTTTCTGATATGCATTGTATCAAACACATGAGCAATTTGTAGGTGCTCATAGTAGGGAAACCTACTGAATTTTTTAGGATAACTTTTCATTCCTCGTGGAATCCCATTAATGGCTTCATGATCATGACAACCATCATAAATCATATTTTATAAATAAATTACAGAAATCAATGTCAATTAGTAAACAACACACAATAAAAAAATACATAACAATTCATATACGATGATTCATACGTACCTTCTGATTTCTATTGTATTGCAGCTTCCATAGGTGAGGTGTCATTCTCTAGGGTTTTAATGCAGCCTCTTGCTTCCCTTTGAATAGATCTTTTTCGGTAGTAGTTCGATACCTGTGATTCTTAGAGAGGAAGCTCCTATACTCATCAAACACCTCATTTCCTAAGCTTTTTGAACGATGAGATTTGATCTTAGGACCACAAACTGGACATGCAAATTTTCCCTTTGTCTGAAAACGTACATAAAGAGATTGAATATCTATGTCAATTACAATTATATACAAAATGAATGGATTATTTAAAAAAACATGTGTGTGTAGTATATTAACTAGTTCATAATAAAATTAAATGCAATTAAAGTGGAACTTATAATTACAAACCGAAAAAATGGGTTAACCCTAAGGCATCATGTATTGTCCATACAAGCATTTCATGGAATTGAAATTCCCTTTTTCGTATTGGTCAAGATACATCATGCATAGTGATGTCATTCCATAACTTTAGTATCTCATCAATAAGAGGTTCGATATATACATTAATATCTTTAACTTGGTACTTACCTGATTGATTTGAACATATAAAACATAAAATTATGAGTACCATTTAGATATATAAACCATGCAGAAGAGAAATATATATATATATATATATATGTATGACATTATGCAACAAAATACGACAAATGAGATGCCACTACATTAAAAAAAAAGCTGTAGACACAATATACCTGGAACAATCATTGACAACATTATGTGCTCCCTCTTTATTGACAACCATGGAGGAATGTTATTGTTGATAACAAAAAAATGCCACACCGAGTAAATGGATGCCATCTCTGTAAATGGATTGACACCATCTGCTGCCAAATAAATCCTAAGATTACGAGGTTCTTCTTTAAAGTGAGGCCATTTTTCCTCCATGTCTCTAAATGCAGACACATCTGTAGGCATTCAAATTATATCATCTTGACTTATGTTCTGTGCATGGTAATCCATAAATTGTGCTATGTTTTTGCACCTGAACAGTTGTTGCAAACGTGGAATAATAGGAATATAACAAAGAACCTTGCGAGGCACCTTTTTTGTTACTTGATCTGTTCGATATCTACTTATATGACATTTCGGACATTCTGTTGCAAATTCATGATGATTATAATATATAACATGGTCATCGGGGCATGCATGAATTGCTTCATACTGCATTCCAATTTCTTTCATGATTGTAGATAAATCTCGATATGTGGGATGTAAAATATTTGATGGTGGTAACAAAAATTCAGCTATCAAGCTACAACAAATTAAAATAAAAATCTAGTTAATATAATATATAAGTAATATTAACAAAACACATTTCATCCGTGTTAATTTGACTTATGAATTAACAATCAAATTATTAGACGAATAGTGATAACCTTTAGCGTGATCAAATATATTATGTCATGGAATATATTACATACCTTAACATCCGTGTGACTGATATGTTTGAAAGACCATTCATAACCTTCAAGTTCATTATCAACAATATAGCAGAGAGAATATTTTTGTTGGATCCCTCATAAAAGGGTTTGTATGCCTTCTCAAGAAGAGGTAAATCATGAATATCATCAAAATGATGATGATCATGATCATCATCATCCATTCTAAAATTAAATGAATCATGTATCAAAGTATTTGTACCATCATCTTCAACTATGTTATCAGTATGATCATCTTCTTTAATATGATCATTAACTTGTTCTCCATTATTCATAGCTCCATGTTCCTCTAGTACTTGTTCTGAAATCACTTCCTCTGGATGATATGCCATAGAATTTCTTTCCTTTATAATTACATGAAACCATCAATAGATAAAATTTAATATAATAAATATTAAAATAATACATACATTTACAAAAGCAATCAATATAAAAGCATATATAATGCAAAACTTACAAATGGATGATATTCATGTCCCCCCTCAGCGTGTCCATGTTCCCTACAATGTTTTCTAGCTGTTGTGATCTTTCTTCTTCTCCTCTTAAATCCCCTGCATTGACTACATGGACAATAACATTTCCCATCACCCTTTCTTTTCAGTCCATCCCACAATCTAGCAAGCAATTATCGATTTTGTTCGTCTGGATCAAGAATATTGCTATTTCAGATATTCTCATAAAGAGCTTGAATGGAGATTATCGATCTTAGAAAATGAAGCTCCACACTTTTCTAATTTTAATCACAAAAACAATAGAAATAATTATGTATTCTTTTATGGAAAATAGTCTGTCGAAGAATAAAATAATTTTCACAAACCATCGCTTGTATAGCAAACATGTCAGAATGTTTCAAAATTTATAGATTTTAAAATAAAGACGCTCATCAGACATCCAACGCATTGAATAGAGTTACCGTCATGAATATTCGACCACTTTAGCATAGTACATTATTGTTATAAAATAGATATCAGATACCCGACAACTTTAGCATTGTCAATGGTGGCCGGATTTCCAACAACTATTGTGGAATATCTTACACCTTTTTTCAGATATCCAACTATCGTCGGAGATCCGACCGATCCTTTTGTCAATTGTTTTTTTTTTTATTATCAAATTTCGAAATTTTGAATGCGAAATCTGATGAGACAGTCCTTTTAGTCGGATGTCGTCGAATTTTCTCGTCATATTTTGGGTTCAAATATTGTAGTGCCCCTTAACCCCCATGACGAATATAGTTTGGGGGAAATCCTCCCACACCTTCTTGTCAGCTACTAGGATCCAAGTACAACTGAAACATAACCTCTAAATGATGAAGATTATAATTAGCCTCCACAACCAATAAAATTTGGGCCTTACTACATCCTCTTGAATGCCCCCACATTTCACTTTGTGCAATGTTTCAGGTCACACTACCCAAAATTTACCTAAAATTCCTATGTTATGCACTCATATGTGGACGTTAGGTGATGAACCCAATGGAAACATTTTGGTGGTCCATCTCCCTAACATGCCCGAAATGTGCAACAAGCCATTATACACCAACCATCCCTGTGTATTATGTGTCCTCCACGGTCTTTATTTCCACCATTTCCTAGGTCTACCCGAGTATCAATCTATGCTAGATTACTTGCGTCGACTCTGTGTAGAGTCCCAAGTCACCATTGTAGAAGAAGTTCACCCTCTTGAGTCTTCTTTAAGAAAGACGAAAAAAATTATCTTTATCTCATTTTCTAATGAATAATCCATATTATCCAATGATTTTTCCATCGTATCAATAGATCTAGGGCTCCATTACTTAGTGAATCAATCCTTTTGTATCCATGAAGAGATATTCAAAGCACTCATGAAACCCAAATTTCCTTGGGATGTGTTGGTGTCCATTTTTGTCATCATTTTTTAACATCAATTACATTTTGATTGGCATTACTTCCACCATTTTTTATGTAATAAGTCATTCTGCTTTCCATTCAGACCGTCAAATAGATCCGGTATGCATATATTCACACATCACATGAATTTTGGGTAAAATCGTCATTTTGTGATTTATTGATGTTTAATTAACATTTCTTGGCTCGCTTGGCAAATATATTTCAGTTTACAGGTTGTGGCTCTCAAATGAACCTTCACACAGACGTGTATCTACAATGCAAATGATTAGCCATATTCAGCCCATTGTTCAGACTTGCATTCATCCTGCGTGATCATTAGTTGAGTTATTCCTGGGCCGTTGGGAAGAAACCGTCATATGGGTTTTGTTTAGAACGTGGCCTCTATGGTGCGTGAGCTGGTGTTCTGGAAGATTCCCTCTCTTGCATGCTCAAGCTTGAAAACATATTTCTCTACCACGTCAAAGGAAGATCGACGTATCAACGATTGCGTGAATGAAACCGATGCTGGGGAACCTGGTGGATGCTCTGTGCGTTTTCGTAACTATTATGATGCCGTTCGTTGGCCTATGTGTTGTCACGAGCTGTTAAGCAGAGTCGTTTTGTGGCATTAAGATTGCTTATTATTAGAGAATTTGACCACTAAACGGTCGACTTGCTCCTCCAATTGTACCACTATATATATAGATTTCCTTGTAGCAGAGACAAGTTAGTCAAATCAGTCAAGTCAGTCAAGTCAGTCAGTTATTTTTATCTTTAGTCTTGTTCATCTTTTCCAGCTGCAAATGGATACAGAAACACTGTAACTCTGTTTTTATTTAATGCAACTCTGTTCTAGTTTTATGAAAATTTATCAGCATGCGTGGTGATTGACTGATTAAGGCTCAGCCTCTGTTTGCTAAGAAGGGCCCCTCAACAACTAGTGGTCTTCCTTCTGTGCATATAATTTGTTTTTGTCTTCTGCAAATAAGTTGTGTGTGTTTATTTTATTTATGTATTTGTTTTTTACATGATATTTTTGTCTTGTAATATAAATGATGCTTTGTTATTTATATAAAGGATATTTCTGTTTTATGTTATGCATATCTTGTTGTTGTTCATGTTAATAATATTTCTAGAGTGTAATTGATGACCGGTCAGTTCATTTAATTTGCTTAAATAGTTCAGTTCATTTAATTTGCTTAAATAGTCCAATTCATTTAATTTGCTTAAATAGTTTAGTTCATCTAGTTTGCTTAGTTTGCTTAGTTTACTTAGAGTTTAGTTAGCTTAACCGCCTAAGTCTACTCATAGTCAGATTTAAGTTTCGTAGTTCCTTTCTGTAGTAGAAGACTAGCTTTAGTTGCAGTTTAGTCTTGTTCTAAGATGAAATAGGAATAGTTAGTTTCCTAATTACGATTAACATAGATAGCTTTTTCCCACTCTAGCTCTTAAATAGCTTACTCACTGCTTTCCCTGCACTATAGGATCACATGCATCAACAAGCTGGTAGTTAAGATCATCCAATATTCTCTTCTTTAGTTTAAATCATTTTCCTCTATCCAGACTGTCATTCGGACAACCATCCGGACTGTCATTCGGACCTCAACACTTTCTGCATCATTTTCATGCTTATTTTTAATCCAGTTTCTTGGTCTTTTAATTGTAATATTTATTTCTTTTAATTAACAATTTTTGGTATAATAAAGATCTTGTTTTACGTTGCATAGGGTTTTAACTAAGTTTCATATCCATCCTTAGCTTTCATTCTATTTTTCCCTTACTTTGCTTCAATTGTTTTATAGGTTACATCTGAATGCTTTCCTGTTACATAATTTATTAGTTTCATTCTTAGGATGGTTTATTATGTGTTCTTAATATTTCTTTTTGATTAAGAGTTAATAATTTCATTCTCCAAGTATCTTAGTTCTGATTGTTTCCTTGCTAAAGCAAAAGATTAGTTTTGCATTCACACAGATAATGAGGATATCTATAAGAAATAATTTGGTTCAGAAATAAATATCTTTATGAAGTTTTTTACTTTCTTCTATATAAACATATTTTTATCAAGTATTTGTGAGGAACCCGTGTCAACCCTTCTCTTTAGTTTGTTAGTATATTGTTGTTGGACGCATATGATTTGTAAGTCATCCCGTAGTATTTGTTGATCCATAGTTTATATTAGCCCATGGTATTGACCCATAGTATTGGATGCATATGTTTTGTTAGTCATCCCGTAGTATTATATGTCCCATGGTTTTGAATCATAGTATTGGGCATAGACTTAGTATATAAGTGTGTGTTGAGGTCATTGAAGGCACCGTAAAGTTAATTGTATTGAGCTTGCTCAAAGGAGGTTGCCCCCTCGAAGTGGCCCGTGATCAATATAAAAGTGATTCTGAGTTCTACTATTTATGATATATCATGTATTTGCATTAATTTATTATTGTAGGTTCTTCACATCTGGTATCATAGCACTTTCTTGGGCTCGTTGGGTGAAATTTTTGCCAAAAAAAAAAATTCGCATCTGTTGCAAGTTTAGATCTGGGAATAATCCCTATCTGCTTAACTGTGAGAAGTACTTGGGCATAATCCCTAAAACTCATTGTGAGGAGTACCACAGGAACCCCAAAGTAACTGGCCCATTGAGAGGACCTACCAGCAAAAAGGGCAACGATCCCTACCTGATTGACTAGTTCCCACCCGTGAGGTAAACCAAGAGCTGTCGTTTGTGGCAAAGCGGTTATCAATTTTACTTGAACCATGGAGTGAGGGGTACTGGCCCAATATGCAAGCCGTCAAATAGGATTGGTGGTCAAGTGAATCCCCTGAACCAATAGGAATCCGCAAATACCTAGGGTCCATATCTATTTTTAGTTGAACTATTGCCGATCACTTCTACTCCAGATCCAGCCATTTCAAATCTATTCTGAAAGTCGTTCTAGATCCAGTCGTCATTTCAGATCCAATAATTTTTTGATCCCTTCCACACCATTGTAGATCCATCTGTTGCAGATCCCTTTCGCGCCGCTGTTGCCGATCCATTTCTGCAAAATATATATATATATATATATTTTCAGCCATATCTCCCTTGTTTCAACTCTGTTTTCCCCGAAACTTCACTGACATCCTTGCAATCCCATTCTGAATATTTCATTCCTGAAGACCCTATCCCAAATTCCACTTCCTAAGACCAGAAATCCCACATTTGTCTATTTTTAGGGTTTCTCATAACTCCTTCAATTTTCACCCAAACGCCTTCAAATTTTGCCACCATGTTCCTTTCCTAATTCTACTTCTTGTCCTTCTCTACCAAATTTTCTCATTCTTTCACTCCGCTTCTGAAATCCCCAGTTTTTTGCCTCCTTGTCCACCAGAAAGTGTCCAAATCCTAGTCAAACCCCAATTACCAATCCGCTTTTTTCCCAAATCCAAATTTTCCTTTACTAAATAAGCTTTTGTTTGTGTTTTTCTATCTATTTCCAAAAAAAAAAAAAACTTATGGTTGTGGTTGTCACCCGCACAGGACCAAAAACTATGGAGGAAGCACTTGCAGCCATCCAAACCAAACTCCAAGATCTGGATGAAAAATTTCTCAGCCTCCATCTTCAGCATTCAGCCATGAACAATAACCGACAACCAGAATCTTTTGCAGCCATCGGGTTCTCTTCTTCCAGCAATTTTCATGGGCTGAAGCTTGATTTTTCTCGCTTCAATGGTACTGATCCGACTGGATGGATATACCGAGCAGAACAATATTTCAGTCTGCATAATACTTTTTATGTCCAGAAAGTTCCACTTGCATCCTTTCATTTGGAACAGGAAGCCCTTCAATGGTACCGTTGGTACATCAAAGCTCATCCCGAGCCAAACTGGACAGATTTTTTCCAACTCCTTTTGCCACGATTTGGTCCTAGTGCTTTTGACGACTTCACAGGACCACTCACTAAACTTCACCAAACTAGCACAGTGAGAGAGTATCAGACAGAATTTGAGAAACTAGCCAATCACACAGAAGGATTTTCTGATGAATTCTACAGGAGTTGTTTTATCAGTGGTCTCAAGGATGAAATCCGCTCAGAGGTCAAAATGTTATGTCCTAACAAAATGATGGAATTCCTAGGGTTGGCTAAGCTGGCCGAGGACAAGATCGCAGCTCAACAATGCTCCAAACCCACCTTTATTCCCTTCAGAAATATGGGTTCCCAATGACCTCCCATCACGCCTGCTCCTCGACCCACTCCTATCAAGCATTTGTCTGAAATATAGATGCAGGCACACCGAAAAAAATAGCTTTGTTATAATTGTGATGAGAAATTCACTCAGGGACATAAATGTGTTCAACAAAAGCTCTATCTCTTGGATGTGGATTCTTCGCCTGCCTCTGAACTTGGTGAAGAAGCTCTAGATACAGTAGATGATCAGGTTGACATTCAGCACCCGCCTGTTGACACCCCATCTCAGGACGACCCACCCAAGATCTCTCTCCATGTTGTAACCGGCGTCACCACCCCACAAACAATGCGGGTCAGGGGATACTTCAAGCTCTTACCATACTCATTGATTATGGTAGCAATCATAACTTCATTGACCCTCGAATTGCCAAACAGGATGATTGTTTTGTCCATCCTTGCTCCCACTTTGAATTCATGGTTGCCAATGGGGGAACCTTACCTTGCAAGGGGAAGTGTCACAATGTGCGTATCTCTATGGAAGATTATAGCCTGTGATCTGACATGTTTTCCTTGTCCTTAGGCGGATGTGATGTGGTTTTGGGTGTTGAATGGTTATGCACACTTGGCCCCATCTTATGGGATTTTGCTGAACTTTGGATGAAGTTTTCAGTCAGTGGGGCACAACACAAATTTATGGGCTTACAACTAGGGTGTCACTGCATCATCAGTTCATATTGCCTGGAAAAACTCCTTAAGAAGAATTCACATGGTGTCATCGCTCAGCTCCATTCCATTCAAATGCACCCATCAATAATCTCCACTACTTCCTTGGATAGATATGCAAGTGTCTTTGCTGAACCAATGAGCTTGTTTCCTTCAAGAGACCTTTCCGGTAAGAATTTAGCCACATCTACCACTCAGCAGGAAATGATGGCTATTTTGCATGCAGTACAAAAGTGGCAGCCATACCTATTAGGGAATTATTTCTACATCAAGACTGATCTCCAAGGTTTGGAAAATTTCCTGGAACAATGGGTCTCCTCCCCAACACACCTGAAATGGGTTATCCAACTCATGGGTTATCCCTATCCGATCACTTACAATAAGGGTAAGGACAATATGGTGGCAGATGCTCCTTCTCACACAATTGATGACCCAGTTTCTCTTACAGCTATTTCGCTGCTTGTTCCAAATTGGTTGCAATATGTTCAACAGGGCTATGTCTTCTATGAACTCCATGCTTCTTCATCAGCAGGGCACTCTGTGTTCTTCAAAATGTATGACCAGGAACAATGTAACTTCTTTTGGCAGGGACTGAAAATGACAATTCAATAGATGGTGGCTGACTGTGATACTTTCCAGGTCAACAAGAGTGAAACGACACTCCTTTCGGGACTGCTCAAACCTTTTCCCATCCCTACACAGATTTGGCCAACTATTTCTATGGATTTCTTAGAAGCGCTCTGGTGGTACAATACCACATCTACAAGGACACCATATGAAGCATTCTATGGACAGACACTACCAATTCTTCTTCCATACACCCTTAGCAGCTCCCCAATTCAAGAAATTGGCTGGGTTCTTCGAAACCACGATCAGATTCTTCTCATTCTGAAACTCCAAAGGCATCAATGGCCCGAAATGAAACCCGAGGATGCTATCGGGGAACCACTCATTCATATTCTGCATCAATTTCCCCAACCAAAGCTTTGAGGACAAAGCTTTTTCTAAGGGAGAGGGGATGTTAGGAACCCATGTCAACCCTTCTCTTTACTTTGTTAGTATATTGTTGTTGGACGCATATGCTTTGTAAGCCGTCCCGTAGTATTTGTTGATCCATAGTTTATATTAGCCCATGGTATTGACCCATAGTATTGGACGCATATGCTTTGTAAGTCGTACCGTACTATTATATGTCCCATGGTTTTGACTCATAGTATTGGGCATAGACTTAGTATATAAGTGTGTGTTGAGGTCATTGAAGGCACTGTGAAGTTAATTGTATTGAGCTTGCTCAAAGGAGGTTGCCCCCTCGAAGTGGCCTGTGATCAATATAAAAGTGATTCCGAGTTCTATTATTTATGATATCTTGTGTATTTGCATTAATTAATTATTGCACGTTCTTCACAGTATTCTACTTGTTTCCTAATCAAATACAATCTCAGTAAATGTCCTTATTAAGTTTTTGCTTATTTCTAAGTTACATTACTTTCACATCATTTCGCTTATAGATAGGAAATAGATCGCAATGTTTAAAGTTAATTGTAGTTGTATAATATTTAGTTTACATTTGTTTGTAGAAGTTAAATTAGATGTGCTTCCCTTTTGCTTCTTTTGTACATTTGAAAGTCACTTTGACACTCTTCCTCAGGATCCCCAAGGAGAATGGAATTAGGTAGTTTAGCATAATCTTGAATATTAATGCATGAATCATTGCTTAATTTTAAGTAGTTTGTAGTCTTATTTTTGAGTTCACATAGTTCCTTGTTTTCATAATTAATTATCATAAATAGGTTTTACAAGTTCACTTACAGTTATTTCTAATTTTTAGATTAGAGCTTTTAATCAACAGTTTCCAAATTCATGAAAGTACAAAGTAGCCTTGCTTTAGTTTTTCTTTCCAGAGTAATTCTTGTATCTTTCAGTCATCATCCATAAAATAGAGTAGTGTAGCTTTCTACTATTCTCATCGGTTAATTTAATCAGGTTTGATTAGTTCCTTCATTGTCTTTTTGAAGTTTGACTCAGTTTTTCATTTTGAAAGATCTTTCGATCTTTTATTTATTAAATACTTCTAGGGTCTGACAAACTAAAATTTAGGTGTCATTCTACCTTAGCATATACTGTGCCTCAAATCTAATATTACCAACCTTGGTCGATAATTAAATATTCTGGTGATCCCTTAAGATAGTAAATACACCTCAACATTTTGGCACCGTTTCCGGCGAGTTGTAGATAGATATGTAGAATTCAGCTGTAGACAGGTAGAACCTTCTTTTAAAATCTTAGGAATTTCTCCTCTTTTGGAATTTAGAAATAGGCTGGTGGCAGGTGATCGGTAAGACAAGAGGTAAGAACCTGCTCATCTGTTATAACATGAATCCCCAAAACCCATCACTAGTAGTGATGAAGTAGCGTTTATTTCAGTTATAGTTTGTTTTCATGAATAGGTCTAGAGACTTGCAAGGTAGATTTATTTAAACTAAAATCCCTACTAAAACTCCTACTAAACTATACGGGGGCATGCAACCTCGACTACTAACTCAACAAAAAGGTATTAAAAGACACCTAAAGGGGATAGTCCTACTTGGAAAGCAAAGGAAATCATTTTGGAAATCATTTGGGGGAAATCATAGGGACATCATAACAGTCTGTTCATAAAAATATTCCATTAGAAGAACCTCAAGCTCATACTAAGACTAAACTAAGACAAGAGGAAACTCAAAAGGATAAATTTCAGGACCTCTCATCCCTCCATTAATCCAACAGACATTACTTTTTCAATAGTAGGTGGTCCAAAATTAGTACTCTTTGGAAATCAAATCTTCATGGATGATGAAAATGAAGATCATGTCCAACAAGATGTAGAGGAATGGGAGGTTAGAACTGAAGGAACCCTCGGGTGCCCTATTCTAGACACTGCACAAGATGTACTTATGAAAAACATCCCTCTTTCCTCACTACCGAGCTTCTATGGGAAAATCAGTGAGGATCCAGATACATTCTTGTTTGAGGTTGATATTTTGTGTAGGGGTTATAATTACCTACAAGATGGCCAAAAACTAAAACTCTTTCCTACCACATTGAAAGATTCTACTCTTCAATGCTTCATGGGGTTAGGAGAATCTAGTATCGGAACTTGGGAGGATATGAAGAATGCATTTCTACAGAAATATCAGGATTACTGTAAACCTAAGGACTCTCGCAACGATAATTTCAAAATTAAACAACTTGAAGATGAGAGCCTAGAAGACTATCTCGAGAGATTTAACTACGTGTTACACAAATCTAAATATAGTGATCTTCGGGAAGTTGCAGTAAGGACACTCTTCCTCAAGGGAATCTCTGAAGAATTGTTAGAAAACCTTAATCTCATGGCAGCAGGAGACATTTTTCATAAGTCCTTTGCACAGATTTGTAAACTATCTAGGAATTATTCTAGGAGCAGAGAGAAAAGTGGAAGACACTTTCGAGAATTTTATGCTAGGAACCTAAAAGAAAACATATCCGGTCCTAGGGGAGTTACAAGGGTAGAAATGGGAAACCTATTAGAAAATTTTAAAACAGATATCTTGGAAGCAATGGGTTCTCAACTAGATGCACTACAAGCTAAAAAGAGGCAAGATTAAGAGTGTGCAACAATGAGTGTTTTCTGTCCTAGGTGTAGAACTAAACATCCTCAACAAGAATATACCCTGAATAATGTTTTGATTTGTCACCTTTGTACGGAAAAAAAATCCAATTAATAATTACCCATCACTGCTTGGGTTGAAAGCCAAGTACAAGGGTGGAAACTTTGGTGAAACATCTAGGAGACCTTAGAAACCTAGAGATCAACCATCATATCAGAATCCAACATCACAATTTCCACCCTATTACTGTCCTTATCAACCTCCTCAACAGTGGAACACTTCAGGCTGGAAACATTGGCCACCAAAGTACCCTCAGAATGTTCAACAACAGCAAGGGCCGCATTGATGGAGAGGACAATCTTATTCTCAAACACCGCCTCCTATGCCTAACTATCCTTACCCACCTAATATTCAACAACTCTTGCCTGTATTTGTACCCCCTTCACTACCCCCTATCCCTAATCAACCTCACCATTTTTAGAACATGAATCCTCCAAGACTCACAATATTACCTACACAGCTGATACCAAATCCTAACAATAAACCGACCCAAGATTTTAATAACATTGGGTTGTTACCTCTTCCATCATATCCCAATTTGATCGCACTAATACATGAGATTCAACTGTGGTTTGGAAGAGTTCTGCAAGATCAGCTCAAGTCATCAGTTGTTATCCAAGAAGAGAATGAAGAAGGTAAAACAATTGATGATTCTCAAATATCCTTTGTTGAAAATGGACATAGACTTAGACTTTCTCATCAAACGATATCTAAACAATATTTTGTGCAGAATTCCTTACAACAAAAGGAGATGGAGCTGGTGGAAAAGGAAGCCAATCTTCCTTCCCCTGGTTCTTGAATTATCTAGGGTTTTCTTCATTTGTATGTATGTGAATATAGGTTTGCTTTTCAATAATGAAGAGTCATTTCTAACAACTGATTGCATTTTTACAGGAAATTTATTCTTATGATCGGCTTATGATTTTTTTTCAATTAAAACAGGAAGACTCTTCTCCTTTCTTTAAATTTTGAAAATTTTGCATAACTTTCTGTGTACATATGTTGTTGTTTTGAATAAGTTTGAATAATCTAACTAGTGGTTTTGCATTTTGATTACAATAACCTTATAATCAGCTCATGCAATATTATCTAAAAAGCGAAGTACTCTAAAAGAAATACTTATAATTCTCCTTCTCTTTCGATTATTGTTGAAAATTGAAAATTTAATAGTGAAGGTTAAGATGTTCTTTATATCATCCCAAACCACTTTCTTTTATGATTATGTATATGGTATTTGATTCAAACATGCACATTTCTGATTTAGCATTAGAACAGCTGCTTAAGACCTACCTTAATCATTATGATCTTCCAAAAAGTTCTATCTTGCACCTATGGATCACTGGCTCATCCTAGACTCATTATCACAACTTGTCTCTTAAAGCATCTTTAAAAGGTAGCTCAAAAGTGAATGATATTTATATTTCTGTGGGGAACATTACTAACGTTTTATGAAGAAGATAGACTGGGAGGTCAAAGAATAGCTTTAGGTTATTATCTTTTGACATGATCTATAATTTAGGCAATTTTAAATAAAATTACTCATAAGGGTCATTCTAAAATTTTTGAATTATGTGTTTAGCGGGCTTAGAACACTCTAGTACCAACCGGCTTCCTTACAAAAAAATACATATACATATACATACATATATATATATATATATATATATATATATATATCATTATACGAGGCAAACCCGCCGGGGTACTGAACAGGCTTGCTGGCAACGGGTCCATGCTAAGTAAAATCTTAAAAAAGGAAGCTCGGTAAATGCAATTAAACCTGTTGGAGTACTAAACACGCTTCCTGGTAGTAGAGGCTATGCTTGCATGGTACCAAGATAAACATGCCAAGGTACTGAACAAGCCTTCTGGCAGTGGGTCAATATCGGGTAAAAGAGGTTTGGTTAATGAATCACTATGCACATGGCTCATAAAAACTTTAAGTATACAAACACAGGTTTAAGCCAATTATTTATATTGTCATTAGAGAATTGCTGTAAGTTAGACTTGAATCCTGTCATCTAATTCACACAATACCTAGGATATGGCCATCCTAGAAAAGGGACCCATAATAATAGAAGTCACACAAACTCTATGGTGAACCTTATTTATATTCTTTGGATGACAAGAAATCTTTACAATGAGTCATGGATGACTAGTTTTCCTATGGCATTTTTCCCATCAATTATACTATCATTCTTCATATGGTCTTCTTAAGTACTGTTGTGTGATTTTTTATGAATGTACATATCTGAATCATCTACATTTACTAGTTAATATTTTATTTTCTTATGAACATTATTACAGCATTTCTAGAATTTATCGGCAAAACTTTCAATTGGAAATACTTGAATTTAGATCAATTTTCTTTGATGCCTTGAGGACATGCCATATTTTCGGTTTGGGGGAGAATCAAAATTGTTTTTACTTTCTGAATATTGTTGAAAATTTTTATGTATCTCTAATAAAATAATAGGTGTTTTTTCAGGATAACGCAAAAAGAAGAAAGAAGCTCGTTCTGATCAATGACAAATAAGAAAGAACACGACTTAAAATTCCAAAAAAGCAGGTTCATAACATCTCTTGTGTGCCGACAAGTTCTAGAATAATCTTTTCATAATCAGCAGCAGTCAGATCCATCAAAGCACATTTTGGTACAAAGGTCTGTATGAAGGGTTGAATGAAGGGTCAAATGACGATCCGAATGAGCTGAAAAATGAGTCAAATGAATAAGCTATCTGAACGAAGTGATGAATGAAACCATAGCTTGTAATGATACTTATAAGTATGCTAGGATATTTAAAATTTCGATTTCTGCTGATCAACTAATCATATTAAGGATCAAATTAAAAGACATCTTTGCATACTCAATTATACATTTTGGGCACTATCATATGATCCTTATCCTCCATTTAAGAGTTATCGTGCCATCTATCATTCATTTAGTAATACATTATGATCTTTTTGATGTGTAATTATGTCTCTCATCTCATAATAAAAATTATGTTCAACCTGTCCAAAGTTTTACTTTGGACATGGCTGAATACATTACAAACCATACGAATTCATAATTACATAGTTCTAAGGTGGCACACGACTCAAGGAAGCTTAATAATAGCATATCACTCATACATACTAAATCTTCTTCCACGACCATTCAGCCACTCAAACAGACCTCGATTTAAACCTACCCCCCCTTTGTAAATTCTGCTTGTTCATTTTTCTATCCACCCTAACCTACCAAGCTCCATCCCCTGCAATCTTCACGCATTCCATTTATCCATCTGTATCCCTTCAATCCTCTATTCAAAGTTCCAATCCGTCATGAGTCTGGAAATTACCAGGATCTCCTTTGCATCCCTGAATTCAGGGAATACCGTGAAATATTCTTACGACCTGGATGGGGTCCATTCCTTCGCTTCCTCCAAAGTCACGACCAAGAAATCTCCCTTCTCTTTGCAAAAGGGTTTGATGGTCAGACAACCAGGATCAACCATCTCACATTCCCTATGACAAAAGAATCCATTGCACCATCCACAAAATTGCCCAGGGAAGGTGCCCATTGGCACAAGAATATTTTCCTCCCATGGACTAGGCTTCAGTTTGCCCTTAAGGACGAATATCAACATGTTGCTGGAACCAAAGGGTTCCACAGAGAATGGTTCAAGCCTGAGTACCTCGAGCAACTGAATTTTATCATACATCTGATCACTTGTGAAGGTAAGTTCTCCGTCTTCAAAGACTGTCATTTCTGATTATTGGCACATTTCATTAATAATCAGACCCTAAACTTCCCCTTTTATTTCCTAAAAATCTTAGAGAAAATATCTAGCCAGGTTAGAAAGAATACCACTAACCCCTCTGGAAGCCTATACCACCACTGTTTGATCAAACTCTTGATCACCCACCAGTTGGAAGAAGAGGGGCAAACCTGGGAACACTTTGTCTTTGAAGTCCTGAACCCTCACCTAGTCAAGAAGGCCACTGTTAAATCCCATGCCTCTTGTAAATGCCATCATTTCCTATCCCATGCTAATGAGCCGGCCCAAACCTCTACCCAAAAAGAAAAAGTTTCCAAGACTGTAAGGTTTAGTGAGGATGCCTCCGGATAAATACACCCTAATCGTGCATCTTTCCCTAAGCATGTCCATGAGGACACCACCACGGAACCCTCGTTCTTTTCACTAGTACCCACAAATTCAAGAAGGTCTAATCACGACCAGAAAATCGACTTGACCATCATCCAGTCCGACGACTAGACCATTATTCAGTCCATTAATCAGTCGTTCGTTGAGCCAATGCACCTAGATAACCCTAACGACCAAGCAAATGAATCTTTCCTTGAGTCCCCTCTCCTCGCGTTGGCAAATCTATCAGCCAACTTACTTAAAGACCCTATCTTGGAGCCTACCTCTGCACATATTGAAGATAAGGCCCCTGAGGCATGCATTACACATGCTCTAAAAGGGTCAAGCCCTCAAAAGGATCATGTGTCCTTAAAAGAAGTATATGTTCCACTCCTGCAGACTATGGATAGATTAACTCAGGATGTAGCAAAGCTAAGAAGCCAGAATGAAAAGTATGAAGAGATCATTTCTGGGCTTCATCAAGAGAACAAGAACTTGAGTTCACAGAGGAAATGTGTGGAAGATTTAAATGAAGCTAAGACATCCTCCAACCTCTCTCTCCGATTGAAGTATGATAATTTGAAGGATCAGCTCCAGAAGTTTAGAGCTAAATGCACCTCCTCGTCTAAGTTGAAGGAAGCTGCTACTGCAACTCATCCTTCTTCCTAAATTTTTCTCTGTTTGCTCAGTGCAACCTGGCATATCTACGGTTTGGGGGAACATTGGTGTCTGTTGTCATCATTTTTGAGCATCAATTACATTCTGATTGGCATTACTTTCACCATTTTTTATGTAATAAGTCATTCTGCTTGCCATTCAGACCGTCAAACAGATCAAGTATGCATATATTCACATATCACATGAATTTTGGGTAAAATCATCATTTTGTGATTTATTGATGTTTAATTAACATTTCTTGGCTTGCTTGGCAAATATATTTCAGTTTACAGGTTGTGGCTCTCAAATGAACCTTCACGCAGATGTGTATCTACATTGCAAATGATTAGCCATATTCATCCCATCGTTCAGATCCGCATTCAACCCACGTGATCGTTAGTTGAGTTATTCTCAGGTCGTTGGGAAGTAAACCATCATATGGGTTTTGTTTAGAACACGGCCTCTATGGTGCGTGAGCTGGTGTTCTGGAAGATTCCCTCTCCTGCATTCTCAAGCGCAATGGCACATTTCTCTACCACATCAAAGGAAGATCGATGTTTCAACGATTGTGTGAAGTAAACTGACGCCGGGGAACCTAGTGGATGCTCTATGCACTGTCATAACTATTATGAGGCTATTCCCTGGCCTATGTGTTGCCATGAGTTGTTAAGCAGATCCATTTTTTGCCATTAAGATTTCCTATTATTAGAGCAGTCGACCACTAAAGGGTCGACTTGCTCCTCCAATTGTAACACTGTATATATAGACATCCTTGTAGCAGAGAGGAGTTAGTCAAGTTAGTCAAGTCAGTCAGTTCTTTTTATCTTTAGTCTTGTTAATATTTTCCAGCTACAAATGGATACAGAAACACTGTAACTCTGTTTTTATTTAATGCAACTCTATTCTAGTTTTATGAAAATTTATCAGCATGCGTGGTGATTGACTGATTAAGGCTCAACCTCTTTTTGCTGAGAAGGGCCCCTCAACAACCAGTGGTTTTCCATCTGTGCAGATAAGTTTTGTGTGTTTATTTTATTTATGTATTTGTTCTGTACATGATATTTTTGTCTTGTAATATAAATGATGCTTTGTTATTTATATAAAGGATATTTCTGTTTTATGTTATGCATATCTTGTTGCTGTTCATGTTAATAATATTTCTAGGGTGTAATTGATGACTGGTCAGTTCATTTAATTTGCTTAAATAGTTCAATTCATTTAATTTGCTTAAATAGTTCAGTTCATCTAGTTTGCTTAGTTTGATTAGTTTACTTAGAGTTTAGTTAGCTTAACCTCCTAAGTCTACTCATAGTCAGATTTAAGTTCTGTAGTTCCTTTCTGTAGTAGAAGAATAGCTTTAGTTGCAATTTAGTCTTGTTCTAGGATGAAATAGGAATAGTTAGTTTCCTAATTACGATTAACATAGATGGCTTTTTCCGACTCTAGCTCTTAAATAGCTTACTCACTGCTTTCCCTACACTATAGGATCACATGCATTAGCCAGCTGGTAGTTAAGATCATCCAATCTTATGTTCCTTAGTTTAAATCATTTTCCTCTATCCGGATTGTCATTCGAACAACCATCCGGACTGTCATTTGGACCTCAACACTTTTTGCATCGTTTTCATGCTTATTTTTTAATATAGTTTCTTAGGCTTTTAATTGTAATGTTTCTTGATTTTAATTAACAGTTTTTGGTATAATAAAGATCTTGTTCTACGTTGCATAGGGTTTTAACTAAGTTTCATCTTGATCCTTAACTTTGTTTCTATTTTTCCCTTACTTTGCTTCAATTGTTTTACAGGTTACATCTGAATACTTTCCTGTTACAAAATTTATCAATTTCATTCTTAGGATAGTTTATTATGTGTTCTTAAGATTTCTTTTTGATTAAGAGTTAATAATTTCATTCTCCAAGTATCTTAGTTCTGATTGTTTCCTTGCTAAATCACAAGATCATTTTTCCATTCACACAGATAATTATGATATCCATAAGAAAGAATTTGGTTCAAAAATAAATATCTTTATCAAGTTTTTTACTTGCTTCTATATAAACATATTTTTATCAAGTTTTCAACTTGCTTCCTAATCAAATTCAATCTCAGTAAATGTCCTTATTAAGTTTTTGCTTATTTCTAAGTTACATTAGTTTCACATTATTTCTCTTATAGATAGGAAATAGATCGCAATGTTTAAAGTTAATTGTAGTTGGATAATCTTTAGTTTACATTTGTTTGTAGAAGTTAAATTAGACTTGCTTCCCTTTTGCTTCTTTTGTACATTTGAAAGTCACTTTGACACTCTTCCTCAGGATCCCTAAGGAGAATGGAATTAGGTAGTTTTGTGTAATCTTGAATATTAATGCATGAACCATTGCTGAATTTATTAAGTAGTTTGTAGTCTTATTTTTGAGTTCACATAGTTCCTTGTTTTCATAATTAATTGTTATAAATAGGTTTTTCACGTTCACTTATAGTTATTTCTAATTTTTAGATTAGATCTTTTAATCAGTAGTTTCCAAATTCATCAAAGTAGCCTTGCTTTAGTTTTGCTTTCCAGAGTAATTCTTGTATCTTTTAGTCATCATCCATAAAATAGAGTAGTGTAGCTTTCTACTATTCTCACCGGTTAATTTAATCAGGTTTGATTAGTTCCTTCATTTTCTTTCTGAAGTTTGACTCGGTTTTTCATTTTGAAAAATATTTTGATCTTTTCTTTATTAAATATTTCTAGGGTCTGATAAGCCGAAATTTAGGTGCCATTCTACGTCAGCATATATTGTGCCTCAACTCTAAGATTACCAACCCTAGTCGATAATTAAATATTCTGGTGATCCCTTAAGATAGTAAATACACCTCAACAGGATGATATGCACCATTGTGCATTTTTTATTCTCGAGGAACCGACCCTTCCCTTTCCATCCTTGATTGGTTGGAGAACCCAATACCCTCCTCTAATGACTTCAAATAAGGTAATATGGCAAATATCTCCCCCACCATTCAGGTGGATATCTTGGTTAAACTTGGTGTCACAAAAAATATCACTTTAGGTTCTTATTGCACCCCTAAGGAGATTGCTTCCTAGAAATCATTGTTTCAGGAGTTTCATGATGAATTCGATTGGTCATATACCAAGATGCCTGGCCTTGATGCTCCCATTGTCAAACACCATCTCAACACATGGCCTGATTTTCTGTCATTGTGCAAAAAAAAAAGACCCATACAATTTTTTAATGCACTATCTTTAAAAGTTGAGATAGAAATGTTTTGAAAAGTTAGTTTCATTTATATGTTTGCATAAACTACATGGGTATCCAACCCAGTCCCTATGAAAAAAAATAAAGGAAACATTCTTGTCTATATTGATTTCCAAGATTTGAATTTGGCATGTTCAAAAGGAAACTTAACCACCCCTTTCATTGAGCAGATTATTAATCCTTGCATCAGACATGATGTCCTCCCCTTTATGGACATATTCTCATGATACAACTAGATCCAGATCCACAAGGAGGATCAGTATAAGATAGCCTTTACCACCCCATGGGGCACTTTTTCCTACTGAGTCATTCCATTCAGGATAAAAAAATGATGGATACATCTTTTAGCACGCCATGTCATATTGTTTTCATGACTTGGTCCACATCATCCTTGTTTAATTGAATAACCTTATTGCATAATCTAAAATTTACTCATAGTATTTGGAGGACATGTTTCATGTATTCCTTTGAAGTCATAAGTACAATATCCACTTGAACCCTCTCAAGTGTGTCTTTTGTGTACCTACTGGTTGGTTATTTAGATTCAATGTTTCCCAAAAAGGGATTTCTATTCATTTGTTAAAGGTTCAAGCTATCATCAATATTCCCTCTCTACGAACTTTGTGCCAACTACAAAGTCTCCAAGGTAAGGCCAATTGCTTACATGGTTTTATACCATACTATACCGCGACGGTCCATAGATTCTTGCACTTGATTCAAACCAAAATTCCCTTTGTTTGGGATGAGTGGGCATAATCAACCTTAGATGCATTAAAATAGGCTCTAACTTCTACTCCTTTGATCTATCCCCTATATTTTAAAAAGTATTTTATCCTTTACATCTTAGCATCCAAATATTCCATCGCTGGAGTATTACTCCAAGAAGACACTACTTTCCAACATAACATTGTTTACTAAATCATTCAAAACCTATATGGTCTTCCACTCAAATATCCTCATGAGGGGAAGTTCGTCCTTTCCATCATATTTTTGGTTCAATACCTACACCATTACATCCTTCTAAGCCAATCCAAAATAGTCACAAACTCAATCCAGTGTTCTATCTCCTAAATCAATGCCTTATTCAAGTTCACATTGCAAAATGGTTTGTTATCTTTCAAGAGTATGACCTCGAGTTCATGACCCCCAAAAGCACAAAGTCCTTAGATTTGGTGCAACTCATCACAAACTTTCCATCTAATTCTATGGCATCCCCTATTATTAACCACCTTTCAAATGATTTTTTTTCACTATCACTTGTGACGACCCTTGGCATGCATACATCCTTGTCTACTTGTGAACCCAAAATTTCAGCACTCACCCTAGCTGCAATGACCATAATCACATTCATCATCAAGATCCTCGCTACCTACTCATTAGAAATGTCCTCTATTATCGAGTAGTTGACACCATTTTGTGATGATGCCTCACTCATGAAGAGGCCAAGTAGCTTCTAAAGGATTTCCATAGTGGAGCTTGCGATGGTCATCTCTCAGGAATGGACACTTCCCAAAAAATCATATGTGTCTGTTATCTCTAACCGACCCTTTTTGAAAATTGCATTACGGTGGTCAAACACTATTGCAATTGGTAGATTTATGCCCCAAAGGAAAGAAATCATCTCATGTTGCTTCACCCGGTGGTAACTATCGGCCCCTTCTGCAAGTGAGCCATTGAATCTATGGAGTGCAATCCTACATCGGCTAAGGCCATTTCAACCTTTAATTATACTTTTCAAACCATGTTACATTTCTTTTTTAACCACGTAATCACCAGATTTTATGTCCCCCATCAACTGATGTTTAGCCATGGTTCTCACTTCGAAGAGACCATCTGGAGAGAGATGTCATACTTATATAATTATGAGCACCAATTTTCCTCCTCCTGTTACCCTTAGGGAAATAACCAATTCAAGGTTGTCAATAAGATCCTCAAAACCATGCTCGAACAAATGGTGGATAAGCACAAATTTAACTGGAATCATATGTTATTTTCGGTCTTATTGGCCTACCGCACTTCATCCAAAACCATGATGGGATTCACTCCTTTGTACCCCATACTAGGAGTGGAATCCATTATCCTAATCAAGTTCCAAATCCCATCCTTTCACATCCTTTCCAATTCAGAAGGTCACTTCTTGAAGAAACCCCATGATGGGTTGTACCTCAAGATATGTTAGGCTTAACTTGATCAAATCATTTGTTCATTGTATTATAAGTTTTCCCCTTTCTTTTTCCTCTTTTTTTGAAAAAGAGCATCATCTTTTGTTTCCATTATTTTATCA
Source organism: Larix kaempferi (assembly GCA_027924585.1). Classification (NCBI taxonomy): domain Eukaryota; kingdom Viridiplantae; phylum Streptophyta; class Pinopsida; order Pinales; family Pinaceae; genus Larix; species Larix kaempferi. Next base: position 3,542,604 of record BSBM01001150.1, read on the forward strand.
GATGGATAATTATTCTAACATATACATCAAGTACATTGACTACACAAGCAAATATTGCATGAATCTCGCCTTTGCTGCATGGGTACTTTATTCCCCGTCACACATCTTGATTCACATTAGTGGCAAGGTTTTTGGAACAACCACCAATAATAATGAGGAATACAATGACGTGATTGGAATTTTGACCGATTCCATACACATGATCATTATTCACCTTCATGTTTATCTCGATTCCCAGCTACTTGTCGCACAATTGAATAACTATTATCAGGTACATGATCCTTTCCTCTTTAGAAATTTCTTGTGCACTAAACAATTGGGTCAACTATTTGAATCCATCACATTCATTCACGTCCCTAGGAGTTTCAATAGAGTAGCAGATCAAATGGATGGCGATATTCTAGAGTGGCACATCAATCATCAATAACAAGGAAATAAACCATCCACATGCATTTTATATCATTTTACATCCACATATAAATAACCATCACATACATCACATCACATAATAAAAAGTCTCAAAACATGTATAAAATTTTTCATCCATGAACATATGTATATATAATTCATATGTCCAAAATCTAGTTGCGTATATAGCGAGGAGCCCCAACAACTTCGTAAAATATAATAAGTACATAGGTGAAAATATCCCCATGCTCATAGCATGGGGGGAAGCTCTCTAACCCTACTAAATAGTGTTGAGAATACTCTGAGGAACCATCCTTAGACTCCTCAACACTACTCTCATCAAGGATGTGAGGTACAACTCCTCATTCCATCTCTTTAATGGCCTTTGCAGCCACAACATTGTGGTGCATGATCGACCACCACTCACTAGGTTCCTAAAAGAAAATGGTGATCATATTCTCATCGAGGTTCTACCACCCATTATTCATGACCTCCTGTAGTAGTCAGTAAATATATAGGCATAATCCATTAAGTACCACCTAGACACTTATTCCACGTTGTTGCACCTGGGGGGTAGGTTCAATACCATGCACCCTGCCACAACACCTTTGGTAACCTACCAGAGGAAGTTTCCTCACATCTGCACACTCATTTGACAAGTCATCCGTATTGAAATTGTATAAAAATGTAGGTATCAACTATGAAACTATTGTAAACAAAAATATAATCACCATGTATACATACCATAAGGTCCCCAAGCTTGACCAGGAGGACAAGGTAGCCCAGGGTCTCCCCTATAGTCCATGCAAGTGCAGTGAAACTCCTCAATCATAAATGGAATTGTTCACCAATGAGAAAATAAATACTAACTAGATAATATCCCAACCGGACCCCCACCCTCTCGGATAATCATATCACCCCACCACCTCATCTTGGGATCCATGTGCCCACTGTCTGAAACCACCAACTGTGGTTGCATTGTTAGTACTCTCTAAAATAAAAATGAGTAGATGAATGATGCAAAATTGAAGTATCATCCAAGACAGCTAGCTTGGCTCAGCTCATGTAAAACCACAGTAAAAAAAAATTGGACCCACTCGAAGTAGGTCCCATCTAGTACTCTCTCAACCAGAAGCATCTTCCTACATGAGATGTTGTGTGGACCACTCAATCCCATGACTCATACCATATCTGTCATAAGATCTTATGTCTCTAAGATCTCAATATCATATAGTAGAATGGGGGAGCCATGAAGTCACGTAGTACTAAAGTAGTGGCAGCCCATGATGTCCTACCTAGCCATTTCCCATGGATGTTTGGATTGAGTTTCACCAATCACATGTAGCATAGGTATCCCAATCATAAAGTACACACCCTAGAGTGTGATATCCTTTTTCTCATCCTTCACTATGGACACCTTGGACTCCCAGTCGCAAAAATCAACTATCTTGTTGAGGAAGAGTTTTTCACTAATCATTAGATGGTTCTTAAGGAACTTAAGAAGCCCATATCTCTTTAGGATATCCCTAACATCTTGGTCACCTCGAATGTCTCAGTGGATGTTTTCCACATCTCACTCTCACTAGTTGACCCTTGACATCGTGCAAGTCCAACAGGAACTTGGGATCAATAAAAGTTAAAAAATATGTCTTGGCTCCAGGTTGCTCATTTTGGGGTGATCTATATGACCATGGTTACACTTATTTGAAAAAATAGAGAGACCAAGTGGCACTTTCTCCCAAAACAAGTTTGACCTGGGTCACACCTATCTCTTGGATAGGAGTTACCCAAGTTGCACATATCCTCTCAAAAGGAATGACCTAAGTCACTCAAATTTCCACAAAAGGAGCAACCCAACCTTTAAACCCATGAGGGGGTTCACTAGGGTCCCTTAGTCATCAAAATTCAAAATCTAAATGGATAAAAATGATGAGTAGGTTGATACCACTAACCTAAATCTCGTAGAAATAGAAACTAGTGGTCAGATCAAAATAATTCATCAACTGAATATCAAGGCCCTCCACACAACTCCAAATATGAATCATTAGCATGACACATAGCATGATGGGCCCCACCGTTATTAGGCCATTTGGCCCTAATATTTCTTTCATCCTGACTTGATTTTATTTCCCTCACATAAGTCACCAAATTTTTATGTACTTGTGCACTACATTTGATTTCCAAAAGCACATTTAGATATGGGTATCATTTCTATGTGTACATGTCTAGGTTGCGATGAGAATCATCACTTCCATCCATTGACCAGTCCCCAAAGGTATAACATTCAAACTGGAATATAGGTACTCTCCCTTTGTAAAATATCATATCCATTAAGCCTTTCTTATCCCCATTTACACCTGTAGTACCCCCCACCATTCGAGTAAGTGTCCAAGCTTAGTCACTCTTCCATTCACCCTTACTCAGTAATAGAGCATACCTTACATGGGTGACCATGTATTAACCTTTTCCCTTTGGCACCCACGTCGTTGCAATTCCCATAGGATTGGGAATCCATTTAGTCCATGATATTTCATAAATATGCATATAACTCTATCATCATTAGTTGGACTACCCTACGGACTCCCAAATTTATGATTTTCAAGGAAATCTAATGATCTACATCTCATAATCATGATCCCATTACTCCATCCATATTGCAAGATGTGACACTATTGTGCTACCATTCATCACCCCATAAGGTGGTTACCACCAGTGTCCTACCCCAACATTAAATTTTCCATTTTCTCTCATGCATCCATTTGAATCATACATTGGACACTTGCATCCTTCCCTATCCTTTTTATCTCGTTGATGCATCCTTGTGCCTTAGAATCCATTACAAAAATGTGTTTTTAAACACCCCCATTTTCCAAACGTTGATACATATGGGAAGATACGATTGTGAAGTATAACTACACAACCTATCTTTAGTGTGCACATATCGAATAAACCATTTAAATTGTGCTCCTCAACACCCTTATAGATCACACTTAGTCCCTTTTTACAATAGCATTCTCAGTTTCCTTCATTCAAAGTATTTTGTGATATGTCACCCTTAGAGACCCCAAGTCATGTGTCAATATCCCCCTCCGAGTTCCCCTCATTGTAGTTTCAGTCCTTGGTATCCCAAGTTGTGTCCCCCTTCACATCAATTTCACATATGCTTCCAAATCAGTCATGCCTTCATACTCTAAACAAAAAAAGTGTGAGTCCATGTTATTCATTTACATTTTTATCCCCCAACAATGTCTGAGTCACTTTTCCAATTCCTTTCAACCATTAGTTATATCCCTTGTACTTTCGTCAAGGAAACACCATTACTTTCCCAGTTTCATCTCTCCCTATATCAACATCAACATCTTCATTCAAAAGGATATAACCAAAGGCACCCTGTACCATTGATGATCCCCTCGGACTAACTAAGGAGTGACCTTAGTTCCCCTTGTATTGGATGTTTCTCACGTTCTCTATGTGAACCAAATTATCACACAAATGAGATTTGTACAGATTGATGGTTCTCTCATTATTTGGTCGAAGAACTAGAAAATCCCTTGACACTAGTGCATTGGTGACTCTATATGGAAACCCCTGGTATTATGTTTCCTATGATATCCGGGTTGTGTTGGAGATAGTGATTGGAAGCCCTCAGGTTACATGCCTCCTATTTATCTAGTTCAGATTATGTTTATTAGACCTTTCAAGATTCAAACTCCCAGTCATTTGAGCCACTACATATGTTGGACCCCTTTAGATCCAACAATGCATCAATGATTGTGATTCAACATTCCATGGGAATTCCATTGTTCCAATTTCAATTCTTCATATCAACCATGGTTGTACCATCATTACATTCTTGATTTGAGTACATATTGGACACCTATGATGTACACAACAATTATCCATGTATCAATCAGTTTCCTTTTGGGACGAGATCCACTTTTTATTTTTGAAAAATTGATATGAGCATTAGAATTCCTACCTCATCCATACATTTGAGATTATATGCACCTCACCCATGTTGAGTATTTTATTTGTAGGTAATAGCCCCTGTAATCCCATTGAAGGGCAAGTTACATTCGGTGTACTATCCATCCTCTATGCCATATTCACATGGAAAAAGAATATTTTATGATCTATGTTGGATGTATCATGAGATCCTGACCTCAAATATTAAAGGGAAATCTATTAAAACTCAAACTATTCCCACTGGACATGTCACCATCCCAGTCACCCACATACACCATAATGCCACTTCATTTCAACTCATTTGCATTCTTTGGACCTTAATAGACCTTCACAAAAGTATAAAATCTAAGCAAAATTTAAAAAGGGACAATGTAAAATCATCTCGAACATTCCCATAGGGAATGTGTCACCAAGGGAACACTAAAGTGTTAAAAAAGATTGACCCAAGTTGCACAAAATATCAAAAAATAAGTGACCTAACTCCCATCATGAAAATTGGTTGTTTCCTGCTTTTCTCAAGAAGAAAGAGGAAACTGATGCTCAGACTTTAGCTTGGCACAAATCATCTAGAGGGTTCTGTATGGAAAAAGTATGTCTGTATACTTATCTACAAAGCCATGTGTCGATCCTATAAATCAATCCTCAAGGTCCATCACCCATTACATAACAAATTATTATGCCTACATACACCCATTTTCCCACTTACCTACTCAAGTTGTCCGTCTACTAAATTTCCACTCAAATCCAGAGCTAGTCTCCTCCCTGCTACCTTTTTAGAGGTTAGAGATCATGTTTGTGGCATGTGGATGGAGAATTGTAGACTGTACAGAGTCCATATGGACGGTACTTTGGACTGTTGCAAGGTCCAGTCCTACTGCACACTACAAGGTGACCCTCTCTCTTGTACATTTCATTAGATAAGAGAAAAAACACATTCTTTATTCTTTGCTTGATGTTGCCTAAGCCTGCATGGATTATGAAGAATGTGGAAAATGTTAGTTTAGTTTTATTTTAGTATTTCTTTGCATGATATCAGTTAGATTTCTATTTTTATCTTTATGTTTTTACTTTTCCATTCTGAAACTCTACTAAGGTTTGAAAAACCCTTAGTAGGTTCCATTTAGCACATGCTAGTGTGAAAACACCAACAACAATCTCGATTAGTTACAATGGTTTGGAAATCTAATGTAAATATACAAGTGAAAGGTGGAGGTATAAGGCCGTTCTTTCTACATTTGATGTTTCCTAATGAAATTGCAAAATGGAAAAAGAACCATATTTTCATGTGCATATTTATGAAATAGATATTGTGGTACATCCATGGTTTAAGTATGACATGGTATCCCAATATCTAGCTACACTAGTAGATCTCGGAGACGGGGATTGAAATAATGCAATAATTACTCAATTCAAGGGAAAACTATTTAAAGATGTAGAATGCTATTCTTAACCAAATTTCACCTTGAGTTTGGATGATGAACGCATCACAAATGCATTTTTACTATTCTTAAATATTCATGGGGTTGATTTAATACCAGGTTCAGTATTTTGTACAATTAGAGCTTGATGCATTTTTAGGTTACTAAATACAATATTTTCATTTGTAGAAATGTGATATGGTGTTAAATTTCCCCTGGGATCAAGAAATTTGTATGAAGTAGGAATATTTGTTGATTCTACAAGATATCAACAAGGTTATTCTTGCATAATAGAATATCTTGAAAACAAATAATTTCAAAAACATCCTATTAGGAAAACTTGTTTTAGTCTGAAGCCAAGATGGACAAGAAAAAGAGTAGCAAGTATTGATATGAAGCCATTGGTACATGCTAATAATATGCCTCCCATAAGAATAGCGTTCCCTATAAATTGTTACAATTTTTCACAAGAAAAAGGAAAGTCTAAGTCTCCTCCTAGAGACATAAGTAAAATATACTTACCTCCAAAAATGTATAGATTAGTAATTAAGACTATTGATCTGTAACCAAAAATCAAAAAATATTTTGGACAATTACATATGTTTAGATCTCATCTTGCCTCTTCTATATCTATACATTGGAAGCCTCGTGACAAAACGTTTGTGACAAGAGAAAAATGGGCACCAGAATCAATGTAGTGTGTCACCACATCAAAATATGAAGAAACCTCTACTTAAGCATATATCTCATATGTTTGGAGTATTTTGTTGCATTAGATAGAGGTAAAAAAGCCCATACTAGACAATTGAACTATATTTTAAATTGGGCAATTTATGTTGAAGAAAATGTAGATCAGTAATCATATAAGATAGATCAGTTGCATGATATGAATATAAATGACCTTGCACATTTGTATAATGACGTAGATGATATATATATAATTTAAGAACATTACAAGAGTTTTAAGAACAACAAAAGAAAGGAAAATAAAGTTTTGAAGTAGGAAAAGAATATAGTTCTATTGACATACCTAAAGTCTTGGAATCATTTCCTTTTCTTACTTCTACTTCTTCTATTTTACCTAAAAATATTGTTAAAAGACATAAAAAGAAGAATAAAGGTCTTTATTAGAAAAACATAAGTCACAAAAAATAAGTTGCAAAAGAAAGAATGTTTAATCAGTAGCTAGTGAATCTTCTGGTATTAATGCACAAACTAAGAATATTTGGAACACTTATTTGAAAGTCTCTTTATTCTTAAACAATGATAAAAATATAGAAACAAGTCATAGCATTTAGTTGTCAGTTGTCGTCCCTATCATCCTTATTCTAATGGGATTGTGGAAGCATTCAATAATATTTTGGAGAAAGTTTTAAGTAAGGTATGTTTTAAAAAATACAGAGGATTGGGATGAAATAATTCATATATTTTTGTAGACATTTAGGACTACTTTGATGCAGGAGCATCGGGGCTTAAGCAAATCAGTTGAAGTTGATCGACAGGAGGGGAGCCGACCAGCCAGGTTGCCGATGACGACTGGTGCAGAGAGCAGGTTGACTTGTCGAAGTCAACAAATCGAGTAGAAACAACCGGATTTCAACTGACTGGAGCAGCACAATGGATGTTGCGATTGGTCAAGAATCGATGGGAATTAGTTGATAGACGACAAGTGAAAGGAGTAAGACGTCAGGTAGTCGACGAGTTGTCAAACTACGACGCGACAGGTTTGGTGGAGCCAAGCGCAGAGTAAGGGGAGGACTGGAGAACCATAGAAGATGAGGAACAAGCCGATAGGAAGGTCGAGATGTGACCGATTACTGTAGTAGGGTCGGAAAAACAGAAAGTCAAGGAGTTGTACCTGGTATCTATTCAGGGTTGTTGAGGAAGTTACTACAGTTATTGCAAGTTGGTGAAAGAGATGATAGGTGACATCATGGACAGAGCCTGTGCAGCACGGTTAGGAGCTAACAGTGAAGGTTCGTAGGATTTGGAAGGATCGGCGAATAGGAGGATGCATGTCTAGGGGATTACAGTAGTCGAATCTACCAAACAAGCACCATATAGGATGAGTATGACAGAGGGACAGCAACTCATCAGACAGGTCCAAGAGTTGTTGGACAGAGGGTTAATCAGAGAAAGTTTGAGCCCATGTGCAGTACCAGCGGTATTGACATCAAAGAAGGGTGGGGAATGGAGAATGTGTACCAACTCCAGAGCCATCAAAAGGATCATGATCAAGTATCGATTTCCATTGCCGAGCATGGATGACTTGATGGATTTCCTGAGTGGAGCGGCATACTTCACAAAAATAGACCTGAAGAGTGGATATCACCAGATTAGGGTCAGAGAAGGAGATGAATGGAAGACAACATTCAAAACAAAAGAAGGGTTGTACGAGTGGTTAGTCATGCCATTTGGGTTGACTAATGCACCCAGCACATTCATGAGATTGATGAATGAAGTGTTGAAACCATTTCTAGGAAGGTTTGTCGTAGTCTATTTAGACGAAATTTTTATTTTCAGTCGAACCAAGGAAGAACACTTGGGACACATTGGACAAGTATTACAAAAATTGCAGAAAGAAAAGATGATGGTAAACCTGCAAAAGTGTTTCTTTATGAAGAAGGAATTGGTGTACTTGGGGTTTGTAGTCTCGGGTAAAGGGTTGGTGATGGACCCAGAGAAGGTGAAGGCAATAGTAGATTGTCCAGAACCGACAAGTATGACTGGAGTAAGAAGTTTCCATGGACTTGCTAGTTTCTATCGGAAGGTCATTCGGGAATTCAGTCGAATTTTTGCACCATTGGCAGAATGCATGAAAAAGGGTGAGTTCAAGTGGACGGACACAGCCCAGAAAGCTTTCGACGAGTTGAAGGAAAAGGTCACTGAAAGCCCAGTCTTGGCACTCCCATACTTTGACAAAGGTTTCCAGGTCGATTGTGATGCAAGTGGAATGACAATTGGAGCAGTGTTGAGCCAGGAGGGACGACCAATTGCATTCTTTAGTGAAAAGCTGAACGGAGCGAAGCAGAAGTATTCGGTCTATGACCAGGAGTTTTATGCTATTGTTCAAGCGCTAAAGAAGTGGGGGCATTAATTATTTCCCAAGGAATTTGTGTTGTACATAGATCACCAAGCACTAAGGTATTTGAACACTCAGTCGAAATTGGATCAGAGACACATGAAGTGGGTAGAGCTACTTCAGAGATATACATTCGTGTTGCGACATAGGTTGGGCAAGTCAAATAAAGTTGTCGATGCATTGAGTAGGAGAGTTGTGTTATTTGTTGATGTATATGTAACTTCGGAATGTATTTCACATATATGTATATTGTATTCCTATAGAGATGGTATTATTCCTCTATAAGGAAGTGTCGTCATTTATATTGTAAGTGTCGTAACTTATACTTGATGGGTTATTAGACCACCTTGTTTGGGGTCGGCCCTGTATAAGTCATGTGGGTCAAAGGGTTATTAGACCACCCTATTGGGGGTCGGCCATGTGGTTCAAAGGGTTATTAGACCACCCTATTGGGGGTCGGCCCACTCAGCATTATGTTATGTGGTTAAGTTCGAGCCGACATGAGTTAGGTAAAAAGGCAAGTCAAGTCAAGTATAAATAGAGTGCGGGAGGCACTCTATTTACTCACTCACTTCACACACATGCTCTCAAGGAGGAGAGGCGCACTTATGGAGGAGGAGGATTGCTTCTAGGTTATGGCTATCTCTATTGGTTGGTTGTATCATTTCTCTATCTATCTCTGAGGAAGTTATTGGGGTTTTTCACCTTTATGGTTTTCCCCAAGTAAATCTTTGTGTCTCTTGTGTGTGCTTGCATTATTGTCTCCATGATTGATATGCTATAGATATGCTGTACATGTTGTTCTCTCAGTTAAGATCCTAGATCAGATCGAAGTAAATTCTGAAAATTTAACATGGTATCAGAGCTAGCCTGAAAGAAGGCATGATATGGCATGTATGACACTTGTTGCACTTACGATGCTAGGGCTTGATATAGCAAAAACCAGTCATCGTAGAACTTTCGCTATAAATCCATTTTGGAGAAGTTTTCGGATCTGAAATTGTTACAGGCCGAAGCTAAGATCTCCAGGTATCTTGTGTCCAAAGGACAACCTCTAATTCGTTGTACTTTGTGATTTATGATCTGTACAATATAGGGTTTCTGCCTCTTCCAGATCTGAGTCAAAATCAGGTGACCTTGGGAAAAAGGTCATATCTTGGGCTAGGAAGCTCCAAATGAAATTTCGTAAAAAGTGACAGGTAGTACACAGTCTTCACTATCTCAGAAAACTTTTTCAGAGGCCGAAGTCGAACCAGTGACACGTGGCACTCCGTACAAGTTCGATCTCCTGTATTATCCCATAAACAGGTCACGTTGCGACATTTGGCATAACTCTCTCTCAGAGAGTCCAATTGAGGTCAGACCTATCAGGATGGAAAGGTAACAGGCCGAGATATCTTAGAAAACGTTTTCAGAGGCTGAAGTTAAAACAGTGACACGTGGCACGCCGTACAAGTTCGCTCTCCTGTTTTATCCCAAAACAGGTCACGTTGCGACATTTGGCATATCTCTCTCTCAGAGAATCCAATTGAGGTCAGACCTATCAGGATGGAAAGATAACAGGTCAGGCTATCTCAGGAAACTTTTTCAGACCCCGTGGATCAAAAATTTCGGAGTTACACCAGAAACAATCAGGTACATATTTCTGTCAAAACAGAATTATTTTTTGGTACCTTCATTCATGGCTTCCGGAATTTAGGGCTTTGGAGAAAGTTGGAATTTTTGTAATCGGAGACCACGGCTGGATGCTACTCATCAAAATAGAAATTTAGAGACCAAGATCAGAATTTTTGGTTGGGCAGAAGGCCGGGCTTGATTAGACCCTAGTTCGGGACTTTGATCAGAAAAGTGGAAAATTAGGGCTTCTGTAAAAATGGGAATTTTTGAAATCTGTGACCACGGCTGGAAGCTCCTCAGAAAAATAGAAGCTTAGAGCTTTGGATCAAACATTTTGATGGGGCAAAAGAGTGGGCTTCATCAAACCCCAGTTCAGGGTCACGTCCAGTGAATCTAGAAGTTTCAAAGGCAAAATTGAGGAGTGTAACTTTGCAGTTTTCAAATTCTGAATATACCAACTTGATCAGCTCATCAAGGCACATATTTCTATCCTATCAGAAGTTTGAAATTCAAAGTTTGAATTTTTGGGGTTTCTCTGACAAACCCATATCCAGCTCAAGGTCCAGTTCTTGCAAATCAAGTGGATTGGGTTAATCACTTGCATAAGTGAAGAAGTTCCTGTTTCAGAGGGAGATGAGGCTAAGGCCTTACATAAGAAGATTACAAGTGATCTCGACAGGTATGACTCATCGAGGTATGTTTTGAGATTTGTTCATAATTAAGTTTATGGTATGCTTGTCTTCATATTATCACGGTTAGTACAATCTTGATTTTAGACTTGTCATATCACCTTAATAAAATTATGAATGCATGATAGAAGTCATTCATTTATTAGGAGTATGAAACTTATGTTTGTACTAACACATTGTGATGTTGTATGAGTTTTATGTTGTCTACTAACATGAAAGGTACACCAAGAAGATAAATCATGTTCTAGTTCAAGAACATATGATCATGAGGACAAAGATTCATCCATTGCCATGGATCTCATAGAAGATCCATTCTCGAGGTATGTATAACTTAGTTTTATAATGGTTAACTTATGAGACATGCAGGTTACTAGCACAAGTCACTAAAGAGAACCAGAAGACATTATGCGGGTATGTTAGACATAAATAGCTAGCATGCTAATCCAGGTATGTTTTTCCTATATCAAGCTAAAATCCTACCTTGTGTTAGGATCTTATACTGTTGTTGATAATAATTATTCATGAAGTCATAGGTTTGAATAATCATGGTTGGATGTATATTATTATAATTGATGATATGACTAACCAGAAGAATCATGAAAGTATAGGCTTGAATAATCACAGGTTTTATGCATTTTATATCTCTTATCTTGATTGATGATTCAACTAACCTGAAGAGTCATAGGCTTGAGTAATTACAGGTTTAGACATGTTATGTTTCTTATGATTTGACTAACCATAAGAATCCTTGAATGCTCATGCTTATTATTTCTGTTTGAAATGATCATGACTATACATGCTTGAGATTATTGTGTTTTAATAGTATACTAATGAATGTATGATTTTATATGAGATCACAAGGATAACACATTCATGATACTAATAAGCATGCATAGGGACCAAGGATGAATATGAGTTCAAGAACAGGTAATTCAGGAAGCAAAGATCAAGAGGGAGCACACTCCAGTTGCTCCTGCCAGAAAGCAAAGGAGCACACTCTAGTTGTTCCTGCAAGAAAGCAAAGGAGCACACTTCAGTAGTTTCTGCAAGGATGCAGATATTCAGCGGGAGTTGATCATCTCTCTACATTTCACAACAGAAAGGTGTAGAAGAAGCTACCTCAGATTAGGACTCCAGCAGCTCCTGCAAGGAAGCAAAGACTCAGAGGGAGTCCACCCAACGAACAAACAAAGATAAGTATTTGAATTGTCATTTCTTAAATAATACTGTTCAATAATGTATATACTGATGTTCCTAGAATTAGGTTGTGTATTATGCATATTAGAATAATTGCATTGATGAACAGTATACTACTAATATGCATGGGTAAGTAGCCTATGGCACTGTACAACATTCCATTGCTACTTATCTAGAATGAAACCTCTTTGCTGACATGTTGGGAGTTGTGCACACTCTTAACAATGTTCTGGTAGAGATTGGAAGGCATCTAAAAAATTACGGGATATGGATAAATGTTGTATTGAAGCATTGGCTAAGATAATTGCATGACTGTATGGCATATTTCTTTATGTGTAAGAATTTGTTCTGAAAACTATAAGATGTTTTCTAATCATGCAATTTAACTTGTTGTGTAGGAAAGATCATATGCCATCTCCTACAAAAGGACTACAACATTTGTTCCAGCAAGAAAGATATCTATTGAAGATATTGAAGTTCCCAGGATCTGGGATGAAGAAATGGAATGCCATGATCCGTAGATCATGAAGAAGATGTTTGGGATGCAGTCCCAAGACCTGACAGGGAGTCATATGTATGCAGATTGAAGAAAGCCTTGTATGGCTTGAAGCAAGCTCCCAGAACTTGGTATGGTGAAGATAGATTGATTGCCGACACGCAGCGGAAGCTTACTACCGAGTTCGAGATGAAGAACTTGGGGATGATGCACTATTTGTTTTTGGCATGGAGGTGTGGCAAAGTGCAGATAGTCTTCCTTGGACAAGGGAAGTATGCAGTAGAGATCCCAAAGAGGTTCGGGATGATGGATTGCAAGGCCATGGCCACACCTATGGCATCGAATCTGAAGCTTCTATGTGATGCTTCATCTGAGTCAGTTGATGTCTCTATGTATCGTCAGATGATTGGGTCCTTGATGTACCTGACGAACACGAGACCAGACATTTGCTTTGCTGTGAACACATTGAGCCAGTTCCTGACGGATCCGAGAAGTGTTCACCTGGTTACTGTAAAGCATGTTCTGAGGTACCTGAAGGGTACAGTGGATTATGGGCTCAGGTATGAGGTGAATCAAAAGTTTAACCTGGAAGGTTATGTTGATTCAGATTGGGATGGCAGTGCTGCAGACAGGAAGAGCACATCTGGGTGCTGCTTCAGTATGGGATCAGGTGTGATCTCTTGGTTTAGCAGGAAGCAGTCCTACGTAGCACTGAGTACAGCTGAGGCAGAGTATGTTGCAGCCTGTTCAGCTAGTTGTGAGGCAGTATGGCTACGGAAGCTACTGTCTGAGTTATTTGATCTCCCGTTGGAGGCTACCGGTATCTTCTGTGATAACCAGAGTTGTGTGAAGCTGTCCGAGAACCCAGTGTTTCATGACAGGTCGAAACACATAGAGATCAAATATCACTATATCAGGGATATGGTGCAGAGAGGAGATGTGAAGCTCCTGTATGTTGCGACGGACGAGCAGATTGCAGATGTGCTGATGAAGCCACTAGCCAGGGTGAAGTTCGAGTACTTCAGAGAGAGGCTTGGCGTGCCTCAGATCAAGGATACTTCGAGGAAGAAGTGATGGACACATTTGCTGAAGCCATTCCAAGCATGTTGGAAGGAGGATCCTTCACATGGCTGTGGATGTAAGCGCTGGATGATGAGCATCAGGATGATGTTCTGGTTTCTGCTTGGATATGATCAGTTGGATCATTTTATGTATGTATGTATGCATCATGTTGGATGCTTGGACCATGTATCTGTATATGTATCAGGTGGATACATTGTATGATCAGGTGGATCATGTATGGTGATATGTATCATGTATTTGTATTTGTATCAGGTGGATACATTGATGATCAGGAGGATCATGTATGATGATATGTATCAGGTAGATACTTGGTATGCATCAGGTAGATGCATTGATGATCAGGAGGATCATGTATGATGATATGTATCATGTATTTGTATCAGGTGGATACATTGATGATCAGGAGGATCATGTATGATACTTGGTATGCATCAGGTAGATGCATTGATGATCAGGAGGATCATGTATGATGATATGTATCATGTATTTGTATCAGGTGGATACATTGATGATCAGGAGGATCATGTATGATACTTGGTATGCATCAGGTAGATGCATTGATGATCAGGTGGATCATGTAGCAGGATGTTACAGTGATGATCAGGATGATCATAGATGACGAGCTTCAGGATGTTTCTCCAGATGACATGCAGCAGGACGTTGCAGTGATGATGATCAGGATGATCATGGATACATCAGGATGATGTATGGTGAGTATCAGGTTGATACTCTATGGCCGTGGATCAGGTTGTGCAGATGAGCATGTAATTCGTTTCCCTGGGAGATTTGCAGATGGTCTTTCGAGGTTTTGCCTATGGCATGTAATTCGGTGCCCTGGGACATCTGGCAAATGCTCTTTCGAGGTTTTGCTCTGGGAGGACATGTAATTCATTGCCCTGGGAGATCTGCAGATAGTCTTTCGAGGTTTTGCCTATGGCATATAATAGCGCCCTGGGATATCTGGCAGATGCTCTTGCGAGGTTTTGTCCTATGGCATGTAATTCGTTTCCCTGGGAGATCCGATAGGTTGGGCTGTGTGCCCGTAATCAGTCCTGGGATGCTCTTGCGAGGTTTTGCCATGACCACATGTAATTCGTTGCCCTGGGAGATTTCAGGTCGGAGTTGTGTACCCGTAACATCCTGAGATGCTCTTGCGAGGTTTTGTGGTGGACCACATGTAATTTGTGCCCTGGGAGATTTCAGGTCGGAGTTGTGTACCCGTAACATCCTGAGATGCTCTTGCGAGGTTTTGTGGTGGGGTCACATGTAATAGCACCCTGGGAGATCCTACAGGTCGGAGTTGTGTACCCGTAACATCCTGGGATGCTCTTTCGAGGTTTTGTGACGCATGTAATAAGTCCTGAGGATTCCACAGTATGGCCAGTGATGACGAAGACCTGCAGGTGGTGGGACTACATCCAGTATGAAAAAGGACTGGCTCTGTAGAACTTCCTATGACGAGTAGATTCAGAGATTGATTGAGATAGCAGCAGCAGTGACGATGATGATGACTCGATGACGATTATCCAGTGACGATGATCCAGAGAAGATGACTTGTGCTAGAAGAACTGTGCTGAGAAATACCTTCCTAGTTAAGAGGGAGTGTTGATGTATATGTAACTTCGGAATGTATTTCACATATATGTATATTGTATTCCTATAGAGATGGTATTATTCCTCTATAAGGAAGTGTCGTCATTTATATTGTAAGTGTCGTAACTTATACTTGATGGGTTATTAGACCACCTTGTTTGGGGTCGGCCCTGTATAAGTCATGTGGGTCAAAGGGTTATTAGACCACCCTATTGGGGGTCGGCCCACTCAGCATTATGTTATGTGGTTAAGTTCGAGCCGACATGAGTTAGGTAAAAAGGCAAGTCAAGTCAAGTATAAATAGAGTGCGGGAGGCACTCTATTTACTCACTCACTTCACACACATGCTCTCAAGGAGGAGAGGCGCACTTATGGAGGAGGAGGATTGCTGCTAGGTTATGGCTATCTCTATTGGTTGGTTGTATCATTTCTCTATCTATCTCTGAGGAAGTTATTGGGATTTTTCACCTTTATGGTTTTCCCCAAGTAAATCTTTGTGTCTCTTGTGTGTGCTTGCATTATTGTCTCCATGATTGATATGCTATAGATATGCTGTACATGTTGTTCTCTCAGTTAAGATCCTAGATCAGATCGAAGTAAATTCTGAAAATTTAACATTATTGAGCACGATGACAGTTCAAGAAACAGGGATAGAGTCGATAAACACGGAGTATGAGAGTGACGAGGATTTTGCGAAAGCATGGAAGGCTTGTCGTGAACCTTGGAGTATCGACAGAACTCCATATTTGAGTTACTTCATCCAAGAAGGCTATCTGTTCAGGGGAAGTCAATTGTGTATTCCCAGAGGATCAGTAAGAGAGAACCTAATCCGAGAGTTTCATAATGGTGGGTTAGCATGACACTTTGGCATCGACAAGACCAAAGAACTGGTTGACAAGAAGTATTTATGTCTAGGGATGTCGACAAATGTCGGAAGATGGGTTTGACAATGTCAAGTTTGCCAGTTGGAAAAGGGAAGGAGTCAGAACATGGGGTTGTATACACCATTTCCAGTACCAGGTAACCCTTGGGAGCATCTTAGCATGGATTTTGTGTTAGGATTATCGAAGACTCAACAAGGAAGCGATTCGATATTTGTTGTAGTCAACAGATTTTTGAAGATGGCGCATTTCATACCATGTAAGAAGATGAGTGACGCTGCAAAGATTGTTGTATTATTCTTCAAGGAGATAGTCAGATTGCATGGGTTGCCAAAGAGTATCACGTCAGATCGGGATACCAAGTTCATGGGGAATTTCTGGATAACCCTATGGAAGAAATTGGACACGAAGTTGCAGTTTAGCTCGGCATACCATCCACAGACAGATGGACAGACTAAGGTGGTCAACAGAATTTTGGGAAACCTTCTGAGATGTCTAGCTACCGATAGACCCAAGCAGTGGGAGAATGTGTTAGCATAGGCGGAGTTTGCATATAACAATTATGTGAATCGATCGACGGGATTGAGCCCATTCCAGATTGTTCAGGGAGGAATCCCACACGGAGTGGTGGATTTGGTCCAGTTGCCAACAGAAACCAGGAAGAGCACGGATGCAGAATCGTTCATAGAGCATATGCATGAAGTTCATGAAAATGTGCGAAAGTGCATAGAGAAGAGTAACGCGGCATATAAGTTGAGGGCCGACAGGAAAAAGAGGCTACAATCATTCCAAGAAGGGGACTTAGTCTATGCATATTTACGGAAGGAGAGATTTTTGACAAGAACATACAACAAGCTGAAGTTGAAACATAATTCTGAAGAAGATTTTGGACAATGATTATGTGTTGGAATTGCTGGGAGACTTGAACATTTCAACGATGTTCAATGTTTCATATCTGTACAAGTTTGAAGAAGGGTCAAGTAGTGGAAGCGAGGAGGTGATAAGCATCAACTGGACAGTCCAAATTCTAGATCAACACAAGGAAGAGATTGCGAAAGTAATTGAAGAGTGTGAGGTGGGACGAACGCATAGCACACAAAAGAAGGAATACTTAGTGCGGTGGAAGGATGATGAGTTGCAGGAGGCGACATAGATTTTCAAAGAATATTTCAGGAGACTGACGGAGCAGTCGAATTCTTTTTCACCTGGGGAGTCTGATGCAGGAGCATCGAGGCCTAGGAATATCAGTCGAAGTTGATCGATAGGAGGGGAGCTGACCAGTTGGGTTTTCGATGACCACTGGTGCAGAGAGCGGGTTGACTTGTCGAAGTCAACAAGTCAAGTAGAAAGAGTCAGAGTGCAATCGACTGGAGCAGCACAGCGAATGTTGCAATTGGTCGAGAATCGACAAGAATTAGTCGATAGACGACAAGTGAAAGGAGTAAGACGTCGGGTAGTCGACGAGTGGTCAAACTACGATGCGACAGGTTTGGCGAAGCCAAGCGTGGAGGAAGGGGAGGACTGGCAAACCACAGAAGATGAGGAACAAGCTGATAGGAAGGTTGAGATGTGACCAATTACTGTAGTAGGGTTGAAAGGACAAAAAGTCAAGGAACTGTACCTGGTATCCGTTCAGGGTTGCTGAGGAAGTTATTACAGTTATTGCGAGTTGGTGAAAGACATGATAGGCAACATCATGGATAGAGGCTGTGCAACACGGTTAGGAGCTGAAAGTGCAGGTTCACAAGATTTGGAAGGATCGGTGGATAGGAGGATGTGTGTCTCGGGGATTGTAGCAGTCTCAGGAACATCACCAGTAGGGTAGAATACGTAGGAGAGGAACACAGGGGGGATCTTCATTCTTTGATCAATAGTATCAAAGAACAAAGCCGATGGAAGTGCGAAGAGTCACACTAGCCGAAGACGAGATTTTAGATCGAACCATAGGTAAGCGTTCAGAGTTGAACCAGGAGAGGGTGAGGACGACACACAGGGAGAACACACCACAGTTACTTCTAAGTTGTAACGGCTAAGGCCGACTATAGTTAGTTATTTGTTTACAGTTATTCCGCATTGTAACTGAATTCAGAGAAGTAATATAAAGCCACTTCTGGTATCCTGGTTTACACCTGTTTGTGTAAACATTGTGGTTTTTGCCGTGTGTATTGTTAAGCAAGAGAGTACCCAGTAAGGTGACTTGCGTCATACTTCTAAGAAGCTACATAAACATATTGCTTTTCAGTAGTTGGATGGTCTATAGGTTTTTGTTCTTGTAAACTTTATTGTACCAAGACTTTATATTGCACATGCTACTCATATGGAAGATGAAGAATTAGCTACAAAATGGGAAATGGAATTGATTTGTTTAAAGAGTCCATGTTTTCGGCTAACTTCCATTAATCTATGGTAAAAGAAAGATAGAAATCATGGCACGAACACAACATTAAGGACGACTCCTTTACTAAAGGATATTTTACCTAATGATGTGGCGATAAATATTTGAAGAACCCTATGAAGATTCAAAGGAAGTGGATAGGACAATTTATAATTGTGTAAATTAGAGATTCAAGAGTATTTCATTTGGCCTAGATAGATGGAATTCTTAGAACATGATGCGTGAAAGACACTTGCTTGAGTCCCTATGTTTTTTTGTTAATTGAAGATGTTTTTGTGCACTCTTGTCAAAGATAATAAGGTAAGTCAATTTTTGTTTGTTTCACAACTCTGTTTGATTTAGTTGTGTTTATATTTTATCTGTGTATGTGGTTGATTATTTTATTTCATTTCTCATCAAAGCATGTGGTCAGGGTACCTAAATATCCTAGTTCATTAAGTCATTAGTTCAATATTGAGTAATCCTTTATGGTAACAAAAGAGTTAGTTAGGTAAAGTTGTGTTTAATATTGGCTATTGGTTTAATATATAGCGTCATTATAGTCATGTTAGTTTTCAATGCTTAGGATTCTTGGAATTGGAGTGTTTGGCTATTTGAATGCCCTCGTGAAGTTTGATAGTCAATGTGTCTTGATTTTAGTTCAAATATTCAATGTGTAATGGTGAAAATTTCAATAATATACTTTTCACATTGATTGTATATGTCTAGTTAGTCATTGAGCTGAATTTAATGATGGGATGCCAAACTTATGAAATAACTAATGAGGTATTTTTTTGATCTTGAGTCGAATGCTATCATCAATCTCAATAGTAAATACAAAAGAATTCTTCAAAGTATCCCAACCGCTAGTTAGTTTTTACTTTTTTTATTATGTGCATAACTTTAAGTGATCTCAATGCCTAGAAAAATTGAACTATTTAGTACAAGTAATTGCAATTATTCTTGCATTTACCCTCCTATTTGATTTGTATACTAGAAAGAAATGCATTTGCGGAAAAAGAAATAGGTAGCAAGGTAGTAGCAACAAGATCGAAGAAATCCAAACAATTAAGGTTTATGTCCCTCAAGTAGAGATCATGGGTGACCTTTATATAAAAGTAGAGAAAACCTAGTTGGTTGACCATGACATTTTATATGGAGACATATTTCTCAACATGAATCCTAACATTTGCATTGATCAAAACCCATTAGATTTAGAGGAAATTGAGCAAGTTTGAGAATTCATGTAGGGAATGTGGTTGTAATTGCACATGGTGAATTCATAATTGTTGGAGGAGATTATAGATTACAAGTGATTGGATGGTGTTTATTTGGTCTATATTCATAACGGTTTCAATTGAATCAAAGGATGGGTTACCTACCTAAATAATTAGATAATTCTTGGGAGGAAGGAACTGGGGTGCTAGGAATAGTTAATGGAGTATTTGTCCCTCTATTCAAATAATTCAATGATGTAAGTGACCACCTATGCATAACCACAAGGGATAGGAAGAAAATATTCATGACATTATAAGATTTCATGGGACTATTATCTTATAATAATCAATCAATTGAGGAGTTTTAGGAGAGGATAAAATAACTAATGTAAAAGTCTAAACACTTTTCAATCCTCTAGATCAATAAGATAAATTTGAAGAAATCCATGCTACATATGACAAGCTGGATGTGCTTCATGAGGAATACTTCATAGGATAAAGGGCCTTGAGTGAATTTTGACTCACAATGCAGTTTGTATACTTGGAACTCCAACAATTAGATTCATTTTATAGATGAAGAGTGGTGGACCTTGGAGAAAATATAACCAACAATTTGAAATAGTGAGCAATCCTAGGTAGTCTTTATTAATGTGTCCATTATTTTGGGGACGTGGAATGAGAAATTGGAAAAAAATTACCATTTCCACAAAGAAGCATTGCAAATCATACCCAAATTAGGCCCTTCATTTAAATGATATGAAGAGAATAAGGGTTGAGTATAGGTGAGTCAATGGTTTTGGTTAGGGCTTGTTTTTCCCTTCATTTTAGCAAGTTGCAAAAGGGTGTATGGATGGAAAGGAAACATAATACATCATAGAGATCATTGTATAGGATATGGAAAGGATGTCTATGGATGCATTTAAATATTACTACAAATGGTTAAGAATTAAAAAATGAAATTAATGTGTCAACCAGGGTAGTTGATTGACATCATCATTTGCATCCCTTTATAAACATTTTGACAAGATTAATATTAGTTGTTATTATTATATAAAATCCCTTTGAGGCTAGTGTCCAAAGGTGGGGACATGATGTTAGCAGATTGGTTATTGGGTTATCTTGATTTAGATTTTTAGTGTTACTACAAAGTATTATTATAACATGATGAAGAATATGAATAAATGACTACTTAAGAACCCTTCAAAAATCTAAATTTGTTTCCATTATGCATATTCAACGGATTTGTGTTTCTTTCATGGTTATCATTTTTTTTGTGTGATCATGTGATGGGATTGAAGCATCAATTTGATTCTCTAGTTATTCTATTTGTTTATGTATTCCACAAGTATATGATGAATGAGTGATAAGTGAATCAATTTCTATGATATTGCATAAACCTTCTTATGTCTCAACATTCTCCTAAATTATCAGTTTCACTTTGGATGATACCTTCTTTGCTTCGAGAAGATTGAAAAAGACAATAAATATGGACTAGAACAAAGTCTTTTGGTCCCTTATGAAAACCCTATCTAAATTGAATTTCAATACATTTAATATTTTTTCCAAGATATCCAATAGCTATGCAAAGTTGTAGTCAAGAGTATAATATTGCCAATTTAATTAAAGAATAATGACATGGAGTATTGTTGGAAATAATAGAACACCAAGGGATGTGTTATTCTAAAGGGGGGAGTAATGTAGTATAATGACATGGAGTATTGTTGGAAATAATAGAACACCAAGGGATGTGTTATTCTAAAGGGGATTAATGTAGTATCATGGCACTAGTACATATGGTCAAATTTGCCATGATTTTTCATTGTAATAGCCATGATTTATTGTCCCTATTGCAACGATTTGGGGTTCGTTTTTTTGTGGAAACATTTTTGTGGATATAGAGATGAAGATTACTCATCGTGGCAATAGAAACGCTTCGTACTGGCCATGTGTCACCTATACAACAGTTCTCAAATCTACAAAATTTGAATCCTGCCACGAACTTTCGTCGCTATATCGATGCACCTCTTTGAAATGTTTCCACGCAGATGCTAAACCTTCCATGAACATTCGTGGCTATAGAAACGAACTTATAGAAGAGGTTCATTGTGATAGAGACGCATGTTCGTGGTAGGTTTAGCATCTGCGTGGAAAATTTTTCTATAGTTCCACGAATGTACACCGTAGTTTACATGAATCGATTCACTAACTTTTTTGGTAGGTTCAGCATTTGCATGGAAACATCATCTATAGCCTACTCAAATGTCCGTCGATATATGGATGATACCTAGAAGTGTTAAAAAAAAAAAAAAACCAGACTAAATGGCAATGCTTGAATCGTGCATGTTTAATGTCACTAACTATCATGCATTTTTAAATGACAATCACTAACTAATCAAGATTTCGTATATGTATAACCACAAGTGTTGATTTGCAACAGTTAGATTAAAATAACTATCAGATACCCTGACACAGTATAAACAATTTATAAAGTAATATGTAATTGGTATATGTATAAACACTAGTAATGATTTGCAACAGTATTGATTTGTCTTTCATTTTGCAATAATTAAATTAAAACAAATATGTGACTATCAGATAACCTAACACTAAGTCTAAACAATCTGCAAAGTAATGTGGAATTGGTGTATGCATAACCTCAAGTGCCGATCTGCAACAGTTAGTGAAAATGCTAAAGTAGTGTGCATTGGGAGAATCTAACGTATCAACATAACTTAACAGGGTAAGGGGAAGTCATATTGCACAAGAATGAAGAGCATCCTCCATCAAGCTAGATTCTTTGGATCAAAGAAGATGCTCCCATCAACTCGAATTTCGATCAGGGGGGCTACATGATGGGACAACATCAACCTAACTAATGCAAGAGTTTTTATTTTGCCAACCAAAGAACAGAAAAATCAACAAAGAGACCAGATGGCATAGAAGGAGACAAGTGTATTAATGTGGAACAAAATCCTAATATAGAGATATGATATCACGTTAGCCTAGTGACTTTCACTACAAAGCCAGCTTCAGGATTAACAAAGCTTTTGGTAGAGTAATGTTGCATTAACCACCTCCCTAAATGGCAAGGATAACGGGGAAGGGAAAATTATAATTCATTGCCACGAAGAATAGAATTTGTTGCATGAATTTTGGTCCTGAACTATCTCCCCACCCAAAGGAGACTGTTGTCGAACTTGCAGTGTTCCCCTTTATCATCCATACCTCATCTGTAGACTAGGATGCCACTCTGAAAAATCTATAGGAATTGACAACCATCCGATGAGGGGAGGCCTGCAGGTTGGATGCCAAGAATGCTCTAGACTCTAGATACTGAAATTGCACACTTGGAATCATAAGACATGGATATATATTAAAAATCTAGTAGTAAATAGGTTCAAACATGCATTTTTAAGAACCGAAAAATCATCTCGGTTGCAATGGCTCAATACATGTAAAGATCATTATTTATAACTTGTGTTGTGACTCCTCATTTTAGAGAATAGATCTCGAAGACATGTTGAAAACATGGGTAACTAATGTTGTCAGAGTTACATTTTAACCTTAAGCTTCACTAGCTCAATTCCAAATCATTTTAGAGAATGGCCCCTCGATAGGGATAACTGCAAGTTGTAGTGGTTGTGAAGACCAGTTGGATATTCAATCTGAATTTACTGTAACAGTAGTGACCCTGGAATTCTCAGTATGGATTATCTAATTTGACCTTAGAATTCATAGAAATAATGCCATGGCATTTCAGTGCCAATTATAGTTTTAATGGTTTCATTAGGAAGCAGGCCTTCAGTTTGAAATACAAGCTTTTCAGAATCTAGATCGATAAAGACTGTAGTGGAAAGCCCACCGATCTGAACTGCAAAATGGAGCACAAAGTTGAATAACTGATTTCCTATGCAAACAAATAATTAGATATCAACCTTCCTGAATTGAAAATTTGATCCCAAACATAACCACGGATCCTTACAATTGCACCTCTTAAAACATAAAGAGGCGACAAGAAAATGCAAAATTACATGTAGTTAATGGGCTAGTTCATACTCTTCATCAACGTCTATCTTGACAAATCTTATAGATTGGCCATATTCTACAGGACAAGTTAGTAACAGAGGGGGAAGGTGGTGACCTAAAAAGAAAGCTACAAGCTGTCAGAATGTTTATGACTATTTTGTCTTTCCTCCAATAGTTTGCACAAATTATTGAACCATAAATAAATTACTATGAACCATAACATAAAATGGATAGTTCTAACAATCAAGAAGACTGTCAAATTTATAGGATACTAGGAGAAAGGAATGATAAATAATAATACGATCTAGGCTCATAACGTAAAAGCATTTGTAGAAAGACCTTTCTGCTGCATTTCATCTTGCAAATTCAAAGCCAATAGCATATTACCCTCCTTACAATATCCAAATGTTACCAAATTATCAGCAAGACCTTTTTCTATCTTTTCCTTAAACATATCCTCTACCACTTGTCTCATGGACTTCCTGTGAAGTCCCTTTATCAATAAATTGAAAGTAAGTGCATCAAGAGCAAGGTTTCTCTCTGCATTAATTCATGCAGGAGGTCAAGAGCATGTTGTTTACCTTCTTCACAAAGAAAAATGAACGATGAGTATTGTATGCAATGGCTCATGAAGCAGGGCATTCTCTTGATCGAACGCACTGCACCGTGTTAATAATTATAAATGGGATAGCCCATAAAATAACTATGTCTTGAAAACAAAAAGCATCCTCACTGAATATCCCAAAGAGCAAAGGTGCCAATAGTTTATTTAGACCATAATATTAGTATCCTAATGGAGCACTCATTCAGAAACCTGTCATTTAGGATTATTTTAGACTAGTTTCCTTACCATTTGTGAGAATCCAATGCCCTAATGAATTCATAAAACTTGAGGAATTTGCTTATTATATAAGCAGTTTCGAGAATTGTTTCCCAATTTATGTTAATCTCTATTGTCCACTAGAGAACTTGCTTGAGCTTTGTAAATATCAAATGACAAATTAAGATACACACACAAGATTCTCCCTATCCAGTTTTTAATCAAGAAAGAATGCAATAAATTTCCCCTAAATTCATAAAACATTATATCCTCTATATTATGTGTATCCTTTCTAATCAATAATGAGTACAGGAAGCCTAACAGGTACAATGCCTCTATACAATTGATACAGATCTAGATCGTTGTTTGAAATATTGAACTCAACACTACCAGAGGGAAAACTATGCAGACAGAGGCAAGTAAATAAATAAGCATTTGGATGCCTCAACCATTAACCCTTGAGGATAACCAAATTATTAAGTTGCGATGCAGCTAAAATTTATGCTAAAGCTCTTCTGAGACAATATCATAATGTAAACAAGTGTTCAAAGATTATACTACACTATACATAACTAGGAGTGTTTGATTGAGATCAGGCAAGGAGATCTCCTCTCTATTATTTAAAATTCCTTGATGATGGGCATCCATGGAGATGGAGCTACTCTCTGTGGGTATTTTTTCCCCTATCCAATGGAACCTCTTATGTCCTCCCAGAGCCTGCCCAGATTGGAAAATATTATGGAAAACAGAGCACTCATGAGTAGCCTTGGCCTCAATTCTTCACTAAACTTCATGTCATTTATGGCTTTGTAATATAGTCTAAGTTTCTCATCTAATAAAGAAAAAATAAATACCAAATCGGGTGGATCTATGACATTTGTACTAGTAGTCTCACTGCAACATCCCTCTGGAATTTGTACTAGAAGTCTCAGTCCAACCTCCCTTTACTGCTAAAGAGACCACTGGTGTACAAACAAATGATGGAAGGTATGTATGGTTTCCCACATAAAGATCCATAAATAAGGGTTTTAATGGAATCAAATTATTAATACGAAGTTGTTAACTTAAGAGGTGCATGGTTGTATCAAAGTTACCAGCAGCTACATGCTTTCCTAAAATAAAATATTTATGTATCCAAATTTGACTTATTTGTATACCTAGTGTATTTCCACTTTACCATTTTAAAAGTAACCATCTGGGAATCATACATTAAAGAAATAATAAGTTTGGAGCTTATCCAAAATGACACTCCTCCAGGACAAGCAAACTAAGACCATAAACTAATATCCAGTAACATGTAATAAAATAAACATATGTATCATATAACAAAAAGAGAGATATAGTTGAAGATACCAACCTGGGTGTGAAACCATTCTTGAAAATATACTCAAAAGTGTTACTTTCAGAAAAGACTGATTGTGCCTCAAAGAGGCCAGTCTTCTCTAGGAACCAGCTGACCCTACAAGAGGGTGTGTACAAACCAAAGAGAGAGAAATGACTGGAGTTGATTAGGTCAATGACAGTCAAGCACAGTACATAACTCAACATAAATAAAGTCACAAAAATTATAAATTCAACCAAGTCTCAACACAAGAGAAGTGATTATCAGCACACCACAAGTGATCAAAGTCAAGTACTCCATAAGACCAAAAATTCAACAAGGTGGTATAAAAAAAATGGAGGGTAAATGATCGCATTAACCACAAGTCAAAGACAAGGTACCACAATTCCAATAATAACTCAATCAAGGTGCGGAAGGTACAACAAGTATTAAATAACTCAGTCAGTAACAGGTAATAAAATAAACATATTGATCATCTAACAATAAGAGAGGTATAGTTGAAGATCTCCATGTCAACATTAAACCAAAAATCAGATCTAAAGTGTGGGTACAAATATAAACAATGGTCATAACATAGGAAAATATAAACAATGGCCATAACATAGGTGTGGGTAGTAGAAGACCCATGACCCTTACAACCAAGGGTATGCTCCAAATGTCGCCAAACTATTGATGTAATTGTAACTTCGGAATGTATTTCACCTATGTATATTGTACTCCTATAGAGATGTTATTATTCCTCTATACGGAAGTGTCGTCATTTGCATTGACAAGTGTCGCAAGTGTCGCAACTTGCAAGTGATGGGTTATTAGACCACCGAGTGTGGGGTTGGCCCGGATTAATATAACCATGGGTTATTAGACTGAGTTAGACAAGTCGGCCCTACTAGGTTATTAGGCAGGTCAGGTCATGTATAAATAGAGTGTGGGAGGCACTCTATTTCATAATCTCATTATTCACTTCTACACTACTCAGAAAGTGGCGCACTAGTGGAGGAGGAGGTTCAGATGCTAGGAGGACTACCTCTGTGTACTTTGTTTGTATCATTGCTCTTTCTATCTCTGAGGAAGTTGTGGGTTTTTTCACCTTTATGGTTTTCCCCAGTGAAACTCTGTGTGTCTATTGTCTCATGTGATTGCTTGGTGTGATTGATATGCATTGCTATGATTGATATGATGTACATGTTATTCTCTCAGTAAAAATCCTAGAGTATGTTGAATTAATGCTCAAAAATTAACATGGTATCATAGCTAACCTAAGAAGAAGACACTGTGCAGTTGCCGAAACTAGGGTTTCCTATTTATTGGGTTTCTCTCCATAGATCTTGAAAGGAAGTAGGGTATTTTGACTCTCCTCATCAAGGCACATCTTTCTGTCCAATATGAATTCAATTTTGGGCAATTTCATTTCAGGCCCTAAAAATTAGGGTTTCCACAAAAATAGGAATTTCTGAATTCTAGGGACATAGCTGGAAGTTCCTTGGAAAAATCAAAGTTTAGAGCTTTGGATCGATATTTTTGGTTGGGTGAAGCTCCAAGAAACTCAAACCCTAATTCAGGGTCCTCCTAGTAAATCTGGGAGATTGAAAAGCATTTTTGAAGGGTGAAACTTTGCAGTTTTCAAATTCTGAATACACCAGGATGATTAGCTCATCAAGGCGCATCTTGCTATCCTTTCAGAAAGTTTAAATTCACATTTTAAATTTTTAGGGTTTATCTGACAAACCCTAATCCAACACTAGATCCAGATTTCTACAAATCAAGTGGTAAGACCTAAATATTTTATTTCCATTTGAGTTTATCATTAAAATGTCTCACCACACCAATCTTGAGGATAAGCTTGAAGGGGTTGATAACTTTCAAGCATGGAAGTATAGGATTTGGTTAATCCTAGAAAAAATGAATTGGACACTTACATAAGTGAAGAGGTCCCTGTCCCAGAGGGAGAAGAGGCTAAGGCCTTACATAAGAAGAACTTGGTCAAGGCAAAGATGATCATTGCTGATTCTATCAAAGACCATCTCATACCACATGTGTCATCTCTAAAGACACCCAAGGAGATGTTTGATTCCCTAACCAAGCTATTTGAAGGGAAGAACATCAATCGGAAGATGACTCTGCGGAACCAATTGAAAGTGGTAAAGCTTCAGAATGGAGAGACCATTCAATCTTATTTTTCTAAGGTCTCTCGTATCAAGGAACAACTTGAAGCTATGGATGAAGTAGTGGACAATGGTGAAGTTGTCATGACCACATTGAATGGCCTACCTAGGTCATGGGACTCCTTCATCCAAGGAATCTATGCAAGAAGGAAGTTGATCTCATTCAGTAGAATATGGGAGAAATGCTCACAAGAAGAAGCAAGGCTTGTGGCCTGAGAAGAAAAGATGGGGAATGAAGATCAATCTCTCACATCACACACCAAGGGAAGCAATATTAAGAGGGAGAGATCTCATAACAAGAAATAGTCTCACCCTCATCATAAGAAGAAAGATCTCTCTCATGTTCGATGTTTTGATTGTAATGAAATAGGACACTTTGCTTCAAATTGTCCTAAGAAGAAGAAAGACAACAACAACAATTTCAACAAGAAGAAGAGGTACAATAAAAAGAGATTTCATGCTCATGCTGCTGAGGATGATGAACCTCCCAAGAAGAAGGCTAGGGAAGAAAGTGATACTTCATCAAGTGAAGATGAATATGTTCTAATATCTGCTCTCACAGGTACTATCTCTCATGGATGTAATGATTGGCTTATTGAAAGTGGGGCTTCCAAACACATGACTGGGTTTAAAGAATCTTTTCAAATCTATTTGAACATGAGTCACCCCATAAGGTGAAACTTGGGGATGACTATCAATACCCTATCAAGGGAAGTGGTGATGCCTCCTACAACCTAAACTATGGTAAGTCTTTGAAGATGAAAGATGTTCTATATGTACCTGGGCTCAAGAAGAACTTACTCTCCATATCTATATTGGATGCAAAAGGAATGAGGGTTGCATTTGTAGATGGCCAAGTCCTAATGTGGCCAAAAGGTAAAACTATAGATGATGCAGTGATTAGAGAGCAAGAGGGAGGATCGTACAAATTAAAGGGACAACCTTAACATGCCATGGTACATGAATCCATGGAGCCAAGTGAAATTTGGCATAGAAGGCTTGCACATGTGCACTATAGAGCACTACCAATTGCAAGTAAAGTTGTAGAGGGTCTTCCTGAAATCAAGATAAAGAATGAAGGTGTTTTCAAAGGATGTGCAAAAGGAAAGAACATTGAGAAGGCATTTCCAAGCAGTGAAAGCAAAGCTAAAGGAATCTTGGAAATTATCCACTCCGATGTATGCGGGCCGATGTCATCCAGTTATCTGAGTGGGTATGTATACTATGTCTCTTTCATTGATGATTTCTCTAGGAAGACTTCGGTTTATTTCTTGAAGAACAAAGATGAAGTGTTTGATAAGTTCAAGGAATTCAAAGCCTTGATGGAAAATCAAACTAATAAGAAGATCAAGACCTTCAGATCCAACAATGGCAGAGATTTCACTTCAGATGATTTCAAGAAGCTATGCAGTGGTTCAGGGATTAAGGGGGAGTTGATTGCTCCCTACAATGCATAACAGAATGGATTTGTAGAAAGGAAGAATAGAACTATCATGGAAGCAGCACGAGCAATGTTGCATGACCAGGATCTTCCTTTGCATCTTTGGGTAGAAGCAGCTAGGACAACTATGTATGTGCAGAATAGAACACCTCACAAGATATTGGACAACAAGACACCAGAAGAGGTCTTCTCTGATAAGAAACCTGAAGTGAACCATCTCAGAATATTTGGTTGTCTAGTATACACACATGTTCCAAAGGAAAAGAGGACAAAGCTAGATCCTTCAGGAAAGAAGGGCATCTTTGTGGGGTACAGTGAAAGCTCGAAGGCTTATAGAATATACTTTCCAGGATTCAAGAAGACTGATGTCCGCAGGGATGTAACATTTGATGAAAAATCAGTTTTTATCAAATCAAAGAAGACACCTATTGAAAATCATGAAGAACCAAAGGAAAATAGATTCCAAGACACCACCATGATTGAATCAATTCAAGAAGCAGATCGTGAAGTTGAAGGTCCGCAAGAACCTATAGATCCACCCCATGAGAAGAACTCTCACAAGAGGAAACCTGCATGGGATAGAGAGCTCATTCAAGATGCAGAAAGATATGGCATTCCAGAAGAAGAACACAGAAAAAGGAAGAGTACTAGATCACATACCAGTTATGTTTCCCTACTCTGTGATATTATGAACAAAGAACCTTCTAGTTATGAAGAACCAGCGAAAAATAAAGAATCGAAGGATTCCATGGTCGAGGAATACCATTCGATCATGAAGAATGATGTTTGGAATGTAGTCCCAAGACCTGAAGGGAAGTCGGTTGTGACTTCCAAATGGATCTACAAGATCAAGCATGCTGCAGATGGCAGCATAGAAAAGTACAAAGCGAGATTTGTAGCTCGTGGTTTCTCTCAGAAAGAGGGAATAGACTATGAAGAGACTTTTTTCTCCTGTAGCCAGGTACACTTCCATGAGAGCATTACTTTCCCTGGCTGCAATGATAAAATGGAAGATACACCAGATGGATGTCAAGACTGCTTTCTTGAATGGTGTAGTCGAAGAGGAAGTGTATGTGGAGTAGCCACTCAGTTTTGAGACACATGATAGAGGGACTCATGTGTGCAAACTAATGAAAACCCTGTATGGTTTGAAACAGGCACCCAGGACTTGGTATGGTAGGATAGATAGCTTTCTATCCAGTTTGGGCTTTACCAAGAGTAAAGCAGATTCCAACCTTTACTACAAGGTTGAGGAAGGCAATCTCGTGATACTAATTTTGTATGTGGATGACCTGTTTGTAACAGGTGATGATGGATTGATTACCGATATCAAGATGAAGCTTATTGCTGAGTTCGAGATGAAGGACTTGGGGATGATGCACTATTTTTTAGGTATGGAGGTGTGGCAGAGTGCAAATGGAATCTTCCTTGGACAAGGGAAGTATGTAGTAGAGATCTTGAAGAGGTTCAGGATGATGGACTACAAGGCCATGGACACACCTATGGCATCGAACCTGAAGCTTTTGTGTGATGCTTCATCTGATCCAGTTGATGTCACTGTGTATTGTCAGATGATTGGGTCCTTGATGTACCTGATGAACACTAGACCAGAAATTTTCTTTGCGGTGAACACATTGAGCCAGTTCCTGACGGATCCCAGAGGTGTTCTTGTAGTTGCTGTAAAGCATATTCTGAGGTACCTGAAGGGTACAATTGATTATGGGCTCAAGTATGATGCGAATCAAAAGTTTAACCTGTAGGGTTATGTTGATTTAGACTGGGTAGGAAGTGTTGTAGATAGGAAGAGAACATTTGGGTGCTACTTCAGTATGGGATCAGGTGTGATCTTGTGGTTTAGCAGGAAGCAGTCCTGCGTAGCACTGAGTACAGCTGAGGAAAAGTATGTTTCATCTTGTTCGGCTAGTTGTGAGGCAGTATGGCCCCGGAAGCTACTGTCTGAGTTATTTGATCTCTCATTGGATGCTACTGGTATCTTTTGTGACAACCAGAGTTGTGTGAAGTTGTCTGAGAACCCGGCGTTCCACAACATATCGAAGCACATTGAGATCAAATATCACTATATCAGGGATATGGTGTAGAGAGGAGTAGTGAAGCTCTTGTATCTTGCAATGGATGAGCAGGTTGCAGATGTGTTAATGAAACCACTAGCCAGAGTCAAGTTTGAGTACTTCAGAGAGAGGCTGGGTGTTCTTCAGATTGATGACACTTCAAGGAACAAGTGATGGACACATTTGTAGGATCCATTCCAAGCATGGTGAGAGGAGGATCCTTCCCATGGCTGTGGATGTAGGCACTGGATGATGAGCATCAGGACGATGCTTCAGTTACTGCTCTGTATATGCATCAATTGGATGATTTGATTATTTTGATCATGTATTTGTATATGCATCATGTTGGATGCTTGATATGATCAGTTGGATCATGTATTTGGATATGCATCATGTTGGATGCTTGATATGATCAGGTGGATCATGTATTTGTATATGTATCAGGTAGATGCATCAATATGATAAGGTGGATCATGTATTTGTATATGTATCAAGTAGATGCATTGATATGATCAGGTGGATCATGTATTTGTATATGTATCAGGTAGATGCATTGATATGATCAGGTGGATCATGTATTTGTATATGTATCAGGTAGATGCATTGATATCATCAGGTGGATCATGTATTTGTATATGTATCAGGTAGATACATTGTATGATTAGGTGGATCATGTATTTGCACATGTATCAGGTGGATACATTGTATGATCAGGTGGATCATGTATTTGCACATGTATCCGGTGGATACTTGTATGATCAGGTAGATCATGTATGGTGATATGTATCAGGTAGATACTTGGTATTCATCAAGTGGATGCATTGTTTGATCAGGATTATCACAAATGACGAGCTTCAGGATGTTGATCCAGATGATATGCATCAAGTTGATTCTATGATGATGATCAAGATGATCATAGATGATGATCTTCAGGATGTTGCTCCAGATGATATGCATCAGTTTGATGCTATGATGATGATCAGGTTGATCATGTGATGATGTACATCAGGATGATATATGATGAGTATTAGGTTGATACTCTGTGGTCGTGGATAGGTTGTGCAAGTAGCATAGAAAAAGTCCTTTAAAATTTAGACAGGTAGAGCGGTGTGCTCGTAACAGCCTGGGATGCTCTAAGTAGGTTTTTCTATAGTTTCGCATAGAAAAGATCCTTTAAAATACAGACAGGTAGAGCGATGTGCTCATAAAATCCTGGGATGCTCTATTGAGATCCATACAGGTAGAGCGGTGTGCTCATAACATCCTGGGAAGCTCTGAGTAGGTCTTGCGAAAGTCCACATAGAAAAGATCCTTTAAAATCTGGACAGGTAGAGCAGTGTGCTTGTAACAGCCTGGGATACTCTATCGAGATCCAGACAGGTAGAGAAATGTGATCATAATATCCTGGGATGCTCTGAGTAGGTTTTGTGAAGGTCAACATGTAAAAGATCCTAGGAGATCCGATAGGTTGAGCAGTAAGCTCATAATCAGTCCTGGGATGCTCTTTCGAGGTTTTGTTGACGCAGGTAATCAGTCCTGAGGATTCCACAGTATGGCTACTGATGATGAAGACCTATAGGTGGTGGGCCTACATCCAGTATGAAAAAGAACTGGCTCTGTAGAACTTCCTATGACGAGTAGATTGGATATTGATTGAGATAGAAGCAGCAATGACGATGTCGATGATTCGAGAACGATGATTCGATGATGATGACCCAGAGTAGAAGACTTGTGCTAGAATATCTGTGTCGAGAAATACCTTCCTAGTTAACAGGGAGTGTTGATGTAATTGTAACTTCGGAATGTATTTCACCTATGTATATTGTACTCCTATAGAGATGTTATTATTCCTTTATATGGAAGTGTCGTCATTTGTATTGACAAGTGTCACAAGTGTCGCAACTTGCAAGTGATGGGTTATTAGACCACCAAGTGTGGGGTAGGCCCGAATTAATATAACCAGGGGTTATTAGATTGAGTTAGACAAGTCGGCCCTGTTAGGTTATTAGGTAGGTCATGTGATGTATAAATAGAGTGCGGGAGGCACTCTATTTGATCATCTCATTATTCACTTCTACACTACTCAGAAAGTGTCATACTAGTGGATGAGGAGGTTTAGCTGCTAGGAGGACTATCTCTATGTACTTTGGTTGTATCATTACTCTTTCTATCTCTGAGGAAGTTGTGGGGTTTTTCACCTTTATGGTTTTCCCCAGTGAAACTCTGTGTGTCTATTGTCTCATGTGATTGCTTGGTGTGATTGATATGCATTGCTATGATTGATTATGTTGTACATGTTATTCTCTCAGTAAAGATCCTAGAGTATGTTGAATTAATGCTCAAAAATTAACACAAACAACCATAGTACTCTATAAGACTAAAACTTCAACAAGGTGGTTTTAAAAAAGTTACTCAAGGAGGGTAAATGACCCCATTAAACACAAGTGAAAGATAATGTACCACAAGACCAATCATAGGTCAATCAAGGTGGGGAAGGTACAACCAGTCATATCTCTCTCAAATGTACAGACGTTCCATATAACTTGAAAGTTCATCATCACAGTATAAGGAAGGGTGGTGGGATGCCAAATAAAAATACCCCTCATTTCTCTCTATGTAATCCTAATAGCATCACATAATAGATAAGTACTTTGTACTATAGAAAATAAAATCCACCTGTGTTACCTTTCAATTTAGGAATATGGTCTACAAAAGAAAATTTTCATCACAATTACCATCGAAATTTTTGACTATTGCTAAAGCAAAAATAAAATATTTTATTACATAATTTTGATCTCTATCAACTTCAGCACTCCTCTGTGGTCCCTTTGCTGAAGTTGGTCCTCGAGATGTAATGGGAAGTAATAAAATTATAACATATGCAGTAGTAGTAAATAAGCAATGAAAAAAGTGAATAAAAATTGATTAGGATTCCTTATACTCAGACAACATTTTGGTTCAGATCTTATCCTTTCAAGGGACAAGTCACCAAGGGAACATGAAAGTGCCTCGAGAGAGAGGAAAATTGAAGTACAAACCTCAAATAGGTTAACACAGTCC
This sequence comes from Larix kaempferi, assembly GCA_027924585.1. Taxonomy (NCBI): domain Eukaryota; kingdom Viridiplantae; phylum Streptophyta; class Pinopsida; order Pinales; family Pinaceae; genus Larix; species Larix kaempferi. The sequence goes on from BSBM01001150.1 coordinate 3,577,545, forward strand.
ACTTACTTCAACAATTTAGCACAGAGATGAAAGAAAGGTATAGTAACATAACAATTCTACAGCTGCATGATAAAACAGTACTATTTTTGAATAGTGCTAAAGCAACAGTAAAACATTTTATAACATAATTTTCCTCTCTTTTAGTAACAGGTAATAAAATAAACATATTGATCATATAACAACAAGAGAGGTATAGTTGAATATCTCCACGTCAACATTTAACCAAAAATAAGATCTGAAGTGTGGTACTATTTTTGAATAGTGCTAAAGCATCAGTAAAAGATTTTACAACATAAATTTGATCTCTATCAACTTCAGCACTCCTCTGTGGTCCCTATGTTGAAGTTGGTCCTCGAGATGTAATGGCCAGTAATCAAATTATAAAGAGTGAATTATGTCCATGTGGACAAAGTTAAAGTCTTAAATCTTCATTTAAATCCTAAATTGATTACTTATTTGATATTTTAATAATTTAAACATAAATTATATCTACAAATATTTTCATTATTTCACAGAATCATAAAAAATTGTTCTCGATTTGAAACTAGTACCTTTTTACTTTACAAAAAGTGTTATTTTTCCATGAACACAAAAGCAAAAAGCTCTAAACTGAGAGCTTGGACTGTACAATATATTTTCATGAACTGATTGAACGAAATAAACCACTTACAATACTATTTTTTCAAAATATTAAACGTTTTCTATATACCTGTACAAATCATCATCAAACAAAACTATTCATGAGGATAGAGTTCATGAACTTTGTCCACGTGAACTCTTTCCATGTGGACAGATTTCATGAATTCTGTCCATGTGGACATAGTTCATGAACTTTGTCCACATGATCTTACGGAAGATAACAAGTGTTCAACATAGCAACCATGACAATTCATGTCTTATGTTTTCCGATTTTACCATGTTGCAACCAAAAGAAAACATAACACCATGAATCATCACCTTCGCCAGGATAAAACTCAAGACCTCAATTCAACAAAACAAAAGAGAATCAATTTTTGAGACTAATATATCTACATGCAACACATACAGGAGTGATGATGTGTGAGAAAACACAAAATTTGAATATTAAAATACAAAATAATTATAAACAAGCATACAATGACTTGTGATGACATTTAAATTTAAAATTCAAATTCTAAGAAAATAAAAGATATAAATGGGAAAAATCCTAAGAGCATAACATAAAAGATAAGTACCTCGTAACTATACCATGTAAGGACGAAGGAGCGATGTGATACATCCTCCCATTGACGAGGAAATATGTGTCCACTTGAGGTAGCACAACCAAAGTACCCAAAAGACCAAAGCAATAAGTTAAAGAATAACTTAAGGTGGGTAAGTGACCCTAATAATCACAAGTTAGCTACGTGGGCATCATCTCTTGCTAGATGACTAGTGCAATGACTTTGGGGTTTTGGAACTATTTCATGCTATAGAACTAGATAACATCAACTATTGAGGACTTTGAATTGAGTTTACCAAGGATGATTTCCTCTTCAATGTTGTTATTTATTTATTTATCCTAATGGTATCAATGACCTTTTTAATAGACTGTTATTAAGGTTTCTATGCCAGCAAATAACTACAAAATATGCCAAATAAGGGGAGCACTATAGTCTCCCAAGCAAGCAAACAGCCAAAGGATGCCACCTCAGCACCTGATAGTCAAAATCATAGAGGTCATTGATACCATTAGGATAAATAATTAAATAACAACATTTGGGACCAATGTGTTAGCTGCAAATAAATGTGTGGGGAACGTTATCTAAGACCCTCAAACAACCCTTATACACCACATGTGCTTGATGCAAACATTCAAATCCTTGACAATTTAGGCCTTAACTTAAGTGAAATCAACAAGAGATATAAGTGTTGGAAACAACCAAACCATGACTACAATGATAACTGAAAATCTAATGTGCAATAAGACAATTTTGAAAATTCAAAAACACCATGCATGCAAAGAAGAAATGAAGTCCATGTTCATAGTCTCATGATAAATAGGATTGTCATTAATGACAACATAAAAGTAACTAACCATTATGGAAAGCATCTAAAAGTTTTTGACTTTAAAAAGTAAGATCTAAAAGTTTTTATGACTTTCTTTTCAATCTTTATGACAATCTGAATAGACAGGCCCCACTCATAGCCAAATAATTTTGAGACATTTACAAATCATCGTAGTATGGGGGACCATATATTTCTTGAAAGATGTTGGTATCAGTGCACCATGCCTTTGAATAGCATGAATCACAATCATTCATTGGTGATTGTGGATCATATGGGATCCTTAGTTCTCCACTCTTCATGTCGATGTTGCACTGTGCATCGCAATCCAAATAAGAGGTGATTTGAATCTAATTCTTTGATGGTTACATTATGCCTAGGAGTTCCCAAACCTCATTTTCACTACTGTAAGGGGATATGAAAATCCCTAACCATGCTCAGAATTGCCCATATTTGTTAGGAATTAGCCCATAATTAGTCCAGACTCAGAAGAGATAAGGTTTTGATGAACAGGAGGTCATAAATAGTCTCCATTTATACCCAACATGTTCAGGTTTGACCATAAAGAATGGCTAAAATCTGCTCAGAATTGTTGGTTTCTTAGGGATGAGGTTTCATACAATTGGGAGGTTGAGATATACATTGTATCTTTCAAAATTCTTTCATGCCATTAGATGTTGATCTTGACTTGGATAGGTTTTTGGTTCAAATTACATTTTGGAATGTAATTGCCTTTTACTATTCTCTCTTGCACAATATGCTACACTTTTACATGCATACGCTTCATTCTGGAAAATGATTCAAGGATTTCCATTTAAACATGCATGATATTTAGTGACATTAAACATGTATGATTCCATGGTTTGGTTGTTTCCAACACGTATATCTCTTGTTGATTTCACTTAAGTTAAGGCTTAAATTGTCAAGGATTTTAACAACTTTAACAATGTATGGAAACAAAGTGTCTTCAAAAGTTACGTCTAGTGAAAGTATACCCCTCATTCAAATACAAGTATTGGGTGGATTTGAAAAAAGAGACACCTAAACAACTGGATCTTAGAATTCAGACATGTCAGCAATAGTTGCAAGCCATTGCATCAATCTTATCAAGAGACCTGCTCCAAGCAACCTCGTAGTGTAATTTAAAGTGTATGATTTCGGTCACGCTGTACTAATGCCATTACTTCTATTCAATATAAGAAAAACCCGACACCTGCACCTGCAAGGAAAAGGGAATTAAATCATATAAAAGGAAAGTCCCACACCTTCACCAATTATATTTATTTACTAGGGGTTATCCTTGCCTGGAATTGTAGATTAATTGGGAAGGAAAGATACTTTACACCTTTCAAATTTGTATCAGTGGCCACCCTACCCATGAATGTCCAAAAATGTATTAATTTAACCAATACCTGGTTCAATAAGGGGCTACACAACAACCTGTTTTTCTCACTAATCCTTTTTTTATTCCCTTACGAAATAGGGTATCGGTGGGGTCAAGCTAGCAGGTGAAAGAGAAGAAATAAATGTAAAGTCCATCCAGTTAGCAATGAGCATCGTAAGGTAATGCAAGTACTAGCTAGACAGACCAGACATGTAGACCAGACATATGGGGAGGAAATAAGCCATGGGGAATAATCCTCAATAATTCAATAAGACAATGGGACTTATCCAGTGCAATCCAATCCATATGGTATGGGGTTTACTGCTTCTATATTGGATCCGATGGGGAATCAACAAGGGGAACATAGCTGAGATGGAAGGTCCATTTGAGGTGATCCTTATATTACCACCATTCACTAAGTACATCAAAAATTCGTCCATCCACTCCTTATAGTGAAAGCCTTATGGGAGGTTAGTGTTCAATTTTCCCATAGCCAGTTATCATCCAGTCTCATTGTTGTCAAAACAAGTTGGCCTCAAATAATTTACAAAACAATATGAATATCCATAGATTCAAACTAAAATAAAAACAACCTAATTAGAAAATGAAATCAAAACAACATAATTCGCACCCAAAAATGCAGAGATTCGACTCAATCGAGGATTCGCACCCAAAAATGCAGAGATTCGAATCAATAGAAGAGAGTTTCAACTTACAGTTTCCATTGAGCGTCTGCGGGGATATGCATACATGGTGCCACAAAGAAACCAACTTCAATAGCCCCTCGTAGCAATTTGAAATGAGGACAATGTCGGAGCGGATGCAACCAAAAACCACGGCCCAAGAGCCGATTGCAGGGGGTGTCGTCGAACCCAATAGAGGGGCAACAGAAGACTCGTATCAGAGTGCAATGAGGAAAATGACGGATCGCGTGCCACCAAAATACCGGTGGAAGTTGCACAGTGAAGGAGGACACGACCCAAGAGCCGGTTGCAGGAGGGTGCCATCGAACCCAACAGAGCGTTTTGGCCAAGCTCGACAGGTATATTGTTTCAGTTTTTTTTTTATGTTTTGTTTGTTGATTAAAAAATTATAATATATATTAATTAAATAATAATATTTGGTTATAATATATAATAACAATATTAATTATAATATATATTAATTAAATAATAATAATATTAAAATCTAGTATTTGAACATTTTTAAAATCTAGTATTTGAACATTTTTAAAATCTAGTGTGGAGGCTACAAAATTTATATTAGGAATCATTAGAGATAGAGAAAACAAAAATATTTGGTTGATCCATTGTACGTATGTGAAAAACATTTTATGGTGCTTTTGCATGGTAGATTGTAAACCATTGAGTGTTTTGATTTACGTGGAAACTAAGATTTTAGTTGAACAACATCCTACAAAACTCACATAGATGGAGGATATGGCTTCTATCCCTTGTGATATTGCATTTTGTATTATGATGTATTCTATAGTTTGTACTAGACCATACTAGTACAAACTATTATGGACAGAGCTATGTTGCGACATAGATGGAACATGGGACAAGGGAACCTCCATGAAAAATATTGAAAAGAATTTTTTTGTCACTCAACATAGATTAAAAAATAGCACATCCAGAAGTCTTTTCAAAGGAAAAAAGACTTATTAAAGAAACAATTTATCTCAAGAAAAAATACTTGATTGATTGAATTTAAAAAATTAAAAGAATAACATATAAACAAACTGCACTTGAACTCAAACCCAGATGGCTCAGAGGGTCATTAACAATGGATACATTCATAAAAATCACATCAAGAACCTAAATTCCAAACAACCTTGCAAAACATCCTTTACATTATACAAATCCACTAATTAGTAATTGAAATAACCTAGAAATTAACACATAAATCTTATAACTTCATTTTGTGTCTTGCTCAATCGACGCATGTTCGATTCAAACCATTACCACTACAACCTCCAGGAACAACCACGCTACTGCACATGTAGAATATAATTAGATTAGAAAACTAATTTTCAAATATAACCAAGTTAATCAACAAAATGAACATATGGTGAGTGCATTTACTTTAACCTAAAAACATTGCGTACCTCTACTTTTGAACAATTAAATATCATTCATCTTCTTCTTCATCCAACTCAACATCTGTATCAACATCTGGTTCTGAATAGATATTGATGAAAGGATCATTCACATCATCATCAACATCAAAGTCATCTTCGCTAATATAGTCATCCATATTGTCAATGAGATCATCGTATGTTACATTTGCATGATCAACCTCTTCAACTTCTTCATCTAACACATCGACTGCAGCCTGATCTGAATCATCATCATCTTCTTCTTCTTCATGATTATCTTCATCATCTAGTACATGATTATACTTTACTGGTCTTCCTCTTGCATCGTATCGAACAACGTATGACCAACTTGCTTTACCTGGTACCTCGGAGTAGTATATTTGCTCACATTGACTTGGAAGAACATAAGGCTCTGTACCCAGTTCAAATGCCCTTGTATTAACCATGGTAAATCCATTAGCATGCTCAATAAAAGTTCTTTTAGGATCACGTTCATGCATCTGTATCTTGTACCACTTCACTTCAAACAAAACCATTTTAAAGGAATTAAAATCACACTCAATAACGTCCTCCAAAAGCCCATAGTACCTATTCTTGGTTTCTTCTAGATGTCTATCACTTCTAGAGGAAACATTGGTGACCTTAAACACTGCAGTTATCCCACAATCTGAGGTTTTCCTGTTATCATCCAACTTTTTGATACGAAATTTACAACCATTACACCACATAGCCTTGTGATGTTTCAACTGCAACAATATTGACAACAAGTTAAAAATACATTGTGAATTAATAAACATCATATAGGAGTTAGTAAATATAATTAAAAACTTAAACAAACGAAATGTAATTGGAAAAATGGATTGAAGTAACTAGAAAAAATGTGGGTAAACAATTTACTTGCCTTTTTATCTTTTAAACCATAGGATAAACCAAGTTCCCTTTGCGACGTAAGTTCAGGAAATTGATGTCGAATACGATGAGCTGTTTTAATCAATTTACTGTTTTATCCAATGCTCCATCCAATCAAGGTTGTTTGCAATGTATAAATGTAAAGCATCCCACCCTTGACCAACTATAGGATAAAATAACAATTCAATATCATTAATTAGATATCATTAAAGGCACATAGTCTAATATAGTTGAAAATGCATAATTATTAAAAAAGTTAAAAAATAGTGTGATAATATAAAATTGGAAAAAATACATGTGTAATGTGGAAAAAGTTAAAAAATAGTATAATAATTACCTTCATAGTCCTCAATGTACCTCTCCCCGATAGGACCTCCCCTTCAAATTTGTTGATGGAGTCGAGATGCCAAATGCGAGGCACATTCATAGTTGATGTAATTTAGATAGATATTCACTAATATACACCATGCATTGATATACCATATATCCTTGAACCATAGAACCCTCGGTACACGCTCTTTGTCTAAGAAAATCCTTCAATGACTTCAACTTCCTCTCCACCATCCACATCGACCTTGTGTGTACTGGTCCACATAATTCAATCTAATCAACTTGGTGTATGAGGTAGTGTTCTTGTGCATTGAAAAATGCTGGAGGTACATACTATTGCATTTCACACATTAGTGGGGTAATTTCCCTCTTCCAATGCCTTATATCTTTTTTATGTATTTCTTTTGATGAAAGCCACCTACAAATGATGCAATATTTAACAATATCAAGGCATATATAATATTTGTGGGAAAAACATAATATGTCAATAAGTTCCGCTGCAAACCACAGACCAAGTACATTTTCCAAGTAAAACATTACTAACTTCATGTATTTTCCAAGAACATAAATAATATGTTCTAGGTTGTTGTCAAATTCATTTGGGAGAGATAAAGGTAGAATATATTGTATCAAAAACACATAATTATTAATATTTATTTCAAAATAAGAGAATAAAATTACTAAAATAGTGCATACCGATAATGAAATATATTATAGACTCATAATTACCTTGATGAATGTATGCCAATCATGTGTTTTAACCTTAGCAAAATCACCTTTTTTCGTCAAGAGATCTTTATGTTTGACGAAAAACCCGTCGGAATCCTGATTTTTTTTATGACCTCTTTTACAATATTGCTCTATTGCTCTGTCAAGCACCAAGGAAGACTAATATTCTGTTGATGGCCGTCGCCATTAGAATTAACGATCACACTTTGCAATGCGTGATTAGCTTCTTGGATGTCACTACAAATCTTTCCAATTTTTCCTTTGTCAGTCCTTCCATCTAATATTTTCCATAACATTTTTGTTATGTTCTTCCCGATATGCATTGTGTCAAACAAATGAACTATTTGCAGGTGCTCGTAGTATGGCAACCTACTGAATTGAATCGGGTAAATTTTGATTCCTCGTAGAATCCCATTCGTGCCTTAACGACATTCATGAAACATCAACAAAATCAAATTAAAACTAATTAATCAATATAGCTGGTATAACATATCGCACTGAACATCATTCGGTACAAAAAAAAATTTGGCATACCTTGACGGTTTCTATTATGTTCCAACTTCCATAGGTGAGGTGTCATTGTTCGTGGTTTTTTTCCATTCTCTTCTTTACCATTAAATTTTTCTTTGTCTGTAGTTCAATAACTATGGTTCTTAGGCAGAAAGTGCCTATACTCATCGAACACTTCCTTTGCTAAACTCCTTGAACGACGAGATTTTATCCTAGGACCGCAAAATGGACATGCAAATTTACCCTTTGCTTGAAGACCTACAAGATATATGAATTGGTGTAGCAAATTAGAATTACAATTTAAAATAATGCATGATATTATCACCAGACATATAAAATATTAAGGAACAAAAGAAAGTAACAATATACCACAAAAATATGTTAACTCGAGAACATCATGAATTGTAAATGCAATTATTCCATGGAATTGAAATCATCTTTTCTCTATTGGTCCTGATATATCATACATAGTGATGCCAGCCCATAACTTCAACAACTCATCGATAAGAGGCTCAAGATATACGTTCATATCTTTAACCTGGTACTTTCCTAATTGGTCCAAAATACATGATTAATTATATTTAGTGCCTATATGTCGTTATATATAAAAGACATAATTATCATTCACGAAACAAATAAATGAAATATTTAGTGATCATACTTTCAAGTAAAAAATTACATATTAATTAAATACTTGGAACAATCATTGCCAACATTGTGTTCTCTCTCTTGATCGGCATCCAAGGAGGAAGGTTATTGTTTATAACAAAAACAAGCCACACTGAGTAGGTAGAATGAATCTCTCCAAATGGATTGACACCATCAGCGGCCAACGAAAGTTTAACATTACGAGGTTCTTCTTCAAAAATTGGCCACTTTTCTTCGATGTACCTCAATGTAAAACCATCCATAGGAATTCAAAGAACATCGCCATGACTTCTGTTCTTTGCATGGAAATCTATAAACTGTGCTATACTTTCACACCTGAACAACCACTGGAAACATGGAATTATCGAAATATAACGAAGAACTTTTTGAGGCACCTTTTTTGTCACTTTATCGGTTCGATACCTACTTGTTTGACATTGTGGGAATTCATTTTCTAATACATATTGTCCATAGCATATGATATGATCATTATGACATGCATCAATAGCTTGATACTCCATTCCAAATGCTTTCATAATGACATATATCTCTCGATATGTGCGTGGTAAAATATTACCAGTTGGTAATAGAAATTCACCTAACAATCTACAAAATCCAAAAGAATAAATCAATGAAAACAACATTAATCATCAATATCGCATCCAAGCTTTACAAATTAGATAACAATAGCAATAATATAGGAAACAAGTCAACCCTTTCTATAGATATTGTGAACATGTAGACAAAAATAGTTAACAAATTACATACCTTAGTATCCATGTCAGACAGGTGTTTGATAAACCATTCAAAACCTTCAAGTTCACTAACAACAATATAGCAGATAGAAGATTTGTTTTTGAACCTTCATAAAGAGGTTGACGTGACTTCTCGAGTAGAGGATCAACATCATGACTATCATCTTGGTTGTCCTCATCCATTGGATCAAATGTGTCTTGGATCAATCTATGTATCTCATATTCCTGATTTGTATCACTAATCTTATCTACATCCATATCATCAGAAATAACTACTTGATCATCTTCAATATTCTGATGTAGAAGTTCGTCAGGCTATGAATGAGTATTTCTACTAGTACTTGGAAAATAACTCTCTGGAGGGCGACATTTTGGGGGCATTGTCTATAAATTTACAAACAACGTATAAAAATTAGTGTGTATAGAACATATAGTAAAAAAATAAGACATTTTACTGAAATTCATGACATGGTGAATATTACAGTGAATATATTAAAACGTGAATAACAACCTCTTACCAGGGGACGATACTCATAACCCCCTTCGGCATGCCCCTTCTCCCTACAATTTCTTTTAGTTGTTGTTATTAAAAGTCTTATTTTTTGCAAGCCCCTACAATCAGAGCAAGGACAATAACATTTTCCATCTCCTCTCGCCTCTAATGCAGCTCTAAATTGAGCAAGCTTCCTTGCATTTTCATTTATAGTGACAAATCCTTGTAGTGGTACAAGTAATTGTCTAACCTACACCATACCAAACAATAACTTGTCAATTACATTAGATATTATAAGTATATTTATGAATATAGTATATTATAATCCAATTTCTATATTTATAAAGAAAAACATGAAGACTAAAGTAATATATACTTCCAATGTATCATCTTACGTCGTATTTAGGATCTATCACTCAATTGTGGACTACCTTGTTATAATTATGGTCATTGTAGAGGACCAAAAATAATTAGTGAGCTTATTTAAGAAGCATCACAAATTTTTCATAACAAAAAAAAACATCACAAACACAATAATCACAAGCAGGAAAAGTACCACTTGATTTAATTAAAAAAAATGACTTTAGTACTAGAATGAATGTTATTTACCATGAAAATAAACTTGTTACCCTAAAATATTTAACTAAAATCTAGATTTGACAAGGCGATGCAATTCCTTAGCTAGAAGTATGTTGGACTTAAAATAGCATTTCCATGAATTTCCTTTCCACAACCGTTTTATAATGACCTTTTGTGGGTATTTCAATGCAACATAGTTGATATTTTGTATGTATTCGATCCAAAATAATTTATTTTGTAGACTACCAATAATGGGTTTTGTTGGCATTGATTTCAACTAGGGGTTGGAGAACATATTTATAATCACAACCATCTAAGCACAGTGTTGAAGTGATGTGAAAATACTATAAAAGTTGTTGTATACTATTTGGGCATTATGGTCATGAGAGATGGAATCGAGATTTCAAATCATTTGTTGATAGATTTTCAAGGAAACAATAGTTAAAAATAAAATCCATGAATTTTGAGAATTGGAATCATAGTTGAAGCCCATGAATTTATGTTTATGTAAAATATTGGTGAAAAAAAGGAAACCAACAATGAAAAGATAAGGGATTGCTACAGTAAATGGCCAACACCAAGGGAGATCCAACATTGAATACCAAAGGATCAACTCTAAGTAACCTTATGGAGATAACTTTATGTAGTCGATGAATAAAAGTTCTTAATGAGTTTCCTTGAGATATGTATTTCATGAAAATAAAAATAAAATAAATCAAATCTTAGAATCTAACTAAAGAAAGGCAAACAGTCTTGCATGGAAATCAACCTACCTAGATAATCCACTCCACGTGGTCATTATCTTAAATGCATGGGGATATTAATGATATCATACAATGGAATTCAAGAATATCCCCTCCATATGTTAAGTGTATTTCGTACAATAACTTATAAGAGATTGACAAATACCCCAAATTGATGCATGAGAAAAAAGTTAAAATGATGCAAATGAAAATGATAGCAAGTTCTTGAAAAAAATATTATAAAGGAAAAATAGCAAGTTAACACCTAAGTCTCATTACTAAACAATATTAAATTCCAACCCTTATAAAAATATAGACAAAAAAATATACACTACTATTATAGGTCAAATCTACACTTCTCCGTCCCATGATCACCTTGCCTTGTAGATCACACAAAATGACACAAAGGATTGAAGAGCTAGATTACCTTAGATGACTTGTTGCTAGAAGTACACTCCTCACCTAAAAAGATTGCAATTTCTTCTATTTCTGCCATATGTACGCCCCTCTTTGCACTGAATACCAGCATACACCCTTAGAAATATGTTACTCTCCTCAAGGACAACCAACGTACATCTCCCAAAAAGTTGTAAACGCATGTTGTAAAGCCCAAAAGTTGCTTCCTGTACGCTACTCCTGTGGTATGAAACCCGCATACATCTTACGATGAAATCAAAAAATATATTAATTTGATGAATTGGTATTAGTTGAAGTTGGTTTTGCAACTTCCCCAACCTCCCAATCCAGCCACCTCTCGATCTAAACTTCCTACCTTGTCGCATAAATACAAGGAGGATCCATGAGAGGGGTTACACTCAATAGACTCATAATGCTCATGAAATCTTGAGAGGAGGCCTAGAGGAAATATTTCTTCAAGCACTGTTATGCTGGAGGAAAGTTCCAAGTTAGAGTGAAGAGTAGGAGCCCAGGATCCGGTTGCAGAAACATCTCTACAAGTCAGGTATATTGTACTGATTTCATGTTTCTTTCAAAATAAAAAGGTCGAAACACCCTTCCTGTTCCAAATCAGATATCATTTGGATTGTATGTCTATTTGGATTAATTATTGATTATAGTTGATGTTAAATTGCTTTATAATTTCATCATATGTTATATGGTCAAGATACGTCGAGGAAGGTATCTTTTGTATGGCAGGTTCGTCAAGCAGAAGATCAAGTGGGAGATTAAGCGAAAGACCAAGTGAAAGCTAAGATCAACCATCAAAAAGAGGTATGTCTTTCAATCCCAATCTATTTCTTTTGTAGTAACTAAATGCAATATAATCAATGTGTTTACCTATCAATCCCACCCAGTTGGTATTTGTTAGAAAAACAAGATCGCAGAGCAATAACAATAAATAGAAATGCAATTATAATCACACATACACATTACAAGAGACACACAGATATATCGTGGTTCACCCAACTTGGGCTATGTCCACACTGAAGTTTCCAGTCCTTATTATTATCCCGTCTAGCAAAGTGAAGGGATACAACCTGTAGCACAACTGCTGCACTTCCTCTTCACTGTCTCACAGTCTCTCTTCTTGATCTCAGAAATATTTACAATGCATAATACCTAATACATCAACCCTAGCAGTGTTACAATGTCTTTCTTTTATAAGGGAAATACAATGGAAAAATACCACGGGTTACCCAAAACCATGGGCCCAAAAACTGGTGGCGAAAACAACCCCAAAATTTTTTCCTCGGGGGCGCAGGCCCCCTAGGGTCGTGCTGGGATCATAACCAAACCTGGGGTACGAACACGGCTAAATAATAATATCTTTGAATCTAGAGATTAGGCTCCACAACCAACAATCTCCCACTTGGAGACTGATCACAACAACTCCACCGCTGCTGCACTTGCTAGACCTTGGACTTGACAACTTTCTCCTCTTCACCTTCATGCTAGAAGGCCAACTGAAACCGAGCAGGAACTCAGTTTATCTCTGGTCACTACCTTTGTGAACATGTCTTTCGGATGCTGGCTAGTGTGTATCTTTTCCAGCTTCAACAGTTCATCTTCTAGAACAGAGCGTATGAAATGGTACTTGAGTTGTATATGTTTAGTCGTGGAATGGAATGTTGAGTTCTTTGCAAGATGAATGGCACTCTGGCTATCACTGTACAACCTTCCATCCTTCTACTTCTTACCTAATTCATCCATAAACCTATGCAACCAAATCATCTCTTTACTAGCCTCTGTAACAACAACATACTCTGCTTCTGTTGTTGAAAGTGTAACAACCTTCTGCAGTTTCGAAATCCAACTTACTATTGTTCCACCTACAATAATTACATACCCTATGGTTCTCCTCCTACTATCCTTATCACCTGCCATTTCTTCATCAACATATCTCTATAGAACAGTTTCTGAACCTCCAAAATATAATGCTTGAGTGGTAGTACCTCTCAAATACCTAAGAATCCACTGTACTTCCTTCCAATGTTCTTTACCTGGATTGTTCATATATCTACTCACAACTCCCACTGCTTGTGCAATTTCTAGTATTGTGCACACCATGGCATACATCAAGCTGCCAGCTGCTGATTGATAGGGAATCTTGGACATGTAATCTGTCTCTTCCTATGTCTTGGGACAAATTTCCTTACTTATATTGAAATGGTTAGCCAAAGGTGTACTAACTAGTTTTGCATTCTGCATTCTGAACCTCTCGAACACCTATTGTATGTACTCACTCTGAGACAATGTCAATTTGTGATTTTTTTTGTCTCTCGTTATTCTCATACCAAGGATTTGCTTTGCAGCACCCAAATCCTTCATCGCAAATGAATTCGCTAGCTTTCTTTTGAGTACATTTATATCCTGCATGTTAGACCCTGCAACAAGCATGTCATCCACATACAATAACAAGATAATATATCTTTCGTTGTCTAGCTTCTTGAAATAAACACAGTGGTCAGAATGACATCTACTATAACCTTGTTCTGTGATAAACTTGTCAAATTTTAACTACCACTGCCTTGGATCTTGCTTCAAGCCATACAAACTCTTTTTAAACCTGCATACCAAGTTCTCCTTACCTTTGACCTCATACCCTTGTAGTTGCTGCATATATATCTCTTCCTCCAAATCCCCATGGAGGAAGGTTGTTTTTACATCTAACTGTTCAAGATGCAAATCTTCTACCGCCACTAGACTTAAGATAGTCCTAATTGAAGTCATCTTAACAACAGGAGAAAATGTTTCATCAAAATATATACCTTTCTTCTATGCAAACCCCTTTAAAACAAGTCTGGCCTTGTACCGCTTCTTTCCTCCTTCTTCTTCCTTCAATCTGTAAATCCATTTGTTCTGCAATGCTCTTTTACCAGTAGGAAATTGAACGAGATCCTAAGTATGGTTTCCTACCAATGAGTCCATCTCCTCATTCATGCCTTGCTACCACTTCTTTCTAGTTTCCACCTGCAATGCTTCTTCATAACATTCTGGTTCACCAGCATCAGTAATCAACAAATAATACATTGAAGGAGAGTATCATTTAGGGAGTCTACTTAACCTAGTAGATCTTCTTGCAGTTGAAAGAGTTTCAGGCACTTGCTGCTGTTCTTGATTTTCTGTCACCTTTGGAACTTCATTTTCTGCAATTTCATCAAGTACTGTGTACTCTGTGTTTTCCTTTTCCTACTTCTTTCCCTGCAACTAATCTTTATACATGACCTTTTCATTGAATATCACATCTCTACTCCTAATGATTTTGTTATTTTCATAATCCCATAAGCGATAACCAAATTCATCAACCCCATATCCAATAAAGATACATTTCTTGGATTTAGCTTCAAGCTTTGTTGTATTATCTTTATCAATATCGACAAATGCTTGACAACCAAACGTTCTCAGAAATGAGTAGTTTACCTTTTTATCTATCCATGCCTCCTCTGAAAAACCACCATCCAAAGTACTTGAAGGTCCTATGTTTATTAAATAAGCAACAGTATTTATAGCATTCGCCCAAAACTATAAGGGCAACCCTGCATGCAATTTCATACACCTTGCACGCTCCATGATCGTTTTGTTCATCCTTTCTGACACACCATTTTCTTGTGGTGTTCCTGGGACTATCTTCTGTCTACGAATCCCATGGTATGAATAGTAACTATCAAACTCCTTGCCACAGTACTCACCTCCATTATCAGATCTGAGACACTTCAACTTTTTTCCTGTCTCATTCTCAACCAAAGCTTTCCACTTCTTAAAAGTAGCAAACACATCAGATTTCTGCCTAATGCAATAAACCCAAGTTTTCCTAGTTGCATCATCAATAAATGTAACATAATAATGAGAGCCACCAAGAGATTGTACCTGAGCCGGTCCCCATACATCTGTATGCACTAGCTCTAACTTTTCATTCTTCTTTTGTTTCCTAAACCTGATAAATCTGACTCTCTTCTGTTTTCCAGAAACATAGTCCTCACAAAATTCCAAACTTACCTGCTTCAAATCTGGCAGCAACTTCCTTGAGTGGAGAATCTGCATCTCCTTCTCACTCATTTGGCCAAGCCTATGATGCCACAATGTTGTATCTATTCTTGTGGAAGCTAAAGAGATAGAATGGTCAGTATTATGAGGACATAAATACAACGTACCTACTCTGTCTCCTTTTGCTATCACCATTGATCCTTTAGTGATCTTCCACCACTTTTCTCCAAATGTAGATAGACACCCACCATCTCACAACTACCCTATTGAGATCAGATTTATTTTCATAGCAGGAATATGCCTAACATCTTTTAACAGCCAATCGGTTCCATTCTTAAATTTTATCCATACCTTACCCATTCGAACAATTTTACATGGCTCATCATCACCCAATAAAACATGTCCAAAATTGCCTGGAAGATAATCATGAAAGTATTTCCTATGGGGTGTCGCATGACATGAAGCCCTTAAATCTAGTACCCAATAATCACTAGTATTATCTAATGCAAGAATCAAAGCATCTTGTAACACATCACCTGCTACATTTGCTTCCTGGGTAGTTTCCTTCTGTGCATCTCCTTTCTTCTTTAGAGATCTGCAGTCTTTCCTCAGATGTCCTTTCTTTCCATAGTTCCAGCACTCTATATTTCCTAGTCTGGACATGGATTTTCCCGTTTTAGACTTCCCACGATTACCTTGGCTCTTTCCTCTCTCTTTTTGTCTTCCCCTGGTCTCCATGGTCAATGCATTACCTGATGTCTCACCTGTGCTTTTTCTTTGCATTTCCTCGCTAAGAATAACACCAATAATATCATCAAATTTCAAGGTGTTTGAACTAGAGACAGAGTTACTTACAGCCATGACCAAGCTATTCCAGCTTTCTGGAAATGAACACAAGATTAGAAGAGCCCTAACCTCATCATCAAAGTTCACACTTACACAACTTAATTGATTTGTAACTGTATTAAACTCATTTAAATGATCATTAACAGATCCACTTTCAAACATCTTCATATTAAATAAACGTTTCATTAGAAATACCTTGTTGGAGGCCAAGGGTTTTTCATACAACTTACCCAGTGCGCTCATCAAACCCTTCGTTGTTGTTTCTTTTGAGATATTGAAAGCGACCCACGAATCCAGGCTCAGCCGTATTGTTCCTAGAGCCTTTCTGTCAAGAAACTCCCATTCTTCATCCTTCATAGCCACCGGTTGCTTTGCTCTTCCTCCCAATGGTAGGAATAGATCCTTCTGGTACAGATAGTCCTCCATTTGCATCTTCCAGAACTGGAAGTTTTAGTCGTTAAAATTCTCGACCTTAAACTTTCCTTCTTCTTCCATTGCTCCCACTCGAACCAAAAACCCTAACTTCCTGCGGGTTTATCTGCCAAATAGACCTTTGGCTCTGATACCAATTGTTAGAAAAACAAGATCACAGAGCAATAACAATAAACAAAAATGAAAATATAATCACACATACACATTACAAGAGAGACACAGATATATCGTAGTTCACCCAACTTGGGCTACGTCCACACTGAAGTTTTCAGTCCTTATTATTATTCCATCCAGCAAAGTGAAGGGATACAACCTGCAACACAACCACTGCACTTCCTCTTCATTGTCTCACAATCTCTCTTCTTGATCTCAAAGAACTTTACAATGCATAATGCCTAATACAACAACCCTAGACATGTTACAATGTCTTTCTTTCATAAGAGAAATACAATGGAAAAATACCATGGGAAAACTGGTGGTGAAAACGGCCCCAAAAAATTTTCCTCAGGGCCGTTGCCCCTAAACTCCCTTTCTCGGGGGTGCTACCCCCGTGCCCCCCAACCGAGGAGTGGACAATCCCCAGGACCGCCCTAGGGTCGTGCCAGGATCATAACCAAACCTGGGGTATGGACATGGCTAAATAATAATATCTCCGAATCTGGAGATTAGGCTCCACAACCAACAATAGTGTGCATATCCTCACTATAGGGTATAAATCCCGAACAACAGACTAGCGACTCCGCTAGCGAGTAACCGTTTTTTTTTTCTACTCTAGGAGACTTAGTTTTTGTTTTCTTCCAGCCCATTTTTCAATCTTTTTTATTGTCTGAGAGGCATTGTAGGTCTTTGTTACTTATCCTTTGTGCTTGATTCATTTCAATTGACTGTTTGCAAAGCTTGTTTGTACCCTTTTGAGGCATGTACACTGGTCCTCCCTACATACAGTAGCATTTTTTACCTGATGTACCATGCTTTGTCTACTACACGGTAGAATATTTTATCTGATTTACGCTACTTTGTCTACTACACAGTGGAATATATTTCCTAGTATACGTTGGTTTATACACTGCACAGTACTGTATTTTCCTATAGTGTCTAGTTTGTTGTTAGGGTTTGTTTCCAGGCTTTTGGTTTCTTTTCTAGCCTGTTGCTTTGCTTCCTTTACTGACCCCTGAGACCTTCCATGTCTATTTTGAGTCTTGTTTGCCTCTCCAATCTTTTTTTGCTCGCTTGAGTGCTTTTTGAAGTGTCTTCACTACCTTCTAGCCTTTTCGAAGTTTGTGCACTCCTCTCTTTTTGGTTTAGTTGCACACTTTGACCCTAGTTGCTTGTTGCAGTCATACAAACCTGCGTTCTTAAACGTCAGTTGTTTGTGGCAACAATAGCACACATCCACAGTTTCTTATCCTTTTCTTAGGGTTTGACCTAGTTTGAAGTCCTTAGGGTTGCTTGGTTTAGATACTTCCTGATTGTTTTTCAGTTGAGTCCAAGTGAGTCGAATCCTTCTAGTTTGTTTTCTTTATGAGTCTGTGTGTTTAGTAAGATCACTTGTTGGTTCGCTTGCTTACTTCTTTACTTGGCTTAGTGTTTTCTTAGGGTTTTTATGTTTAGGAGCAGCCTGTTAATCCTGCCTTTCCATTACAAGCATTTCTTTTCCCTGTCTCTTTTACACTTTGTTTCCAATTCTCAAGTTTTTCGTTTGTAAAAACTTGGTATGTCAAGTCTTCATCGAGTCTTTGGATTCGTTTGTTTTGAACGATTTAGGTGTTAGTCTTACTCGCACTTCACATTTGGGTCTTACTTGCACTTTTACAAGTTCTCTTTCTTTACAATTATTAGAAAAAGACAAAAAATGTTTTAAGTAGCTTAGTAGTAAGATCTACCTTTGTTTTGAAGTAGCATAGTTTACTTTGAAATTTAAAAGAAAAATACAAAAAGATTTGATTTGGGATTACCTAGTTTTTTATTTCTGAAAGAATACAAACAGAAAAGAGAATTTTTTTTTTGAATTTGAAAGCGTTATTTTACAAGTACTATACTTTCTTAACAAACCATTCCACACACCGCACTACAACCCTAGAGTAATAAGTAGCCTTTAAAATGAAATATTAATAAAATTTATTAGCAACATTTTTCTTTTTAGATATACACAACATCAACTAGCTTAGGCTAGAGTTTCAAGCTTAAATCACCTTAAACTTCTCGGAACTGGCTTCATTACTCAACAATCGTTGTATGACTTTCATTTAGGTAAATCCATCTATATGAAATAGTCCTGGGAAACTCTAATTAAACAAGAGTAAGCATGAGGCTGTGGGAGATTGAAACTGTTGAGGATATCCCCTCACTTTCCTCTCAACCATAAACCAGAGTTGACTCGCATATGGGGGTCCTTTCGGAATTCGGGCTTTGCTACACTGCCCATGCATTTTGAATAGGCTGACGACTGTCCCCCCATGTTATTTCGTATTGATGGTAGCCTTAGTATCAGACTTTTAGAGCTCTACACAAGTAGAGTGGGTGGTTATTCCCACTTCACCTCGGACAGACGTGGAAGGTAACCCTCTGGTAGTAATCTTGGGGAAGCGGTTTGGTGATTCAAATGCTTGCACCCAGTGGACCTCCGAAGGACGCCACATAACTGACCATTGATACTCTGTTAGTCTGTTCTAGGCCCTAATCATCCCAGACTTGCTTTCGAGAGTAGTTTCCATTGTTTGCCTGGTTTGATTACCTAAGACCTTTTTTAGTGGTGTGCTCTTTGTGCCATTTGTTTTTTAGTTGGCCATAGATATTTTTTGGCTTGTTGAATCGGAAACTATGGATAGAATCTCAGTGGGAACCAATCAAGGGACCCCTGTTCAAGGGGCTCCTTCTTCTTTTCCATTCATTGGGAACATTGGTACTCCGTTAATGGCTACCTTGAATCTTTCAAAATTCACTATAGGGTTACTGGTTTGGTTGTTTTCCACTCTGAATGCCTTGCATGCTCCTCATGCTTCTCAAGTAAGCACTTCACATCAAGAGCATCAAAACCCTATGCCTACTTCGCCAGTAACATCTTCTCCTACTCCTTCTACCTCATGTGGTGAAAGTAGTAATACTAGTAACCAGCAGTCTAAAAGGAATAGAAGGAGAAATAATAGGAAGAAGATGCCAAAGCAAGGGGGCATCCACCCAGCCTCTGGAAGTCATGCTGGGGGAACCCAACCAGCCTCTGGAAGTCATGTCGGGGGAACCCACCCAACCTATAGAGGTCATGTTGGTGGGGCATTTTAGTCACTAGAAATCATACTGAACCATGCCACCTAGCCTCTGAAGCTCATGCTAGGGGCATCTACCCAACCTTTGGTGGTCATGTTGGGAGAACCCGCTCAATCACTGGAAATCATACTGAACCTCACCACCCAGCCTCTGAAGGTCATGCTAGGGGTACCTACCCAACCTATGGAGGTCATGTTGGGGGAAAACTTTCAGTCACTGCGAATCATACTAGAAGTATGTCTTCAACCACTGTTTCTCATGTTGAAGATACGCCATCAATCATTGCTGGTCATATTAATGACAAGTCACTAGTTCCTATGAGTCATACTGGAGACACTGAATCAGCCATTGCAAGTCATGTTGAGAACGTTAACATTGTTGACAAACCTAATAAATAGAAGTTGAAGTTCCCTTGTAATTTTTGTGAGGGAGACCACCTGACCTATTTGTGCCTTGTACTTCCAGAAGTGCAAAGAGTGTAGCCTTAGTATCAGTATTGATGGTAGCCTTAGTATCAGACTTTTAGAGCTCTACACAGGTAGAGTGGGTGGTTATTCCCACTTCACCTCGGATATACGTGGAAGGTAACCCTTTGGTAGTAATCTTGGGGAAGCGGTTTGGTGATTCAAATGCTTGCACCTAGTGGACCTCCGAAGGACGCCACGTAACTGACCATTGATACTCTGTTAGTCTGTTCTAGGCCCTAATCATCCCAGACTTTCTTTCGAGAGTAGTTTCCATTGTTTGCCTGGTTTGATTACCTAGGACCGTTTTTAGTGGTGTGCTCTTTGTGCCATTTGTTTTTTAGTTGGCCATAGATATTTTTTGGCTTGTTGAATCGGAAACTATGGATAGAATCCCAGTGGGAACCAATCAAGGGACCCCTGTTCAAGGGGCTCCTTCTGCTTTTCCATTCATTGGGAACATTGGTACTCCATTAATGGCTACCTTGAATCTTTCGGAATTCACTATAGGGTTACTGGTTTGGTTGTTTTCCACTCTGAATGCCTTGCATGCTCCTCATGCTTCTCAAGTAAGCACTTCACATCAAGAGCATCAAAACCCTATCCCTACTTCGCCAGTAACATCTTCTCCTCCTCCTTCTACCTCATGTGGTGAAAGTAGTAATACTAGTAACTAGCAGTCTAAAAGGAATAGACGGAGAAAGAATAGGAAGAAGATGCCAAAGCAAGGGGGCAGCCAACCAGCCTCTGGAAGTCATGCTGGGGGAACCCAACCAGCCTCTGGAAGTCATGTTGGGGGAACCCACCCAACCTCTAGAGGTCATCTTGGTGGGGCATTTTAGTCACTAGAAATCATACTGAACCATGCCACCTAGCCTATGAAGCTCATGCTAGGGGCATCTACCCAACCTTTGGTGGTCATGTTGGGAGAACCCGCTCAGTCACTGGAAATCATATTGAACCTCGCCACCCATCCTATTAAGGTCATGCTAGGGGCACCTACCCAACCTATGGAGGTCATGTTGGGGGAAAACTTTCAGTCACTGCAAATCATACTAGAAGTATGTCTTCAACCACTGTTTCTCATGTTGAAGACACGTCATTAATCATTGCTGGTCATATTAATGACAAGTCACTAGTTCTTGTGAGTCATACTGGAGACACTGAATCAGCCATTGCAAGTCATCTTGAGAACGTTAACATTGTTGACAAACCTAATAAACAGAAGTTGAAGTTCCCTTGTAATTTTTGTGAGGGAGACCACCTGACCTATTTGTGCCTTGTACTTCCAGAAGTGCAAAGAGTGTGGTCCATAGTTCAAAAGTCTTCTACTTCTGAGCAACCAGCCACTGCAAGTCATACTGGGGGCAAGCTGTAAGCCAATGCTATTCATGTTGATAGTAATATTGTTGTAAAGGAGTCTAAGCTTATAGGATGGAAGCTAAATTTTCCTTGTAAACTTTGTAAGGGAGATCACCTTACTCACCTATGCCCTGTCATTCCAAAGGTGCGAAGAGTGTGGTCCATGTCTGAAGGATCCTCTGCTCTTGAACTGTCTATATATTTCCAATAGCCTGATCAACCTTTGGTTGATGAAGTGGTTGAACCAATGCAATCTTTGGTCAACCCCACTCTTTCCTCGGAGATTGAAGTGGTCGAATCGATGCAATATTTGATCGATCCCATCAGTCCTTCAGAGACTGATGCACCTGTCCCTGAAGTCTTCTGCATTACCAGTTCGGATGTCTCTGAAATTGGGGGCACTTCCTCTGTGCTGAGTGAACCCCTACCAAGCTCTGGGATC